>JBAMCE010000011.1:0-719939 GCA_037075305.1 Drosophila kanekoi | reverse complement strand
GACTTTATCTTTGAAATCGGGCATATTCCTCATGCGTCTGCCTTCTGCTGCGGCTCAACTACTTGTGATATCTCTGTTTGACATTGAAGTTGACAGCAGCGCGCAAAGTGGCCAAGTCGATAACCCGACCTATCGATAACAGGCCTGTTGCTTTTGTTGCAGTCAGTGCTGCTCTACCATTGACGAGCAAAAATAGCTAAAGATGGCGGATTCGACAACAAGCTAACACTTCTTTCATTCTCTCTTAGTTTTTTAACTACATATGATCAAGTGTAGAGCTGGCAAATATATATATATATTACTTAATATCCAAAAAAATAACCTTATTTTCATTTTGCTGTTGTCATTCATCATTTTTCATCATCATTTTTTAAAATGTTTTGAGCTTTAGAGAACGTATTTTTTCAACAGAAGTTTTATATTGACGAACTTCTGATCAAAACATTCAGTTAAAATAAGCTTGTTTTAGTTTGTTCAAAAATAGCTAATTGAACAACACTCAAATTTGCGAAATTCCAATTGGAATTATTTCGATAGCAAATAAAATCGAAAAGATGTACTCACTTTTTTTTCTCTGCTGGCGCTGTCTCGAATCCGATGTTGTGAAATTCGAATTGCGATCAAAGGCGCTAATTGAGATGTTTATCACGATTATTGTTTATTTTCCATTAAATGCCATAATTGTCCATACACAGATTTGCGTCCGTTTTTTATTTTTTTCAGCGCGGGCACATGGCATGCCGACCGCCATCCACAGCCAAGCTAACGCCCGTTGTGAAGCTGGCCGCATCGCTGGCCAGAAAAGCAATCGCTTTGGCCACCTCCTCCACATTGCCGGCACGACCCAGGGCATGTGTGGTCTTTGAGTGTTCCAGAAACTGTTGATAGGCTGCCTCGTCCATGCCGCCGCGCTTATGTATTTCGGTTACAATCACGCCCGGGTTCACGGAGTTCACGCGTACGCCCTTCGAAGCCAGCTCCAGGGCGACGCAGCGCGTAAACTGATCCACGGCTGCCTTAGAGACATTGTAGGCCAGCACGCCGGGAAAAGAGCGTATGCCGTTCACGCTGGACACATTGACAATGCTGCCCTTGGTCTTGACCAGCTCCGGGGTGGCCAGCATGGTCAGTTGGTAGAGAGCACGCACATTGGTGTTCATCACGCGGTCATATTGGGCCAGAGATGTTGTCTCGATGGTGCCCCGCTCCAGTATGCCTGCATTGTTGACCAGCACATCGATGCGTCCGTGCTTGGCCAGCGTTGCGGCCACAATGCGCTCCACATCCGCCTCCATGTTCATGTCGGCCCGCAGCTGCAGCGCTGGGGCGCCGCCAGCAGCCACAATATTGTCGGCTGTTTCCTTTAATTTGGCCTCATTGCGACCCACAATTACCAGCAGTCCGCCTAGGCTGGCCAGGTGCACGGCGGCAGCTGCTCCTATGCCAGAGCTGGCGCCTGTTACGATAATTACTTTGTCCTTGAAACTTGCCATGGTGAAATGTGAAACACAGCAAAATGTCAGCCGAAATGATCGATTACGATATCTGCAACTGGAAAAAACGATAACAGCTGTAATCGAAGCACAGCTGCTGCTGCTGCTTCAAAAGCTTTCTGCGATCAGCTGTGAAAAGCTTTCCAGTTGAAACCCTGCACGTCCTTGAATACCCTATATTAAAGAAACTGCAGGTGCTTTTTAAACTTAGATGTTGTTTTATTCTCTTTTTAAAAAAACCGCTGCGATTATGCTGCTCGTATTGTTTAGGCCTCGTAGCCGTAGGATTTGATGATCTTGTTGAAGGGCTCAGCAGCCTTGGCAATGTTCTCGCGCGCCTTCGCCGTCAACTTCTTCATCTCTCTGTTGTGCTTGAGCGTGACATGCAGCTTGGCCTTGCGCTTGCGCTCCAAGCTCTTGATCACATCCTGATAATGCCAGCCAACCTCGTGCGACAGACGTCCAACCATGCAGTATTTGCGATCGGAGCGCAGGGTCAGCACACGCATTGCAATGGGGACAACGACACGACGGCGCTTGTCGTAGGGCGATGGAATACCATCGAAGACACGCAGACGAGCGAGGGCAGCCTGGCCACGCTTGGTCTTGTGTGGGATCATGCCTGTAAAGAAATAAAATATCGTTAAATAATCATTTCAAATGAGATTAGATATATATATAGAGAGAGAGTTAATCCAGCATATCAGTTGAAGGTTTGTTACACGATTTCTCGTTCAAATAATGTAGGTAAGAATATCAATCATCACATGCTAGCCGGCTGCAGCTAAACCAAAACAAGCTAGATAAACGTACCTGCAATGTAAAAAACAAATAAAAATTAGTAAATGTATATAACTAGGTTAAATTTCAAATGCTTTCGCTTTGTTGGCTGCACTCAGTTATGTTTTGTTTACATGGTTTTCTCTACGTTCAAATAATGTAGGTAATAAGGTTTGCACATCATGGTAAACAACAACAAACTAGGGGGCTGGACAGAGCAAACTATCGACACGCACCTCGCACAGCCTTGTAGAAGATTCTGGACGGGGCACGGAAGTGGAAGGGACCACGAGCCGGGTTCACGTTGCAGCGTTTGCGCAAATAGGCCAAAAACTTAATTTTGTTTCTGTAGAAGTGACCAGAAAGGTTCAGCTCCTCGCAGCGGACCACCGCCACCTTGCCGCCCTGCAACAGGTACTTGGCAACCACGGAGGCCAGGCGGCCAAGCAAATGGCCGCGTCCATCAATAACAACGGTCTAAAAATTTGGTAGAAAAACAATTAGTTTAAGTTTAGTCCAAACAATGAGGTTAGGTAGAGCGACAAGGCATAAACAAATGTGTGCAGCGCGAGAAAATACGCAATGAATGCATTTTAAGTTAGCATTTGACACAATTAGCAGGCCTTGGACCAATTGCTTCTCACATGTATTAATACATTTTCACAGGCACTTCCGCGCCTACCATTTTTTTGGCTGCTTTTTGGCACGTGTACACGAAACACAATTTTTGCGCACTAAAAACAACGCTGCTGCTCAGTTAAAATCAACAATAATGCACATATTCCGTTAGCACATGGTTTAATTAATGTTTTGCACACATTTGTTTTATTGTCGCTTTACGCCAACATGATTTTATTTGCCAAAATTGTGGCACTTACCCTGTTCGTTAAACCAGTCATGTTTAAGAACCGCACGGAAAGAAAGCGGAAATCGCTTTGACAGCTCAGGCGTCATACGACAGAGTTGCTTTGGACAAGTGCACGCAGACAAATGCTAATTGCTACAGGAATGCTATCGCGATAAGTTCACAATCGTATAAAATCGATTTTTGCTCATTTCGCGTTTAGGAATATTTGTGCGCTTTCTGTATGCTGTCACACTGCTCAAAGATTTATTCTTAGGTGTATTTCTGACGGCGGTCAAAGCGGATCGTTTGCCACTTGCGGTGCCAATTTGTTTACACTAAACTTAAATGAAACGAAAATATAAATAAATACGTATTGTAAACGTGCTGCTAGGCAGTGGCAATGCAAATGTAACCCGCGTGTGTGTGTTTGTGCAAAAAGTGTGTTAAGCACACACAGATCCAAGTAAAGTGTTGTGCATGTCGTGTCTGTGTGTGTGTGCGTATGTGCCCTGATTCTGCTTCTCGATTTGGCCCCAAAAATCATAGCAACAAATAAGCAATAACGCAACGGGATCAACAACAGCACCGACAGCGGCAGAGCGTCGACGTTTGTATTGTCGACAGGAAAAAGTCAACACCTTATAAGGCAAGTTTATTTCATTATAATGCAATGGTTCGTTGGCCGTTGGCAGGGGGCAGGGGGCAGGTTGTGCACGGGCATACAAATTTTATTTTTGTTTGGATTTTTCTAACGAACGAACATGCGAATGGGCATATACATGTGTGTCGACTTTGTTGCTTGGCATAATAATTAATTCTGGTCGTTTAATTAAATGCAATTCACAAAAAATACATTGTTCATATATCCCTGTCTCGCTCACACACACATACCCGCTTGAGCCTGCCTGGCTGTCTTTTGACATTTTGCCTTTCCCCCTATTTTCGGCGGCGCAAGTTTTCATCCGTCTTGTGGTTAACTTTTTTTTTTTTGCCTTTTGCTAATTTTTAAATTGGGTCAATGCATGCGTCGGACGATTTACTTGTTTTTCTTTTCAGCGGTCTGCATATGTATTTTATTTTTTTGTTGGTTTGTTTTTGTTGCCGAACCAGTTTCTTAACCTTGTTTCCTCTCTCCAAGTGCAATTGCCGCTTGACTCTTGCTTTTTGGCAATTTGAATGTTCTACTTTTTCGCGACAAAATTCGGCGTATGGTTGTGTGCCTGTGTGTCTGTTTGTGTTTGTGTGTGCTTGTGGTTGCCAGTGACAACTTAATAGGCGAACTCTCATAACGGTATTAATGAGATTTGCTGAATTATGTTTAGCCGACATGCAAAGGCCACTATAGAAGAAGAAATACAGAAATGAAGAATGTATTAATATTCTTTATGACTTCGATATAAAGAAATGTGTGTTCAGTTTTATCAGCGCCTAGCAACGAGCACTCCTTTTTTGTTGCGACTTCCGCAGCCACAAAGGAAAATGACGACTCTCCAATCTATACATACATACATACATATGTATTTGAGCTTGCGGGTTTTGGGTGCAGAGTGCTTTTTATGGGATTTATTAAATTCCAATTAGAGTGTCACGGGCAAAGCAGAATCAAAAACTAAACAACAAACAGCTGTTCAGCGCAGCGCCAGTGCTGGCAAACGTTACAAATTGACGCGCTGCTGATCTACGGGCTAGAAACATGTGAAACAACAAGCTAAATTATGAAAATCTAAATGTAAGTATTACAAATATTCATGTATAAAAGGGTTTTTTATTTCGTTTCATATTGCAGATGTCCAACTTGAACTTCTATGAACTGCTCAATGCGAGCGCAACGGCAACATTTGAAGAGCTTAAGCGCAATTATAAGCAATTAATACTACAATGTCATCCCGATAAATTACAACAACAGCAACGACAAGGAGAGCAGGCAATAACTGTAAACACGAATGAGAGCGACCCAAATCGGGAGAGCGACAGCAATTTCAATGCGATAAACGAGGCCTGGAATACGCTTAAAGATCCCACAAAGCGTAAACAATATGATGCCGAATTATTGCTGACAAAATTTGAAGCACACAGCAATATCTATGCCAGCATAACGTTAAGCGACATGCACAGCACTCGAATTGAAATGATGGCAGAGGAGGAGGAAGAGGGGAGCGAGCAGAGTGCAGCCGTCACAGACAAAGAGACGACAACAACATGGAGCTGGGCCTATGCGTACAATTGTCGCTGCGGCGGACAATACTTGTTGGATGATGAGTCACAAAGAGAGCAGCTGAGGGCAAGTGAAATGATTGTCGAGTGCAGTGAATGTTCTCTAGTGATAATTGTGAAACCAGACGCAAATGTAACATAAATGGAATGTTTTTTAAAATAAATAAAATTGTAAGACCGTTCTTTTATCATGAATAACCATATTGATTTGGTGCTATCGAATTAAGCGCTGATTTTGTCATCGTTAATCGGTTTCTTGAACCTTGCGCCGCGCGACTTGTTTGATATGCATGCAAAACTGGTTGTATCGTGCATACTTAATGCCCTTCCTTTCTTTTCGCCTCTTGTTGTTTGACCAACACCAAATGATGTAATATTGTATCGTGCACACACACACACACATACATACATACATAATTTGGATTGCAGTCGCTGTCAACCATTTTTCATTTCCGTTGTGCAAAATAAATGTCTTCATTTTGGTGGTGGCTGGTTAATGCTGTTTATGTCTTTGACGCGTGTGAATTGTCTTTGGGCGTTATGTGGGTCACATTCAAATTGCCAAATGCGGCCATAAAATAGAAATAGAAAGAAGAAGAAAGGCACTGCTGCTTCCCTCGATTATGCAAAAAGTTGGCTTATGCAGGCTAATGTAGTTGTAAGTGGCGCCCCCTATGAAGCCTAAAATGAAGCTGCTTTTGAGATACATTTAATTTAACAGAACTTTGCACACAGCAAAATGATTATAATTCTTTTTCAACGAGAGTTGCCAACTCTCTGAAAAGCCAAAAAATATCTAAATCAATTAAAAATTTATATGTGAGAACCTCTAAAAATAGTCTAATTTAGCTATGTTAGCTGAGAATAACAGTGCTTCTAGTTAACCGTTACCTTAACAAAATCTCTTTGAAAAGTTGTTACGTACATAGTATACACAGTTAATCGCCTTTAAAGTACATGTACATATGTATGTATATGTTGTATATGTATGTAAAGGTAATTACTGTTAAGCATTATTCTTTCTTTTTTTTTTGTTTTTTTGGTGGGGAGAGCGAAATTCAATAACCTCGCCTCGTTGTTGCCGGCTGATCTGATGATGTCAGCGAGTGTAAAATTAACATACAAAAATACGAAATACAAATGTATAAACATTTGCCAGAAAACAACAGCAACAACAGCGAAAACAGACTCTGGCACAAGCTCATTGGAAATCCATTTGTTTATGATATTATTGCAAAGTAATTTGCATGGTGGTCTTTACTGTTGCCCTCTCTCTCGCGCACATTCAGTGCATAAGTGCGTGCGCTTTAGTGATAATTAACGGTGTCTGAGCTTTCGTTTTCTATGCGCTGCGGACACAGCTTGATAAAGGCAGCAGCTCGATTTCCAGCACATTAATTACGCCGGCTGGCGTGGAAAACAAAAGCGGCTGAGCATGAACTAACACACATACATATACATATCTGCATATGCATGTGGTTGACTATGTGTGCGTTTGACTGGCGCAAACTTTATCTCTTTAGCATCTCTCACTTTAGTAACCTTTTGACACACAAAAATTGAAACGCTTTAGCGCATTCAGTTCCTGCAAATGTCTTTCCTCTTGCGCTCGTTGTTACGTGCTGTTGTTGTAGCTGATATTGTTGTTGTGACACGCGCTGCGATTTGAAAGATAGCGCTTGCTGCATATGTATATGTATGTATGTACATACGTACGTATATACAATGGCCCACACACTATTACGAGGAACTTAACTCCAGCTCCAGCTCGCAAACCGTCTCCGTCTACCACTTTCATTTCGTTTTCACTGCGCATTAAAGACGCTCGAGCAGCTTTAATTGCTCAAGAAAATGGCAGAAGCAGACAAAATATAAAACACCGGCTGAAAATAACAGAAAAAAAAACACAGAAGAGTGCATGACACACGTTATGTGCGTGTTTGTGCGTGTCAGCTTGCGTAGAAAGCACAAGAAGTTTGTGGCGTGGAAAACTTTGTCGCTTTAACTGGCGCAGGCGACAACAGTTTGACAGACAGTCTGTCATTCAATCAAAAATTAGCACAATAAGCTGGTCCGCTTGAATGCAAGAATGATGAAAAGGACAAACTAGTATTGTAAAGCTGCAAAAAGTACTTTTAAAAACTTTGCAATACTTAAGCAAAATACCCAATGAAATACATATTTATTTTATTTCGCATAAATTATTGAAATGAAACTCAGCCCTTGGAGTGAATCACGCTGCGCTTCGTCGGCACAGCTGAAGAATCATAATATTTATTGATTCAGCTGAATCGAAAGAGCTAAAGAAACAAACCGCAAAATGATATTCACAATGTCAATGATAAAAGCAAATGCAGCTCGCCCAGTGCCCGAGTAGGTCTTTTCTTCTGTCTTTTCTTCTCTTTATTGTATTCTGCTAACAATCTTTCTTTTGTCTACGCTTTACGTCTTGCCTTCGATTTTAATTACACAAAAGTGCCAATTAATTGTTGCTTTTATTTCCAACTCTGCCTGGCTACCCCCGAGGCTATACAAACCGTAAAAAAAGTGGTTCTGCCATTTGCCCAGGTTCGTCTCGGAGAGAGGGGGGAATCTGTCGAATCGCATTTTGGAGGTGTTGTGTGCGGGATTGAGGTATTGTGTATTGTGCGTGGCCATGTGAAAAGATGCCAGCAACTGGAGCAGAGCGAGAACAACATTTAAATACAGTGAACGCTCTATTAATGGACAGCTAGCTTGGATCTGGGACATTTCCTTCACATTAGGCTCCCCTTCTTTTCGCCCATATGTTTTATGAACCCATCTAATGTTCTTCTTCTTGCAGGCAAGCGCGTGTTTTGCACGCCGGCGAAAGGACGTCAATCTGGCTGGAAGCGGCGTAGTCCAACCCAACAGCAGCAGCATCGGCGGCACCGACATTTGCAATAATCATAAATATAAGACTGAACGGGAGTCTGGGCAGCTGGCACAGAAGAAGATGGCATCCACCGGCGAGATTTGGCTGCAGTGGTTCTCATGCTGTTTCCAGCAGCAGCGTTCACCCTCCCGCCGACCGCATCAACGCCTGCGCATCGATCGCTCGATGATCGGTAATCCGACAAATTTCGTCCATACCGGCCACATTGGATCCGCCGATGTGGAGCTATCCGCGAACCGTCTAAATGCGATCTCAACCCAAATGCAGAGCAAGGGCGGCTACGAGACAAACTCGATACACTCGCTGCACGTAAGTTGATGAGCGGGAGGAGGAGGTGGAGAATACTTTGATCGGTTGACTCATTGGCTGGGTTTTATTTTCTGTTATTTAATGTGCGATTCACGCCGATCGCAATCCGAAACGTTAACATTTAGCACCTGGCCAAGGTGACAACCACCGTGTGGCGGTTGCTGTGGCTTTTTATCAGCTCAAGGTGCAGCTAATCACAGCGTGGCATTCAATTTAACTCAAGCAAAACAGCTTAAATGAATTTCTATTGATTTCAATCAATTACAGACTTTATGGTAAGGGGAACGTAGAAAAGTTCTTGGCGAAACTTGATAAACAATTGGAATTGCCCTGTCAAGCCAAGGGTTCAATGCACCTTGAGAGACAACAAAAAACAACGTCAGGTGTGTGAGTGTGTGTGGTGTGTGTGTTCAAGATCCACACCCAGGTTTTAGTACAAAAAGTGTGCAATTAATTTCGCTTACTTTCATGCTATGCAACCATTTGCCTGGCCCCGACCCTGATAGGGATCTGCCGCTGCACCAGGTCGCGGCTAGAAGTGCCAAACAATATCAAGTGCCCGGCCCCAGTCGGTGCTCCGTAGTCCGAGGGTCTGGTCATGCTCCAGTACGTCGCTTAAACAGCTGACAACAGCAACGATTAAACCCTCCACTTTACAGTGGATGCCCGCTTGAGCGAACGCACAGCCAAGGGGTATTTTTGTAGGAAAGATTTGTTGAAAGTGGAGAAGCACATAAAAGTCATGCGGTCGCCGGTTCAAATCCAACAGCAATGCTCAATTTGACTTCCAAAACTGATCTTTGTTCGTTTGTAGAGCTTTCACTGTACTAAGTGTATAATATTGTTCTGTTTTGTTCTTTGCTTTGCAGGCCTGCTGATGAAGAATCCCCACACCCAATGGCCACTAAATGCATTTTGTGCAATTTTCTTCGTAACAACAAAAAAAATTATAAAACAACAATTATTATTATTTTTTGAATAATTCTTTGTTAAATGCGAGCGTGTTATCAGGCGGCGAGGGTGATAAACGGAGGAGCAGGAGGAGCAAGCGGCTCGGCGGGTGCTGACAACGCCAGATCCAACAGAAATGGACTCCAAACAACAACAACAACAACAGGAAGAAGAAGAAGTACAAGAACGGACAATGGACTCCATGGAGAGCGAGCGTATTAGCTATAAGTCGATGCCTAGCCATAGATAAACCCAGAATAACTGTCCCAGATCCAACTCTGTTAATTGGCCCCAACCCCCCGCGATTGCAATTGTTTGTGCCTTTTGCGAGTATTATATAGATGAAAAATCGCAAAGGACGCGCGTATTTCGAAAGCAAAAGATAAATAGTTCAGTTTATTTTTTTTTTTACATAATATGTACTTAATGCCAAAACAGTTAAGATCATTGTCCAAGGTTTTTCCTATAGAGCGTGCAACTGATGAAAATATTTCCATTATGTAAAACCCAGAGAACGGAACTGCCTTATTCCACATCCAGATGATATACATATACATACATACATATACATATATATATATAATTAATAACTGTCATGTAATCTCTCTCTATATATATATATATATATATATATGTGTGTGTGTGTGTGTGTGTATCGAATGTTGTGCTCGTTTTAACTGAACAAAGCAATTTTACAAAGCTGATTTAGCATTTAAATAATGTTAAAAACTTTACAACAAATTGTCGCACAATCAATTTTTGAACTCAATAACAAACCGTAAAATGTATAATTTATGATATTTATAAATTTCGAATATTTGTTTACAAAGCAAAACAGAAAGAAAGAAAAAACAAAAAATATTGTAATTAGTTTTTGTAGATTTTTACACACAATTTTGTACATCCACAAATATTGTTTATAATCTTTTTCAGTATAACGTGGGCCTTCCCTTAAAAACAAAAATAAACTTAAAGCAAAGTTGTAGATATAAATTGTATAACTAAGTAAAAACCGATTGTAACAAATATCAAATTGGGTTGAAAGCGTCGCAAGTTGAACGCGAATTAGACTAATTGTATAAAAACAAAACATATTTAAGCAATAATTTATGGAAAATATATGTATATTTAGAAAAAGAAACATTCGCAAGGGTATATTTGTTGTCTGTCAAAGGAACTCTCTTTCTCTCTCTCGCAAATGAGAATTTCTATCGTATCGTAAAGCTAACTTATCGCTCGATATGAGTTCATGTAGAAGGAAGAGCCTTTATCCTAGCCCATGACATAAATTATAATCCTAATTCGAATCCTTTAAAAAAGAGAGGCTTGCTTGCTGCTGCTAGTATAAACAATAACAGGATCAACACTTAACAGTGCTCTTTACATTAATGAAGAGCAACTGTTAAGAGGGTCTGTAATTTAAGTGTGTGCAAGAACCATCGCTGCACTCTGCACGTTTACATTAGTTAGTTAGTTTGAGCTGTGTGAACAAATTAATTTTCTGCTTTTTGAATAGCTTTTGACAAAACATAATTGGTATCTTTGCAATTTCAATAGATTAAAATCAAAAGCACATCTCATACAAGCCAGACAGCATACCCCACACATTTCCTATACGTTAAAGGGGTATTTAGTATTTGACAACCATTATCCGGTTTGTGTATCGGCTAATCATCACTGTCGCTTGCTAAATACCATATAGCAACAAACGTTTTAGCTGGTATTTAATGTTCGACAACCATTTTCTTTAAAGATAATTCCATTTATTTGCATTACAGAACTTATTTTAACCACGACTAAAAACAACTTAAGCTTAGTCACATATTGTGTCCCTAATACACTATGTTTATAATTAGATCAGGGCACATTGGCTTTCGGTTTGTGTATCGGCTAATCATCATTATCGCTGCCGCTGCCACTGCCGCTGCCGGAACCGCTGCCGCTGCCGGTGCCAGTTTTGCTGCCGCCGGATTTGCGGCTTTCATTGTCGCTGCCGCTGCCACTGCCACTGCCGGCGTCGGCAGCGCGGTCGCCGCCGGTTTTGCCGCTGCCAACCTCGGATTCGCTGTCGGAATCGCGCAGCGCTTTGCTGGCCTTTGCCTTGTTGACCTTTTTGCTGCGTCGCGCCTCAAAATCTGAGCCCTCATCCTCATCCGAGGAGTAGATGGTGGAGGCCTTTGGCTCCGCCTGGGTGCCGCCGCCGGCACCCTTCTTGTAGCGATTCTTGATGGCGCTTAGACTGATCGCGTTCTCGTCGTCGCTGCCATCGTCATGCTGATAGGAGGAGCTGCCGCCGCCGCCACCGCCGATCAGCGGTTCGCCAGCGCCGGCCTTTTTCTTCTTGGGCTGCGCCTTGTGCTGGGTGCGCATGGCCAGGCGCAGCTTGGCCTCCTCCTCCTTCAGCTGCGAGTAACGATCCGTGGTGGGATCCTTGCCCACCTGTGTGAGTATCTTAATGCCGCTCGTCTTGGTCGATCGATCCGCCAGCGACATGGTGATCTTTTTGTGTGTAAACGATTCCGTTGAATGCGGCCGGAAGGTCAGCTTGGTGCGAAACACTGATTGACCCTGCAGACCCGTGCCCTGGCGTATGAACAGATGATTGTGATCACCCACCAGGGGCTGGCGATACGCATCGAAGATCTCGTTGCCCAGATGCAGGCTCATGCTGCCGTCGGACCAGCGCACGAAACGCGCATTGGATTCGCGGACCATTTCGCCTTTGTTGTTCATGTACTCGCGCCAGCGGATCGTGTTGCTTACCTTGAGCTTGATGCGCTGGCGACCCTCCTCGTCCATCGTTTCCTCCTCGTCGATTTCGTCCTCGTATGTGTCCGGATCGAAGGGATGCGTGACGACAGACAGAAAATTGGGCAGCTTGATAAAGTGCTGCTCCTTGCCGAGATCGGCCGATATGCGCGGTATCTCCACATCGATGCGCGTCTCCGGCAGCGGCTCCGGTTCATCCTCCTTGGGCACAGTCAACTGTGGCTCGGCGTCGCGTGAACGCGAACGGGAACGACTGCGCGAGCGGCTCATGGAGCGACTGCGTGAGCGAGACTTGCTCAGGCTGCGACTGCGTGAGCGCGCCAAGCTGCCCGCCGGAGACTTATGCGCCGGGTCCTCGTCATCGCTGATGTCATCCGCATCCCCAAAGATGTCCGATGCGGCAGGCGCTTTCTTGGGCTGCAAATAGTTGGAAAATCAAGTTTAATTAGCTTCTGATGGAACACCTGGAACACAGGTTAGCTCACCGGTACATCCTCCTCGCTGTCGGAGTCAATCAAGCGTGCCTTCTTTGCCTTGGAGGGGGCGGCTGCGTCGCTGTCTGGTTTCTCGTTATCCGAATTGCTTTGGCGGCGCAGCTTCTTCTTCGGCACACCAATGTCACTGCCCGAGCCGGAGGCGGAGCCACTCCGACTGCGTGGTGTGCCCGACTTGGAACGGGAGCGCGGTGTGCCCGACTTGGAGCGGGTGCGGCTGCGGGAACGGGTCTGGGAACGGCTCTTGGATCTGGAAGTGCGACTGCCGCTGCGACTGCGACTCTTGCTCTTTGAATTGGCGCGTTGGTCGTCAATTTGTAGATTGGGTGAGTTGGAGCGGGACTCCGCGTTGCCGCTGTGCTTGCTATGGGTGCTGCGGGGAGTGCCGCTGCGGGAACGTTGACTATGCGCCGAACCAGAGCGCTGGCTATGGGCTGAACCGGAGCGTCGACTGCGCGCCGAACCGGACCGTCGACTGCGCGGCGAACCGGAGCGCCGACTGCGCGCCGAACCGGAGCCGCTGCGTGCGCTATGCGGCGAGCCGGAGCCAGACCGCGATCGCGAGGATCTGGAGCCGGAACGCGAACGATCGCTGCCGCTGCGCGATTTTCGACTGCGGGGCGACCTGTACAGGCAATATATCATAAATAATGGCTGAATTGAAATTTTTGAAAACCTACCCCGGTGCGCTGCCGCCTTGCGGCGTGACGCTGCGACTGCGGCTTCCACTGCGACTGGAACCGGACCCAGAACCTGAACAAATACAAAACAGAGCATTCAAGTACAGCTGACACAGGCAAATATTTTATGCACTTACCGCTTTCGTCATCTGAATTCGGATTGGCCATATTTTAGCTTAATAATTTCGTTCTACAATCAAATGTCAATGCCAAAAATGCAAATTACAAGATTGGCGGCTCAGCAACGTGCAAACTAGCTATACGTATAATTAACTTATGTAAAAACTTTGAAAAATCCAAGCGCGCAAGCAAGTAGCAAGGCTTTTAAGTTCATTAACATACAACTAAATAACAACCATATAATTAATTTTATTTAATTGTTGTATTTGTTAATAATGCGCCGTGCCTTGCACTCCTAAAACTTGCAATGCAACCCTGCTGTTGCTGTTGTGAACGCTACTATCGATAACAACGCTTCATCGATAAGCATCATCCGTCTCCGTCTTTTGTGTATTTGTATTCGTATGTGACGAGCCACAAAAGTTTTTTGCGGAACGTATTTTGTGTACATTTTAAGCGTTTTTCGAACGCTCAAAAATTGTTTATAGCATTGCAATCGTAAATAATAGGCATTTGTCTATTTTGAATTTAAGTGCGTTTAATTGTGCGCGGCGTAAAAGGTGCGCAAATCGCGAAGCGAATTTACCCCAAATTCGCGTTCGGGTGAAATTTCAATGAACTGAGAAAACAAAGACAGAGACATACACACTCACACACACACACTCATACTGTGGAAGCAGTGAAGGAAGAAGAAGCAGTGGCAACAGCGCAATAGCAAGCAATTATTTACTTACAAATAAAACCAACATATTATACATAAACCAAGGCAAAACAAGCCAAAAAAAAAGCCCAAAACAACAACAAAACGTGTTAATATCCTATAAACATTTTGCATTGGACGCCTCTGCAGCAGCCTAGAATCGTGTAGTCCGCCGCTTTGCACTGCAAGGCAAGGAGGAAAGCACATATAAAAAAAAAAAAGAAAAAACCTTCGGTACTCCTGTTCTCGGGCAGGCACGACGAAGTACACCAACACACACTTAACAATACGGCGCGTGTGTACGTGCATGCATATATATGTATATGTATATATATATGCAATATATTTAGGGACGATACGGCGCGGAAAAATACCAACTAACCTCTCTCCGCACGTTGCGGCTACACTTTGCGCATCATCTTCGTCGTGTGGGTGCCTGTGTGCGTGCGAGCGTGTATCCTGCGTATGTGTGTGCCAGTGCCATTTATAATTGTAACTGTAAACCAAGTCGAGTGATCAAAACTAAGCATATTCAAGTTCACAATTACAAGCGTCAGTTGGTGCAGCAGCTGACAAAACGCAAGAGCAGACGACGGCGACAGCGGCAGCGGCAGTGGCAGCGTCAGCAAGAACAACGTCCCCGTCGCTTTGGAATGTTAAATGCGGTGAGAACAAAACATTCAGTGTATGTTGTTGTTGGTAACAGCAGTAGTCGGCAAACCGAAGCATTAACAGTGGCAGAAGAGGAAGAAGCAGCAGCATTATCATCCAACGTTCATTTAGGTAAGTATCGTAAACAACAGACAGACCTTCACCCCTCACAATTCCATCTAGTTGCTATTGACTTAAGCTTGCTTTTCCGTTTCAAGGCTAGCCCTAAACGCTAATTGGCCAATGTTGAATTCGCTGCAATTTGTTGTAAGCGAATTCAGTGTTGCAAAACATCCATTGGTCAGCTGATGAAGTTACATACATAGATAGCGAACAAACCCATACGATCAGCATCGGCGAACCGACGCTGTAAAGCAATCGGACAATCAGTCTAGCAAAGTCGAAGCAAACAAAAAGAGGAGAGCGTGTAGGTGGTGCTCGCAATACAGAAGGTTCAATGCAGTAAACAATAATCAGGGTAGAGGTGCAAGTGCAGCCAGAGCCGCCGATAGAGCCCACAGCAGATCAGCAACACTAACACAAGCAGCATCGTTTATTGTGCGCGCAGCGTACACGATCAAGCACACACGCACACAGTTACAAATCGATCGTCTATGTCAAGTGCATTGCGTATCCTTTTTCATTTGCTTTTTGTGCGGTCTTTTGTATGCCATTACTCGTCTGTCTGGTTTTTAGACGGATGTGTGTGTGTGTGCGCGCGTGTGTGAGTGTTTATGCACACACTGACGTATGCGGTGTCCATTGATTTTTGTTGCTTTTTTGACAGCTGATGCCCGCGCGGCCATTTAATCGGAATTAGTATTGCAAAGTGAACGCCACTTTGTTTACCTGCTTTGTATTCAAATTCGCTGTGCTTTATATTATCGGCTACTTTAAGTTTTTAGCTGTTGCAGCGTGATTACGACTGATTGTAGCTGTTGTCTGTAACTGTTACGTAAATTTTCCAGCGACCTTGGCTTTATCGAAGCCGCAAATTAATAAAACCCGCCCCCCAACAACAAAAATGCAAAGAATCAGGCAAACTCAGACAGTAAAAAACGAGCAGTACCCATTTGTGTCTTGTTTATATTTATTTATAAGCATATGTTTGTGTTATT
Organism: Drosophila kanekoi; assembly: GCA_037075305.1. Lineage (NCBI taxonomy): Eukaryota > Metazoa > Arthropoda > Insecta > Diptera > Drosophilidae > Drosophila > Drosophila kanekoi. The sequence goes on along the minus strand of JBAMCE010000011.1, from coordinate 703,896 downwards.
TTCAACGCGCCGCAATAATTATCTGCGCTCGGTTTTCGGTTTTGTTATCAAATGTGCGCGATTTGGTTTCTGTTTCTCTCTATCTCTCTCCTTGAATCTAACGTGAGTCAGCGTCACGTAGCTCTTGTTCACACATCAAATTTGACCCTCTCTCGCTCAGCTGCATCAACGTTTCTTTCTGATAAACAACAGCCGGCCTCGCATGATTTGTTGCTGTTGTTGGCCAATTGGTATATACTGTATGTATGTATGTATGTATATCGTGTCTGGTGCGCGCCAAAACACACACAGCATACGTCACGACTGCATCACAAACGTTATGATTTATTATCGATTTTTTGTTGTTGATCTGGCTTTGAAAACGATAGCTGTAATCGATAACAGCGCTTGAGCTGCCAATCAAAATGCAATTAGCAGCAGGCAGCATAAAAAGGCGAATAAATAATTTTATGATTTTTAAATAATTGTTTTATTTTTGATTTGTGTATTTTGGCCTTGCAGATTATGGCGAATTTAAATTTTCAACAACCTCCCAGAAGCATAGCAAACGCGGCTTTAACGGGCCGCACAACTGGCGGCTTTGGTGGTAGCTCCATGTCCGGCCATGTAACACCCACGTCCGGCATGTTCCAAACCGGTGAGTCCCATCGCAGTGAGAGGGATCTGTACTATCTTTTCTAATATGTTTCTATTTTTCTTTCGTTGTGCAGACTTCGCAACCTCCTATCCCGGGGCGGCGAATTACGGGCAACAAACGCAACAGCCGCCTCAGCTATCGCCGAATCGAAATGCGCAGTTATCCGTCGGAGGTCCCGCCTTATCGAGTGGCAATCGCAATGCGAATCTATTTGGCCAGCGGCCGTTTGTGGAGCGTCGTGCCATGCAGGGCCTGGGCAGCGGGCCCATGGTGAGTGCATCTCTATCAATTATATTTAACAGACATATAAATAAATACTTTTTCGTTTCCGTTGCAGTCGAACATGGGCAACTTTATGCAATCCGGCCGCGGCGGCTACGGGACAAGCGGTGGCGGCGGCGGCGGCGGGGGCGGCCCTTTAAATAACTTTCATGTATTCGGTGGCGGCAGCGGGGCGGACTCATCAACGCCGGCGCTGCTCGATCCCACAGAGTTTCCTTCGCTGACAAATGCGCGCGGCCAGAACGATCAGACACTGCCCCAATCGAATACCCTCCAGCCGCCGGGCAGCAAACCCTACGGTAATTTCTTTACCTCTTGTGAGTTCAAAACAAAAATCCACATTATTTTTATTTACATTTCTGTTACAAACTACAATTGGTTGCGGTTAACTCTCCATTTATTTATATATCTATATCTATATATTTGTATGTTCTTTGCCCATAAAATTGTGCTAATGTTTTTTATTATATCTGTGAATGATGATAAAACACTTGAATTTTGCTAGACAAAAGCAGCTATTATATATATTGTGTATATGTCCTCAAGGATACCCTGGACCCTTTGAAAATGGGTAAAAAAAAGGGTATAATGTGTTTGTGCAAATGTATGTTACAGGCAGAAGGAAGCAGCTCCGACCCCATATATATACTCATTATCAGCATCAACAGCCAAGTCGATGTCCGTCCGTTTGTTCGTCCCTATGTATGAACGCAAGGATTTCAGAACCTATAAGACTGAAATTTTAGCTGTGGGTCCTCCTAGTGCCCGCGCAAATTGAGTTTGTTGCCGATATTCGATAACTTGGCCCGTTTCCAAGCAATCGATATAAATCGATATAGAATTCCTGTTTTATGGGCAATTTTGGTAAATAATAAGAGCTAGAGTCAAAAACTTGACATCTAGCTCCTAGAATAGTATACGCAGATGAGGTGTCTCTCGAGAAAGGGGTTTGTTCAGGGTATCCCCTAGTCGTGCACTCCCGACTAGAACATTCTTACTTGTTTACTAATTGCTTTGTGGTGTTGGAATTAACAAGTTTTAGTAGAAGGATTATCCCCTCTCAATATTCCCGATCTATGTATATATATTCCTTTACTCTGCCAAGTTGACTGATGGGTTTTGGGTCTACTTTCAGTTGGCATGGTGAAGCAACCAACGTCAGAGCAATCGGAATTCACGATGTCCAACGAGGACTTTCCTGCGTTACCGGGCACCCAGAACTCGGATGGCACAACGAACGCTTTGGGCACCGGCAGCGGCGTTGGCAGCGCTGCTGGAGGCGCCGGCGGCGGCGGAGGCGTCGGTGGTATCACAGAGAACAATCTGGATGGCACGGAAAAGGCAATGAATTCAATTGTGGTCAGCGGCGGTGCGGGCAGCTCCGGCGCCGTTGTTGGCGGCAATGGTCACGGTGCCGTTGGCAGCGGCCTGGGCGGCGTTGTTGTTGGTGGCGGCGGCAGCAGCAGCAGCGGGTCAAGCGGTGTGGTAAATGCGACGCATGTAGGTTTAGTAGGCGCTGGCGGCGGCGGGGGCGGAGGCGGCGGCGGCGGCGGCGGTGTCAATAGCGTTACCGGCAACAATGCAATGATGGGCGTTGGCGGCGGCCTCGGCAGCGGCACGGGCAGCGGAGCGGGCGGCGAGCACATGAACGATAATTCCAGCAATGATAAACTTGTGAAGAGCGGCGTACAAACATCGCCAGATGGTAAGGCCGAAATACCTACAGAACGGAACCCATGCTAACTAAATCAAATCTCAATTCGCAGGCAAGGTCACAAACATACCAGCGAGCATGGTGAACAATCAGTTTGGCATGGTGGGTCTGCTGACGTTCATCCGGGCGGCCGAGACGGATCCAAATCTGGTGACATTATCGCTGGGCACGGATCTAACGGGCCTGGGCCTCAATCTGAATTCACAGGAGAGTTTGCATCCAACATTCGCTGGACCGTTCGTGGAACAGCCCTGCAGGTGAGCGCGCCCAAGCCAATTAGATTTCTTCGGCGCCCATTTTTAAATTTAAAATAAACGATATTGATTTTGTTATCGATACTATATTGATTATTTGCTGGGTTGCTTATGGACCTATCGCTTTGCAAATACGGTTGCATTCGAATTCAAATCAAATTGAAACATTTTTTGTTTATTAACAGAGCACAGGACGTTGAGTACAGCGTGCCACCCGAATATCTGATCAATTTTGCGATTAGAGATAAGCTCACAGCGCCGGTACTGAAAAAGCTGCAAGAGGATCTGCTCTTTTTCCTGTTCTACACGAATATCGGTGATATAATGCAATTAATGGCAGCTGCTGAATTGTAAGTCGCATTAAGACCCAATTCTCTTGTTTTTATTTCATATTAAACTTTTTCGTTTTTATTTTCTATAACACAGGCATAGTCGCGAGTGGCGGTATCATGTAGAGGAGAAGATTTGGATAACTCGAATTCCTGGCATTAATCAATATGAAAAAAATGGTACAAAAGAGCGTGGCACCTTCTATTACTTTGATGCGCAAAGTTGGAAACGTTTGTCCAAGGTTTTCCAAATAGATGCCGAGAAATTAGATAAATGTCCCAATATAAGTGCGTTTATGAATGGACAGTCTGTATAATAATAATAAAACTGAAAAAATTTGAAAAAAGCAAGACGTTTTTGTACAAAATTACTTTTTGCATCAAACGCATAAATTGGTTGAATATTTAATGTGTGCAGCCCTGTATTAAATGTATCGATATGCTGACGCACCCTACGCTAGCTATTATCGACCGGCCACCACAAACCGCACAGTGCTGCCATACTACTACAGTCTTGTGGTATGCTGATCAAGCGTGAAAGTAAATATGTATCGGTATTTAGCATTATCGTTTTATTTTGATGTAGTGCAAAATTAACTTAACACTAGAAAGATGGTAACAGAGTTGCATTGACTGGCCATATATCCAAGGATGAGTTGTTAATTGTCTACTCAAAATTGGCAAGCTAATGTGCTGAGCTGCATACCCAGCTTGACATCGACAACAAAAACAAAAAAAAAATCAGCGCCTGCGCCATTAGCTCAAATTCAAATTTAAATTAATTGTGAACGGACGTCAAAATGAACACGCCTGGCGTCAGCCTGTTCCAGGGCGCCGATACGCTCAAGGTAAATTCAACGCTGGAGCGCCAGGAGGAGGAAGAAGCGTTGCAGGATCAAAAGAGACGCGAAGCGGAGGTAGCTATTGGCATTTGAGTCGACGCAAGCCTTGTTTACCGAAAGTTATTTACTAATTGTTTTTGTGCATACATATAGCTGGGGAATTTATTGGAAAATGCTTTCGATGATTTGGATGACGACGACGACGAGAGCACTATTGATCCCTCCAACTTTTTGCCCTCGCATCAACTGCCGCCGCTGCCAACACAACAGCCCGCCCAGCATCAGCAGCAGCAGCAGCAGGCGGAGTTTGTGAGCGCCAGCGAAATGCATAAGCTAAAGATGATGCTGGAGTCCAAGACGCACGAGCTGAGCAACATCAACAAGCTGGCCACGGAGGCGCATATGAAAATCGATGAGTACCAGAAGCGCCTGACCATAACCCAGGCCGAGCTGGAGCGGGCGTTGCGGGAGAAGCAGCATACGCACGAGCTGCTCGTGGACAGCAAGGAGAAGTGCTCCAATTTGGACAATAACATTGAGAAGCTGCGCTGCGAGAAGCGTTCACTGGAGACGGAGAACACCCAGCTGGTTGGTCAGCTGGAGACGGCCCAGACGCTGCTCGCCGATGTGCAGCGTAAATATGATATGGTCGAGCGGGATCAACACAGGCGTGAGGATCGCAACACAGATACGCGCATCAAGCAGCTGGAGGAGCATCAGCGCGCCCAAACGGAGCTACTGCAGCAGCAGCTGAGACAGCTAACCGATCAGCTGGACAAGAAGAAACAGGAGCTCGATCAAATGCATATGCGCTACAATGCGCTCCAGTCCAGCCACGAGTCCATGCTGCTGGACAAGGCGGCCAAAATCAATGAACTCAACTCGGCGCTGGATGTGGCACAACGGCGCTTCCAACAGCTGGCCGCCAAGCCCAACTACGAGGCGGAGTACACGTGCCAGAAGCAGTGCATCGCGGATCTGCACGCCCAGGTGGCCAGCATGGAGCAGACGATAGCGCAGCTAACGGAGCGTGTTAACGGCACCACGGCGGAGCTGGATCTGATGGATACGCTGATACAACAGCATCAGGCCGAAACGGAGACGCCGAATCGATTGCCATCCCGTCTGATGGGCAGCACGCCCCTTAATCCGGCCGATCGTATGGGACACATCAAGCAGGAGCTCTATCGGGCACTGGCCAGTTTGAAGAACAAGCGCGAGGAAGTGCGCAAGCTGGAGAAACAGCTGGACGAGCGCTCGAATGAGCTGAGCACGCTGCGGGCGGAGGAGAACAAAACGCTGGTCCAGCTGGCCACGCTGAAGGAGGACAATTCGCGTCTGGAGACGCGCATTCGGGCGCTGCAGGAGCAGCTGGACGAACGCCAGCACAACTCCACGCTGAATACGTCCAAGCTGCAAGCCGAATTGGATGCGCTCTTGGCTGAGCGGGATGCACTGCAGCAGCAGACGCTGGCGCAAACGACAGAGCGCCAAAACCTCGACAAGCAGCTGAAGCAGTCTCAGCTGGATTTGGAACAACTGCAGCTGGCGCACGAGCAGCTGCGGCGCCAACACGAACATCTGTCGGATGACAATCGACAACTGCGCGCTCGAGCCACCGCGGACAATATGCGCCTGGAGCTGGAGCGGCACAAGATTCTGCTGAAAGATGCCCAAGGCGAGGTGGAGCGCCTGAAGACGCTCTACACGGACATTGCCAACGACAAGGAGACGCTAAGCTATCAGCTGCGCAAGCTGAGCGAAACAGACAGCATCAAGGAACTCCAGGAGCAGCGCCAGCAAATCGCTCAGCTGCAGCGCAACGTGCAGCTGGCGGAGCTGAAGGCGCAGGAGCTAGCGAAAATACTCGACACGGAGAAGCTGCGACATGAACGCGAGGTGCAGCTGCTGCGCGAGAAATGGGAGCGCGACATGCACGAGGAGGTGCTAAAAACGGCCAAGGAGAGCTCCACCAATTGCGGCAAGTGCAGCGATCAGCTGGCCGAGGTAACCAAGGTAGGATGCGGAGTGTTGCAAACGTGCGCGTTGCCCTAACCAAATCTACTTTCAGCTTGAAATCCAAATGCTAAAGCTGCAAAACATGAACTCCATGCAGGCAAAGGAGCTGGGCGAGCTGCGAAACGAGCTGCAGCATGCGCAGGCTCTGCACGCGGAGCTGGAGGTGAAGCTCGAGCAGGCGGCAGAGCAGAAGAAACTGCTGGACGAGCTCAAGTCGAAGGCGCAGCTATATGAGCAGCAGCTGGAGCAGGAGGCAGCCAAGGCGGCCAGCTCACCAAAGCAGGGAAATGAAGCCGAGGCGGCGTCGTCGCCCGCTTCACCGGAGCTGACGCAGGCGCGGATCAAGCGCATCGAACAGCGTGTGCGCGACGAGATGGCCAAGCTCTTTGCCGCCGAGCTGAAGCGTTTTACACAACGCGTTCAGCAGACGGAGGAGCGCAGCTTGGGTCTGCAGCGCGAATATCAATTGGTCTGCCGGGATCTGCAGCAGCGACAAACGGAGGTGGAGCTGCTGAAGCAAACGATACTCGCGGAGCGCGAGCAAATACAAGAGCTGCTGGCCGAGCAGGAGGACAAGCAGAAGCAAATGCTGCACAAGTGCCGCAGCGAGCTGCAGTCGAAGAATCAACGCATTGCGGACCTGCTGCGCGACCTGGACGAGCAGCATGCGAGCATCGAGTCCGAGCGACGCTCCATGAAAACCGTCATGGCCGAATGGGATAAGCAAAAGCAATCTATCGAACAGGTCGAACAGCATTGGCGCAACCAGCTCCAGACGCTGCGCGATAGCCACGAGGAGGCAATGCGCGCCGCCCACCTCCGATATCAGAGCGCCAAGCGGACCGCCCACAATTACAAGCTGTACGCGGAGGACAAGGAGGCGCACATGAAGCGCGAATACGAGCGCATCAAGCTCGAGTATCAGACCTCGCTCACCCAAATCGAGGCCACAATGCAGCAGCATCTGCAGCAGCGAAAGAGCCGGGATCGCGATCGCGATCGTCAGCGTAAGGTCAATGACAAGGAGAACGATCCAAGCAATCGATAGATCTGAGCAATATACTAACTAGTTTAAGCTATGCTTAGTCGAATTGTTTACAATTGTTTTTTATATGCACCTGACTTAAGATAAGAGATATATACATTCCAAGGGTCAAACAATAGCTAAGCTGGCGACTTCTTGAGCTGTGTCCAGCATTTGTCCAGGATCTCGAAGAACTTGTCGATTTCCGGGCGACGGATGCCCAGCGCTGCGGCCACAGTTAAGTAAGGCACCTCCATCAGCTCATGATGCGAACCAAAATCTGAAAAGAAAAAATTAAATAGAGATCAAATTGCATATATATACTAATATATTACTTTGTTTCTTTACTTAATTTGTTATTGATTTGTTCTTTGTAAATAACAACAAATTAATAAACAAATATACATATATATATATATGTATGATTTATATTATTTATGTAGTTCATATTTACAGATACCCACGTTTAAATTGGTAGCCATCGATGCACTTGGTCTGACCAACGGGCACCACTCGCACACCGGAGACGCCGCGCGAGTGCAGCATGGCGCCCAGTTGGGTCACGCTGCGCTCTTCCTCTTCCGCGCCAGGGGGAGATCTCAGTGCGCTCAAGGTGAGCGCCAGCGATATCTGATTATTGTTGCTCTGTGGCACGATTTCACCGTGCTCTGCCGCAAATTGTTGCAGCCGCTCTTTGAGATATTGGAAATTTAGTTGACGTTCTCGCAGCAGAGCCTGGTAGCCGTTGCGTCCGAGTGAGAGGAGCGTCATGAATACGTCCAGTGTCTGGGAGCTGCTGGCGCGACCCGCATAGCTGCTGGCCAGATGCTGCAGCAGCTGCTCATCGCAGCTGGCCACAATGGCGCCGCCCACAGGCACCAGAAGATTCTTGTCCGTGCTCTGGACAAAGTAATCGATGCGTCCTACGCGCTGGGCACGCTCCAGCTGACTGGTGATTTCCTCGCACTGCAGTCCATACGCATTGTTGACCAGATGCGGCACAGCAGCGCTTTTGGCCAGCTTTGCCAGCTCCACAATGCTGTCGCAGTTGCGCGGCGCAAAGCAGCTGGTTGTGCTGTACAGACAGAGTATATTGGCGGCGCCCAGTTCCCGGGTGCGCTGCTCAAACTGGCCGCAATCTGTGGCCAGGGCGTGCTCGTGTGACAGCACCTGGCTGGGTATAACGATGGGCTGCAGGCCGGCAGCGGTGATGGCCTTAAAGCAGGATTTCTGATCGATGCGCGACCAGAGCACGTATTTGGCACTTGGTCGAAGCTTGCGCAGCGCCTGTAGGCACAAGGTCAGGGTCATGCCCGTCGCCAGGGGCACCAGGAAGCAGCCGCGACAGCTTTGCAGGCCAAGAGTCTGCAGCAGATCCAGCAGCAGGGCGTTTGTCAAACTGGCCAGCAGCGTGGAGCCGGCCGCCTTTGGCTGTGCCTCCAGCAGATCTCCGGAGCGCCCGATGCCATGGCCAAAGTTGTAATGTCGCCGCGCCACCAGCTCTGAATTATTCAAGTGAAGAATTTTAAGATTTCTTTATTTAATTGACATTTTTTACTTACTGCACGCAATGCGCGCCTCCCGTTCGCCGAGGCCCACATTGTGGGCGAAATTGTTGCTGTCCAATGCGGCCAGCTGATGCACCAGCTCCTCTATCTCCTCATCCCGCCAACCTTCTGCCGGCAATTTGCGCTGCAAAACAAACAGTTTCTTATCTCTAATTGTTTTATGTTATTTTCGCTACCTTTTCCAGCAGTTCTTTGACTTGGCGCTGCCTTCCTCGCTGCGCCGCCAGTCCCAGCTGCAAATAGTTGTGCGGCACCAGCTTTTGGGGTATATTTATTCCATTGAAACTCATTTTGCAGCGCGCGCAATGTTTACTTGAGCTGGTATGATACCTGCAGCATTGGTGTTGCAGGTGTCATCCTACTAGCATAACCAGTGCTGCCAATCTGCACCCTATTTATTGCCATTAATGGCTTGGATTTAAAGCGCCGATTGGGAGCATTGATTGTAATCGTAGGTGTTATTTCACTAATGGCTATCATCGATGCAACAACTTATCGATGTTTTTTGCACTGTCAGCGATAGTCTTGCATTTCAGTGTTGGATAACAAGTGACCTGAAGCAGCGCGCATCAATACGACGGCGTCACTTAAACATTTCGTTTCAAATTCCCTTACAAGAAGTATTAATATACAATTTGCCGTAAGGCGCAAAACCCAACATGTAAGTGCAGCAACTAAAAATAACAGGGCACACTGTAATTTAGCTGGTTTTTGCAGGCCGCAAATAAGTGAGGACACATTGCGCGAGCTGGATGACATTTTGAATGAGAACAATCCAGATACAAATCGTTTGACGGCGTTTTTAAAACTAAAAACCGCCCCAAAGCCAAAGACGACGCCACAGTACGTGCTTGGCGGTTACGATGTGTCATTTGACGTAGACGTCGACTTGATCAAACTGCCAGAAAAGCAACAACAGCAGGCGGAGCCAAAAGGTACACAGAGCGTGGCTAAGAAAAATGTGCAGCATTTGGTGACCGAGTCACAGCCGCAACCAGAACTGCCCGATTCGCCGACACACGAGAATCTAGCACCGACGCGGCGCTCCCATAGCGTCTCGCCTGCGCACACTCGTCACTTCCAGGCGCCACGCAGCGGAGGCGTCCTGCCCGAGCCAGATAGACTGCGTCGTGTGGCCCTGAACCGACGCTCGCAGTTGGGTGGCCGGCGCGAACTGCAGCAGGAGTTCGACAATGCTGTAAATGAGTCGCGCAAGCCAACGGGCTCTTTTGATTTTGTAAGTTTCGCATTGTTTTCATTTAGACTCCCCATTAACTAGACAATCTCACAGCTGCCTACAGTTAGTAGCACGCCGGCGTCAGAGAAACCCGCAACCAGAAAGTCGCCACAACAACAGGAGGAGCCACAGCAATCGACGCTGCAATCGCCGCGGCGTTTGTCGCAGCGTTTGTCAGGAGTAGCGGCAGCAGGCGCCGCCCTTGAGTCTCTGCCGCAACATGACCATTTCGAAATCAGCTTTGAGTCAACTCTAAAGCAAATGGACCGCAAGGCCGAGCGGCCGGCCAAGACGACAGCATCACAGCGACCCACGACGAGCACAGCTCAGCGCATGGGGACACCAATTAGCGTGGGCAATCGGGGCACTTTTATCATAGAAAAGACAACAGAGTCGGGGAAGACCTCAAGCAGGAGCCCAACCAGGGCACAGCTGGCAGCAGAGGCTGCTGCTCCGTCACCTGCGCGCACGGATTCATACGCTGTAGGACAGCCTCGTGTGCGCTTGAGACGCTCACCACAGCTGCCGAAAGCAATACGAATAGCACAGCAAAGCGACCAAGCCCAGGAGCAGAGCCCACAGGTGGAGTCGCCGGTCCATGCGCCGCGAGTGCGTGTGAGACGCACATCCGAGCTGCTGGAGTCAACCCGAACTTCACAGCAAGTCAAGCCGGACGAGGAGCACATGCCGCCAAAGGAGAAGTCACATGCGCCCGCAACTCCGGAAAGATCAGCCGCAGCAGCAGCTGTTAGCTGTGGCATACAAACCACTGGCAGTCCGGATAATATTCCTGATGATACAATGCTCGACGAGAGCGACGCTGAGAATACGGAGAGCACAGCCCCGCTTAATCTGGCGCCTGCCGGTGGCAACACAACCAGGCAGCGTCGCCGGCGCAGGCAATCACCCAGCCAGGAGGCGTCCATGCAGCTGCTCGATTTGCATCGCACGCGCACAAATCATTTACCCGAGCAGCGCACACTGAAGACCGCACATGTGGCACTCAATAAGCCGCCTCGGTCGGCCATCAACGGCGAACAGTTTGCCGAGGAATTGGCGCGGATGAGCAACTTTGAGATACTTGATTTGCGCAAACGCAATTCCTTGGGCAGGATCTATGAGCAGAACGGTGAGCAGCAGCAGCAGGCGTCCATTATGGAGCAGCAGCTAAAACTGGAGCAGAGTATACAATTGGAGATATTGCGGCGCAATCTGTCTGGCCAGGGCGAAGGTTTGCCCAGCAAAGTGACTGCGTCCAGCTTAGAGTTAAATTCAGCCTCCACTGTACGCAACAAAAGCGCAGCGATGGGGAGTAGCTTATTGATGCAACAGTTCAACAGTTCCACGTTGCAGGAGCCGCCGCGACGCTCGCGCTCCAGACGCCGTGGCGCACCCGTGGTGAGCTTATCTAATCTTAACTATTTCTTAACAGATTCTAATTTCAATTTAAAATCTCTTTGAAGACTACCGAGCTATTGAACTATTTAGAGCTCTCGCAAGCTATTGAGAAACGCCTCAGATCGCGCTCCGGAACGGAAACTAAACGCAGTCTTTACACCAAGGGCAATTCGGATGTCGAGGACAATCTGTCGTCGGCGCCGGCGAAGCAGCCAAAGCGCCTAAGCGACAGCTCCATACAGATCGCACCCGCACCGCCGCCACATTCATTCATCGAGGATATATCCATTGTGCCGCCGCCATCAATCTCCATACGCTACTCGCGTCAGTCGCGCAGATCGGTTCGCTTCAGATCTATTGATGCGAACGAAGAGCCCCCAGAGGAAAACCAGTTGCAGCAGGGCGCACAAACCTGTCCAGTTGGGATTGTCGAGGATATAGCCATCGTGCCGTCTCCACCAACGTCCTTAAGATACACGCGTCAGTCCCGCAGATCGGTCGGCTTCAGTTCTATTGATGTGAACGAAGAGCCTCCAGAGGAAAACCAGGCAAAAACCTCTCCAGTTGGGATAATCGAGGACATACCCATTGTGCCGTCTCCGCCAGCCTGCTTAAGACACTCGCGTCAGTCACAGAGATCTCTGCCGGAGCAGCCAGATGAAATCATGTATGAGGAAGAGGAGGTGCAGCAAAGACCAGATGCAGCTACAGAACTGGAGGATGTATCCAATGAACCGCCTTTACCGACTGCCAAACGATGTTCGCGCAGGTCGGTGCGCCTTAATTCTATTGCTGTGGATGTAGAGCTGGGGAAGGAAATCAACTACGCGCAGGAGGAACTGACAGAAAGCTCGCAACCTGAGATTATTGAGGATATACAAATTGTTCCGCCTGCACCAGACGCTATTCAAAATACGCGCCAGTCGCGCAGATCTCTGCCACAGCCGTCTCAGGAAATCGCTTATGCTGAGGAGCAGGAGCAGCAGCAGGAGCAGGTACAACAAGGCACAGATGCACAAAGCGCAGCTGCTGAGGAGGAACATTTAATGTTGCCGGCTCAGCTTAATAATAATACAGAGGCGAGCAGCACTTGTATGGAGGAGTTGCGCATGGAAACGCCAACACCGCCAGCTGCACCAGATGCATCCAACTTGGACCCAATTCCGTTGGAGGAACAGCCGAGCACCAGTCGAGCAGCACGCGAGGCTCTGCAGCTGTCGATTAGCCAGAAAGAGAGCAAAAACCGGAACGAATCAAAGGACTCAAAAAAACAGCAGCAGACGAAAAAGCAAAAGAAGCCAACAGAAGATGATGCTCTATTCAAAAAACCATCTGCGCCGCCGCCAAGGAAAAATCGAAAGAACCAATTGGATACCGTATTAAAAAAATTACGTATTACACTCGTCAACGAGACGTTGTCGGAGGAGGCGAATGCAACGAACGCAATCGATGAAACAAGTAAGTCATAGAATGACTGACAAACTAACTGACAAATTGACTGATTGACTGATGAGCAACCAGCATAGCCAGAAAGCTTAGTATTTCATAGAAGCTCTGTCTGATTGACTGAATGATTGACTGAATGACTGATGTAAGCATAATCCAAACCGCAAGACTGAGCTTAAGCTAGCAAGCCTAGTTTTTCATTAAAGGAATCTTAAATTCGTAAAAAGTTAATATAAAAAGGCTTTAAATTTAATGAAAAATAACTAAATAATAATAATATGCTTTTTCAATTGCCAGCTGGAGTGCGCAGATCGAAACGTGGTCAAGTTCCGCTGCGCAACACCTGGGTGCACACGGTCAGCGATCCTTTTAAGTTCACCTTCTTTGAGCGCTCGCTCTCCACCTATACCAAGATCGCAAAGGATAAGTCTAAGGCAAGATCAGCTCAGAATCGAACCAATTCGTTGATTGCGAGACCCCCGCTCTGTAGCAGCACGCCGCGTGATGACAGAGAGCCCGGGACCAGAGAACGCAGTTCCGCAACGCTAAAGCGTAAGCGGGATCAGCAGCAGGAGCCACCGGATGCGGGCATATCCCGGCTGCCCGAAATAACCGAAGAAGAGGAGCAGCAAATGGAGGCGGAGAGATCGGCTGTACGGCAAAGCAAACGCAAGGCGGCAACGAAAACCTGTGGACGCCCCCAAAAGCGGTCAAAGGATGACATGCCTCTGGCAACACAAACGCGAAAGAAAAACTATTCTCGAATATACTCTGATTCAGATTCCGAGCCGGAATCAGAAGCAGATGCAATGCCGCGCCCAGAGGAATTCGAAGCAGCACATGAGCCGAGAGCAGCACCTGATCTGGCTCCGGCACCCGATCCGAGAGCAGCACCTGATCTGGCTTCGGCACCCGAACTCAACGTGGCGCAAAAGCAACTCTTGCAACTGACGGACTGGCTACGTGGTGATAGTGATGCGCCGCCCGGATCCACGGAGGATGTGGCCAGCGTCGGGACTAAAGAAGAGCACCCGAGAATGCGCTTCAGTACGTTACCTTTTTTTACATAAGCTTTAATTTAGGCTCGCAGCCTAATCTAGTTTTTCAGACGCCTGAGTACAGGCTGTGGGTTTGAACCTGCTTTCTTTACATTTTCGTTTCGAACCAGCTCCTATTCCTAGTTTTCCACAACTCTAAACCGAAGCTTCGAGTTCGAACGGTTCCAATTCGTGTTTTAGACATTCTCTTTTGGAATCTTCCGTCGTCTCATTCTTGATTTGATCCAGCTCCTTTTCGTGACGCTAGTTTTCCACAACTCTGAAACGCTTTGAGTTCGAAGCTCCGTTTGCAGTTCGCAATTAAGACATTCTTTATTCGAATCTTCCGTCGTCACATTCTGGGTGCGATCCTTTGTACGTCACATTTTGGGTTCGAACCAGAAGACTTGCTCAAACCCAGTCTACTGCCTGATTACTTATATTATTGTACGCGTATTTCTTGCAGCCGCGGCGGCCAACTTGGAGTTCTCGAATATGGACGGCGTTGAATACAGCTTCTACGGAACGGAGGACAAGTGCGCCGTGGGCTACATGCGCTTACAGCCGCTGCAACAGCGTGGCATGAAACGCAACAAGTCCAATACCTTGGTGCGTATAATCATATACTCAAATAAATATTGCCCTTAATAAATGAACCTTTTGTTTATCCTTCCAGCGGTTTCTGGCGCTCTATGGCGAGTTTGAAGTTGAGCTGGACACCGGCTCGGCCGAGATGCAGCGATGCATTTTGAAAACGGGCGATTTGGTTGAAATTCAAATGGGTAACTATTATTTTTTTTTGTGTGGATTTCAAAGAGTATATCACATAATAATCTGTACTCCCAATTGCTTTGCAGGCAGCCGCTTTAATATAACAAATCGCTTGAACGAGATCAGCCTGCTGATCGTGAATCGCAAGTGAATAAATTTGCAGTTTATGTTTCCAATCAACATATTCACAGGCCATAACCACCGATAGATAAAACAAAATCTGCACATACAATGTATGTATATATTTCTTTGTTTTTTCCTTCGACTTTTTGAATAGTTTTAAATCTTTTGTTTTTGTCTGTGCGACATGAATATAAATACATATATTTTGTTAACGTGAACACAAGAGCTCTTGAGCTTGTGATTTATTATTTTTTTTATTTTATTTATCGCCTCGTATCGTGTGTTGTTGGTGTCGGCTCCTGTAGATCCCTTAAATATCTATGTGTGTGTATTTAAAGCTAAATTTTTATCACATTCAATTGGAGAATTTCGCTAAGAAAGACTTTCCCCAGGTGGAATTTTCATATTTAAAGGGTGCGTTTAATAGATGTAAAATCAGTTTTCCAGGAGGAATTAGTTCTTATTAGGGAAAATGTTTTGTTTTTCAAGCTTATTTTCAAAGTCTTCATATCTGCATTTTGTCTAGATTGTTGTTTTTCGTGTCTGAAAAGTATTCAGTTAATATTTATTAAATAAATATATTATGTACCCTTCATTAGCAACTACGCAAAACTGTTGCCTACTTTTCAGCGCGCGCGCGTGAATGAAACCCTTCTGAAACCTTAAAACCCCTTAGAACTTTGAACTGACGTCTGTCAATGGTTTTGGCCATTTCGTTGGTTGGTTTTCCTCTCGCATTTTGTTGTTGTTGACGGAAAACTTTTGCATTGGGGTTAGCGAGAGAGCACCTACGCACAAGTTGAGACAACGTCATCGCCGAGCTGCCACATTGTGTGCCAGCTAGGCAGTGCGTAATCCTAGCCCAAGTACAGGCACACGCGTCTGCTCTACATGTATGTGTGTGTGTGTGTGCATGTGTGTGTGTGTGTGTGTGTGTGTGTGTGTGTGTGTGTATGTATGTGTGTGTGTATCTCTATTTGAGCTGCTTACAATTTCAAGTTCATTTAATTTCCATTTTCTCGCAATTTTAGCAAGTTGCACGTAGCGCGAGGGTGTGTGTCAGTGTGTGTGAGTGTGTGTGTGCAGATGTGAGACTTCAAAAGCAAAAAGCAACAACAATAAAGAACAACAACAGGAACAGGATCTGGCACTGGAACAACAAAGATGATGATGATGACGATGATGCCGCCGCCCGACTTCTGTTTCTGTTCCGCTCTGCATGCAACTTTTTAACACATTTTGCACGTTTGCTTTGTGTAGCAAATGTCTTAAAAGTAACAAGAACAAAAAACTGTAATCTGCAGAGTGCTGACAATTTAATACCCTAACACACATCGTCTGTCATATCTGTTTTGGGATATACACACGCACACACACACACACACACACACATACACACACATGCACATGCACATGCTTTGTGCTAAGGCAAAGTTTAGTTAGGATTTTTTGTAGTCTGTTGACTTATTTCCATTTCGATGTTTCAATAAGTTGCTGCAACAAATGTAATTTGAACTTTATATGAAACTCTGGCAGAGATTTCCGTGCCATTTCTCTAGTAGAGGTAAGGGGTTATGGCGGGGATTAGGCGATAGTTTTAGGGGCTAAAAGTTCCAGTTGTTTCTTTTAAGTAAACCCAAAACCCAAAATCTTTAAAACATTATCTATTTGTTTTTCATTTTTCTTATGAGCTCCCTTAATTATAGATTTCCTTTTCTCCGAAGTTGGTTTATATGTGAAATCTATAAAAGAACATATTATTCTAAGTCTGAAGTTTTGTCAAATATTTCCCATAAGAGCTATATGATATAGTTGCTATAGTCGGACCCAAGTACAGTCTATAACTAAAAGAAAGATCTATGCCAAGTTTCATCGAGATGGCCTTAAGAATTAGAGCTCATCTTAAAAAATTGATATACCTTATCGAATCGGAGATGTCGTCTCCTTTCTTTTGACAAAACAATAACACCCGCTGGAAAGGGTAAAGTAAAAATACATACAGTTGCCGTGAGAGGACGCTGAAGTGTGAGGAAATGTGTAACGCGTGGGTATGAGGCGCATAAACTGTGCAAGGGAATGTGCTTCATATAGCTATACGCTATAGTTTCGTAATGGTAAGCGACTAGCAGATACCCTTTAAAAGTTGAGATTGTATTTGGAGAGTTTTTAATATTAACTGTTTTCTATTTAAAATGTCAAAGGTGGTTTAGAGTTAGAAATGAGTAAATCTGGAAATTAAGTCTCTTTTGTAAGGGGTTTGAACCAGCTTTCTTTCATTTTTTGCTAACTGTGACTGTATTTAGAGATTGTTTTTGGAGAAATTTTATAAATATTTTAATGTTTATTAACATCAACTATTTACTAAGTTTATGTCCTTTTAAGACTCTCTAATATGGGGTTCGAACTAGCTTCCTTCTTTTTATTTACTTGTAACTGTTTGCATTTGGAGATAATATTTGTAGAGTTTTTAATAATTAGTGCTTATTACGTAAACTCTTACGTAGTGGAGATAAAGCACTGGCGATGTCTGGACATTAAGTCTTTCAAATGGGGTTCGAACCAGCTTTCATTCTTTGCTTAGATTGACTGTTTGTGTTTGGAGATTATATTTGGAGAGTTCTTAATAATTCGTGTATAATAAAGTAAGCTCTTACGTAGTTAAGAAATAGCATTGACGACGTCTGGACTCACTAACATGGGGTTCGAACCCTCTTTCCTTTTTTTTTCTGAGACAGTTTGCTAGGAAAGTGCAAAACTTTTGTGTACTTTTGATTATGTTGACAGCTTCTTTTATAAGTTTGAAAATGCCTTTTTTTAAGCAAACGCTGACAAATATCTTAAACTTCTCGCGATAAAAGCTTAAAGCAAAACATGTTAATCTGATAAGATTCCCCAGCCGAATATACCCTTTACGTATGTTTAGTGTGTGGGTAGCTGAAGTAAAATTAAATCAACAGTCGCGCAGTGATGAAAGGTCGCAGAGAATCGACTGGAGGTTCGTGCCAAATGCTGTGTTTTTTGTGGCTGAGAAATTGTATTTGAAATTAACAAAACAGCAACTGGCATGCATTACCAATGCGTAAAGCTCAAATCCTTTGATCAGGCACACGCGCCGCCAACCGCAGGGCCGATGAGCATTTGGCGATGTTGTTGTTGACAACATTTGCCAAAGCCTTGCCTCGAAAGTGGCCAGGTCAAATGGCCGACAGGTCACGCCCACTGTCAGGTGAAACTTGTGCATGCCAAACAGTTTGACACGCAGCGCAAACCGAATGCCAAATACTTAGCGAGTGGACTACGTGTCCAACCAGTTGCTCCTCTTACGGGCGGAATTTCAATTCGGACAGCTTGGCTCCCACATACCCGTAGCTACGGACAGTTCGAAATTTGGGCTGGAAAAGTACAAAAATTTGAATTTTACATTTGGGTTTTTAAGTGCGATGCGTGGAGATTGAATGGCCTCCTTCTATATATATATATATAGGTAAGCAAATTTGCTTATAAGTTTAAACAGATTTAATAAAAAAAGAGTTGAAAAAAAAACTAACTTCAAAGGGTGGGTGAGGAGCTTCGAACCTGGAGCGTTTTGCTTACGCGACGAAAGCCTTGCAATTAAGCCACGCGCACAATTAGAACGATTTAGGTATGTATCAAATTTGTTCATTTAGATCAATTTAATACAAAGTGTTGAAAAAAATAGCTGCAAGTGGTGAGGTGCTAACCGGTTTCGAACCTAATGTCTCCCACCTACGGGACGAACGCCTTGCCCTTGAGCCACACATACAGCTTATGTACATTATTTCTTATGTAACAAGAGAGAGAGAGAGAGAGCGAGAGAGTGAGAGAGAGCATTAAAATTAAAAGACGCTGAGCATTAAAATTATTTATGCAAAGCAATGTGCATATGTCAAATTTTGGTATGTTTGAAGCCGCAAAGCTTAAATCCTTGACTTGTTGCATTAAATATTAATTCCGAAAATGATTTAAATTGAAAACGATTTGAAATTAAATGTAAGCCAACACATTTTGAACTGTGTCGGTTATAATACACCGCACAGCATTTGTGGCATGATTGATGGGCAAAATAATCATGATGATGATGATGATGATGATGATAATGGCAGGTGCTTGTGCAGGGCGTAAGCAGTTGGCAGACATCAAACATCTAAGCTCATTACAAAGGTAAACATTTTAATTTTGTGCACACATTTGCACAGGCGTCGTTTCGCCCTAAGACGATGCGATACGCTCTGCCAGGATATCGTCCTGCAAGTAGTCCACACACACACACGCACACTCAAGTGAAATGTAGCCAACTTTCAATTGAATTGCATCAACGTTCTGTCGTGTGCTGTAAAAATTTAATTAAAATGTCTGTCGCATAAGGTAAATAATACAGAAAAATGATAATGCACATTATAGATGTTCCGAAACGACATTTGTTTGCTCTGAACTTTTTCGTATCCAGAGATGGGTATTCCTTCCTTTTTTGTTAGGATAACACGAGACGAATACAAAACCCACGCCAAAGTTTCATGCACAATCTTTAGAAAAGAATTTTGCTTTTGACTGTGTTGAGCATGATTATCTACATTCATGATTATTTCATTAAATTTATATTTTATATATTTAAACAAATTTTTATATTGAATTTAAGCTTTTGTAGTCTTTATTTTCGTGTTCAGCCGTGCATGTTCGTGTCACGCGCCCGCTCAGCTTTTCCTTTGTCTTGTGTGTGTGTGTTGACGTTGAAACGAGATTTGTGTTATCAAGTATACGCCGTGTGTGCAACCCAATCCGCAACCCGCAATCCGCATCTCGCACCCCGCAGCCCTTACCCCGCACCTGCTGGCCACACAACGGGCTTCCAAAAAAGGTGTTCATGCATATTTAAAAACTTGACGGGCTGTGAAGTGCGGATTGCTTGTTGTTGTCCACAAATCCATTCCGAAATTGGCCGCCTTGCTCCTTGCATCTGCATTGCGAACCACATCAACAACAACAACAACAATGGCCAGAAAGGACTCGCCAACAAGTCGAGTGTAAACTTTTTCCCCCACGTCCCGACCGGAAACCCCCCTTCATGAGTGTCCGGGTGTCTCATGTGCCTGGCACATGGTCGCATAATGGACCCATGTCAAAATTTAATGTGCTTCTTTTTGTGGCGGGTCAACTTTGCATATATGCCAAATAGCTGACCGCAGCTTTCTGTTGCCATTGTTGTTGTTGTTCGAAAGTGTTGGCAAAAAGCAGAAGAAGAAGAAGACGGAGAAGAAAAAGAAGAAGCGCGTGTGTGATATCACAGTTAATTGATTTGCCAATCCCAACGATTGTGCAGACGCATATTAAAGAGGCATTAGATCTACAAATATATGGCAAATACAATTTACTACATGCAGGAATACACTGTAACAAATTCCCCTTAATATTGCGTTTAAAGAGCTTTTGATTTCACTTGTTGCACTAGATTTAACATTGCCAAAGTTGATCTGCATTTTTGTCAGTGTATTGCTTTATTAATCAATTCATATAAGTATATAAATATTAAATTTAATTCCTTTATTTGTATACCCTGAACCAATTGAAAATGTGTATAAAGGGTATATTGTACTTGTGCACATGTATGTAACAGGTAGAATCAAGCATCTCCGACCCCACTAAGTAAAGTAAGTAATGTAAATCAAGTCGATTTAGCCATATCGTCTGTCTGTCCGCCCGTCCGTCCGTCTGTCCGTATGTATGAACGCAAGGATCTCAGAACCTATAAGAGCTAGAGAATTGAAATCTTAGCTCTAGGTCCTCCTAGTACTTACGCTGATCGAGTTTGTGTTCGATAATCGACTTACTCCAATCGATAAATATCGATTTCGACATCCTTATTTTTGAGCAATTTTGGCATACAATAATAGCTAGAGTCAGCAAACTTGGCATCTAGTTTCTAGAATAGTTTAAATATTAGCATTTGGTGTTGGAAGAAGACAGTTTAGGGTATCCCCTAGTCGTGGGCTCCCGACAAGGACCTTTTGTTTATATGTTGTTTACTTCCATGTCAATTAACCAAATAAAAGCATTACTTTGGCATTAAAATGCTTTGCGAAAAGAAAGAACAAATATTTTAGCTGCGAACGCAAATTGTTCCTAAATATTTGCTTAATTGCATTTGTTGTTGCATATGCCAAAATATTTTTAATTGAGTTTTGTTAAAACGTTTTTTCGCCACACAATTATGGAAAATCAAATGTGTTGCTTTGGCTTTTTAAAAATAAATTCAATTATTTGCTTTTATTGCGCTCAATTTAAACGCGAGCCCCAAAAAGTAGGCAACAGAAATTGAAAATCGCCGCGTGGCAAATGCTAAACCAAATGCAACGTGTCGGGTTGGCCTAATTGCAGGCCAGACTTTAATAGCATGCCACACACACTCTAACACACACGCACACACACATGCACATACACCCAACCACACACACACACACACAGCCCACTCGCTCACACACACTCCCACACACACTCCCACATTCATTTGATTCCTAATAACAAGAGGCAGCCCAGAATCTCGCCCAACTTTCGGCACACTTGAATCTGCACGCGTCTATATAGTCTCTATACAAATATATATATATATATATGCACGCATATACTAGATAAATTTACGCATTTAGTACATACTTGCCCACTCGCATATCCATTTTCAGGGAAATTTTCAGACACGTTGCGCCGCACGAATGTTAATTAACGCTGCGGCCACGTTCATTGCATTTGCGGACTGTTTAAAGCAGCCCCAAAACAGGTCCAAAATATCTATGCAAATGCTAAATGGCAAATGCAATGTCTGGGTCCATTAAAAGTGCAGCACCTGGCCGAGATCTTTCATATATTTGTGTACTTTATGGTGATGCCTGCTGAGCTTTTGTCCAGGTGAGTTGTTGGCCTGACCTTTAACCATGTTGTTACTTTTGTATTCATTTTAATGAATGTAAAATGCCCGTTGTTGCTCATGTTTAAATACCCTGTGCGCACGGACGACGGGTATATTGCTAAAGTGTGAATTTATGTAACAGTCGGATGTAGGGATATTTTATCCTTTGAAGCAGGAGTCGATCTAGTCGAGTTAATCAGTCTTTCGATAACTGCTTTAACTTCTCCGATAATCGATAAATATCGATTTCAATTCCTCGTTATTTTAACTGATTATGGAGTATCTAGAAGCCATAAACTTCAGGCTGAATCTACCTCACTAAGAATCCATTTCTTATAATGGGGAGAGCTCAGACGAAGTAGAAGAAGCGATCTGTGTGTGGGATACAGGGTATCTGCTAGTCGGGCTTCCACAATTGTTGCCAGCTAAAATAAATAATTCAAATTAGTTCTCGTTCTGCATTGAGAAGGGTTTGATTTGCGGGCCAGCTGGCTGCTGGTCATCCAATTCCGGTAAACGGTATTTTGGTTAACCAAGAAGGTTTTCCGTTTGCGGTCAAACATAGCCAAAGGTGTGCGTGTGTGTGTGTGCGTGTGTGTGTGTGTGTGTGATCATAATTAAACTGCGGTAATTAAAATAGATTTTGCATGTCATTCGGACGCAGTTTTAAATGCCATCAGCTCGGTTCTGCATAGAAATAAATAATAAAAAATAAATTAAGCATAAAATTCAAAAAGTTTTAGTTGAAAAATCGCATTCAATTTGCGAATTTCAATTGCCGCAATTGCTTTTAATGCAATTACAAATTTTTGCCATGCCAAAGCGCACGGAAATGTAAATTCAAAAGCGACTTTTTTTTATGTCGGGCAATATTCAAGTTAATATAAATAATTTTAAATTTGATTGGGCTGCGGAAGTGCAGCGTGTGGCTTATGCATGGCGGCATTTGTATTTCCTGCCCTATCTCTGAGGGGGGAGGGGTGTACAACATCCGCCCGACCAGGCTGTGGACCAAAACGCAAACTTCAATTTTGGATGCACTGCCGCCGGCTAATGGAAAAGCCTTTTGCCAAAAATCCGAACCGCAAGGTAGGCAGGCAGTTCAGCATATGTCCTGCCTGACAGGACACATCGTTGCAGGCGTGCCCCCAAAAAATTGCAATTGATGTCCAGCCCGGAGCACGGCCAAAGTGTTTTCATATGTAGCAAAAGGCAAATGGTAAAGCGTAAACGTGTACGAAATTGCAGGCAAAGTGCTTGCCCGACGGGATTCTGTCCCGCGTCCTGGCCAGCACAGTTCAGACCAGAAATGAGCAACAGTTCGTTTTGGGCCGGAAAGCGGCTTTCCAGCGTGGGCTTGTCCGATTGGGGCTGGCGCAAGCGCAAAAAACGTGTTGTGGTAGGGGAAACGTTAGTCGAAATTGTAGTAGAAAAAGGTAGTAGAAAGTGGAGTAGATTTAACAAAGTAGCAGCAAGTGGTTGCAGTAGAAAATGAAAGGAAAGTTGAGCTGAAACTGAAGCAAAATGCTGTAACAGAAAATGTAGTTTAAAGTGAAGTTGAAGATGTTGAAAAAGTTCTAGTAGAAGCTGAAGTAAATTGTAGATCTCGTTAGTTGAGATTGTTGTGGAAAAGGCAGTAGAAAGTGGAGTAGATTTCAAAAAGTAGCTAATTTAGCAGCAAGTGGTTGTAGTAGAAAAATGAAAGCGAGTTCAGCTGAAACTGAAGCAAAATGAGTTTTAAAGTAAAGTTGAAGATTTTTAAAGAATTTCCAGTAAAAACTTTTCAATTTGTCTAAAATGTTGAACAGAAATTGTAGCAGAATGTGGAGTAGATCTATCAAATCTTTCAAGAATCTTTGAAAATAAGTTTTTATCGTTTTCCACACATTCTCCACCCATGCAGGTGGAATTCTCCAATACCTAGTCACTTAGGTTATTGAAAGATGTTTAAGAAATTTCAGTAGAAAGTTTTAAATTTGCCGAACTTCAACAGAAATTCAAGTTGAATGTGGAATAGATCTATCAAATTTTACTGACAAGTCTAATAAAGGGTAAACGTATTAGAATAAGAATTTCCAGCAAAACAAGAATCTCTTGAATAGAAGTTCTTATCGTTTTCCATCCATTTTCCACCTACGCAGGGGAATTCTCCAATATCTTACTACTGTAAAAACAGTAGCTGGCTAGTTGTTGCAGCTTGGGCTATGCGTTGATCATCAATCGTTCAATCAGTCAATCAGCTAGGTAAAGTAGTTTGTATAGGTAAATGTACAAATATATATATAATTGATGGATTATGTTCTGAGCTCAGCTTCATAGCAGTATACAGAGTAAATAATGTCATTTGCAGAACTTTCTCCTGATGAAAACAATTTATTTTCTTCAATTGATGTAACTGATTGATTGGATTTGATTGACATTTAATTCTATTTTTACTCTCTTCCATTTTTCTTCAATTTTTTAAACAATTTCTTGTAACCATTTCGCATTGTTTGTCTCGAGCAGTTTCTTGTTCCCAGCCCACTGGCCATCAGCTGTTGGCCAGCAGCTGGCAGCTGACTTTGTTATCAGCCACCTTCGAACGCCCAACCGCCCAGCAGGTGGCAACACCTGCTCGCTGGAACAGGTTGCAACTGGAAGCCGCCAGGCGCCGCTGCCTTCGTGTGCTCGTCGTCGATTGTCGGCAGTTGGTTGTCGTTCATTCGGCTGCGGCCTCGGCTGAAACGTTTTGTGTTGAACTGTCGCAACAGTTTGGGCCACATTTCAGTTCCTGGTCGGCGTTGCACGTTAACGGTACCTCGAACGGAACCGAATCGGAGCACAATAAGTTCGCATTTGTTTTCGTATTTTGAAACGCGAGTTTCCACCAAAAACAAAACAAAAGTGTTAACAACACCAATTTAGGCGTGCGTTAAACGCTCAACCAGTGCTGAAAAACAAATCAAAAGCGAAGCCAAAAAGTGCTCAAAAATTGCTCACGTTTATAGAAATTTAATGTTATGAGCCATTTGCATGCGCAACACTTGGGCCAATTGATATTCAATATCACTTTGACATATCGCAAAAGGTAATGCCAAATGTGTTTCTGTGAAGTGTTGTACATAATTATTTTATAGCAAGCGACAATTAAGTGTTGAGAAACACGTTTGGTTTTTAATTGAATCACAAATTGGTTTTAAATAGTTTTTGGTAACTATTCGAAACCGATTAACAGTTGAGTCGCTGATTTGATAAAAGAGATGTTTAAGTTCCATATGGAATGCATTTAGGCTTAAAAATAGTTAAAGATTCTACCTGATTTCTCAATAACAAAACCTTTGCAGAGGGTATATTAATTGCCTCACGTAGTGTGTTTAGACGAAGAGCTCTTTGAACCCTTAAGGTTTATTTATTCTTCTCTTCTTCATGTCGATCTCTTCTCTCAGTTAATACTAGATAAGTAGAAAAGTAGAGAAAGAGTTCGAAAATGTGCTTTATGCTAAAGAGAATCAAAATTTCTCTCTCGCACTTCCCAGTTTTTCGGGCATCTTTCTTGGTTTCAACGAAGTTAAGAACTGTTTTTTTTATCATATTCCTTTTTGATTTCTCAAGTTTTTCGAGATTGTTTCTTGGTTTCAACAAAGTTAAGAACTGCTTTTCAACTCATTTCAAACCACTTGCAAAGCTTTCATAAGCAATTATTTGGCTAACAATTATTTGAGGCAACAATTTGCCATCATTTAACGCCCAATTTTGAGTCCTTAGCACTGGCAACGGCATCAGAAACTTGTAATCCTGTATAATCCTTCATATAATGTTGCAGCCTGGAAGTCAAGTTGAGTTCATCTGGCGTCAATTGGGTATGCAAAATTTTGCATTTTGTTGCAATAATTGCCAGGGGGCATATGCGGGGCCTTCAGGCAATTCGTATCCAAGGTACGACTCGACTTCGGCGGCTGCCGTGGCAAGTGCCCCTCAGGGACGGCCACAAAACCCAACTGCATGCCACGCCCCCAGCCCTAAGCGCACAATGCCGTGCCAGGAACTGCAGCTATAATAACAACAATAACAACAACAAATAACTATTAAAATGCAGGCAAACTAAAACCAAAAAGAGAACCACAAAAAATATGAAATAGGAGTTCCGTTTGCTGAAGATTTAATAACCTTCTAGAAGATTTATATATATATATTACATTAATGATATATGTATATATCACATTTGGCGAAGATTTAATATCCTTCTAGAAGATTTAATACCCTTCTAGATAAATATATATCACATTAATGATGTATATTTATACAAGATTTAATACCCTTCTAGATATATATATCACATTAATGAACAATTTTTTTGAAGTGCCAAGTATGATATAGTATTACGATCTTGATATATATCACTTATCACATTTCCCGAAGATTTAATACCCTTTTTCTCTAATATATAACATTAATGACATATATATATATATAATATATATCAAATTTGCCGAAGATTTAATACCCTTCTAGCTATATATATCGCATTAATGAACCATTTTTTTGAGAGGTTACGACCTTGATAAGCTTTTGATCATATCTGAAAAGCTTACAGCTGAGCTTTTAACATATATATCTTGAAAAGCAAAGACGTTTTTATATTGTCCAATTGTTCCCATGTAATATACATTATAGGAGCTTGATATCAAGAGGTTCCATTCCATGCTGAGTTAATTTAAGATATGTATCTCAGGTATCAAAAAGTTGTATTCAACTTCATTCCAAATCGATCCACAAAAAGACGAATATGAGAATCTGGCTATTGCACATTTTATTAGCTAGTTTTTATGCCCTCAATACAAGGGCATAATCAAACGAAAATAACAATAATAATGCCTGAAATGGCAGGAAATTCATTTTGCAGCGACAACCGAAGCGATTTGAAGCATGTGCCTGGCCATGGAATTGGCCAGAGGATTGGTCTTTGTCTTGGGCTTTATCCATTGGTTTTGGTATTTCGTGCGGATTTCGGGCGCAGAGTCTGGACAGCCACTTGGTAAATGCATTTGGACTGCAATCGCAATTGCCTTGCCATCCGGCACTCTACGTCTCTCTCTCTGTTTTTCTGTTGTCTCTGGTTTATCTTTATTTCACTTTTCCTTTGTTTCGCTCGCCTTTGTTAGCAATTTGTATTTGAATGGTTTTTGTAATTGAGTTGAAAGTTTGTTTTAATTTTGGAATTCATTATGTTGCTGCCGTTTCGAGCATAGTTCTATCTTTACCCAAGTGCCTCTCTTTGCGCTTCTCAAATGCAGCACTTTATCAAATGACAATAAAGATGCCATATGCTGCTCTATCTCCCTTCAGGCGCCCCTCTCTGCGCTTCTCATGTGCAGCACTTAATCAACTGACATTAAAAACGTTATGTCATGTTATCGATAAAATGCGTCAGGCACGAGCTCGACTGCCTTGCAGCCGCCAAGGGTCAATCTTGGCGAGTTGTTTCACGATTTGCCCATTCTCAATCCATTGTTGTCCGGACAACGCTGGCACGCAGGCTTATCCATTACCCCAATGGCAAGGACGACCGCTGGTTCGCAATTAAAAATGGTGCCCATAAAACGAGGAAATTCCTTGGAAATTTCTACCGCAACAACAACACTGACCATTGATCAATTTACAAGGCATAACCAAAATGAACAACGTCATGCGGACAACTTTCAATGGAAGTCTCCCCCCCTTCCCCTTAGAGCTGCTCATGTCACGTCTTGCGTCTACACTCGAAGAAAATACATAGCATTTTCCTCAAAATGCAAACTCTGAAGTACATCGAAATTGATGTGAAGAAAATCTTTATAGCATTTTAATTTTACTTATATTTCTTAATGAAATTCTTTTGTCTGTCTGTCCGAACAGAATTTCTCTGAGTGTAGACTTATAGCTCCCTTTCGTTGTGTTGCCCGCCTCGCTCTGGCCTCTTTAGTTATTAAGCGCAGAATTTTTAATTAAATTTTCGCCTGAATTAGCCGCATTTCAGTCACGTGTTAATAATAACAATCAAACGTCCAAGTCGAAGCTACCAAAAAAGGCGCCCAACACTTTCCGCTGCGCCGTGACTCTGGGCCGTGACGTAAAGCCCCCAAATGATAAGTCCAAACTTACTACGCCCAATTGATTTTGGCTACGTTTTAGAGATTTATGACAACCGCCTGCTCTGACAGCTGATTATAATTATGCCCTTGCCGCATTGATTGCCAAAGGGTATGCAAAGCCAGCCAAAAGGGGTTGCCATGTCAAAATGTTGAATGTGTCTCATTGACGGCCCATCAAAGTATATTCGCTGGAATACTTTCAATTCTTTTGGGTTATATAATTCAATTTGAATTCAAGTTTTAGATTCATTTTTTGAAGTTAACACTGAAATCTTTCTCTCAATTTAAAAGTTCTCTTCCTTTTACAAAAGAGTTAAATACCGTATGAAGGGAGCATAAGTTGCTGAATGTTCAGTCGGTCGCCTGGCTGGAGAAAGCCATGGTTCAACTCCAGTAGAATTTAAGTCAGACAAATGGATTCTTTTACTCGCCAATTAATTTATTTTAAGCTGTTAAATAGCCTGTGAAGGAAGCATAAGTTGCTAAATGTGCAGTCGGCCGGCTGGCTAGAGAAAGCCATGGTTCAACTCCAGTAAAATTTCTTTGATATGCCAATTAAATCATTTATAGCTGTTTCTTTTTACGATGTATTATTTTAAGTACAATCTATTTAGGCATTAATGAGCCCATATTCCAATTCGGTTGAGGTATATTCAAGTCGTTTCTTTGTGGGGAACTCAACTTGTTTGACGTTGTTTGCTTGTTGTTCATTAAAGCCAAGCGGCTATAACTGTTGCTGATAAGCTTTATGCATAGATACATATCCCAGATGTGTATATATATACCTACATACTTCTTTATTATTGGGATAGTCGCCTAAAGGCTAGTTGCCTGTGCCCAAGGCTATGTAATAAATGACTAATGCACAATAATAATAACAAAAGCTATGCAAGTCTTTCCGCACGGAAATCGTTGTCTTTAAGCTTTGGAATGCGCAAGAGCTCTGCGAGACAGCCATTGCCACGCCCACACACAACATATCGCCCATTTTCTTACTTAGACTACGAAATACCCATGTGGAAAAGTCGCGCATATTTCTGCTAGTTACGTATTTTCGTTTTTATTCTCATACATTTTACAGTGTCTGCGGCATGCCGTAGCGTGTCCGCCCCGCCCCCTCCTCCTGCCCCACTCGTGGAGCGACTTTGGAGTGCTACGCGGTGTGTGTTGGGGGCGGGGCAGGGGCAGGGAGGGGGCAAGGGGGGCTGACAGCAGCAAGCCGAAAATAAGAAAAATCTGTCAACGGCACTTTTCACTTTCCGCTGCCAGTCAGCAGCAGGAGCAGGAGCAGGAGCAGGAGCGGGAGCGGGAGGTGGAGCGCGAGTAGGAGTAGGCAATGGAGCTGGAGCGGGCGCAGTACCTGAAGCTGGAGCCCAATCCCTCCCCTGCCCATCTTCATTTTCATCCAGTAAATATGCCAAAGCGCGCGCAAATTGATTTAAACGCGGCAACGAGCTGCAGCTTGTGGCATGGACTGAGGGCTGTGATAAAGCTAAACGTGAGCATAGCTATCGCATAGCATAGGCACTTTACTTGCCTCGGGAAAGAAAAAAAACAAACCCAAAACTGAAATTTTACAAGAGCTGCAGTTGAGACGGCACGACTAGCAGATACTCTGTAAGCAGCTATGCAATCCACAAGCCACATGAAAAAGATTATTAATTTTGGTGAAGAGCATCTGTCGAATTTGAAACATTCCAAAAGAAAAAATACTCCAAGACGTATAGATTAAAAATTTCTGCCAAATGACGACTAGCAGATACCCTATACGTAGCTATGCAACCCATATGCAAGCCAAAAAGTTTGTGTAGATCATCTGTCGAGATTCGTGTCTCTGGTTTGAAAGTTCTCCACTAAAGATTCCTGCCAATTTATGCAACTGCTATTTATTGCAAAGGGTATACCCTTCATGCGCTTTTTCAATGGGTATTCTTTATAAATAGTGCTAGCTTTTACCTGCTACAGCAACTAAAGCTGTAACTGTCGTAGTTGAGGGGCTGAGCTACAAACCGACATTGAGGCGAATTCTTAGCATCTTATGCCTGCCAGCCCCTGCCAGCCCCTGCTTCCTCTTGCCTAGCCCTGCCTCCCCCTGGCCTACCCCTGCCTTTCCCTTCCTTCCCCTGCTTCCCCTTGCTTGCCCCTCTAGCAAGCCCAGTTAATAGTTCGCCTCCGAAAGAGTCCTTGTTTAGACGCATTTAAATTAGCAACTGGCAAGTGGAAACTGAAAACTGAATTTAATTAGCTGGCAAATGAAAGGAAAACACAGTGCCCAAATAACCATATGCACACACACACGCACACACACACACGCAAACACACACATAAAAGGCGACACCTAAGTACTTATGCACTGAGAGAAAAACTGTTCTGGTATACCGAATCTTCTTATAAAGTTTTCTTCAAATTCTCGAGTTTTCTTAAGTTTAACTTGAATTAAACATACAAATTGGCTTAAGCACAAATTGCTTAAACCTAGAATTTAGGTACTCAAAATAAGTTTTCAAACTCTTATTACTTAGTATTATTTTAACATTTCAGAGATTGAGATTCTTCTTATTATTAAGAAATGTTGGGCTATAAATTAAGTACTTCACATTTCGTTCCATAAAAATGATCTTCGATTGCAACTTACTTGAAGTTTTCTTTAAGTGTAGGCTGTTCTTCTCCACACATTTGCATGCCTTTTATAAAAACTGAAAAGCGAGCTGAAAGCAGGAAAATCGTGGAAAGTAGAATATGTTTCGATAAGAGCACAAAGAAAGACGAGCACTATTCATACTCGCACATATGGCATGTATATCTATGTGTGTGTGTGTGGGTGCGTGTGCGTGTGTGTGTGTGTGTGCGTGTGTATTGATGGCCTCAATTAAGTGCCTGGACGCATTTCGGGTTCAATTTGGCCAAAGCAACACGCCTCTCATATGCCACGCACATCGACAGACATTCCAAAATATTCAAATTTTTTTTTCATCTTCTTCTCTTTTTATTGCCAATTTCTCGTAACCTTTTCTGGAGCTTCGGCGTCGACTTGTTGTTGGGCGTCGGCATAAATATTGAAATTTGTTGTTGTTGTTGTTGACGAAAATTGATAGGATTTAATGACATTAGGGACAAGAATCTGAAGCGTTTCACGATGCCTGAGTCCATGATAAGCTGCGCCTTCTCGCCAAACAATGCGTGTGTGCGTGTGTGTGCGTGAGTGTGTGAAAAGGGGGCTGGAGAGAGCAGCGGGCGGGGGCTATGTGTTAAATGCTTGCTCCTTTACCGTTTTTAACTGATTTATGAGCTTTCGGCCCATTAAAAAGCCATAAACCGAACCATTAGACAATTGATCCCGAACCCACAAAAACCAAAGAAAATAAACATAATTTTTATAATTGCCTCGCCCAGCGATTAGTTGATTTTATTCGAATGAAATATTTATGCAGATATTCGTTTGGCATTATCTATACTTTATATAGTTCAGTCGAAGCCCTGACCAAATAGATTTTATTGCCAGTTGGTTGTGTTTTTATTGCCAATTGTTATTATCTTTTTATCACATTTATTATACGGCTCCCAAAACCAAAGAACAGTAGCTCTTTTTTTTTACACCTAAATAATTGCATATGAATATCAATATTTATTGAAAGTGAATTCCATTTTATTTGATGTTCGAAATACTTTTTCGAAATATTCATGAAACATTCTAGTTTTTATCTTTTTACATTCAAATAATTGGTTATGAATATTAATATTCATTGAAAATGGCAATTCAATGCAAATGGATTCTATTTGTTGTTAGAAATAAATACCCTGAACCCTTTAAAACTGGGTAAAAGGGGTAGAACGTGCTAAATGTAAGTGTATGTAACAGGCACAAGGAAGCATATCCGGCCCCATAAAGTATATATATTCTTGATCAGCATCAATAGCCGAGTCAACCATGTCCGTCCGTCTGTCTGTCCGTCCGTATGTATGAACGCAAGGATCTCAGAACCTATAAGAGCTAGAGACTTGCTGTAGGTCCTCCTAGTGCCCGCGCAGATCGAGTTTGTTTCCGATATTCGATAACTTGCCGCGTTTCCAAGTAATCGATAAAAATCGATATCGACATCCTGTGCTTAGAGCAATTCTGGTAACGAATAAGAGCTAGAGTCAGCAAACTTGACATCTAGCTTCTAGAATAGTATATATATCTGCATTTGGATGTTGAATGAAGAGGGTTCAGGGTATCTCCAAGTCGGGATAGAATAGTATATTTGTCTGCATTTGGAATGTTGGAAGAAGAGGGTACAGGGTATCCCCTAGTCGGGAGCTGCCGACTAGAACCTCTTACTTGTTTGCATTTCAATGTTTATGCAAAACCAATCACAGCCAGAAGTGAGATTTATTTTTTCTTAGTTTTCGATATATTTTTCTCTCGTTTGCAACTCAAAAATGTTTCATAAAGCGTGTGGCAACTGTTGCACGACCCCTGCCCCCTCTCCCCCTCTCCGTCTCCCGTCAAGAGTTGCCATTTGGACAATTTAAAGTAGCATGGAACTAATAAATATTCCATTGGGCTCTTAAGCGACTGACTGCACTGCATATCGGAAATTTATAAAGCTTCAGTTATGTTTGCTCGTGTGTGGGCCCCACTTTTTTTTGCTTTTTAGCTGCTGCCTCTGACTATTGTGGCTCCGACTCTGATAAGTGCTCTGTAAATGCAACATCCTATGAAATACATGGATTTATTTGTGCACGCGGCGAACTGTGTAAATTGTTGCTATACCCTGTAATTTGCAGTTGCTCGGAAATGAATCTAGATCTATATAATATAAATTACAACATGCATTTATTAAGGGTTCAGCACTTTGTCTATGTCTTCCCTCTCTCTCTCTTCCGTTTTTCTGCTGTGTTTTTGTTCATTTTACAACACTTGCTCAGCCAAGCAGCGTTGCCAGCTAGGCAGCAGTTCTGCATTAAAGTCATGCTGCGACTCATTTTATGCATATGCAGATCATAGGGTAATCGAACTGGGCACATTGTTGCTATACCCTGTAACTTGCAGCTGTAAAGAAATGAATCTAGAACTGCATTAAATAAATAACAATTTATATCAAGTGGTCAGCAGCCACTTTGTCGTCTGCCCTCTCTATCTTGCTGTTTTTCTGCAGTGCTTTTTGGTCATTTTACAACACTAGCTCAGCTAAGAAGTGTTGCCAGCTAGGCAGCAGGGATGCATGCCTTTGGGGTCACAGCTACGACTAATTTTATGCTTATGCCTAATACAGGGTGTTCCGTCTCTCTCTAGCGTTCTTTCTGCTGTCTTTTTAAATCATTTTACAACACTAGCTCAGCTTAGCAGCGTTGCCAGCCTGGTAGCCGTCATGTCGTCCCATCTGCGACTCATTTTATGCATATGCTGATTACAGGGTATTCGGCTAGTTCACCGCCGCATATTGTTGTGTGCTCGTTAAGAACGTTAGAAAGTAACCAAAAATGTTGCTAAACACGACGACGGTCGCCGCTGCCGCTGCCGCTTCCACAACACTAACCAAATTGTCGCTTTGCATGTTGCGTGTGTGCATGTGTGTGTGTGTGTGTGTGCGTGTGTGTGTGTAGGTGTAGTTGTGGTTGTTGAGTGTGTGGTTGCATTGGCAAGCCAGGCAACCATTTGGATGCATCGAAAGTTGGGCCAGGCACCGCCTCGCAGCCATGGTTGCATGCACAATTGATTGCATTGATTGCGCATGCAGCAGGGCAAAGTGTCAGTGTGTGTGTGTGTGTGTGTGTGTGTGTGTGTGTGCGTGTGAGTGTGCGTGTGTGTGTTTGTGTGTGTGTGGTGTCCTGAGTATCGATATTCAGTGCTGTTTTGTGCACTTGTTGTGGCCATAATTGAATTTTATGGCCGCTTATTTTTATTGCTGCCCCTGTCAGCTGCCAATTTATGACACAAATCGAATCGTGCATTGTGCCACGTCGAGTGTGTGTGTGTCGGAAGAGGGGAAGGGGGCATAAATAATTGATGCACGCAAATAGCTAAATATGTCATCAAAAAAATGTTTGTTGTTGCCAGGTTAGCTTTCGGCCAGGAAGTGAAACGACGCCTTATCCTGGCTAACAGCAGCTCCAGCTCTTTGCCTAACATCCTTCCGACTTGGCCAAATCAATAAAATACAATTTTGTTGCATACCCTTACCGAGGGTATTCCAATTTTGAGCATGAAGTAGCCAATCAAGTGTTTATTTATATGTTTTTGAGCGACATCAAAAGACGTCTCTCGATTCATCTCAGAGACTATATCATCTAGAGGCTTGACTTTTGGAATGCCGCTGATCATGTTTATGTCGAATTATCGATAACTCGCATTTTTCTATTATCTCGATATCCCAAACGATTTCTTTGATATGTTCACTCACCCAGAATGCACACATATCTAGAGAACTTTCTTTTGTTAAACTACCTCAGCCAGTTGAGCTGGAAAACAATCGATGGGACTATCGATTATATCAATATATTTGGTGTTTTGAGAACTATCGATGATTCTTTTTGGTACTATCGATGTTTTCGAAGTTTTCCCAGCTCTAATACAAGCTAAAAGTTTTAAGCGAGATCTTTTAACGAGTAGAAATGGATACTATCGATATTTGCTGATCTCAGGTATCGATGCTTTTCCAGCTCTATTAAATTTTTGTGTATGGAGGGAATTTAGGTAACTGCAGCTCCGCGCTGCTTCTAGGTTCTTGCCCAGTCGGATATAACCGAATAGCACCTACTTCTATTCCTACTTTTTTTTTGTTTTTGCTGGGCTATGCCTGAAATTATATTTTGGCTTGCCTGCTGCGTGGATGATACAACAATTTGCGCACCTGCTGTTGGTAATATGGCATTGTTGTTGTTGGAAATGTTGTTGTTGTTGTTGTTGTTGGAAATGTTGTTGTTGTTGTTGTCGTTGTTGTTGTTGTTATTGTTGTTGTTGTGTTTGGTCAAGGGCGCCGTTGTTGTCAGGTGTGAATGGGCCTGCAAAGCAGACAGCGGCATATATTAATGGAAAACAACATGAAAAATTGAAGTAAACAGCTGCAACAGAAACAACAACAACAACAACAGCAACAACAACTATCACACACACGTCGCTGCGCTCATAAATCTCAATTTGATTTGGGTTCCAATGTCCTTCCAGATAAAAGACAGTCAGACAGAGGGACCCCAAAAAAGATTCAACGATCCAACGATTCGATGATTTTTACTATGCTGCCTTTTCATACTCAGCCATTTTATTTGATTTGCTTGTGTCCTTCTGGCTTTCTCTTGCTTTCACGCTCCTACCTCTGACTCCCTAACCCCCTTCACCTACACATCCCTTCCCCTCTCTCTCGCCACCCTTTTGCAGCCTTTGCTTTGACTTTGTTCCCCCAAATCAATGACTGCTACACATGGGTATGTGTTTGTGTGTGTGTGGGCTTGTGTGTGTTGATGTGTGTCCTGTCACGCCTCATTGCGTACGCCCACTCGTCGACTGCCGCTCCTCCCCCCACCCACCCACCGCGCCCTTTGTGGCATTTGTAACAGTTTCTCTAATTGTTTTGCCACTGTCAATTTGTATTTAATTGCATGGCAATTAGGGGCGGCTATGGCAAAAGTGGGCATGGTCCGTGTCGGAACAATCGAATGAGCTGTCGCTAAACAATGCCACATTTAACGCGCAGCAGCAACTTTAACCGTGGCGCCATCGTGTTGCAAATGTGGCAAGTGTGGTAAATGTGTGCGCGCGTTTCGCTAGCGTTTTTAAACGCGCGCTACCTTTTGGCTACAGTAGAGCTTGACTAAGCGCAACATGGCTCACAGCCGACTGTTGTGCATGGGTGGAAGTTAATAATTGATTAAAGCTGGCTGCCAAAATGCTGCGGGGCGTGGCATCAGAGTTACACGCGTTTAGCTAGCGTTTTTAAACGCGCGCTAGCTGCTGGCTACAGTAGAGCCTGACTAAGCGCAACATGGCTCACAGCCGGCTGTTGTGCCTAGGTGGAAGTTAAAATTGATTAAAGCTGGCTGCCAAAATGCTGTGAGGCGTGCCATCAGACTTACACGCGTTTAGCTAGCGTTTTTATACGCGCTCTAGCTGCTGTCTACAGTAGACCCTGACTAAGCGCAACATGGCTCACAGCTTACTGTTGTGCGTAGGTGGAAGATAATAATTGCATGGGTCGGAAAGAATAATTGATTTAATTATGCTGGGCGTGGGATCAGCGTAAGACGCGTTTCGCTAGCGTTTTAAAACGCCCGCTAGCCGCTAGGTATCCTGTGGAATTCTCTCAACTGTTGTGCATCAGCGGACAAGGATAATTGGTTTAGGTAGCTTCTAATTGCTGCAGCTGCTGATGTTGCTGCTGCTGCTGCTGCTGATGCTGCTGCTGCTGCTGGTGGATATTCGTCCTGAGGGTCCTGGCTGCAGCTTAGCTCACCAGCAGCGACAGCAGCTAATGAAATTGCTAATAAAACCACACGAGGACAAGGGCCACGCCACACATGACACAGCACACACACAAACACAGACATATATAAATGCTTTCTCTCCCCTTTCTCTGCCCCTTTCTCTCTCTCTCTCTCGTTCTCTCTCTCCCTCTCTCTCTCTGGCCGCAGCTTCGCGTCTTAATTGGCCCGCGCTCGTTCTCGAATTTAATTTATGTTGCCGCCAAGTTGAGCATGCCACGCCCACAAAGCTCAGGTCTCTAAGCTATAACAAGCAAAGGAGGGATGGAGGGGGCGCCCGAAATGGCCGCAACAATGTCCTGGCCAGGCGCCTTTGTCTCCGCTTTTGGGCGAGGACAACAGCCAGGAAATCAATTATGTGTGCGAGTCCTTGTGGCTGCGAGTCCTTGTCTATGTTATGTGCTGGGATAGATAGATAATAATGAACGATAAGTGTCAGTGTTGCCGCCCACATCAGTCACGCCCCCCTCCATGAATCCTTTCGCACGCCCACACACATACACACACGCACGCACGCATCCTTGACAGCGCCTTGCTTGATGCCCCTTCTAGCTGTTGACTCGTCCTGAGTGCATGTGTAAATTTAGCTAACGTTTTAAGTGCCAACTCGGTATGACAACTAAATAATTATGGTCGAGGGGGGGCCGCAGAGAGGAGCTTTGGTGTGATTAATGGCGCGTTGCAAAAGTTTCCTATGAACGAAAAACCAGAGCATGATGCCACGCAACTCAAATGCCCTACAAAATGGCCAACTATTTTAGGCCAAATGAGGGAAACATCTTCCAGTGTATAGAGTCTATATATATTCTTGATCAGCTGACGTAAGATCCTTTGGGCTGAGAGCTCTGTCTACCTCAAAAGTTTGGCTCTGCAAATGTAGGTTTATCAATATTTAATGAAGCTTATTATCTAATTGCACTGTGAACATTTCTTACATTTGTTTTTGGAATGTGCAATATGTTGCCATTAGTTAAGCTACAAGCATAAAATTTTGAATGTCAGTTCTTCATCTTCTAATCAATATTTATGATGCTTATTGCCTAATTCCACTGTCCACATTTCTTAAATTTTTGCTAATGTTGCCATAAGAAACAACATTTTTCACATTTGCAAGAAATGTTGGTATAAATGTAACACATTTTAAGCATAGTGGAATCAGGCTTTAAGTCTTATTTAGGTATCAATTTATCTACTTAAACAGCGCAGTCTCGAGCTTGGAATGTGGCAGGGTATGTTCTAGTCGGACACTTTCCGCCATTTACTTGCTTAGATTTGTAGTTTGAGCTTTGTTAAGATTTGTTTGATTGATACTCTGCAGAATTGCCTTTAGGTTGCGTAGCAGCTTTCGCTTGTTGCTGATATCTTAACAGATCTTAATGCTATATGAAGAGAGTGTGAGGGCATTTGAATATCTGTCGAGTTTTTGGTTAGGCTTGGATTTAATACCCTGTAAAATGGCTTCTGCTTAGCAGCCGCATATGCTTTAGTTTATAGCTGTCATTTATCTATATCATATTCTTCAGTTAACTGGGAATGCCCCAAAAAGCACTGTAAGGAGTATCAAATATTTGCCTAGATTCAAATTGATAAATAACTAATATACCCTGTAAAATTATTATGGTTTATAGCTGTTATTTAATCAATGTCCAATCCTTTAGTTTCTGGGGAATGCCTTAAAACAAGATTGTAATTGTTTGGCAAGATGAAAATTGATAAATAATTGATATACCCTGTAAAATTATATATAGCTACCTCATATGCATTTGCTTATAGCCGACATTTAATCTATATCCAATGCTTCAGTTCTCTGGGAATACCCCTAAAGTGTGTGAGGGGATGTAGATCCCAAGATCTTAATAGCTTGATACCCTGTAAGTTATATGCATATGCTTTAGATCAAATGTTTCTTAAAAACTCCAGTTATCTGGGAATACCCCTAAAAAGTGTGTTGTCATGTGAATATTTGTCAAGTGCGTTGCCTTTGTCTGTTATTATGTGACTTCCTGTAGCGATGCTCTCGCTATTTCTTGCTCGGGCCACATCATTAAGTGGGGACTAAAAATAAATGTTAATTCGTCCACTCACCTGAACGTGTATATATACATATACATATATGTATATATAGAAATATATTCCGCAGCAAAAACCGCAGCTGTAACTGTGATTAATCGCTGGAGGAGCCGCTTGTCTGTCCGACTGTCTGTCTTTCGGTCGGGCTGTCTGTTGGGTGCGGCACAAAGGAAAAGGCGCACAGAATTTTTGGCGAACTCACAAGCGCGGGTCACGAGAGGTATTTTGGCCATTACATCAGCGCACAAAAGTAGACTACAGTTGCGACTTCCTGCAAGGCATATTCTATTTAATTTATTGGCCAGCTTTAAGAGCTTTACACGAATGCAAATACAATAATTATGGCTAAAATATGCGGCTGGATGAAATCAATTTCAAAATTCAATTACAGAAAACACACAAATAAAAAGCGAAGAAAATAAATGAAATTAATTTGCATTAGAAGCTGTTGGCGGCACCTGTTCCAGCTCCTGCTCCAGCTCCTGCACCTGCCGCTGCTCCTGTGCCTGTTTCTGTTTCTGGTTCAAATTCAAATTCAAATTGCCTGGAAAATGTTGAAGCTGCGCGCCGCTTTGATCGCAAATGCTAGAAATTAAATTAAATACGCTTAAGCTGCCGTCTCTTCGATCAAAATGCCCAGCGACATCCCGTTGACAGTCGAAAGTTGTGGCAAGTTGTGTTGTCTTTTGTTGTGCCTGACACTTGTAGATATTTTAATACACAGATTGTAGCACAAATAACTCGAGCTGAAAACACAGCTTGCAAGCTGCAAAGCTGCACTTTACATCCTGCCTCGACTTAACAAGAGCCATAACTTGGCAAAGACTTGACAGATTTTGAGCTTTCTTTCATGGCCTTAGCTCTTCTTTGCATCTGAGCTGGGCAGACAAATTCTTTGGCCCAGCCGCTTCCTTCTATCCCAGAGATCTCATAGTTATTTAAACTAACCCCAAGTTGAGCCTGAGCTCTTGTTCTTATCTCAAGTCACATCGTTTAAAATTCATATTTCTATATAGGCCAGGCTCTCTATGTTAAATTTAGCTCAAATTTTGACAGCCACAAAATTATATAAAAATTCAATTGCTATTTCAACCGCAACTCGTCGATGTTAGCCGAAATCCTTTGTGTTTTCTTTGTTTGCGCAGCTTCCATTTTACTTGGTTTCAGTTCGAACCAATTTCTGGAATGAATACTTATCAAAAGAGCTACAAAATGCATTTGTCCGTAATGTTTAACACATTATCGAAATTAAGTATACGACGTGGGCAACTTAAAGTCGCCATCATTCGTTTGTTGACTGGACGCAAACGGCAGACCGAATTGACCCAAATACCTGACGCATGCACGTTTCGTTGTTCGCTTGTAAATACCTCAATGATACATTCATATCAGTCAAAAAAAAAAAAGGAAGGAGAGGAAAGAAAGAAGCCAGAAGAAAGTAAGGCCTACAGCTTGAACCGGCTGCCATTTGCTGGCATTTTGCTACCTTTCGCAGTTTTACGACTTAATGACTCTGCTGGGATTAATATGACTAATGGTCCGCTGCTTTTCATTCGATACTGTTCGAGTCCTTTATATGTACATATGTGTGTGTGTGTGTGTGTGTGTGTATGCAGACTATTTGGGCTTTTGTGCAATTCATGTCCAAATAGCCGCCATTGACGTGCCGCACACACACACACACACACACACAGACCCACAAATAATTATGGCTCCGAGTCGACTCTCGCTTTGTGCGCTGACATGCCATTTATATATCAGAAAAAGCCGACTTGTATATATATATATACCTATAGGTTGGTTTATTTGCTATTTACGCCATTGTTGACTCTGAATGACCATGGGATATCCTGTGGCTCCAGTCCAATTTCTGCAAGAAATACACACACAAAATTAAACTTTTCCATATTTCTTCCCTTTGTTGTTCTCTTCTTTGACCTCCAAGTGGGCTAACACGTTGGTTAACGTTTGTATGAGAAACACCAAGAAATATCGCATCGGACTAACAAGCGTGAGGTCACCGGTTCAAATCTAGCAGCGATTTTCAATGCAAGTTGACAAAATGTTTCCATTTCCGTTTCCATTTTCAATCTTAGTCATTCGACCCTGGCAAAGCCGGGTAATTTCTTCTCTTTTAAAGATAAAAGTTGACTAACCGTTAAGCATCTTATTTTTTGTTGTTAAAGTTTTTTATTTAAGCCACGGTAGGCTACCTTCAATGTTCACTTCTCAACACTTACTTTGTACTCAATGTTGCCACTTAGGCAACTTTAGCCTTGTTTAGATATATTTTATTAATATTTAACACATTTTGTCAATCAACGACATATTTTTGCTTTCTTTAAGAGAAAATTTAAAGTTTACCAATCGTTGTGTGCCTTTCCACCTTTCGTGTTTGTTTTCCACTCACTTGGTTATTTCCAACTCTCACTTCCTTACCCCGAGCGTTGCCAGCTAGTCAACTTTTACGGCGCATTCTAATTTTAAACACATTTTAAGCACTATATGTGCTGGCTTAACATATTTTTGCTTTTTTAAAGAGAACCTGCAAAGTTACCTAAGCTTTATGTGACTTTCTTCCTTATGTTTATATTTTTCACTCGGTTTGTCATTTCCAACACTCACTTCCATACTATCAGCGTTGCCAGGTAGTCAACTTTTTAAACAGGATACAGGATATATAGAGTTAAATAAAGAACAAAATATTGCTTTTTTAAAGAGAACCTGCAAAGTTACCTAAACTTTATGTGACTTTCTGCCTTATGTTTATATTTTTCCCTCACTTTGTCATTTCCAACACTCACTTCCATACTCCCAGCGTTGCCAGCTAGTCAACTTTTACGGCGTATTCTAATTTTAAACACATTTTAAGCACTATATGACCCGGCTTAACTACAGGATATAAAGAGTTGTATAAAGAGCGAAAAGCTGGAAATTTAAACACTCGACACACACACACAGAGTTGAAGTGGTCGTTTGACTGTCATTAGCCGGCTGCAGCAGCTCGACAAGCACTAACAACAACAACAACAACAGCAACAAGAAGAAGAGAACAAAACATTTTATCAGGGCAACTGAACTGGGCACTTGGCCAAGGGTTCAGGTCAGGCTGCAAACCAGTGCCGGAGCTGAAGGTGTTGACTCTTATCTATGGCATGCATCAGTCAGTCGGGAAAATTAATTAACAACAACATTGACACTTGAAAATTGGACAGAACAGACGGACAGACAGTCACAGGCTGGACACAGAAAGCGTGCGAGGGGCAAAGTCAACAAGCTGGTGAGGCGAGCCGAGTCGAGTTGAGTCCTGTTGAGTCCTTTGGCGAGTGCTGCTCCATTTGCTACTCATGAATTGTTTTGTCATTGTTGCTGCGGTTTGTTTCTGGCTACTGTTTATATAGTGTGCCGCACACACACACACACACACACGCACACTCAAGCGCCTGCCGGCCTCAAAAGTAGCCCATTCTCAAAGCGAAATGAACCAAGGAGCGTTGGCAAAGAAATTTTCCTTTGCGGTCTGTGTGTGTGTAAATTGTGTAAATAAATTTCATTTGACTGTTGTTTGCCTTCGGCTCCAGGTTAATATTTTCCCGTCTCTGCGTGTGTGCACGTGTGTGTGTGTGTGTGTGTGTGACTTTCTGTGTTTTGGCTTTTGTGGCTTTAATCCTGCGCTCCATTCCGAAATATGTTTCAATTAATTATACACATTCGTCTCGTGCACACAATAGCTCAGTCAAAACTGAAATATTATAAATTATTGGCAAACTTTTGCTTTTTTTTTGCAATCAAGTGCAAGTTGGTAAAAAGTGTGTTTAATTTATTGCAGCGCATTAATTCACATACGTTAAATACCACAATTAAGTCAACCAGATATGTGAGGTTTGCTGTTCAAACTGGTTGGGAATTCTAAAACTAGCATGCGCTAGAGGCGAGTGTGTTCAGTTATTTAAATGAAGTTGTCTTATGCTAAAGATATACATAAATATATAGATAGGTAGATAGATAGATAGATAGATAGATAGATAGATAGATAATAGATAGATAGATAGATAGATAGATAGATAGATAGATAATAGATAGATAGATAAATATACATAAACATATAGATATACATAAATATATTATCAGATCAGAGTACTTGCATATGTCTGAGGAGGCACTTGATCTATGACAATACGAAGAGCTCTGCTTAACCAAAACTTTTGCAGAGTTTGTCTTTCAATAAATGTGTTATGCATTAATAGGAGGAACCTCCAAGCCCATAGACCGTACGCGTTTTCATATGAAAACTATATTAAATTATTTCCTTCGCCTTGCAGAATGTTAGTTCCTTTTTTTTATATATACCATGCAATAATTATGTAAGCGCCTTTACAATATTATATAATAGTTTTCTAGCTCTGCTTCTTGTTACCATTGAAGTGCTCGTTCGAGCTGTCATTTGCACTCTCTGTTCTCCGTTGCAGCTCGTAACTTCCGGTAATTTTGCGCCGTAAAATGTTTGCCACCAATATCCGCTTGGCTGTCGTCGGCGTTAAGCCGCAGGCCAGCAGGCATTGAGGCGACGTTTGCATTCGCCGCGTGTCCTTTGGAGCGCCTATTTCCGCTGCATTTTGCAATTTGCAATTGGCGCTGGCTAATTGCTATGCAACAACAAGAAGCACAGCAAGAATTTAAGTAGAGCACAGTCAAATCTAAAATCTAGCCAACATGGAGGAGGATGTTTATGCCACGCTCAGCTATAGCGACAGCGAGGGCGCAGCTGAGGAAGGCGGCGAGGACGAGGATGGCTGGAACAGCCTGGAGATGAGCGTCGAGCAGCTGCAGCATTTGCTGCTCTGGCAGCTGCCCGATCCGGCCAACTATACGGACCAACAGGCGTTGGCCAATTGGAATTTGAGCAATGCAACCGCAATGCCAACGCCGAGTACGGGTTCTCAGCCCGCGTTCGATGCGAACAACTATTGGGCCCTGCTCGCCTTGGTGCTGGTCTTTGGCACCGCGGCGGGCAATATTCTCGTCTGTCTGGCCATCGCCTGGGAGCGTCGTCTGCAGAATGTGACCAACTACTTTCTCATGTCGCTGGCCATCACGGATCTAATGGTTGCCGTTCTCGTCATGCCCCTGGGCATCCTTACCCTGGTTAAAGGTGAGTGCTAAACCAGCATTTAATTATTTTTATATATAGTTTGGCTCTCAGAATGTGCTGAGCATTAGTTAGCCATGGCAACAAGAACTTTGCTGCTTTTAGTTTTTCACCAATTTCCCACTAGCTGAGGTGGAAATTTGAAACTCGTCTAAAATGAGCTTAAAGTTTTATTTATCAGCCAACTAGATGTCATTTTGGGTTATAATATATTATTATTCGGCTTCCTCGAATAACTATTAGTTAACTATCAAGTTCTCACGCAGAAAGCTGAATATTTTTTTATACTCGTATAGAATTTTCCCCCAATTTTCCACTCAGGGAGGTGAATGGCTCCTTGGG
Source organism: Drosophila kanekoi (assembly GCA_037075305.1). NCBI lineage: Eukaryota > Metazoa > Arthropoda > Insecta > Diptera > Drosophilidae > Drosophila > Drosophila kanekoi. The sequence goes on along the minus strand of JBAMCE010000011.1, from coordinate 660,165 downwards.
ATTATAAACTAGTTTTATACGGCTTTGTCATCCCAGGTTTTTTTCTTCATAAAAGTGTATTAATGAGCTTCCCACGCGTTTTTCACTTAGAGTGGCGGATTTACCAAAACACGCCTTTTAACAGCTAGAGTTAACTTAAAAGCTGCTCTGAAATTGTCCTTGCGCCGTTTACTACCTATATTTAGAAAGCCAAAAAACTTTTCTCTTTCGACGTCTTTTTCACTTAGAGTGGCGGATTAACCAAAACACGCCTCCGATTTTTCACTAAGGAATCCGAAACCCGTCTTCCTAAGATTATAAACTTCCCACTCGTTTTTCACTTAGAGTGGCGGATTTAACAAAACACGCCCTTAAACAGCTTTAAACTTAGAAGCTGCTCTGAAATTGTTTTGGCTCCGTCTATTCCTTTGTGCATGCATCTGCGTAAAGGGAAGCTTTCTGATTCTGTATAGAGTATAACAATGCACGTTAAATGCGCTCGCAATCAGCATGGTCCGGTACACTCACACACACACACACACACACACACACACACACACACACACAAAGACGTGTCCTTGGGCATCCTTTGGCTGTCGCTGACACGCAGCGCGCATATAATGAAGCTGCCTGTCAATGGCTGCGAAGTCGGAGCACGCCTCGCCGATTGCATTATGTGGCAGATATTTCGATCAAAGCGACTAAACAAAAACCAGAATAAACTCAATGAAAAGCGCCAGAAAAACAGTGGAAAATGGTTAGTTGGTGGTGGGGGGGCGGGATAAGAAAATTTCAGCGGGTTGCCGACAATTTAATAAGCGCGTCTCCTTTGTTGGGCCCAGCTTGGCGTAGACAATGGCCAGGAAGCGTTTCTGGCTTCAGTGCAGCATAAAAATTGCATTAGACGTGCCAAACGAGGCAAAGCGCTTGGAGAGCAGATCAAGAGGAGCTGCAGGAGAGAACAGGAGCAGCAGCTGCCAGTTGCCAGCAGTCGCCCCTCCTCCGCCCCTCTGCCCCTCCCTCCGGGGTTCCCTTTTGCAGCTATGTTGACAGTTTTGTTTGTGCGCTTTGGGAGCCATTACACACACAAAGGCACACACCTGCAGGCGCACCTGGCAAATCGCATTGCCAAAGTGAGCAATGCAGTCGTCCGACCTTTGAGTGTGGGTGTTGGGCGTATGGGCGTATGGGCGTGGCTCCTGCTGCTTCTGCTACTGCTGTGCAAACAAATGGTTGCCTGTTATATCAAGTGTGAAAAATACTGCGTCTAGCAGCAGAAAAGGCAAAAAAAACAAAAAAAAATTGAATACAAGAGTGCACCGGTAGGGAGTGCGCGACTAGGAGTTACCTTAACCTATGATTCTTGCCTCCTTCCATACACCGTTTGAAAATTAAAAATCAATAATTTAGAATCTCCAGCTATATCCGATTCCCATCTTACATATATAAAAATAGCAGATACCGAATCAATATGTATCGATATTTATCAATTTTTATATACGAGATATCGAATATATTCTCATACTCTGATAAATATAAAAATAGCAGAAATCGCAATCGATATTTAACGATATTTATCGATTTTTAGTATATATCCTCTCTTGCCTGTTGCATACACTTGCAACGCTGCAATATACCCCTTGACTTAATCCATTTTCAAGGGGTAACGGCTACAGAAAAGCTTATGCGACACTTTTGGCAGTCAAAGTGGAAAAAATTTGAATGCCGACCCGCTTTAGCCTGGGTCGTAGCTGAGCTGCCGATAAAAAAGTAGAATATATGGAAAAGTAATCGAGAATATTTTATATCTAGCCACAGGAAATGCTTTAAAATATGCCTTTTCATGGGCAACTCAAGGACTTGCAGGCAAAGCACTTGTAAATACACTTTATGCTGATTCCTGCATAATCAAGGCGCTGACCACGCCCTCTAGCCAACACTTGTAATATGTTGCACTTTGTGCCGCGGCCGACAAATTCGCTAATTATGATTACATAATTAATTTAATTCGTAAATCTGCATAAAGCGTCAGCTAATTAATAATTGTAAGTGCAATTAGTTCCACCCCCGCCGCCCTACAGCACAGCGAAATTAAATCACCTGAGAATATTTGAAAAATTAAATAAAATTTCATGGAAATTTCCAAACAAGTCTGAACTGATATAAAAAGTGTCCGCAAAGCGTCAGCGAAAATAAATTAAGTGGCAACGCCAACAGCAGCGTATAATAAAACACAAAGGTGGCCGCAAATCAAAAGTATGGCCACAAATAATAATAATCATAATAATAAAAACGAGCGAACGAAGAAGACAGAAACGACAACAACAACAACAGCAACAACAACTAACGGGAAATAAACAGCATAATTAATTGAGCGCAAATTGGCGGCGCTGTGATTTTTGCCGCCAGCGTCGCAAAGTAGGCAATGAAATTTTACAAGGCAATAGGTAGAAGCAGAAGAAGAAGAGCACCAGCAGCAGCAGCCCAAACAGATGACAGACAGAGAAGAAGAGCAGCAGCAGCAGCAGCAGCAGCAGCAGCCCAAACAGATGACAGACAGAGATGGCGAGCGGCGAGCTGCGACAGAGGTGTATAACTGTACATAGGATTAGGATAGAAATAGGAGACACAGCACAAAAACAACAACAACAACGACAACGACAGTTCGCTGAGCAATAGAAAGCGGAATAAAAGCAAATTTATCATTTCAATGCTCTTTGCTGTCGTTGTTCTTGTTCTTGTTGTTGTTGTTGTCAAAAAGCATTTTAAGCGCTTAAGCTGCGACACGCACCAAGAGGCGTGTCTCTTGCTGTGCGAAAGAGAGCGAGAGAGAGATAGAGGGGGGGAGGATTCACTGGGGACAGCTTTAAACAAAGGCAACAAATTTTTGGAGCATGTGTCGCAGCTCAATTGAGTTTATCACGCAGAAGCTGTTCCGCAATTCGAAAACTTAAATCGCCAAGCTAAGTTTTAGGTTATATTTGAGTATAAATGTATGAAATTAACTGAACAATTTTTTAATATTCGAATTCATATCCATCTTTTGAATTAACCTGAGTATATATTTGCATATTAGCGCAAACTATTTCATAAATAACAAGCAAATATATAAAAATTATAGATATTTTTAGTAATAGATTTTGAAGTGGAATCGATTATGGAGCACATTTGCCTGGCACTTCGTCAACATTTTCCTGTTGAAAACGTGTAGAAATTGCTTTTTGGAATACGTTTGCTTTGAAATCTTGTTGAAATCTCGTTGAAATTGATTTGGGGAACACCTCTGCTCTGATTAGAAGGCACTCAGATTTATTCATTTCATAGATAAACGAGCCGCAATGAGCCATTGCGAAATCTAATGCCAAACTTTGGGCAAGTTTTTTGCCTTGCTTAGCATTTGCCTGACTTTATCATAAATCTTTAAGCTAACCACCTGAACTGCACATGAGCGTAGGCAGAAGGGGTGACGGTTACGGGTAGCGGTGACATGTGTACGCATAGCAAATCGAGGGCAGCTGTCGACTTGGGCCGAGCAGACAATTAATTTTTGGGGCCAGCCCTCGAAAGGACGCTCGGGACCAAAGGACGAAACGTAATGAAGTTTCTGTTACAGTTTTTGTTGCTGTCTGTTTAAAACACAATCATTGCGTACGACTTGGGCAGAGGGGATTCGAACCCTTTTTGACAATCACTGTGGCAATTTTTTCCTGCCTGCGGTCTGGCAACTCCCCACGTGGGCGGACGAGCGGGCGAGCAGCTGTCTCGCATCCGCACATCAATCAAGCGGCCAGTGGAAACGTGGGCGGCTTCTGCTGCTTCACTTTAAGCTTAAGGCAGCTAGTTTACGATTTTCCATTTTCCATTTCCCCATTTTCCTTTTTTTAGTTTTCGTCTTTAAGAACGGCGCCATTTTGCATATGCTACCGTTGGGCGGCGGGCTCATTGCCCATGCAAAGTCCTTTTTAGCTGTTAAGTGTTTTTTGCGTCCGCTTACAAATGTAGTTCGAAATCAAACAGAAGTCCAGCCAGAATTACAGATAAACCCGTTAACTGGTCGAGAATGTTTTCTCTAAAAGGAATTTCGATTTTCATTCCGATTGAAATATATTCAAATTCCAGGAATTGATTGCCCTTGTTCAAAGTACGTGTCCTTCACCGAAAATTAATTATTCAAACGACATTTATATAAATAAATCTGTTTGCTCTAATAGAGATTGGTTGACAGACGAATTTACTGACTAAAGATCAATGGAAACTTTTCACGGTATTTAGTTTTTATAGTGTTGGTTAACACTTCGACGTTGTTCTTGGAAATTTCTATTCGGGGAAAACGTTGGCTGGCAAATTTGTTTCCTTTTTGGTTCATTCTTTGTATGGATCTCAGTTACTATAAAAGCTGGAGCTCAAAGTATGTGCCTATGGAGAGACTAGGGTATCGCCCAGTCGGTCATCTTCGACTCCAACAAATCTTTGATTTTTCTTTTACTGCCTCGCATTGGCCTTCATCTATTTCCGTTTGCGACTATTTATAGGTCTCAGCCTGTCAACTTTCCCAGCTAAATGCGGCAATCAATTTATTGGTAATTGCGAATTCATTATAAATAAATAACTAGCAGGCAGGTGGAAAGTGGAAAAACGGTAACAAAATTGTTTTCCATATCCATTAGTCCAATAATATCTGAGCTCAGTCGCTAACTTGTCTAAATTGGAAATAGCTGTGGGGCCCAAATCACGCAGACAGACAGCTGAAGAACCCAACGTAGATACATTTATATATACATACATATATAGATAGGGATATATATGAATATATATATATATGGACAGATATAGAGACGGATTCAGGAGTACGGCAAACCGACAGGCAAACTGACAAACAGCCGGCAGACATAAATAAACACAGAGCAAACGAGAGGCAAGTCAAGCCAGTTAAACAACTGGTACACGAGTACAGGTAAAGGTGTACTGAAGGGGAGGGGGGAGGGGTTTTGCTAAGAAGAAGCAGGACAACAGGCAGACAGACAGACAGACAGTCATTCAGCTCAAGCACGAGACGAAGACCAAGACCGAGGCACTGTTTGGCTTACCTTGGCAGTCAATGTCAGAGCAATTGAGGCACAGCCATGGGCCGCACACACACACACGCACACACACACACGCACACACACACACACACACACACTCAGACACACATGTGTTTGTATACATATGTCTACATATGCTGCAGACAGTCGCCACACTCGTATTTTACTTTGTGGCAGCTACATGCATACCAAATGGCCAGGCCACACATGACTGAGACTTGAATTGACTGACTGACCGAATGACTGACTGACTGACTGACTGACTAACTGACTGACTGACTGACAGACCGATTGACTGACTGGCAGACCGACTGACTGTCTGACTTATTAAGAGACTCTGTAAGGAACCTCACAGTGTAAAGTACAGCCTAAGGGCAACGTTTTTGTATACCCTTACGAAGGACATGTTGAAATTGCAGTACATTAGTTAAATGTTTTTAAATATATTTAAAAAATTATTATGATTGTTAATAATATTTGTTAGTTAAACGCTGTCCGACTCGAACTGAAACCTCGCTCTTCTCTGAATCCCGTTTCGCAAATATTGCAACAGTTCAAACTAATATAGATTTATATAAACTGTTAATATGAAAATATTAATTATATAGTTAAGTATAATTTACAATAGTTAAAAGTTACTGTTCACAAAAATGCAACACCTTTGCGATTGTTATAAATGTTAGGGCATAAGCACCTGCAAGTCCAAGGCGGAAGATACAAAATGCACTTTCATAGATTGTGTGCAATGCATGTGTCTGCCTGTCTGTCTGTCTGCGTGTGTGTGTGTGTGTGTGCGGATTGCGGTTGTGTTTCAAGGTCCTTGTAATTATTTAAATATCGATTGTTTTCGCTTGTGGCCTGTGGGCGTTATTATTACCGGCCCCGCCCACCCAAAACAGAAACTGAGCCTTTCATATTTTGTATTATTATTTTGCTTTTAATTTCCGCGCTCAACGTCTGCTGCTTCTTTAAGCCACGTAATGCTAATGGATTAAACGCTGCATTTTTAATAACTAGCCCCGTCCCCCCTCCTCCTCTTCGTCCCCCGCTCGCTTGTCAATTTAATATTTAATTCCGGCCCGGGCAATGCCATTGTTGTCTCCGTCCTGTCGGGCGCCTTTAAATAGCCGCCAGTTCATTTGCCACAAAGTAAGTGGCATGTAATTTATATGCCGCGCTGACATTGCAAACACTGCGAAAGTTTGCCCCAAGGCAGCCGCGTGGAGTAGTCCGCTGCAGTTCGTCCTGAAGCTGTATTCTCGACGGCGCGCAGAAAAGTATGCTACACTTTTTTTTAGTCGCATTTGAGCGCGTGTCGAAGGCAATTGCAGGCAACGCGCGTCTTGCGCGCATATTTATTGAATTGTCAAAGTTTTGTTTAGCCGAAGACACAAGTCAATTAAGCTAAGTACTTAATTTGATTTCGAGCAATTGGCTAAGAAGAAAACAGGCTCTGAAATGGAACACAAATAGGACTTTGCAGCTAAAACCTGCTAAATTTCACATTGTATACACTCGCAATAAAGCGAGCTCTTGAGATCTTATAAACAAAAACAGTTTTAAGTTAAAGCGTGCCTAAGGCTAAGATTTTTTGCTGCTTACCTCAAAAACCCTTGAGATTTTCGAAGCAAAAACAGTTTCAGGCTCAGAAAAGTTTAGATTTCTATACCCTAAGCACATAGAAAATGGGCTTTGTGCAAACATATGTAAGAGGCTGATTATTCAAGTGCTGGAAACTTGATTGTTAAAAAATGTTTTCTGTTTTTTCTAACACAACACAAAGATTACATTATCCTTGAGTAGGTTCTCTCATGGTTAGAATATCGCACTCTCTGCCAAGGCTAAACTTAGTTTTATGGGTGGCTAGAGGGCACCTCCTAGTCGGAGTCGCTGACTGGGTTAAGAACCTGCAATATAAAATATAAATAAAAATGTATTAAAATATATATACGACGGTATAAAATATGCTAAGCAGCAGATATCGAGCTCGACAGTAGTTGCAAGCCATGAAGTATACGCCATGCGGGCCAAACAAATTGTCGCTCGGCAAATGCTTCTCCAGCCTTGGCCCCGGCAACACTTAAGTGACAGGATATTAAATGATAACAGGCAAACAGCAACAACAAATGCTTAAGAAACTCCAGTTGCCTGCCAGGCCAAGCAAAACAGCAGCAAACAAGATTACAACGAAGCAACCTGGCGTGGATTCAGCAAGTGGAGCTCGGATAAGGGCTCGGAGAGGAGCTCGGAGTAGAGCATGGAAGGAGCTCGGATAGGGGCTGGGGGGAGGCGGCGCCAATGTCAGCTTTGACAATTTAACGCTTCTAATTGAGAGTCATGGCGGCGATAATTCCAATTTGTGCACGTTTTCTGCGGGCATTGCTCAAAGTGATTGTTAAATATTTATAAGCAGTCTCTGAAAAATCCAGCGCCCCAAACTTCAATGCCAAAAGAACGTGACTGGCATCGTATTTTGGCTACATATTATTATTATATTTTTATGTCAGCGTGTTGGGCTGTCTATAATTATTTATGGTGGGCCCAACAGCTGAGTCAAGGACATTACGCATACGCCGTGTATGCTGCTCGCAGCCACGTGCAACTGGAATGCGATGTTTGATGGGCTTTGCTTGTTGACAGTTGTCGGGCTTGTCCCACAAATATGCTTCGAGCATTTGTTTTTCCTGGTTCTTATACCCTGAACCCGTTATAAATGGGTAAAAAGGGTATAATGTATTTGTGCAAATGTATGTAACAGGCAGCAGGAAGTATTTCTGTCGATCTAGCCTATGTCTCATGTAGTTCCTTGAATAGTATATATAATTCTGCATTTGGTCTTGAAAGAAGAGGGTTCAAAAGAGAGGGTATCTCCTAGTCGGGAGCTACCGACTAGAACCTCTTACTTGTTTTTTTCGTTGCCGACCCACTAAACCGAGCTGGACGCAAATAGACTATGACATTTCATTTGAATTTGTCCAGCGTGGGCGTTGCTTAAAGTGAAATATGACTTGACTTTGTTGCTATTGTTGTTGTTCCCGCTGCTATGCTAACTAGCTGAAGCCCTACATAGTCCTGCTTTCTTTTTACTTTCTTTCTTTTTTTTTGGCGCCACGTCGTTAATCATTTCAAAGAGTGAAACTGGACGCGTGCTGTCAGTGTCAAAGTCTGATAAATGAAGTGCGCATTGCGGTATCCACGCTTAGCTTAACGCGCCACCTATTTCGCCTACAAAGCCTAGAAATTCCACTAGGATTGATCGACTGCGACTGCAAGATTCGAGCTTAAGCTCTGCTGCATCTCTAAGCTTTGTTTATAAGTTATGCATAAAGATTTGTCTACGAATTGGACTTTAATTTAATATTTTTATATATTTTTTAAAGTATTTTTGTAAATTTTTTTCAATTCATCCAAAAGGCTAGAAAATGGCTCTGCTTTAATTTTAAAAATTTAGTCTGGCAACGCCAGAGGTTGTCAATATGGCTGCTTGATGAAGCTTTAAATTGTTTTACATTTCCCAACACTTGCTGCTTGAACTGTCTTTTGACTAGAAGCTAAAGGGTTGCCACCTAGTTGTTACTTTCAGTGTGCCCTTTTCTTCGTAATTTATAACGTTAATTGCATGAAATGTTATCTAACAACCAATGCAGCAACATTTTATTTAGAAAGCTGAGCAATATATAATTTTGCTTATTAATTTACTGACTATTTCTACGGAAGTCATTTGCTCCTTTGTTATTAGCTGCAGTTGAAAGGAACTTTTCAACAAAATACAATTATATATTTACAAATGACGAGGACCAAACCTGAGCAGGGATTCGTGTAATTGTCCAACACACATACACAAAAATAGAATCTATGCATATGCACATGCTAGATATATGCTGCAAATGCGAATATTTCAGCTGAATTAATATCTGCTGCAGTTTGTGATTTGAGGACTCTCGGTGCTTCCAATTATTGCACGAACAAATGCAATTTTCATTTAATTAAATGGAGCACAGCACATGGCCAGGGCTGACGGCAAGCCCGCCCCTTCCGCCCCGTTCCGCCCCGTTCCGCCCCGTTCCGCCTCATTGTAGCTTGTTTGTTTTTCAAATTTTTGGACTTTCATTAAAATGGTAACACAAGCAGTTGAGCAAACAACAACAGAAGCGGACAAGATGGATACAGATGTTCGTACACATGCATAGACGTCCATATTATAATGTAATCAAATGTTGAGGTTTTGTATGCCCGATTGTGAGGTTATGTGTGCCCGTTTGTGAGGTTATGTGTGCCCGTTTGTGAGATTATGTGTGCCCGATTGTGAGGTTATGTTTCGTGTGTAGGTTTTTAAGCGTTAAATTAAATTTTCGCTTTGATTCGCTTGCTTAACCGAAAGCACGTCCGCATTTCGGACTTTAATTCGGTTTTCAGTTTCTAAATAAACAGAAGCGGAAAAGCAAACATGGAAATTGACACGTGCCAAATATCTAATGTTGAAATTATATTTTCCGTGTGAATTGTGTACACTGAGCAGAACTCAGGTATTTATAGTGCATTGAACTTTGCCGTTAAAAGTTTTTCATATTTTTAAATTTAGATTTCTAATTGAATAATGTTGAATTCATTGGGAAAAGCAGCGAGTCTTAGCCAAATGTCTGTGCATGTCTATAAGCAATTACAGTATTTATAGCCTGTTATTAGGTTGAATAAGGTTTGAATTATGCATAAATCCCAGTACAGTGAAGCCCACGCCAGTTCCAGTTTTCTTGTGCTCCTTCTGCTGTACTCGACTCAGACAAAGTTTCGTCAGCCTGGGCTTATTATGCTCCATAAATTTATACGGTCTATTTTTAAGCGAACCCCAAGACGGGGCCAAGTACTCTGGCATTAGGTCGTAACATTTTTCATGGCTAACACATGTTGGCTTTTGCAAGCCGAAAAGCCTGTCAACTAATGCAATTGCAATGCTACCCCTCCCCCTACCCCTCCACCTACCCCTTGCCTCTCGCTCTGTGCGTGCTTATTGTGCAAATTATGCGAAAAGTTTTGTTTGCAGCACACAAAAGTATTTGAAAGCCTGCACTTCACTTGCAGCCAGCATTTGGCCAACTGCAAAGCATTCTGTGGCTTTCGAGTCGACAGTCAAATATACAAATTTCTGTTGCAACATTCCACAGAGGCACAAGAGTGACAATACATAGTTACGCATGACAAGGCCGTGTCTAAGGGCACACGGATAGGGTATTTATTCTGGATAGGGTATATATTCCAAGGATGTGCCCAACAACTCAATTTCCTGTCGATCTTTCCCATGTTTAGTATACACAAATTATATTTTAAGCCAGACTTTTAGTCAGTTCAGGACTTGAACTGTCTATATTCTATATTCTATACTCTATACTCTATACTCTATACTCTATACTCTACATTCAATACTCTATATTCTACATTCCATACTCTATATACTCTACATTCGATATCCTATATATTCTATATGTCTCCTTCTGTGCATTATCTTGAAAAACCTTGCCAAGCTGCCAAGAACTTGTCTCAGGCTCAAAGTGGTTAGGCTTCAATTTGAATTAAGTAAAATCTGGTTATATTCAGCTTTAAATGATGCTTAGCAAATAGAGTAGTGCGCAGAGCGGTTCAATAATTCGCAATAAAAAACTAAAGAATGCTGAATAGCATATTTCTCAAGGGAGAGGCAGCAGCAGGACCCAACGCATGAGCCCAAGCATAAAGACAAATTATGGCTGGGCTGCAGAAGTGAACAGGATATGGGTTTTGTCATGTATTGCTGGCATATTTTGCCGCTGCCGTTGTCATCCGTGCTCGTCGATGTTTGGTAATTTTATTTTATTACATAAAAAAAAAAAAAGGAAAAAGGAAAACTCGTTTGGGCTCGTCTCGACTCGGTGTATCCTGGGACAAACGAGCGAATGAGCCTTTTATGCTCATAAAGAAAAGTTTGTAATATCTTAGCATGTCCTGTTATATGAGTCTCATTATTGTTGTTCGTTGTTGTTATCCCAACAATTTGTAACAGGCATAAATGAACTAAATGAACTACGTTTAAATGTTAGGCACGATCCTTAGAAAACCTTGCGGTTAGCTCGAACTAGGGTATTATATGAAATGCCTTTTAACTGCTCAAAATGTGAACCCTTTCGCATTTGCAATGCCTTTGTTGACACTTCAACTATTCTATTTCCGATTCAATACTTAAATAATCGCATTTAGGAATTTTGTATTTATTTTCAACATTTGTATGTCGTCGGAATTACAAAATGTCGTCTCTTTCTTGATAGGATTTATTCTCCTTGATGTTAAATACAACCGTTTTCTGTGTTTTCAATTACTTGCAAGCTTAAAAATACCAGATACCTGCTAAGTATATTTATTTAAGACAATTTTGCAACACTGTCAGGCAAAAGTTTATCGTTGGGAAAATCCTCTAACACAATTGCCCAAGTTCGTCGCTTGTGACTTCAACCTTGGCGTGCGCCTAAAAGATGCAACAAAAATTTGCGGTAATTTGCAGCTTGGCGCAGAAAACTTTTTGCAACAGTTGCCAGAAGAAAGCAGCAGGAGAAATGTAATGCTGAGTGCTCATCAATAAGTTGCAAGCCGCTTATAGTTAACGGTGCTTGGCAGAGGGTGGGCGGGTTTTGGGACAGAGGGGAGGGGAGGTGGGCAATACCCTAAGGGCCTGGCTATTTAAACAAAGTTGCAATAACTTTGCAATTGCTGCAAGAACAAAAACGAAAAGCGAACGGTATCGCAAGTGCTTTGTAATCCATTTGAAAACTTTGCCAGCAACTCACACACACACACACACACACACACACACACACACACACGCACATCAACAAAAATAAGAAAATGCTCGTGTAATAGACAAACAATGAGCCCGAATAAAACGTATAAGCCCGCGTGTAATGTGGCAACGGAACCAAAGCAATTTGTGTAAGCTACCAGCTGGCAGAAACTTGAATGGACTTGTTAGGACTTGCAGGATATAGACGAGTGCTTAAGTTAATGACACTGTGTCAAATATTATGCGGGGGAAGGGCAGCAAGGCGGGAGGAAGCTATAACTGAAACCAGAATCAGAATCAGACGAAAATCCTCTTTCACAAATGCTGTCAGATCAAAAGTTGAGTCAAAACCAAGCGAGCAACAAGAGAGAGAGAGAGAGATAGATAGAGAGAGTAAGGGAGAGAGAGAGAGGGGGGGGGGCGGCTGGCTAGGTGTTCGTATTAAGCGAAGCGTTAACAATGCAAAAATAAAGCAATGAAAAATGCTGTGTAAATATTAAAAGGTACATTGATATAAAGCGCGGCCGGGCCACAAGTGAGCAGAGCCTGTAAGGGGAGGGAAGTGGGGGGGATGGGGGGGGGGGGGGTAAGGGAAAGCAAGAATAAATTTCAAGTGAACCAAACGAAGTGAAAATGCGCTACTTTTTTCGATATATTTAAAAGAAACCAAACATTTTCTAGGCTTTAAACTAAGATTAATCAAGAATTCGTTTCCCATACATAGTGCGAGGCAAGGAGAAGAGGAAGCGCAGTCGGTTCTTGCACTCAGATCTTAAGCTAAAGCCAGTGTTGCAAACGGCAATGCGAAAGCTTAAGATTAAAGAGTATTAACATGTACAGAAAGAGAGAGCGAGAGGGACAGAGAGAGAGGGAGAAAGAGAGAGAGCAGTAGAGAGAGGGAGAGAGAAGTAGAGAGAGGGAGAGAGAAGTAGAGAGTTCTCTAGTGTTTTATGCACTATGCTGATGTGAGTTTTTATTATTCTTTATGTGGCTGTGTCTTTTTCTCACTTTCGCTCTGTGTGTGTTGTGTGTCTGTGTGTTGTGTGTGTGTGTGTGTGTGTGTGTTTGAGTGTTGTGTGTGTATGTGTGTTGTGGGCATGTATTTGTGTGGCGCTTAAGTTTGCTGAAGTGTGAAAATAAAGCGCAAAAAGCCGCTCAGCGCACGCTGTCTGTTAGTGTGTGAGCAAGAGAGAGAGAGAGAGAGAGAGAGAGAGATGGGGGCAGAGAGAGAGAGGGGGAGAGAGAGAGAGAAACGTTGAGCGAGATTGAGGTTATGGTCTGCTGAGCCTGGTCTGCTCTTTCCGCTTGCCTTCGCGCCTGCTGCTGTGTTTTTAAATATTCTATGTCTTATCCCTCGCAATATAAATGAATTTTTACAAAAGAGCAAAAACCTGTTGGCAATTTAATTGAATTCTTTTAGCTGTCTGTTTGAATTTGGAATTTACGAAGGTGAATAACAGTTTGATAACTTAGCCAAGGCCAAGAAATTACACACACACACCCATAGACGCTCCATCAAAATCTGTTTACTAAACGCGTTGAGCTGTGTGCTTATTCGTAATCATGATCCTTTGTCTGCGGCTGCAAGCCAAGACTTAGTCCATTTATTAAAAAGGCCAAAGCTCAACTATAAACTCATACACACGCACACACACTCACATAGATACACCTGGCGTTGTACTAAATTTAAGCATTGGGGAAGCTATTAACATGCATATGATAGACACTTCCGCACAAGTGGCAGGACGCGCACGAGGACATGAGCTCAAAGCTAAAGCGGAACATGCGGTGACTACGTGCATCAACCAGGACAGGACGCTAACAACAACACACACACACGCACGCACACACACACGCACACACGTGTTGGTTATTCTTTCGAGTTGCTCAGGCAAATATGTGGGAGAATGAAGCATATACTCAGATACCCAGTAATTTTTGGGCAAAGATAAAGTAATATTATATAACTTTGAGCTAAAACCCGGCTTTGCTCGGCTAATCAAGTTTGAAGTTTGGCATAAATTTAACTTTCGCAGAGTCAATTCCCTCATTTTCCACCGAGCAACGTGAATAGTAAGAGTCAATTCCCTCATTTATCCCTTCGTAGGGCTCATAAAAGGCATCTGGAATAAATATTTAAATTGAGCATCAGTCAGTCAATCAAGCAGTCAGTCAGTCAGTCAATCAATCAGTCAGTCGGTCAATCAATTATAGGAGCGATACAGTTGTTGTTGTTACTTTGGCCATGCATAATTAATGGTAGATGTCTCAAACGACCCTTTGTCACTGAAATATTAATGAGTATACGAACTTGGGCCGAGCTGTTGTTAGTTTCTGCCTCGGCCTGCGCTAGTTCTTGGGCCATTGTGGCCTTTAACTTGCTTTATCCTTTTGACGGGTTTATCATCGCCGTCCTCATCAACATAATCATCATCATCATCATCATCATCCGCAGCAAATGGACGGCAAATCAAATAAATAACTGTAGGGTGAAATGTGCCTGCCATGCATAAAGTAAACTATTTAATGGACTTTTGCCGGCGATGGCTGCCATCAGCTGAATGGGTGTTGATGTGCGGCGGGTAGCGAGTGACGTGGGTGACGGGGGGCAGTACGGGGGGAATTACTGGTTCAGGCCAAGCGGAAATCGAAAGCTATTAGAAACGAGGCTGCCTGCAGGGAAATGCGGCCGCTCCTTTGGTTAGTTTTGGCCTCAACTCTCGTCTCAATCTACCCCGGCTTGAACTCATTTGCTTTTCTTTTCTATTTTCCATTATTTGTTTTTTTTTCTGCCATTTTCATGCACAAATTTAACGCAATTTGACTTTGTGGGCGGGGCTGAAGCATGGCTGCCGTATCCTCCTTTTATTTCTATTCTTCGGCATTTGACTTTCGATTTCGTTTCAAGTTCTCGACATTCGCCGCGCTCTATAGCTATGCATGTGTATACAGGTGCACACACACATACATAGGGGGGAGGGGGTGGCAATAATGCAAATGACAGACACAGAGCAAAAATTCGTTTAACGTTTGATGTGAGCTCATGATATCCGCAGCCCCAAATAACCCAGAAGAATACCTTGCCAAGAGGCATTAGATACATAGTAAGAGCTTTTACTTCAATAGATTTGCATTTAGATTCAGAGTTTGTAGCTTATTTAATTATGTAAATGTGACTAAGATTTCGTTTTGGCTCATCTCTGACAACGCTTCGCAACACTGACTGCCCCGGCCAGGGTTGCCATCTAGAAACAGTTCACAGTTTGTCAAATATGCCGTGATTTCGTGTGACATTTTATTAAATTATCATTAGGCCGCATAATTGAGCATAATTGTGCACATGTCGAGTCCATCCACAGATTGACCACTCGCTCGCCTCAACATTTTCATTATGGTTTTCCATTAGCATATGGCCAGCCCTTGGAGAATTGCCGCATGGCGACATTTGCCGCCGCTTTTAACGCAAATATTTCACCACAAAAACAGACACACTCACACACACACATACACGCACACTCAACTACAACAACAACAACTGCAACAACAAACATCAGCTACAACTAGTGGGAACAGCTGTGACAACATTTGAATTCTGATTCTGAGTCGACAGCATTTTTTGCACAAAATCCAGCCATACGAGTATCAAACATGTAAGCGATACAGGCGCGTGCGAACGACTAAGAGATACCCTCTACACTTAATGTATATATACATACAGAGCATGTGCTTCTTCTTTCCAATAGCTGCACACCAAGAAAAAAGGTATGTTTATTTATGATTACCGTCGAATGGTTGTAAAATCAGGAATGTACCTCTAACAACTTCTTGAGAATAGTATTCAAAAGCCGCTTTCTTTTGCCTGTTACAGGCTTATTTACACAACTGAATATACCCGGTTTAATGCCTGTTGAATGGGCACGAGGTCTAAAAATAAAAAGAGGAAACGCCAAACAAACCGAAATACATCTCATGAGGGTCAGATATACAAGCGCATAAACACGAGTCCATACAACATAACATATTTGTAACTGTATATATGTACGATGAATATGTTTGTGTGTGTGTGTGTGTATGTGTGTGTGTGTGTGTATGTAAGCGTATGCATATGCATGCAAATATGTCAACGGGGCGCGCGAAATGAAAATGATATTTACATGCAGATGCGCCAAAAGTCACAAAAAAATATATATGTATGTATACCTATATAATGTAACTGTACAACAAAAAAAAGGTATTCGGAAAACCCAATGGGGTTTTTCCTTATGCAAACCAAGGAAATGGAGGTGACTGCGTTGCCATTTCATAAATTCGCTGTCAGCGGAGGTGACAACATGTCAACAAGCGCCGCGGGTACTTAACACACACACACACAGATATACAGAGAGGGTCGAGAGAGAGAGGTACAGAGAGAGGGGGGAGATAAACAGCAGTCAAGCCAATTCTGTGCGAGGCGCGCTTTAAAGCGTGCGCTCAAAAGTAGGCAGCATTTTATTTACGAGCGTGCGCTCAAAAGTAGGCAACACTTTAAATGATGGATTATTAGCCATTGTATGTGTGTTTGCCTGTACGAGTGT
The DNA here is from genome assembly GCA_037075305.1 of Drosophila kanekoi. Classification (NCBI taxonomy): domain Eukaryota; kingdom Metazoa; phylum Arthropoda; class Insecta; order Diptera; family Drosophilidae; genus Drosophila; species Drosophila kanekoi. The sequence goes on along the minus strand of JBAMCE010000011.1, from coordinate 643,723 downwards.
GTGTGTGTATGTGTATGCACTCTGCCCGCCCGCCCGCAGGCTGACATTTCGCAGCTGACAAACGTTTTGTCTGCCAGCTGTCTGTTTAAGCTTTGCCGCGCGACATGAGGCCCCTCCCCCCCTTGCTCCGCGCCCTGCTCGAGTGCTGAACCTGCCGAGTAGCTGTCATATGCCAGAGAAATGTGTTTTTACTTTCTCTCTTTTTATTTGTGATTTGTTATTGAAAATTGTTATTGTTGCCAATTGAACCGGCGACTGTGCGTGACAGCAACAACAGCAACAAGCTACGCAAATAAAATGAAGAATATTCGACTTATTCGGCTTATTTGATAATCGCTGTGAATTTTTTCATTCGTGGAATATCGCACAACGATTTTTATTTTTATTTCTATATTTTCATTTTCATTTTGCAATCTTGTTATGTGCGCAATGTAAATTTATTTGTCAGCTTTTTTTTTATTGACACAAAACCATTGAGATGTTGAGTTCTACAAGTTGTTTATTCTCGTTGTTGTTGTTGCGTTCTTTTTGATATTTGGCCCCCGTTGATTGGGTTTGCGATTTACGATTTGCGCATTTAATTTTATGCCCATTGAACCGCATCGCAGTCCGATTTCCAACAGAAATTCACGAGCTGCAAACAGGTAAACAGCATTATAAATAATATGCCAAATAGTTTGGCTAAACAAATTCACAGCGGAGAACCCTTTTAGCCAAGTGCAAACAGTTGGCCCAAATGTGTCTAATTGTTGATGCTCTACGGGAGCGAATAAACGAAATTCGAACTCAAATTGAAATCGATGCCTGCCAACAACAACAACAACAACACAAGCAGCACCAACAACAACAACAGCCATAAATCATTTTTGGCATATTTCCACAGCAGCAGCAGCAGCAGGCTTTGTTGTTGCGTCCTCTCGCCGCTTGGAGCGCTGCACGCGCATTGTTTGCCAACGCAGAAAAAGTGTTCAAATATTTGTGGTTGTTGCTGTTGTCGTTGCTGTTGTTGTTGTTACTGTTCGTTTGGTTTGTCATACAACAGCTTATGTTGTCATAAGCAGCCAAAATGAAAGCGAAACTAAAGTCAAGTCGACTGGTAAATACGCTATACTAAAAATGCATACACCAAAATCAAAACTAATCTAATCTAATCTCTCGAATGTTATCAAGCTATTGAGCCTGGCAGATGGTATTGAAATGTTTATTTACAAAATATCAAGGCTATGTCTCGGTTTTATCGAAAAGGTTTTTAGAAAGTTAAATATTCTTCAGTTTTCAGCTGCGTCTCAAATTTGATGACTTTGGAGAGATGTATGCTTCGAGATATGGTCAAAAAGTGCAAACAGCCAATCGATATATATCGATTTTAGAAAAGGTGGCCGTTTTACATACCCTATCTTAGTTTAATGAGTGCCTAAAGTCCAGTCCAGCTTGTATTCCGAACCAAAGATGACTTCACAGTTGGCTCGTCTGGCTTTTACATAACAACTCTAGTTGCAGTATACCCACTTAAAATGCCCATAGGGTATAAAGAGAAGACCGTCCGTATGTAAAAGTTCTTAGCTTTTGTAGTATCTCAGATTAAGGCATGGCTCGATCACAGTTGACTCATAACAACTCTAGCTGCAATATACCCATTCAAAGTGCAATGCCTACAGGGTATTATAGCTAAGCAGCCAGATTTTCATCGTGTTTCCGGCATGACTTGGCGCGCCGTTCTGTTAGTTGATTTGATAAATATAAAAGTCATTATTAGAACTGGCCGCCCTCCATTTGACCCACTAAAACTTGCAGCAAATTAAATAAGTTTCAACGCATTTACAAAGTCATTTCGGTTGCCAAGTTTCAGCGCCCAGCTTTTAGCTCCTATTTGTGTTTGAGTTTAGTTTTTATGGCCCCCGGCCTCAGGCTCGGCCCGGGCCCAGGACCCGGCCCCTTCTCCGTCCCCGTCCCCAAAGAGTATGCAAAACAAAATAAAACACACAAAAGAAATCAGCTAAAAATTTATTTCGAGCTAAGAACTTTGCGCTTTTGTTTGAAATTTGTTTCGCATTTGTAAGTTGAAATGTTTTTTGTGAATGAACAAAACACAACACAACTGCGAGCCGGGCGAAAGGAAGGGATTCGGAGCAACAAAATAAAAGAGATCGAAACACAAATAAAAGCGTTGCCTTACCCCCAAGTCGCGGGCAGACCTCAGACCTCAGACCTGAGGCATGCAGTTTGGCCCTTTTGTGTTTTTTTATACCCTAGAAGCTGGCAAGCAAGGTATATTGGTTTTGTGCAAGTGCTTGTGACAGGCAGAGAAAGGCTTCTATGTTCTTCATCGGGCGTTCCATAAAGTAGAAGGGAGGCAAGCTTGAGATGTAGGGTATCTCCCAGCCGGGCATTCGGGACTAGAGTACATTAACTTGTTCGGTTCCGCCGCAGGAAGAGGAATCGAGGCAAACGAAACTTTGGTAGCATGCGTATCCGTTATAAGTCTGTTACCTTACGTCCTGCCCGCCCCCCACTAAATATATATTTAATTCGAGCTGCTTCCCTTTTTGCTTGGCGCTTGAACAAATTTATTTTCAATGCTTTTGCCGCACGGCCCACGTTCCGGCTTAAAGGGCGTCCCAAATCGATTTAATTGACACTTTAGGCCCGGACATAAATCGCTCGGCTTGCCCCGACGCAATGACCGTATCATTTGTATTTGTAACACCTGCACGAGCGGAGCTCGGGTCAAAATGGTTTGCAATTGGAGGGTTTGACAAATGCTGATGGCCCAAGAAACTGGAATTATGAATGTCGTCAGCCAGCAACAGTTGATTGGCAGGCAGTTTGTCATGTTACCCGAGCAATTTGCTATCGAACACCAGGTGAAAGTCGTTCTTCTGATATATGTGTTAGGTACGCTTAGGTGTGAAATGCAGGTCATTGTGTGAAGCAAAAAAGTATGCTAACCTTTAATTTACTTGACTAGCTCAGCTTAATAAAGACTAAATGCTGCTGTTAGCCGTTTAGGCTCGAACCCGGTATTTATGCCGTGAACCCATTCCAAATAGATAAAAATTTATCTGTGCAAATATATATAACAGGCAGAAGGAGGGGTCTGCGACCCCATAAAGTATATATATTCTTGAGCAGCATCCGTGTGTCTGTCCGTCCGTATGCTTGAACGCAAGAACCTATAAGACTCTTGAAATTTGGAACGTAGGTCCTCGTAGGTCCTCCCAGTACGAGATTGTTTCCGATAATCGATAACTTGCCCCGTTTCCAAGTAATCGATAAAAAAGAAGTCGAAATCAAATCAATTTGAATTGCTCACCAATTAAAGCCGCATTTTTAATGCAATTGACTTATTGATTATAATATACAACTATTCTTTAGCACAATAAAATCTACTGAAGAAATTCACATCAAAATCTGTTGAGAAACACAGAAGTTATTAAAGAAAATGTGTAAGCGGCTCACGTGTCAGCTGCAGTTAGCACATAGCGCAAGAATTTCTGTGTACATGTACACACACATTCACGAGCGTCTTTATTGAATTCTATTAACAGCATTGCAATTGCGATTAAATAGTTTTCTGTTGCAATAGGAGATACTTAGTTACACATATATGTTACAAAAACAATCAGAATGCAGACTGAAAAGTTATTTCTGAACCGCTTTAGATGCAGCTTGGCATTTCAATTGTATTTCAAGCGAGCTAGTTGTGGTAACGTTAACTGCGATTTAACGTCGTAAATCACCTGTCTGAATGCCTTAAAATGTACTCACATTTCTTGTCTCGAGTCATATATTTCAAAAGCATGCAGGTCCCAGCGAAATCCCATATCAGCAGCAATACAATATTCATGCCCAGTCAAATTCCAGCCACAAATCCTGCACACAAATCTTACAAAGTACACACACACACACGGGAATAACTCAGTGCAGTACACACACACAAACACACACAGCCCTTGCCTGGCACAACACATTAAAGCCGGCCATACTTGGCTTTTAGAGCATCTCGCTGAGTTATGACGTCCAACAGCTGCGCAAAATGAGTGTCGAAAGGGGGACGCTCGCCCAGAGGTCGCTCATATGAAGGAGCTGCCACAAATATGTTGCACAAGCCACCAGGGAGGACTAGAAGCAGCCAGGGGCATATAGGGGGGGCGGGGGAGAGAGGCGGACAAAAAGAAATCAAATCAAATGGGCAAGCGACAGTTGGCCGCCTATATTTGGTGGCTAGTTGGAAAATATTACATTCACTTGGTCCACAATAGCTGCGCCTTTATGCCCTGTAAATATTGGAAATGCGTAAAAGGGACTCTTATTCACGCAGAAGTAGGCAGCTTCAAGTATTCAAGGATCTTCATGGAAATTGCTTTCAATTTCCATAAAAATTCAACAAGACTTATTTAAGGATTCATTTTTCATAGTCGTATAGGGTATTTCCTAGTCGTTCACCCTCGACTAGCGCCTTTTTCTCTTATTGTTATTTACAAGCAAAGTCCACTTAATAAAAGTCAAAGCCAAACTTATGTATCCTTCCCTCTCTCACTCTCTCTCTCTCTCGTTCGTTCTCTTGCTGTCTCTCTCTCTCTCACAGGCCACTTTCCGCTTAGCTCGGAGCACTGCCTGACTTGGATATGCCTGGATGTTCTGTTCTGCACGGCCAGCATTATGCACCTGTGCACCATATCCGTGGATCGGTATCTGTCGCTCCGCTATCCGATGCGCTTTGGCCGCAACAAGACCCGGCGTCGGGTCACCCTCAAGATTGTCTTTGTCTGGCTCCTGAGCATTGCCATGAGCCTGCCGCTCAGCCTCATGTACTCCAAGGTGAGCCTCTGGGCTTTTATAATTATGTTTATGTTTGGTTTGTCTAACGAGCTGTTCTTCTTGGCAGGATCACGCGTCGGTGCTGGTGAATGGCACCTGCCAAATACCGGATCCGGTATACAAGCTGGTCGGCTCCATTGTCTGCTTTTACATTCCGCTGGGTGTAATGCTCCTCACGTATTGTCTGACTGTGCGCCTCTTGGCCAGACAGCGTCAGAATTTGGGCGGTGGCCAGCCGACGTCAGCGGGCACGCCCGGCTGGGCCAGCGGCTGGTTGGGCCAGGCGCCCGCCTTGGGTAAGTACATAATCACCCCACATCCCAGAAACATTTGTGCAAATGTATGTATGAACGCAAGGATTTCAGAACCTATAAGAGCTGAAATTTGGAATGTAGGTATCCCATGATCGATAACTTGTCCCATTTCCAGGCCATCGATAAAAATATATATCGAAATCCAGTTTCTTGTGCATATCTCGTAAATTATAAGAGCAAGAGTCACAAAACGGGACATGTAGCTTTCAGATCCCTTAAGATATACCTCCATTCCCTTCGAAATGGAAATAGCGTCTAGTTAGCAAAGTTAGAGCTTTGCCTCTTGGTATCTACACACTTTCCTATGCCATATCATGAAGATCGGACTATAAGCACCGAAGCTATTCAAGAATTTAAGCCCCTTACAAAGTTCGTAAATGGGTTTCTCGAAATTTATAAAGCAGCAGCATATTTATGCAAATTCTTGTATAGACACACCTATTTTGTGCTGAAGTCAAGAATGCTTCGTACTTAATTGAATGCTCAAGCCTCAAGCTGCGCATTTCGCTCAGTGTATTTGCCCATGCATATTTATGACACTTGCCACGCCCACTGGCAGACATCTGTCGACACATTTAATGTGATTTGCAGGCTGCCAAAACATCATATTAGAAATTTCAGTTGCACTGTCGACTGTCCGTAAAGTTAACATAAAATGGCAACAAGGAAATAGAGGGGAGGGGGGAGGGGGAAGGCGTGCGAGCTGCCAGGCTGCCAGCCAGGATATGCAAAAGCGTCTAAGCCACAGCAATGCACACAGACAGCCATCGACAGGAATTGAGTTTGGGCTTGTGTGCATGTATGTGTGCCTGTGTGTGTGCCTGTGTGTGTATGGGTGTGTATGTGTGTGTTGATAGCTAATTTCAGTGCTGCAGCTCGCCTAGAGGAGCATCAGCGTGAATGTCCTGCAATTTTGAGTGGGGCTTGAGTAAATATCGTTTACCAAATGCTGAATAATTTGAAATTGCAAACTGAAATTGTTTGCACAGTCGGAAGCGTGTTTCGGGCAAAACCAATCCCAATCCCAATACAGATATAGGATTTGTTACACATCAGATTATGAACAATATCTGCCTACAAGGTTTTTCTCTCGCCTGCTTTCCGTTTAAGAGAAAGCAGCTAAACTGAAATGAAGCTGTTAATAAAGTCCACAAAAGAGTTCTCTCACAGCATTCAAGTACCCTGTACTTGGAGGTTGCCCCTGCAGGGGTTCGAGCACCTAATTTGCACCCTTTTAGCATTCCGCTAAAGCGCCGCAATAAGAACTGAGTGGCAAGAGAAGAACTGAGAGCAATAACAATAATCAATAAAATGAAAATCAAAAACTAAGCATATATAATTGGCTCTCAGCAGCGACTGCAGCTGCATTGCAGTCGTGTTCCGTGTGCGACTGTGGGGCAGGGCATTCGATAGCTAATCGACGGTACAAAGTGCGAGTCGAGCGCATTGCGACGGTGCCCAAGTGCTGCTGCAGCTGTGTGTGTGCTTGTGTGGAACTATGGAACAAATGTAGACCTTTTGTTAGTCGGCATTTGTTTTCATAAGCTACATGTCAAGTTTGGTGACTGCAGCTCTAAAAACAGAAGAGATTTGTTCAAAAACACGATTTAAATATCGCTTCTTATCGATTACTTAAAAACGGGCTAGTTATCGTTTATCGGAAATAGTGTGTGGACACTAGCAGAACCTACATTCCAATTTTAAATTCTCTAGCTCTTTTAGGTTCAGAGATCCTTACGGACGGACAGCAGCTTCTTATAAAGAAGACAATGCAAGTGCTTAAAATATGTTAAAAACTGCTGTTGTTGAGCAGCTGTTAGCTTAACATCTGCTAGCTATGTTAGCAGTTTAATGTTAGTTCTTTTAAAAATGGTGCTTTTTTATCAATAAAATCGCATAAAATGCCCACAGTGCTGGGGACGAGTGTGTTATTTTTCTGTGCAGTTATTTTAAGCTAAATCTGCTGTAAGGCAACTGAAATTGGCGCAGGCACGTAGCAGGATTTTCCCTCTTGCTTTCTATGCGCGCGTGTGTGCTTGTGTGCGTGTGTGCATGTGTGTGTGTGTGTGTGTGCACGTGCGAATTTATAAGCGCATTTAGCTGGCTTATGGAGGGCATGTGATTTTTTTTTCGCCCTTCCATATGCTTGACTGCAATTTAATGGTTTTGATTTTATATTTTATTACAGAACGTCGCTGCACTTGGCGGCGATTATTGAAACCGGGCCAGAGCAACGCCTCCTCCTCGGCGCTGCACGCCCACTCGGCAAACTCAACGGACACGGATCTCAGTACGCTCGACAATCACGAGCTCTGGCTGCCCGACTCCTGGTGAGCAAAGCCCGAGCCAAATGTCTCCCGCTGGTATTCAATTTTTACATTCAACCTTTAGCATACCAGAGCCAACGCCCACCACGATGACGGCCCTGCATCAGTTTGGGGCCGAGATGCTGAAGCTGTCGCGTGGTCTGGAGTCGGTGGCATCGTCCTCGACAACGGGCTCACCCACCAAATCCGAATTCTCAATCTCAACTCATCTGCCCTTCTCCGGCAGCCCCCAGCGTTATGCCACACAACAGCAGCAGGCGCAGCAGCAGCAACAGTTGCAGTTGCAACATGCACATGGAGGCAGCTACCTGCAGCCGGCATCGCCCAAGGGCAGGCAGGGCAACACCTTGTTGGCGCTGTCCAGCACAACGCTCGGTCTGGAGCGCGAGAGCACGCGCAACTCTTTGGCCAGCAGCCGCATTGGCGAGCAGAGCGACGGGTAAGTGGACAAGCAGCCTAATTAAAAATTGGCCTTTTAGTAGTACGAATATATATATTTTTGATCAGCATTAATTGCCAAGTCCATGTAGCCATGTCCGTCTGTTCGTCTATCCCTTCGTCCGTATTTATGAACGCAAGGATCTGAGAACCTATGCGCAGTACGAGCTTCTGCTACGATGATCGATAACTTGCCTCGATTTAGCTTATATCTATCCAAGTACCAAAGCTCTTTCGCTTTCTTCCACAAAGGCTACTTGCCAGTATATTAGGATGGGCAGAAAGACGGTACTGCTGTCGTAGAAGGACACCCACCAAGGAAACCTTAAGGTCTCTTGCTAGGCCCGGCTGCGGATGTACCCGGGAGCCCCAGTACTTAGTCTGAGCACCTTGGCTTGAAAGCCACTAATTTGCCTTCAATGGGATTTTGTATGCCGTTCCGCAAATTTGGCTTGCATAGCGCCAAACTGGGGCCAGTATCCTTGCTGGCCTTGGAAAGGATTGCTGTGTCGTTGGCCTAGAGCACAAATTAGGCACAAGGACATTTAATGAATCAAAAAGCAGAAATTAGCCAAACAAACAGCCAATGCGAATGCTAGAAAATGCTGCAAAAGAAAACACTTGAGCCTCTTCGAGCACAGTTTAACGACGAGGGCCAACAAACCGAAACCAAACAATTAGAAGGGCCGACTAAGAGATACCCTGCACAGCATAATTCTAGTGCTCCGATCTAGACTGAAACAAGAACTTATAGCTTTGCTGTGATTGTAGCAAATAATTTCACTCTTTGTGGTTCGAACCAGCGACCTTTCAACTAATTTTTAGAGTCGCAAAATCGATAGACAGACTGAGCAAGAATCTACATACTTAACAGGATTCTTCCTGCTGTTAGCTTACCAGCTGCTTGCTATGTTATCAGACGTATGTTAGCTCTTTGGTTTACATTTAAAGTTTTGGTATGCAAACACAAAATATATATAGAGAAGACAGAAAATTTCTAAAGAATCATTATCCTCTGCCTGTCCTTCGCATTTGCACAACTGCAATATACCCTCTCTGAGGCATTTTCTTTTAAGCACAGGGTATAACTAACATTATAGCTTACTTTTATACTGTTGCAATTGAAACTTGAAACTCAATTGCCACACAATATGCACACACACACACACACGCGCAGAGACAAGCACACGCAGAGAGGATGTTTTTAAGGAGCTCTTCAGCTCTTTAGGAAATACTCCTGTATGAGCGCTTCGCCTGGCCAGAATTCAAGTAAATGCCGCAAGTTCAGGTTTCTCTGGCTGACAAAAGGCCAACAACAGCTGCAAACATTTATGCCACAGAGAGGATGGTGGAGGAGGGAAGAGGAACGGACGAGCGTATTATCCTCGACTCCCCCATCCGCCCCCTTGACGTCCCCTCTCGCTTGACCGCATCAAAAGCCAAGGCAAATGTTCAACTCGCACTTATTTAGTTTGTTTTTTTTTCTCTTTTTTTTTGCCTCTTCTGTTTACATTTTTTTGTTGTGTCTCGTTTATTCTGGTTCGCCTCCTCGGCCCGTTTTTTGGCCTTTTGCCTTTTGTTGTCCTTCCGCCTTTGAATTGTTGTGCATTTTTTTGTAATAATTAATTTTTTCGCTTATTTTAAATACAAAAAAAGAGAAAAAAAAGGTTCTCAAGTGATTTTAGCCTCGGCATCAGCAGCATTTGCTGTTTTTCCTCAAAATAATTTTCTAATTTTAGTTGACTGGTTTATATTGCCAGGGCAGCAGAAGACGAGGCTGAAGAAGCGACAGAAACTCAATTAAAAATGTTAAATTAAAAACATAAAAAAAAAAAACAAAAACAAATTAAATTCTTCTTCTGCGAAGATCCGCCATATAGATATTCCAGAGCCCACGCGCAATTCAAAGAGCAAATTATTCGTTAAAAGCAAAAATAATTAAATTAAGCATTAAACATTTTTGTAATTTCACTAAACGACTTCATAAATATTGAAATATTTCATTTTAAATTCGGTTTGGCTCGAATAAACTTTAATGCCGCACGGGTTCAGTTTCGGGCCAACTTTTTGTGTCCCTTTTCCAGGCTCAGCTTCTGTCTCATGTTTCTGACCGTCTCTCATACCCTGTTAAAATGTTTGTGACAGGCATACCAAGCCCAAAATCTCAGACTGATTGATAAACTGACTGAATGAATGACTGACTGATTGATGATCAACGCATGGCCCATAGCGTATGAGCTTATGTGATGTAGGCGCACGTTAAGATGGGGTTTCGGGAAATTCCACCCGCAAGAGTGGAAAAAACGCGAAAACAGTTTGCATGAAACTCTTTTGTTTACCATCCGATGGACCTGAAACACATTTTCAAAAATCTTTTTTCAAATTCATTTGAGGGAAACTTCACAGTTTTTGGAAAATCATTTCCTCCTTTGTGGAAATGGGGGTAAAGAGTTAATTTCCTAGAATCTATATCGAAAAGTCATCAAATCGAATTTGAAATGTTGTCTAGGGCACTTGATATCTTGAAAACAAAAAGAGCTATCCACACCAAGCCTGGTGTGAAGCAGAGGCACAGCCGGAAAAATAAGGAACCCAACTTTTCGCTAAGCGCAGGGTATCTCCTAGTCGGTCACCGCCGCTAATGGCACTCTTAGTTGCTTTTGTGCTGCCTTCATATTCGGCAATTTGCTTGACAGTTGAATGAATTTGCGCAATCAATAAAATGGATTTCGCCTTCTTTTTTTTTTGTTTTGTAGGGAAAAGGCAGATGTTGGGCCCCTTCGCCCAAAGTGGAGCTCGGCAATTGTGTGCGCCGATTTGTCTGGCAATTCGATCCGAGTCGTGACGAGTTGTCGTATCGGCTTTTAATTGTTTGACTATTTGTCGTCTCATGCATTTTTGACAGCAGCCCTTCCCCACGAACGCAGCTAACAAATGATGTTGGCAAATGTTTCTCTTTGGATTGGCTCTGTGCCAGCCATTCTGACTGTATTCCAATTTTAGAACTTAACCCTCGATACCCTTACTCAGGGTACTACAATATATATCTGCCATAGAAATGATGGGTAATAAAAGAAGTTCTTGCAGGCACAGCTTTTAATGCCCTTGCAGAGGGTATCATAATCGCCGATACATCATCTTGATCAATAGCCATGTCCGTCTGTCTGTTTCGATCTGCGGCACGCGGTCGCAATCGACCGGATCGGATCGGCTCACTATATCATATAGCTGGCATAGGATCCATCAGTCGAAAATTAACTTGTTGTCGGAACAACTTTTTGGTTGTCAAGATATCTTAACCATGCTCGGCATTAACTGCATTCCCTGCGTTTCTTAGACACGGACAAAGCAATGTGAGCATTATGAAAAGGTGGAGTCTGCAAGGGTATTAAATCTTCGGCGCCCTTTTTTCTAGTTTGTTTGTGTACATATCCTAATCAAACTCGGTTTGATAATTAGGAAGAATCAGTCGAACATTTTCCGCACATCTTGAGGGCCGCAAGGGTATTCAATTGTCGGCGTGTTATAGTTAGCCGTTCCATCTTGTTTTTCTAAACAAAAGAAAGATGAGATACACAGTCAGATTTTGACTGACGATTTGCCAGTTGGGCCGAGTTGATGAGCTCGGCGGCTGTTTAATTCCTTTGTGGCTGTAACAATAATAAGCTTGGCTTTGTTTGGCTTCTGCATAATGAGATGGGCCACCTTTTAGCCCAGCAGATGCCAGCTGCCAGCTGCTAGCTGCCAGTTGCCATTGCATTTCAAATCTCAATTTATGCGCGCGCGTCTCACGCAAAACAAGTCAGACACCGTCAAGGATGCTCGCAACTGGCACAGACACGCGTTCCCCTTGTGTCCCTCTCCCCCCCGCCCGACGTCTTCATTAGCTGCAAATGAAGTTGCGGCTGGTTCAACATTTGCATGCAAAACAAATGGCGGCAGGCGAAAAGCTGAAAGCCAGCCGCAAAAGCCAGCGCTCAAATTCGTGCGCGTTTATTAAAATGAATTCGAAATGAGAAGCGGGAAGCGGGAAGAGAGGAGAGTGAAGCGAGCGCAACAATGTTTGCCTTAAGAAAACAAGAGCGAAAAGGCAGATAGAGAGAGAGAGAGAGAGAGGGGGGTAGGGGAGAGAGAACACAACAACAATGCGAGCCGCAAAGCGCATATTGTGGATTCTGTGCGAATGGCAACTGAAAACAAAAACAAACGCAAAAAGTGTTGCCTACTTTTCTGCGCGCACAAAGCCAGCTGACCACAAAGCGTGCGGTTGTGCACGCGCGCCTGTGTGTGTGCGTGTCCGTGTGTGTGCGTGTGTGTGTGTGTGTGTGTGTGTGTTTGCGGACAGGCAACACGCTTTCAGGCACTCTGTTTGCCAATTGACTGAACAATTTTAATTTAAAAAAAAAAAGAAATAAATTCCGTCAAAGAGGCGTGTGAAACAGGCAATATATTTTTACAATATATTTATAAGGTCCTACTACGGACAGCTCCCATAAGCGGACAAATTTTGTATGCGCAAGATTTTCATTATTATTGAATGAAAATGAAAGCCTACAAAGAAGAATCGCATATTATTTGCAGTGTCCGGTTATTGAAGTTTTCGCAGTTCTTAATCATGAAATGCTTTTTAGTTTTTGCTAAGTTGATAGAGTTGATTAACCTAAGGGAATTCACAATAGCACTTAACTAATTTGAATATTTTTCAATTAAATGGCAATAATTAAATATCTTACTTTTCTCTTCCTCTTCTTCTCTCTGGCAGCACGCTCTCGCAGCTGTCGCAAAGGCTGCGCGCCTACAAGAAGCGCAGACGCGCCTCTTCCGCTGCCGCTGGGCGGGAACGCCGCGCTGGCAGCGAGGATGCCGAGGATGAGGATCAGGATACGCTGCGACGACGCAAGCGCTACAATAGCTTGCCCAAAAATGCGCTCTACCCGCACCACAAGACGCTGCACGAGAGCCTGGACGGCGGTGACGACGAAGAGGACGAGGAGGAGGCCGACGAAGAGGAGGAGAAACCCTCGAAATCTTCGTCCATTAGCAAGGGCTGCCACTCGGACACGGAACTGGAGTCGCAGTCGCAGTCGCAGCCGGGCAAGCTGTGCCATGTGGCCAGCAGCTCCAGCCATGCCACGGATTACCCCCAGCTGCCGCCGGTGTGCACCTGCCCATACTTTGGCGATCGTCCGCTGACGAGCTGTGTAAAGACGGCCGAGGTAAAGATCGTCTCCTCGGCCTTCAAGGTGACCACGGCCGTGAGCAGTTCGCCCAGTGAACTGGAGCTGCTCCTCTGCAGCGCCGGCAACAACAAGAACGTTCTCACCGGCAGCATCAGTGCGGGCGCAGGCGGAGCAGGAGGAGCTGGGGCGACAACTGGTCCATCGGCTAACACCTTGTCGCCGCGGTCGGCGCAGCAGGCGCAGGGCACCTCGCAGAGCGATGGCAGCGGCTATCTGGCCGCACCGGGCACACCCTGTCCGGGGCGACGCAAGCTGAGCATCTCGAAGACCGCCTCGGTGGTCACCTGGGATGCGACTCGGCATCGCCGGCGCGGCAGCAGCTTTGGCGGCGTGCGCACCTCGCTGCTGCTGACGCCCACTAAGACGCTGGCCACCACCAGCACGACGACGACGACGACGCCGTTGCGCCGCTCGGCGACGCTGCGCAGCCACCAGAACATGAACTATCAGGCTGGTGGCAGCGGGGAGGGTGGCAAGTCAAGGACGCCCCAATCCTCGCCGTGCCTGCTGCAGCGACAGCAAACGGTGCGTTCACATCATTCGCGCAACTCGAGCGTCATCTCAAGGAACTCGTCGCGACACGGACGCATCATTCGGCTGGAGCAGAAGGCCACCAAGGTGCTGGGCGTGGTCTTCTTCACCTTTGTCATACTCTGGTCGCCGTTCTTTGTGCTCAACCTGTTGCCGACGGTGTGTGCGGAGTGCGAGGAGCGGATCAGCCATTGGGTATTCGACGTGGTCACCTGGCTGGGCTATGCCAGCTCCATGGTGAATCCCATATTCTATACCATATTCAATAAGGTGTTCCGGCAGGCCTTCAAGAAGGTGCTGCTCTGCCGCTATTCCAGCAACAGCGCCTGGCGGCCCAGCAGATAGCAGACGCCCGTCAAGCCCGGCAAGCTCCAGTCAAACCCCAATCCTCTCAAGCCGCCGCCCATCAAGTGCGCCAGCGTTGACTTTGCCGAGACCAGAACGCTCACCCAGCGGCCCGTCTCCGCCCTGCACCGAACCCATTCGAACAGCGGCTCCACGGCGAACCTTTAAAGGACGCCAGCTACAAGCTAAAGCAAGCTGGACCGTGTCCGTGTGCCTGTGGCTTGGGTTTCTAATTAATTTGGAATTCAATTTTGCAAGGCAAACCGGACAACAGACAACTCGTTGTTAATCCACTCGGGTTCGTGTCCAGCCCGGCTACCTGGTCGGGTCACAGAGCCAAACATGTCGCTCTCTAATTGTGGTTCTCCAGGTGTATTAAGTTCGTCTGAGTCTAGCCCAAGCTATGGCTCGTTCCCTGGAGCTCCACAATGCGATTATTAAACGAAGCAAAACAGAATTTTTGAAGAGCAAACAATTCTTTGAATTTGCATTGTGCGTTTCCGCCTAGGTCTGAGAAACAACCAGGACATCCTTTTCAATGGAATCCTTTTACGACCCTGACAATGGAATATTCATAATCGGTGAGACACGTGCTTATTTATTTTTTTTCAAGAGCTATTTATATTTCTACTGAAGAGCTTTTCAAAGAAGTTAGCAGCTGCTCGAACAGATGCATAAAACCAAACAATTTCCAGTTATAGAAATACCTGGGAAAATTTGGTTGCCGTTGTTGTTGCCCACAATTTGTTTAAACAAATTGCAAATCAATGCAAGTTAAGCTTTTGTTTATCTGTTTATTTGGCTATTTTCGCAATTATGCGTTTCATTTATGACAATTTGCGGCCCGCATTCGAAATTCAACACGTACGCAAGGTCTATGAAAATTGTTGTTCCTTTTGTTGTTGTTGTTGTCGATGTTGTTGCTGCTATTGAACAGATTGCTATTTTTATTTGAAAAGTTGATTCATTTGGTTTTATTTCTGTGGCAGAATGAAACAATTTTTTCAGCTGGTCACGTAAAAGCCGCCCCTCAGGGCGGGGGTGGGGCTTGGGGGGGTGAAGAAACAGCTGCTTGCAGCAACAACAACAACCATAAGCAGGGCCATAATGAAAGCTATTTGGCTCAAAAAGTTTTCGCTGAGGGCCAAGTTTAAAGCGTAATTTTGTGATGTGGCTACAAAGTAAGCGACAAATACGCAGGGGCGACGGGCAGCTGGAGATGGGAGGGGGTGAGAGGGGGGAGGAGGGGGAGGACCAGGTAATGGTGCCATTAGTAGCACCTACTCCTAAGAGCCTGAAACATTTTTAGTGCTTTTTTGCACTGAGTGGGCGAATGACGACGGTTGAGCAGTGGGTGGCTGAGGGGTGGTGGGCGGGGGGTGGGTCTGACAAATTCTCAACAGACAGCGGAGACGTTTGTAAAATTTATGGCCATTTGATGGCCGGCGGATATCTACTTTTGTTCACTTCATTGACGCTCCGTCGGCTAGCCGGAGGGCTGGTCGTTGATAGGCCGCCTCCAGAGTGTCACACGGCGTTGAAACTTCATTGAACTTTAATAGCCTGGCCAGCGGGGACAAGCGGGGGCCAGCGGGGGCAAGCGGTGCGAGCCACTAGAGAAACCAGCATCAACTGGCAAGCAACTTCCGTTTCCGCTCGACGCCCGCCATATTGGCCAACATATGCTGCGTGCTTAGCCAAAGGCAGAACTTTTACTTTGTGAAATATTCACTCATAGAGACTTTAAATATTTCAAAATTTTATAAACTTGTGTTTCCTCAACTGAAGAGTTGAAAGGAAATGAATGGTTCGTTGGGAAAAGCTAAATAGATAAATAAAATACAATTGACACTAGGTTAAGCAAAAGAAGAAGAATCAAGTAAGAGCCTTTAGTCGGGTGCTTCCGACTAGGGAATACCCTAAGTTTCTTGACTCAAGCTTTCATAACTTACGAGCTTTGCTCGAACAGCAGGATATCGATTTCTGTTTTTATCGATTGCTTGGAAACGGAGCAAGTTATCGATCATCGGACAGAATCCAATCCAAATGACAAGACCCTAGCTCTTCTAGGTTCCGAGATCCTTCATACACATGGGCAGATGGACGGCGGACAGACAGACAAACAGACGGACGGACGGACAGACGGACAGATGCATATGCCTAATCGACTCGGCTGATTAAGAATAAATATGGGGTTGAAGGTGCTTTCTTCTGCCTGTTACAAACATTTGCATAGATACATAACACCCTTTTGACCCATTTTTAATGGGTTCAGAGCATACAAACTAAAACAAAACGAATTTAAACTTCATATTTGTGGACAGCAAATGTCAGCTAATTAAATTGTATTTTGTTCTCTGAAGAATTTACTTAATGTGTACATAGAATGCGTATTAGAATTAACGTGTTAAATAATTTAAGACAAAAAAAGGGGGGAGCATTGTCACAAAACGCTTTTACCAATAACTATGCCAAGCTGAATGCATTCACACAGATGTATTTCCGCTGAGCACTGTATTTGAGTATAACTAGAGGAATTAGAGGTACGTAGATGTGCAGTAGGCACTGTGAATGTTAGCTTTAGAAAAAAACGTTAGCCAACACTTGTTGTGCATGTACCATACACAATAAATCCCATGGGGCGTATTTGCTAGATACATATATACATAAATATATACCCAGCCAGCTATGATCTGATTAGATTAAAATTAGTTTAGCCAATGAACGATGGAACCCAAAAACCATTAAAAAAAAACATATACGTATTTTCCCTGGATACAACCTTTAGGTTTCCACAACAAAATAAAGAAAAACCTAATAAAGTAATAAAAATATTCGAATTTAACTACAAGAAAAAGCTCACAAGAAATGCTACTCACAAGTATTAGAATCCAAAAGGAAACCAAATCCCAGCCTAGTTAAGATCCCAAATGACATATCTCCGTGCGTTAATGTTGTTTACAGAATGTATATACTATATTTAATATTACTACAAGTACACATAATTGAATAGTTGTTAGTGTTAAGTGCAACCAGGTCAAAGACACTGGAACAAAAATATTAATATGGAAATATGTAAAACATATATTAGCGATAATGTTGAAATGCTTAACTAAATGTAAACTTGTGTGTGTTTGAAGAGCCTTTTCTGATTTCTATTAAATGTGCATTCAATCGAACAACCACTCAATTCTTTTATTTCTTATTTTGTATTTTCCCGACGAATATAAAACTGCACTCAAATCGTATTGTCGAGCGTCGAGTGCTGCTAATGGCTGCCCCCTCGGGCCAGCCCGCAGCCAATCAAATATTTTCCATTGTCATCAGCCCCTGGGCTCATTTAGAATTCCGCTCAATTAAACAACAATCGAGAATGTCAGCGCTTTTTTTAGCCCACACAACTGATTGGAGAAATAAATACAAATAATTGGCAATACACGATTGAGCTTATAATGGCTTATAATGGCAAAGTTGTTCATTAACAATAAATAGTTTGTGGTTTTATTTGTCAATTTATTTGCAAATGCATATTAATTGAAAGTGCTTTTATTTTCAGCTTTTGAATTTAACGACATTTGATCTTGGCTTTATTTTATCAGCAGTCCAGATGTGACCAGATTTTCGCATTCCAATAATACCAATAAAATACTAAAACTAGCTCAACTATCGATAGCTGGCCATATGCCCACGCTATTCGGAACTTTTCCAACACTGTGCTTAAGCTAGCTGAAAATGAAGCTGCAAATTGGAAAGGAACTTCACTTTGGAACAACTGCAAGAGATAAATGGTTATATTTAATCTATTACGACACTTTAATCGCCTTACTTTTCAACTTACCTTGATAAATTTTCAACTGCACCTCCCACAGATTACACCGAATAAAAAATGACGTCCTGGAAAGTTAACTCTGTTTACAGCTGCTTCTGCTGCCGCTGCTGCTGCCGCTGCTGCTGCCGCTGCTGCTGCCGCTGCTGCTGCCGCTGCAGAGGATTATTATTAGTTAAACGATAATTATGATAATTATTTGAAGGCACTTGAAAAATTAATGCACCCTAATGCTCCGCAAATTTGTGAGCAAGTTTGGCTGGCCACAAAAAAAGCGTAAAGTAAATCCCAACAAAGTGCCAGCCAAAGCCATAAAAAATGAGCAAAGTCCAAAATAGCGACTACTCAGCGTCTCTTAATTTTATTTCAGCTTTAAGGACCTTCGCGAGGCATGGACAGCGGAGCGCGGCAGCTGCGACCCCAGCGAAAACATACAAAAAAGGAAAATTACTTCAATAAACGCGTTTTCTTGTTCTATTTGTTATTTCTGCTGCTGCTGCGACGTGAAGGCCATCTACAAATTTGTGCTCAAGTGCGCCCCAGACAAAGCTACCAAATAGGAAATCGACGTCCTGGAATTGATGCCAATCGATTCGAAGAACCGCCACGATTACAAAGCGCCAGTTGAAATTTTCGAAAAATTCTAAAAACTTGAATATCTCGAGTAAATACCGGCCGATTTGGGAATGATGTACCTCTTTCGACTCGTACGGACCAGGATCTTCGATTGGCATTCAAAAATCCTGATTCTGAAACATTTGCCAAAATGACAGAAATGGCAAGGGGTAACATCACGTTTTTTTTCGAAAATGGGCTTGGTCCTGGAATTGAAAACTTTGAATGTCAATCGATTCTAAGGACCTCCACGATTAAAAAGAGACCAATCTTACCTCGATCGGACTTCAAATACTCGAGTTATGGCCAGTTGAAATTTTCGAAAAAACTCTGAAAACTTGAATATCTCGAGTAAATACTCGCCGATTTGGGAATGATGTACCTCTTTCGACTCGTACGGACCAGGATATTCAATTGGCATTCAAAAATCCTGATTCTGAAACAATTGCCAAAATGACAGAAATGGCAAGGGGTAACATCACGTTTTTTTTCGAAAATGGGCTTGGTCCTGGAATTGAAAACTTTGAATGTCAATCGATTCTAAGGACCTCCACGATTAAAAAGAGACCAATCTTACCTCGATCGGACTTCAAATACTCGAGTTATGGCCAGTTGAAATTTTCGAAAAAACTCTGAAAACTTGAATATCTCGAGTAAATACTCGCCGATTTGGGAATGATGTACCTCTTTCGACTCGTACGGACCAGGATCTACGATTGGCATTCAATAATCCTGATTCTGAAACAGTTACCAAAATGACAGAAATGGCAAGGGGTAACATCACGTTTTTTTCGAAAATGGGCTTGGTCCTGGAATTGAAAACTTTGAATGCCAATCGATTCTAAGGACCTCCGCGATTACAAAGAGACCAATCTTGGGCCGATCGGACTTCAAATACTCGAGCTATGGCCATTGGAAATTTGCGAAAAAAAAATCGAAAAACTTGAATATCTCGAGTAAATACAGGCCGATTTGGGAATGATGTACCTCTTTCGACTCGTACGGACCAGGATATTCAATTGGCATTCAAAAATCCTGATTCTGAAACAATTGCCAAAATGACAGAAATGGCAAGGGGTAACATCACGTTTTTTTTTCGAAAATGGGCTTGGTCCTGGAATTGAAAACTTTGAATGCCAATCGATTCTAAGGACCACCACGATTACAAAGCGCCCAATCCCACCTCGATCGGACTTCAAATACTCGAGTTATGGCCAGTTGAAATTTTCGAAAAATTCTGAAAACTTGAATATCTCGAGTAAATGCAGGCCGATTTGGGAATGATGTACCTCTTTCGACTCGTACGGACCAGGATCTTCGATTGGCATTCAAAAATCCTGATTCTGAAACATTTGCCAAAATGACAGAAATGGCAAGGGGTAACATCACGTTTTTTTTCGAAAATGGGCTTGGTCCTGGAATTGAAAATCTTGAATGCCAAACGATTCTAAGGACCTCCACAATTAAAAAGAGACCAATCTTACCTCGATCAGACTTCAAATACTCGAGTTATGGCCATTTGAAATTTTGTAAATATAATTATTTGAAGCTTTGTCAGATTCTGTTTTCGTCAGCGAAATACCTCTTGGCGACGGCCGAGCACAGAAGAACACGAATGGTTTCTAGATGACTTCTATATCATTGGTTATGCCATCCCATTGATATAGTCCTGGTGAACTTAAAGAACGAAATCCGTTCAAAACTCGCACTGAAATGGTCTGTTTTTGTTGCTTTCTTAGGCTTTGTCGACAATTAATATTCAAAAATTAACGGTCGCTAATTTCTACTACACAAATAATAATTCAGCTGAAATACCAGGCGAACAGAAACCAGAAGTAGGTAGACTTAAAATCTACGAATTAAACATTTTCGTTGCATACCCACACGGGGCGGCACTTGCCGGCCGTTGGCTGCCCAAATTTGAACGAAAATTCGGCTGAAGTACCAGGCGAACAGAAATGCGCAGCAGGTAGACAAAAAATTTTTTCGTAAAAAAATTTTCATTGCATACGCGCAAGGGCAAAAATGTTAGGCTGCTGTTAACTAACATGACTGTTAATTAGGCGGCTGTTAGACAACAACTGTAGCATATGTTCAAGGGGCACTGTTAAGGCGGCTATTAAACTGAAGCATACGTTCAAGGGGCACTGTTAAGGCGGCTATTAAACTGAAGCATACGTTCAAGGGGCAGTGTTAAGGCGGCTATTAAACTGAAGCATACTTTCGAGGGGCACTGTTAGGGCTGCTGTTAAACAGTTTAAATTAAGGGCCGTTACATGGATCTGCTGAAAGAAAAATCATACATGTTTTGGACCATTTTCAGCGCGTATTTCGCACGAATCTGGTCCTTTAGGTTAACTAGGACTATATCTATGGTATTGTATAACCAAGGATATGAGGGTCAACTAGAAACCATCGAGAGGGCGTGGCTGCTGCTAAAAGAAAAGGCATACATATTTCTCAGCCGAATTCTTGCGCATTTTGCAAGTATTTGGCTGTTTAGGTTACCTAGGACTATATCTATGATATGGATTAATCAAGGATATATGGATCATCTAGGAACCATCCAGCAACTGGGCTGAAAACCTGAAAATCAACGAAACTTTGTCATTTATTCCAAATACAACATCTTTTATATCTTAAATATTGAGCAAACTATGTTTAAACTAGGATATGCTTTGCCAACAGCATCAAGTTGCATCGAAAAAATTGCTGAGTTCGGCAATCTGAAAATAAAAACATTTTAGAATCAAATACATAAACATAAGTTTATATGGCTACATCTTGTCGAGAGGAAGTCCTGGAAGTGGAAGTTTGATATCGTGTGGGTAAAATTTAACCTGAAATCGTTTTTGACTCCTAAACAAACCTTTTTATGAGAAATTAAATGAAATTTGCGTGCAATTTTTGTAAAATTTTTCTTAGAGAATAGAATTTTTTTAATACGAATCGAACGTGCTAGTCGAATGAGATATTCCGATTATACAATTATTTTATAAACATTCAAAAGTAACTTCTTTTTGCTGTATATTGTACAGTTGTACAATTGTATATGAATATTTTAAAGTTTCAAAATGTTTTCCTATACAACTTGGTTACACCTCGTTCTTTTGCCGACCCAGGGTTTATTCGAGTTCAATTCCAACTAGTTGCGAAGTGCTTTAATTTTAAACAAGTTTTTAATATTTTCGGCTGGATAAATAGACGAGCATTTGCCAGTTTTAAGCCCACTTTCGCTTACATTTGTATGCGTGTATAAATATATGCACATGTATGTGTGCAAGCTTTTTGTGTTGGGTGTTAAAAATTTCCGTTTATTCAGCGTGTGCAGCTGTGCATGTAGACGCACACACTCACACACACACTCACACGTAGTTTTTTTTTATTTTATTATTTATTTATTTATTCATTTATATTTGTTTACAGCAACGAAAATGTGCGCCGCAGTTGGCGTGAAATGTTGGTTAAATTGCATGTAAAGCAAAAGGGAACAAAAGACAAACACAACAATTGAACGACTAGACACTACCCTGCAATGTTCGAAAGGCAGCAGAACTAAGGAACTTTTAGAAGAGAGAGAGAGAGAGAGAGAGAGAGAGAGAGAGCTAGAGAGAGAGAGAGAGCTAGAGAGAGAGAGAGAGCTAGAGAGATAGAGAGAGAGAGAGAGAGAGAGAGAGAGAGAGAGAGAGAAAGAGAGAGAGAGAGAGAAAGAGAGAGAGAGAGAGAAAGAGAGAGAGAGAAAGAGAGAGAGAGAGAGAAAGAGAGAGAGAGAGAAAGAGAGAGAGAGCGAGAAAGAGAGGCGCATCGGAATGTCTTCACCCCGACGAACTACCTTTGAGGCGTATTATTTAAATATCTACTTCTCCTTCATTGTATCTATAATATAAGCTTGTCCAAAGGATTTTCACTTCCTTTTTGTGCATAAATAAACCAAAACTAAAAACTATGGCAGGGTATTAAATGACTCTTGTTGGTTATTTATGGCCGTTTATTGTTTTAAACTCTTGAAAAGAAAAAAAAAGAATGCAAGAGACATCGATATATCAAGTGCAGGCGGTCCCGTTCGAAAGCCAGGCCATGCTGTGCGCCCGTTTTCATTGATTTATGGACAAAGCTGCTTGTTGCGCATTTCATGTCCATTCCGATTGCAATTTCGCTCGGTTGCCAAAGCTGCTTTGCCCGACAAGGGCGACTACAACAATGCAGCCAGCACCTATAATAGTATTATGCCAATCAAAATCAAATAATTTAGGACAGATATGGAGATGCCACGCAGAGATGCGGCAACAGCAAAGTGCCTTTGGCAGCGTTTAATTGTATGCTAGCATTGCAACGCACCTCGAAAATGATTCTGCACATTCGTTAGGTGTTATTTCATGTGTGGGCGGCAGGACCTCAAAGGACCTTCAACACAGCCACACACACACACACGGACACAGACTGCCTTGCTGCCTCGATGTGAAATTATACGTGGCCTTTGTTTAGTCGCTTTGATTGTGCAGAGACAAGTCTATATGTGTGTATACGTGTACATGTGTGTGTGAGTGTGTGTGTTTGTTTGTGTGTGTGTGTGCGTGTGTGTGTGTGGTTTACAGGCCAAAACGCTGCTGGTTATTTGCAATTTATGACAGCAACACGCTGACAAAAGCATTCTAAAGCACCAACAAGGATATTACGTATGCGACATGTTGTACGAGCCAATTAAATTTTAAATGCACAAAAATACCTCATCGAGTCTTAGCTGTAAACTGAAGCATGAATTTCCAAATTGAATATTAGCAGGTAAATTAAATTAGCCAAAAGGTATAACAATATTGTGTGCTTAATTTGATTATGTGACAAAATGACAGGCAGCCAAGAAATTGTGTCGAAATGTGTGAAAATGATTGAAGAATTATGCTCATAAAATAGGTGCCAAGAGCAATTTGTGTAAAGAACAATAGAGTTAGTTTTAGATACAATTAATTGAAAATAATCAATCTTTATTTGACTGCATTTGCAAATTCTCGAATTGAAACAAGGTGGCAACGCGCCAGCGACCTGCAAATACTCTCAAGAGTGTTGGAAAACGTTCATCTGTTCTTGTTTATATTAGAGGACTGGCATGTTATGGGTCAAGTTCATAAAATTGGAACATTAAAGTCCCTAAAATACGTTGATTAAATTTTTTATGCAAATTGTCTTAAAAGTGTTGGAAAACGTGGGTCTAGTTTTGTTTATCTTTAAGTGCCAGCAACAGGCAAGTATTCGTAAAAGTGTTGGAAAACGTGCGTAAATTTTTGTTTATTTTACAGCACTGTTCGGTTATGAGTCAAGTTCATAAAATTGGTTTATGAAGCGGAACATTAAAGTTCCTAAAATATGTTGATCAAATTTATTAGCTAGACTGAAGCTATTAAATAAAATATTGTAGTATGATATATTTTATGGCTTTGGGTAGCCGCGTTCATGGCAAATCTCTGGCAGCTGGCAGCTGGCAGCTACATCTATCTCGGTCGATGTTAGAAGAGTTGGGCGCGTTTTTATTGATTGCTTTCAATTAAAATGCCGCCAGCTGTCAGTGAAAATGCCGAAGCGAGAGATGCCTTTGTGTTAATTTAATTTAGAGGAGACTACTTCAAAGTTGTCGACAGGTCCTTTGCCTGCAGCGCGGGCTCGTCAATGGCAAATGCCATGCGGGCCCAGATATTTGTCTGGCTGCTTGCCAGCCCATTGACAGACAGCTGGCATCCGCTATCCAAAACAAATGGCCAGAAGATTGTTATTCATGCACTAAACTTTAGCTACTACGCTTGAAAACAAAACAAATTAGTTTATAAACATATTTTCGCGCATTTCAGCGCCGGACCACAAACATTTTCTGGAAGGCAGCCGAAGCTTCGACCTTGGCCTGCTGCGTTGGCTGAGGCGCAAAATGTCGACTTCAAATGAATTAAATATTTAGCATGAATGTCTAGGCATTTAGCGAATATTTATGTTCTGTTGTATTACAAGCGAGTTTTCACCGAACCCTAGCACTTTGCCTCAAATTTGGGATATCAAGTTAAGTAAAGTATTTGCTTAGCATGTTATAACATAATGCTAGCGGGTATAGCTCGTCCTTGCCCATGCCTTGGGCCGGTCGGATGGTAAACAAAACAGTTTCATACAAACGTTTTTCACGAGTTTTCCACACTTGCGGGTGGAATTTCCCGAAACCCCGTCTTAACTTTATCGAAAATAGTAACTACAGTGAAAATTTCAGCTTCAGTCAGTCAATTAGTCAGTCAATCAGTCAATCTGTCAGTCAGTTAGTCAGTGAATCAGGCAGTCACTCAGTCAGTCAGTCAATCAGGCAGTCAGTCAATCAGTCTGTCAGTCAGTCAGTCAGTCAATCAGTCAGTCAATCAGTCTGTCAATCAGTCAGTCAATCAGTCAGTCAATCAGTCAGTCAATCAGTCAGTCAATCAGTCAGTTAGTCAGTCAGTCAGTCAATCAATCAGTCAGTCTTTCAGTCGGTCAATCAGTGAGTCAGTCAACAAATCAGTCAGCCAATCAGTCAGTCAGTTGGTTAGGACAAACAATTTTAAACATAGAGTATATGCTTTGTACTACCAAAATAGATATGAAACCTGAAGAGAACTCAACGTTCGGCAAATGTACAATCGAAGACCTTTGGGCGAGCAGATGTTATTGCCAATTCAATCAATTCATCTAACAGTGTCTTATTTGGTCTCAATTCAATGCGATTTGTTTAAGGCTCAGCTTGCAGCTGCCATTAAATGCATTTTATTCTCTCCTTGGACACGGAAGCTCAAAACTGAGACGTTATTCTACGCGGTTTCGTCTCATTATGGCCGCAAGCTCAACTGAGATCGACCTGGTTGCCATGGCTGCTGTCAGGATGACAGAGAAATATGGCAATCACATTTATCTACGGCTGTTCCTGCTGCTGCTGCTGTGCATTGCGCTTATCAAATATCAGGTAATATAAATGTGCTGGCTCCTGCAGACACGCATAAAGGTAGTTAGCTGGCAAAGGAATAAATCGACAAAGTGAAAGGTATTTCCGAAACGACACGAAGTACCAAAAGTACAATGAGCAAAAAGGTAATAATCTAACAAGCACACAAACAATAAGCGAAAAACACAACTGAAAACAAAGCCAGCTAGCTCGTCTCGAGCTTGACTGACTGCGAGATGCCCTGTAACTAGCTAAGTTTTTAAGGCGAAGCAAAAACGGAAATTACACAAAACGTCGATCGGGCGAACTGGCAATATGTTTGGAATATCTTGAGATTAATTATTCACAACTATCGATTGGCATTCTAAAGAAATTGCCATTAAGGAAAGTATTTTCAAATGGGATCATCTCGGGCTCAGTCAGATCTTTGCATAAACTGCAATCTATATTGATCAACAATGAGCAATATATATTTATATATATATATATATATATATATATCAGAATGGGACTTTATTTTATCTGCCTGCAACATACATTTCTTCAATTGCAATATACCCCATTTATAGCATTTGCAATGGGTATTACAACAAAGGAAATACGTGGGTGCCTCAAAATAGGCGGCAGCAAAAAACAGAAACAAATGACTCACTATAAATACACACACACACGCACACAAAGCGCTTGTGTGTTTGCTTGTGTGTGTGTGTGTGTTTGCTTGTGTGTGTGTGTTTGTGTGTGCTTGCGCGTGTCTTTGGCACAATGAAAAATGCAAAGCGCAAATGAGTTGAAAACTTTTCCATAAGTTTTCGTACGTGCGTCGCGCGTTCACCAAAATTAAAGTCGACTTTTAGGCTGTTTGGCAAATCTGAGAACTGAGAACTTTGCTCTAGAGATAGGCACACAGGCTGCTTTTTCTTTTCTTTTCCTTCTCTTTCTCTTTTTCTTTTTATAGCAGCATATTATTTGTTATGGCACTCGTGAGCACGAAAATAAATGATAAAATGGCACTTAACTCTGGCACTCATACGCTTATTAAAAATGAAATACTAAGGATAATAAGGAGCTTAAGTAAGGACTCACCATAATTAGCTGCATTGAATGTCCATCAAATAGAATATTGTTGTGTTTAGAAATTTACCACCAGGTTGTAATTTGTTGACATGAGCTGCAAACATAATGTGGACTGAATTGCCGCCGTTTTAGGCAGGGTATTCAAGTCTCGACTTGTTGCTTTTGTATATTTTGAGCTGGGTTCGCAGGAGTTGCTTATCAAAGATAGGCCAAAGGCGTATACGGGTAGGCATTTACACGCCCACCACGGCGGAGAATGTTGGGCAAATAAAGGCACGAGCCGGAAACGTATGTAAATATTATTTGCATTTTACTCGACATGTTTTTAATGAGCAAAATAAATATTAGCCCTGGCAAACAATGGGCATGGTCCTACAGCTCGACGGCTGTCTTCTTGGCGGCCAGCTTCTGCAGCAGCGTCAGGAAGCTAAACGCCTGCGTGATGACCTATCATGATGGGGTTAAGGATATACATATTGTGAAAGGAAATTAGTTAAAGCTCAAAACTCATAAGCTCACCGATCGCAGGCGATTCACATCCATGACGTAGAACTTGCCGGCGGTTACCTGCACGGCGCGGCGACTGTTCGCCAGAAATATGAGCACATCCTGGCGCATGTGGGGGGCATGCTGCCACCAGGCACCGCGCCAGAAGGCATCGCCGACGCGAACGCTGTGCCTGTGCAGCAGCTCGCCGCAGTAGGTGAACATGAGCAGCTCGAAGGTGGTCAGCAGAAGATACTGTAGCTGATTGACCACGCGCATCACCTCCCGTGAGCCGGAGACGCCGACGAACACGAGCAGGCACAGCTGCAGCGTGATCTGCAGCGATTTTATCAAACAGTACGGGCTAAACAGCTGCTCCAGCTCTGCGGCATACTCCAGCACAAAGCGATGCAAACGCACGCATTCCACAAGACCCTCATGTGCGGCCCTTGTCAGGCTCTGTGCCGGCGGATGCCCGCGCGCCAGTATAAAATTGTCCAAATCCGTCGCGTGCTCCTGCAGCAAAGCATATTCACCAAGCTCACAGGTCGATTCGTCCAGCAGCAGATCCCGCTGTAAATCACTGGCAAGAAAAGTATAATTAGTTTTAGGCTAAGGCTCTCGATTAATCAGCCTAGGTGGCAACGCTGTGATGAAATGAGATGCGAGTTGGTAAATGAGAGAAGAACTGTGTGGAGAGAGAGAGAGATTTGCTAGAGATGTGCTGCGAATGTACCTAAAACGATTGCATAGGTACAGTTACCTACATATGCTGGCTTACTTGATTTTATTCTCAAATTAATTTGAAAGCATTTAAAAGAAGAAAAGCTTCTTGAACGAAAGAATGATTGTGCATCTATAAGAGCGTAAGGAAAGTTATTGGAGTGTCAGCTGAGACATGTGCTGAAAATGTACCTCTATTAAGAACCATTTACTCAATGGCACAAGAAAAGGTACACTTCATCTACATATGTGAAGGTTAAATTACTTTTAAAGTACAAAATGGAAGAGAAACTGTATATGTACTAGAGTAAGAGAGTGGCCAAATGTACCTTAAATGGTACCCTTTTAAAGGTACACTGGATCTATTTTAACAGAAAGTGCCATAAATTATATACAAATTAGATAAAGAAGTACATAAAAACTGAACAGAGGAAACATTTAAGGTACATATTCTTGTAGAATTTCTGGTACAATTAAAAAGTCAGTTAAACTGCTTCAGATATGATTGTGTACGAAGAGAGGTGAAGAAATCAAGTAATTTTATAGGTGTAAAATTGGAGACATTTGTGGAGCTTACCGTAATGCCGGCAGAGATTCGCCGGCAAGCAGCCGTGCATGTGCGTCCAGATTCTTGAGACTGCAGTAGAGCACATCGAACTGGCCTAGTAGCAGGAAGCAGAGGGAGACGAACATAAAGCCGCCAAAGCCGAAAATGGCGCCGACAATAATCTGGCCGTAAAGCTGTGTGGCATACACCAGAATATAGACATAAGCGGCCATGGCATCGAACGGATACCAGCAGCGCAGCGGCAGAGTCCTTACGCCCAAGACGAGGGGCGTGACGCCCCAGAAGATGACGCCGGAGAGACAGGAGGTCAGCCAAATGGCCGAAAAGTTGCGCGCCCAGCGATAGGCGCGGTGCATATTCACAAAGCTGACGCCGGCGAGCGAATGATGGCGATATTCCCGATTGATGTGGGTCAGAAAGTGTATCAGGCGCTCGGAGCGCACGCACCAATAGCTGATGGCATAGGCCGTAAAGAAATAGATGACTGTCATGGTAAGGGCATCGGTGATGTCCTCCAGCTTGCCCGTCGGCAGAGCATCCAGTGTCGTCTTGCTGAACAGCACGCCCAGATGCAGCGCTATGAAGAGTACGACCAGGCAATGGCAGAGCGCCAGCATCCGGAGCAGCGAATGCAGCCAGCTGGGCAGCCAGGCGGGCAGCGCCGGCTGGGGCATCAGGCCCACCAGCAATTGTATCCGGAGATGCAGGCCAAAGAGCTGCGGCACTCGACACGCGTCCAGCCGCCGTGCGGCATAGCCGACGTCCGCATCGATGCCGCCATGGAACTGCAGACTGGCCATGCCTCGGGCTCAACTGCTCATCTTCATGGTCCGCACGGCTATTTAAAGGCGGACGGAGCTGGGCCGACAGCCTAATTTATGCATTAATGAGCTTTTAAAAGTTTTGCAGCCAAGTGTCGCGCTTTGCGAGCCCTAATTGTTATTAGTGGGCGTGGCTAGCTGGTGGGCGTCGAGTTTGTAAAATGTTTAATTACCCCGTTGGAGTCGACTCAACTGAATTGTCCAGACTGATTTTCGTGCCAACTAGAAAAGTAATTACCCGGCGTCGCACGGGTCAAACAACGTGCTAACTTAAGGCAGGCATAAAACAGCTTGAATTTGCCTTTAATTGCTGCGTGATTTGAGCCGGCGACCTGCCGGCTGCTTGTCTGCCAGAATTTGAACGTTTTTCAACAAACTAAGAAGTCTTTTCGATCGAATATACCAAAAGCCCCGTCTTAGTGCTCACACTCGACCCAAAGGTCGACCTTAAGGTCAGTTAAAATTTCAGCTCGCAGGTGGAACATCAAGCCCAAAGCCTCGAAGTGCCAGGCGGTCAACTACACACTGGGGCGAGGCAAGGCTCCTGCTGACTGGATAGATGTCAGACACCTACATCCTGGCAGAAATGCCAAGTACCTCGGAATAGTACTGAATAAAAGAGGCTTCGATTTCGGACGCACATCGACGGCATTCTCCCAAGATGGCCATGGTCAACTGGTAACTAAATCCCAACAGCCCATTGTCACTTCGCTGCAAACGAGAGATCTACACTGACTGGAGCCGACATCCACAGAATGGCGATCATAAACAGCCAAGTCGGAGCATTCGGTAACGGGGCAGCAGGAGATCTCGTTGGAAGGTGTGTAGTCTCAGGAGGCTCGGGAGAAGATCGTTCACGGAGCTCCTCCAATCACGACAGAGGGAATTCCCCAGGACCTCTTCCTCCAATCACGACAGATGGAATAACCTAGAGCGGGATTGACCCAATACAATTTCCGCTTTCGACACGGTTGTCCGTTATAAAACCTGAGGACCTTGGCGAAACATCACCTCTGATGGACGAACTCATTTATGCATATGGGTAATTTTGCAAAATCAATTGCAAATCTATCTAGGCTATTAAGTTCACGCGCCACAGCAATTAGCAGGGACTCAAGAGCGGGGAGGGGGGCAAGAGGTGATGGCATTTCTTTCCGTTAACTCAGGTAGCAGCTGCGTCAGCTCCATGACAATGGGCGATTTGTGTATTAAGTGCCAGCCCTTGGGACCCTTGCCAGGAGCTCAGCTTGCACCTGTTGCCGTGCGAAAATTGACCGCAAAATGGCAACTGTTTGTCAATTAAATTAATTGCAACTGTCGCACGGTAAATATTTTATGAATTAAATGACGCGCAAGCGACAGCTGCTCAGGTGCGCACATTTCATTCAGGTTTATTTTTGTAACACAGCTCACCTAAGGGACCTCCCCCTCCCCTGCCCCTTCGCGGAGCAAAGCAAAGGTCACGGCTGACCCTTTCGCAGTGCGTGCTTTGAATTTGCATAAATTAATGTTTCAGGTAAACTAAAAGAAAAACAAGCACAAAACCAAAAACACCTCAAATGAATGCCAATCAAGTGTGCTGATCCTTGCTAATAAAATTTTTTTAAAAACTTTACGTGACTTCAACTCGATTAAATAAAGTTCCAGTTTGGGGGAGATATGAATAAAAGGTGTTGTCTTCCCACATAGGTTGATTCTTGGCGATACAGATTCTTCTTTTCTGTTATGTTATGGAAGTCTAGAATTCCTAGGACCTGTCTATACTTTCTCCACCGAACTTTCTCTATCCCTAAGAAAAGCGTTGCTTTCAGGTTAACTTCGGAAGCTCCCATTCCCAGCTATGAGCAGGGGCAAACCTTGCTGGATTGCTTTTCACCCACCCTTAATATCTTTTTATTCTATCTACTTAACACTCTATATATATATATATATATATATATCTTCTTAGCTGTAGAGTCTACTAGCTTGGTTGATATATTGAATTTTGTCTGTTTTTGTCGACCATTTAAAATAAATAAGTAAATAAATTCGAATAAATAAATTCCCTTCATATTTTTATATCTATTAAGGTAAACAAACAGTGCCTCAGCAATCGCACCCCTGATAATTTCCGAGTTGCTCATTAAAGAAATCATTTGGAATTTCTGTTTTCATTACGTATACGCGACGTGTGCGCGGCGGCAATTAAATAAACCAGGCCACCCAAAAAGTATGCTACAATATATGTGTAAAGCATTTGGCATATTGCGCATACGACGCGTAAGCCGTCGCCGACAATAGCCTGCGGCATAGAATGTTGCTCAATTGTTGCCGCTGTTGTTTCATAAAAATTATGCAGATTAAATGTGGCAACAGGGTTTGCTTAGCCAGCCAAGTGACATTAAACTCGCATAAGGCAGCGCAGCAACAACAGCAGCAAGGATAATGAGAAGCAGAAGAAAGGATGTCTAAATAATAAAAAGGAACTTGAGCTGTTGGCGCGCGACGCACAAGTTGATTGAATAAATCACAGCAGGTAGACGGCAGCTTCCTTTCCAGGAACAGAACAACAGGAAGAAAAGCTGCCGCAAGTGAAGACTTCACATGTTGCCGCGTAGCATGCAAAATTTATGCCCAACTCCACGTTGAGCTGGCGGACGCGTGGCTGTAAACTTTTTACAACCCGGCAACAATTTGGCCAAGCAGCAGTTGGCCTGACTCAGACATAAACCGACGGGGCCAGCCACTTCAGCTGCTGCTGCTGCCTTATTCATGCCTCATTATGTGCAACAATTTAAGCCTGGCTACAAAATAAATTCAATCCTTGTGCCGGACGTAGGCGAGAAAAAAATTCAATTAGTTTGCATTTGTATTTGGCGCTGAAAGTTTCACTTTTCCCATTTCTATACAAATTACTCAACTGCTGAAATCTTGGCTTTTATCTCAAGAGTAAGGGCTATATTAATTTGCTCAAAAGAAGACAACTTCCTTGCAATTAATTGCAAAAAGCGCTGCCCACCTCAAGCTGGCTCTAAGCTTGAAAAGAGTGTGACCAACGTTTAGCTTAACCCAACTTTAAGTTGCCTTAAGACTTGAATAGAGTGTGACCAATGCTTCACTTAACCCGCCTCTAAGTCGGCTACAGACTTGAAAAGAGTGTGACCAATGCTTCACTTAACCCGCCTCTAAGTCGGCTACAGAATTGAAAAGAGTGTGACCAACGCTTGACTTAACCCGTCTTTTCGTTGCCATTACACTTGAGTAGAGTGTGACCAGCGCTTGGCTTAACCCGCCTCTAAGTCGGCTACAGACTTGAAAAGAGTGTGACCAATGCTTGGCTTAACCCCATTCAAGGTTGGCCTTAGGCTTGAATAGAGTGTGACCAACGCTGGCCTTAACCCTTCTTTTAGTTGCCATTACACTAGAATAGAGTGTAACCAACGCTTGGCTTAGCCGCCTCTAAGTCGGCTAGAGACTTGAAAAGAGTGTGACCAATGCTTGGCTTAACCCCATTTAAGGTTGGCCTTAGTCTTTAATAGAGTGTGACCAACGCTGGCATTAACCCTTCTCTTAGTTTCCCTTACACTTGAGAGTGTGACCAACACTTGGCTTAACACCATTTTAAGTAACTTTTAGACTCAAATAGAGTGTGATCAACGCTTGGCTTAACCTTATTTTACTTTGCCTTGAATAGAGTGTGACCAACGCTTTAAATGAAGTTTCAAATTATTTTGGTTACCTTTCCAACTATCTTAACTATTTATGTTATTTTCTCTCTGCTGTTTTCGCGTAAGCTTTTGAATATTTTTTGTAGCGCTGAACCACCTGTCGTATGCGCAATTTCAATTTACACGCACACCCACACACACAGAGAGAGGCAGCCAGTGTTGCCAGCTGCAAAAATATTTTTCGGAGCTTTGTCCATCAAAGTGGAAACCTGCGCCATCCAACTGCACCGCACTCCCTTGATGCTGGCCTTGCAGTTTTTGCAGCAAACTTTTTAATTAATTGCGCTGGCCATTTTTGGACAAACTCAGGCTACCCTTTAATTGCGAATGAACTGCGTTCTGCGTGTCGGGGGCAAAGGGTAGGGCTTGGGCACTGGGCTTTGCGGTGTTAGTGGCTTTTACGTTGGCCCGTTGGACCACATGAACACGGCTAATTTGCAACTGGCGAGCGACCACCAAAGTCCGCACAGAGCGAGAGTCAATCAGTAAGTCATTTGTATGCATGCGTGGATGGGATGGGCGGGTTAAGCTGGGGTCAAGGGGTTGCTCAACAGCCGACTCATGTTTGCCTATTTATGCGACACAGCAGCCGCAGGCGTCGGCCGTACAGCGAAAAGTTTTCCAACTGACACAGGACACAACGCGACGCGACGCGACGCGAGAGCTCGTATTAAAGTGCCAGCTACCAGCTAACCCCCTGCCCCCTAACCCTGCACCGACCCCGCCCTCATTGTTTCTGCTGCTGTTTAAACTTTGGCCGTTGCTTCGATTCCTCAACTCTCGACCCGCTCCGCTCACATTTCCCGCATTTCCCGTTCGCATTTCCCACTGCGCAACAATAACTGAAAGTTTGCATTTTATTTCTGGAGAAAAACAATTTGTCAGAAAACAAGCAGAAAAGTTGACACTGTCATAGATAAATGCAAAAGGACATCAGAACAGCGAGAAACGGGATGAAACACAGTTTAATTTCCAGATGGAATGTTCACTGAACTAAGTAGCCAGTGTGACCAACGCTTGGCTTATAAATAAAGTACCAAATTATGCTGGTTCCTCAACTGTACTTTTGTGACTGTACTTTTGTGACTGTACTTTTCGTTTGCATTAACTTGGAATGAATTTCTTAAATTTTTTAAATAAAGTGATTGGGAGAAACTTTTCTAGCAACTAAATCTCATGCCCAATTCAAGCCTAGACTTAAATTGAGTGCGACCAGCCAATTTTCTAACCTTTGCAATATTAATTTAAATAATATAATTGCAATTAAGATATTTCGAATCTCTTCTAATTTCATCACTCAATCCCAATTTGGAATATTACGTAACTAACCGCAGCGAAAGTTTTCGGCAAATTCGCACAGTTTGCCAGTTGCCTTTCGTTAACTTTTTAATACAATTTTGCAAAATATTTTTGCTCAGATTTCAGTATGTTGAGCCCTTCTTCTTCTTCTTCTTCCGTCAAAGGCAGGGAAAGCGCCACAATTGCTGGCCAGAAAGTTTTTGAGCCGCCAAATTGAGTTAAGTGCTTGAAGCTCTCTACACACATGGCCTTATTCAATTTCAGCTAAAGCGGCAGACACTTTAAGTTTCTGAACCTACCTACACACACACACACACACACACACACACACACACTCACATATACACACAGCCACTGGCACATCAAACTACAATAACAATTGGCATTAACATACATTGATGAGCTGAGCGCCCGATTTGCCATTGGTTAAGTACTTTATTTGGCCAGGATTTCTTTATTTGGCTCTGTCTCGTTAACCGCAAGTAAACTTAATTAGGCTCACGATTGCAGCAGCCACAATTGTTGTTATTGTGTGCGTGTGTGCGTGTACGTGTGTGTGTGTGTGAGCTTCAATGTGGTTTACCCACATGACTTGGGCAGCATACGCATTGCTTTTGTTTATTTCTTGTCCGCAGTTAATGCGGGTTGCCCTGCTAAATGTTTAACTGTAATTAACACACACACACACACACGCACACGTTAAGTGAACAAAATTATTGCATTGCGTGTCTTTGTATGGGTTTAACTGTTCTGCGCTGCGGTCACACTGCCGAATTGTGTGTGAGCTTTAATTGAATGTTGCCCAGCACTGCCAGCTGATATTGTGCAATTGTTTGGTATTTAAATTAATGGACAGTGTTGTTAAAGGCCCGAAGGCTGAAATTTGACTGCCCGCAGCAGATCGTGCAAACGGATCGTCATGTGCATTTTGCTTATGCAAAAACAATAAAGTTGTGCACATTTTAAATAAGTATTTCTCGCAGCTACTGCAGATACATTTCCCACTTTAACAGATATATGCTCTCTTGTATTTATAAGTGAGTGCTCAGTGTTGATGAATGTCAATAGTGTTGATAAATGGATGTAGATAATATTATATCGCTGACAAAGCTTATCTGCTTGCGATAATGTGTGATTACTTTTAAGCAGTTTTGCTTGAATTTTGCCTACTTTGCTAGCCAATTCGAAAGTACTCTCAGAAAATCGGATTATTTGTGCAAATAAATGTGGCCCTGACTGCAGCTATTTATTCGTATTTATACAAAGAGTGCTTTTCGTGCAATCGGGCACAACTTGTGGCTGCAGCCTGGCGTCTGGCGCCTGGCCCAGCTCACCTGGCCCATCGCTCATCTGGCAAATTGATAAGAATGCCAAGTCAGCTAAGTTCTTGGCTTAAAGCTGGAGGCATACTGCCAAGGCTTGTTATACAAATAGCCGTTTGCTAGTCAATTAAGGGCAGCAGCTAAATATTTGATTACCGAGTCGACGTTTGTCTTGATTATGCCTCGGCGTATGCTAGTGTAGGCGCATAACTAATTGAAAACTTGCTAAACTTTCTGCTCATTAATAATAAGCCAGAACCCCGAAACGGGGCCAAAGCCGGGGGCTTGTCTCAATTTCGGGTCCTTTGTCTCGCCCGCTGCCGCTGCCCGTTTGATTTGTTGGAAATGATTTAATTACTTATTGCGTAGCGTTCAAAAGCTATTATTAAGTTGAATGCCCGCCCGTTGGCCGCACTAAACACGCGCATTAGATTAATGTTCTGATTACTGCAGATGCCACGCCCCCGACCACAACCCCGCACACTTTTGTAGGCGATTTGTTAAACGTGTTCTGAGGCGTTAACGAGAGGCCCTTTCTCGAGCTAAGCTCGTTGTGGGGCTTCCGAATGCAGACGGCAACGAAGGCTGCCAGGGGGCCAGGCATTGAATTATGCATATTTCGTTGCACAACACTGGCAATTTATTCATTTAACACAAGACGCCGCAGAGGGTGGGCGGAGGTGTGCATCCACTAAAGCTAGTCTGAATGGCAAGGAGTGAAAAGCAATATAAAAGCCCTCAAAAGTGATATATATTATTTAAGAACAAAATATAAACAACCAATTTAATAATAATATATATGCAAATCGAGTCTTGACAAATATTTAAGTTATTCTTGGCGAAAGTGGCAAAGACAGCTGTCGCTTATAGTCAATGCATACTGTACTAGATGTAGCTAGGGTATAATATGTTGCACATGTCTTAAATAGACGCATTTGATGAAACCCCATTAATGTCTTGATGGGAATTGGAAATTGTTTTTTGTTGCACATGCAGAGCAGCACGTGGCACCTGCCCCAGGGAATATGGCAAAATGGGTCCTTTATATATATATGCAAATAAATATATTTGCGCAATTTTCTGATTAGTTACAACAACACAACAACTTTCCTCGGTTCAATGCAATTAAATCAATTGCATTACGTATACGCAACGTGGTGCATGCCATAACTGGCCATGAACAGTTAACAGACGAAGGCGGAAGCGGAAACGGAGGCGTGGTTAACTGAGGCAATTTGCGTGAGGAGCGGCTAACGAGGCCCTCAGCATAAGTGAATTATTGTACAAGTTTCGAACGAATTCAATTAAGAACGTTGCAAAAGTGCAAACAAAAATTACATTTTTAATTGGAAAAAATTGCAATAAACTAGAAAGCACTCGGCGAGGGTCAAAGGTCGCACCGAGCACTGATTACCTGCGTTCCACACGGCACAGCGGATATTCCTTCAGCTTCAGCGAGATGTTACCCTTGACCAGCAGCTGCTCCAGTCGTGCAGCTGTACTGATCCGATAGCCGCGAAAGATCTTGGCCAGCAACAGCTTCATCAGCAGCTGGGCATATCGATAGCCGATGCACATGCGCAGGCCCTTGGTGAAGGGCACAAAGGCGAAGGCGTGACGGACGGGCGCCTCCGCGCCGAAATGTGCCTCTGGATTGTAGGTTCTGGCCAGCGGACCCCAGACGCGCACATCCCGCTGCATGTTGTAGATGTCGATGCCGATTTGAGTGCCGCTTGGTATCAGGTAGACACCATCGTCGCGGCGCAGCTGCAAATCCTGGCCAGCTCGACGCAGCACCATGGGCACGGGCGCAAACAAACGCATTGACTCGTTAATGGCCATCTCCGTGTAGCTTAGTCTCTCCAGCTGCTCCAAGCTTATGTCACCATGGTCGGGCAGTTCGGCGCAGAGCTCTTCGTGCAGCTTCTCCTGATATTCCGGATGCATGGCCAGGCATAAAATGGTGAAGTACAACGCCGTCGATGTAGTCTCGAAGGTCTATTGCGTTTGCGAGAGAATTGAAAAGCCTGTTAACTCCCATTTCGTCCGTTTTTCTCGACTGATTGATTGATTGACTGATTGGTTGGTTGATTGATCAATAGGCCCGAATACAAATGACAATTCTTCTACGTATAAATAGATGACTTGACTGATTGATCCATTGATAGATTCGTTGATTGAGTGATAGGCCTACATGTACCTCCCATTTCCCCTGCGTATACATAACTTTGTTCTTCACTGATTGATTGGTTGATTGTCTGATTGATTGCTTAATTGATAGGCCCCCGCATGATTGATTGGCTAACCACCATATCTTCTACATTTATAGATATACTGATTAACTGACTGGTTTATCTTTGCATAGCGAAGACTGATTGATTGATTGAACAACTAAGTGATTGATGGTGATTGCGCTAATACTTTCATCAGTAACATTCGAAATGTAATTTGAGAGGGAATGTCATTGCATTTCGTATGTTTATATAAAAGAAAATGTATACGGGTGGATAGAAACTGAAAGCTGACCTGACAAAGCCGGGTAATATCACTAGTAATGCTACATATTCCTTCTATATCATCCACATATGTTATTCGACTTATGTATTATTGGCTTACTCACCGCCGCAATAATCACATTCGCCTCATCCCGCACATCCTGCCAGCTCATTTGCTGTCCACGTTCCACATGCTCTCGCACCTGTTCAATAAATATCGACTTTGACTTGATGCGCTGTTGTTGTTGTTGCTGCTGCTGTCGTTGTTGCTGCTCCAGGTGCTTGTTCGCATCAGAGTCTTCCACGCCCACCACAGAAACGGCTGGCTGCAGCAGCTGTGGCGTTTGACGAGGAGCACATGGAAGTCAGAGCAAGTCATGGCCAGTAAACAGGCAATGAGGGGGCGGGCAAACGCCCACTAACATACCTGCTCCACAAAGCCAAACAGCACGCCGACGACCTTCTGTTGCCGGTCAAAAAGTCGCGACCATCGATAGATGAGCTCCGGGTAAAGCCAGGGCGAGAGCATCCGCTTGACACACACCTCCGTTATCCTGCAAACAAAACGAAAAGGAACATAAGGGAAATCTACAAGTACACTTAGAGAAATTAACTATGAATTGTGTACTTTAATCAATCACGAAATTAACTTATATGGGAAACAAAATTCTTATTTTGAACTCGCGTGTATTGCCCGGACTTGCTCGACAAAAAAGTTTCATACGATCGTTTTTCGCGATTTTTCCACGCTTTCGGGTGGAATTGACATCACAAAAAGTAAATTTCGACTGCCTAGCTCTTACGGCTTGGGCTGTGCGTTGAGCACCAATCAATACTGAGATTTAATACTCGTTTTTTCTCTGAGTGTGCCCGTGGGATTTCGACTACCCAGGCCGGCACCCGCCACCCGCCATCCGCCACCCGCTGGCCCCCTTCCTGGCGGCAGCTTATGTCGCAAGGAATTAGCCCTGGCTGAATGGCTGCAGGATTGTAATTAGCTAATAGGTAAAAACAAATGGGTTGGGTCGGCCCAGCCAGATGTTATCTGCGGCAGTCGCAGTAAAACAGGTTTGCAACGCAATCGAGCTTAGAATCGGATGCATAAGAAGCTTATAAAATGTGTTCAGCTTTCCTAAACGAGTTCTTATATCTTAATTTGTTATTAACCACTTAGTTATTCATTTATGCAGGCCCGTAAATGTGTATATTTTTAAGTACGCTTAAGCAGAGAGTAGTTACAGTCATGTCTAACTGTCTGCTTCCATCTCATCTTATATTTCTCGTATGTCTTATGACTCACCCATTATATGCCTCGAAGATGGCCAGGGAACCGTCGTGCTGAAAGTTCATCCTCTTGCCCATAGTTGTCTCTGTGCCAAAAAGAAGTGCACACGTAAATCGCAAAGATTCTTTCGCATTCTCTTATTACTTACGGCAGGCAGCCTCCAGGACAATTTTCTTGAGTATTTGATAGATCTCGAGGCTTTTGCCGCGCTGCACGCCCTCCAGGTCCAGCTTCTCCAGCAACACCTCCGCCTCGGCATTGAAGATGGGCAGAAAGTTGCACAGAATCTGGCGACCGAAGGCGGGATTAATGAGGCGACGATGTTTTTGCCAGCGTGGCGCTGGAAAATAAACACAAAACGTTTATAGAGAAATATTAAAAAAATTTTACTTAAATTAAGTAGAAATGTGAAAATCTAGTCAAAAAGTACTTAAGCTGAGAATAAATGGCTTAATTCAAGAACTTATCTTAATCCCGAAGTATCTCAAGGAAATACTTAAATACAAGACTCAATCTAAGAAATGCTGTACCTTTTTTAAGAAATTTTTACCTTATTATAAGACTGTAACTTCTTTAAAAGTAAGTTTTTTTCTTAAAGCAAAGATGAATGTAGTGGAAATCTAGACCAAAAGATCAAAGCTGAGATTATTCAAAATTGCCTAGAAATTCTTAGAGACAGCCCTCAATCTAAGAAAAGTTGCACTCAATTTAAGAATATTATACTTGTCATTTGGAATAACACCTTTTCTCTGAGTGTACCTACAGCTGGATGTGAAGAGTCCATCGCCAATGGCCGAGCTCATGAAGCGATAGAAGTCGCCCTTGTTGGTGCAGTGCGTCGAATTGAAGATTTGCTCCACGGTTTGTGGGTCGTTGACGTAGAGGAAACAATTGGTGCCCATCCAGGAGATGAAGGGCGCCTTATACTTGTGCGACAGACCGTCCATATACTGCAGAAAGGCTGCAGGCGAAAGTTATTGGCAGTTGGCCCAGATTTCCGGCGCACTTACTCTGCGGATTCATCATTTGCAGGCCCATGCCAATGAAGGGCCAGCCCACGGGCCCGGGCAGCTGCCAGGCGGCCCGATAATAGCGTCTGCGGCTCCACAGAAAGTACAACCACAACAAAGCCAGCCAGCTGACCAGAATGATGCAGGCCAGCATGTCGTTGAACTGGTAAGAGTACCCAAATCGAATCGAATCGTTTCGTATCGAATTGAATCGAATAAATATGTTAAGCGCACCACGCTCAAAATAATACTGAGCGAGGCTCTCGCTTCGACTCGCAAGTCCAAGCTCAGCCCATTCAGCTTTGTATATGTTGTCGGAGATTACGCATTTGGGCGACGTAATGCGGCAATCTCCATGCCCGCCACGTGCCACGCTCTACGCAAATGCATCCATTGGAAGGCGAGTCGCGTACATCCACAAATTATGCCACTCGATAATATGCCATAGGCATATTAGAAACCGGTAAACCTAGACAAAACTCACTTGAGAACACACAGATACGCTTATAATTCATATGTTTGCAAATAGCTTGCATTTGAATCAATGCGAATGTGAGATGTTAGGAGCTTTGATGAAAAATATCCCATCGATAAAAGTTGCATTATCTGAAGCTTATATTATGAATATTAACATAATAACATTTTAGCTGCATTTAAAGGGCGAGACTTAAACTTGTATTTGCAAATAACTTACAAATGATTCAAATGAATCAAACTAACAATTGAATGAAGTGAGTCCAAATGATTTGGTATTTGAATTAGTGATGAATGAATAGTTGGTTCTATTACTTTTACTTTATGAATCATATGAAATTCATCAGAATCTACTTATGTAAGTGTCCAGCTGTAAATGAATATTTACAAATGAATCAAATAAATCACATGACTTGGTGATCGAATTTAAATGTGAATTTGATTCTATTCATGTTTTTTTAAATTATTATTAAGGGAAACATGACTGCGATTAACTTTGAACATGATATAAAAGCCCATTTGATATATCTAAGCAAATGAATCAAACTTACAAATGATTCGAGTCCAAATGATTTGGTATTTGACTTAAGTAGTTGGTTCAATTACTTTTACTTTATGAATCATATGAAATTAATCAGACTCTACTTAAGTGTCCAGCAAAATTGCAAATAACTCACAAATGAATCAAGTGAATCAAATGACTTGGTGCTCGAATTTAGATTTGAATTTGATTCTATTCATATTGCTTGGATTGTTTTAAATGGATATACATCTACGATTAACCTTGAAAATTACATAGAATCCCAGTTGATATATCTTAACACGCAGTTAAGTTCCTGCTACACATACACGAAACACAATTGAGTTAAATGGCTCAATTAAAAAATGATTCAATTAAATAAAGGGACTTCATTTCAAAGGAATAAGGTATAATTACAATGCCTGC
The DNA here is from genome assembly GCA_037075305.1 of Drosophila kanekoi. NCBI lineage: Eukaryota > Metazoa > Arthropoda > Insecta > Diptera > Drosophilidae > Drosophila > Drosophila kanekoi. The sequence continues at coordinate 602,113 of JBAMCE010000011.1, read as the reverse complement.
AGGCGTGTTATTCAGATTGTACTTGAATTGAAACTACACGAATATAAACTCATTAGAGCTCAGGAACAAACAAACTTTGGAATGGAATGATTGATTCGATTCTTGGTGGGATATATGCGACTTGGTAGTAGGATTTGAATCAGATTATTTGAATTAGATTAAGATATTCTCTTCTATGTGTTAGACAATAGAACACCCTAATCAAGGTATCCAAAACCATTCATAAAAGTAAGTAGGATTATTTGATAGAATAGCTGTAGCTACGTTCCCCAATCAGCTTACGAATAAGAGAAAAACAAGTTGAGAATTCGAAGTCAAACTTACCAGGAAAGTCGATAGGCCTCGTCCTGTACGCATCGTAACGGTTGTAGGGTGCGGCGAATTGCTTCGGCATTGCATGTTATGAGCTGATTTTGATTTAGTAATTGGTTAATTATTGGTTCGACGGGCGCTACGTACGGGTGGCTATTTTCGAAATGGGTGTCAAGTATTCTGGGCCCAGGGCTGTGTAGAGTTTTTCAAATATATTATTTATTCACTATTCATTTGTTGCTTTTTACAAATTCTTCAAGTTATGTTTAACAATTTCCTTTGTTTTTTCTTTTCTTTTCTTTTTCTTTTTCCGTGCGTGCACGTTTGCTCGTACCGTTATATTAGACTTTTCATTTCTTATTCAATTTTTTCTGGTGTTTTCTTTTCACATTATTTTTGGTTGTTTTTCTTTTATGTTTTGTCCTCAAGCTGATAGAGTTGAGAGTTGAGAGAGGAGTTTTTAGTAGAAGCCGGTTACTTTTGTATAGTTAGTTAGTAGCTTTGCTTAAACTAAGTACAGTCCCCTGTATTTCATTTCACTTCATTTCACTTCTCTTAGGCAATCTCTGCACTTAGGATATCGTACTATATCGAGGTTTGCTTAATTCCTACTCTGGCTTTACGGATAAGCTAAGTTTTGTGTTTAAAAGGTTTTGCGAATATTTTGCTTAGTTTTTTTTTCGTTTTTGGACGTTGCGTTTTCACTTTGAGTTCTCATTTCATACATTCTTCACATTCGTTAAGCAAGTAGCTAGTTTAAAAGGCATTGGGACTATGGCCTGGGCTCTAGCTAGCATATGCCTATTCTTTTGCTTTGACTACTTGATCTGACTTGCAGTTACAATATTATAGTATATGTTTTTAATATGCTACTAATTAGGTTTATCCGCTCTCGTATCTGTAGTATATGCCTATATACACATCACATACGCCTAAACAACAACTGCTTCCGCATTTGTTTACAATCTTTTTCTTTTTCTATACACGTTTTATTGTCAACAAATATGACGACTCGCGACCCAACGATTTTTAGTTTACTTGCTTGGAGGGGGGTAGCGTTAGCATCTAGGGTTCTACGGCAGGGTGGGGGGCGTTTACGAGTACTTTAGCATATATATCTATATATATATTTGACTGTAATTATCTTTGTTAGAAACTTTACACATCTTGCAATTACAATTTATACCCTTGCCAAGTGTTCTTGCTGCGATCGCGACATTGAAATAGGTCTGATCTAAAAGATCTGAAACGGGATGGTTCGAACATCCTCTCAGACTCGAACAATCTCTGAGCTTAACTAATAAATACTTCAGATCCTTTCGAATAAAGTTAAAGGATCAGCTTGAATCCATTTAAAATCAACTTGAGATCAAATTCGTATTGTATGCCATGCGGGGGGAAACCTTTGCTAGCCGATCTCTTATCTCTGCAAGGGTATACAGGCTGCGACTACACTCGCGGCCATAATTATGTATACACATATATGTATGTATTATTATAATATTTTATGCTAGAACAATTTTAATTGTCATGCATTTGCTTTTTTCTTTCTGCTACGCTTATTACAAAAATATTATTTGTTTTGTTATTCAATTATGCTTTTGTTGTTGTTGTTGTTGTTGTTGGTTTGAGGCTTAGCGCTTAATATGCATTTATTATATGCGTAATGCGTAAGGCATAAAAAAAAGAGTTTAAATTAACACAAAAGTAAATAAATACAGCAAATTAATACGCTGCGTGCGTACAAAGGTGTATTATGATTATTGGACGCTGTGTGCAGCTGTGTATGTGTGTGTGTGTGTGTGTGTGTGTGTGTGTGTGTGTGTGTGTGTGTGTGTGTGTAGCTTTAGTTGTTGGTTTCTTGCATATATGTAGTATATGCATATTATATAAATATATATATATATATATGTATATAGGTATATGTATACAAAATAAACTTTGCTTTTGCTTTCACATTGGCGCTTGCATAAATATTAATCGAAAAGACATTGGCAATATATATTTTTGAGACGGGAGCTTAGACGGTGCAATTGCTTGTGTGTGTGTGTGTGTGTGTGTGTGTGTGTGTGTGTGTGTTGAAAGGGGCGTGGCATGGCCATGCATATAAGCGTAGCTGTCTGTGTGCGTGTGTGTGTGTAAGCTTGGCTAAGGTATTCTATATAAACTAGCTGACGCTTTTTACATTATTTAGTTATTAAATTGTTTATGCTTTTTGTTGATATCGTCATTTTTTGTTTTTTTTTATACTTAGGCACAATACATTTATTTATATTTTGCTTACTTTTGTTTATTTTTCACAAGCTGCATTTGTGTAATTGTTTTTATAGATATTTGTAGGTCTTACAAGCTAAATACTACGCATAAAAACGTGTCTAGTTGTCTGTCTCTGTCTGTGTGTGTGTGTGTGTGTGTGCGCGTGTGTGTTTGTGTGTGGTGCGTGTGTGTGTGTCTGTCTGTGTGTGTGTGTTGATTTGTTGTTCATTATTATTATAATATTTTATTGGATTAATTTTGCATTGATTTGCATAATTTGTCTACAAATTTAAAAAAAAAATGCAGCCACTTGGCAAATATTTAAAGCTTTTTACTTAACTTTCTTATGCAAAACAAAAGTTTTAAGAATGTTTACGGATAAACTAAATATAAATCATATTGAATGTTGTTAATATAGTTGTTGTTTTTTGTTTTGTTTTGTTTATGGCTATTTCGTAGTTTGCTTTAGTTAACAATATCTGTTTTTTGTTGGCGTGTATTGCTTTCAATTTTGATCAGCTCGCAGTTAACTATAAACTATAAACAAATGCTAGCTCACTTAACTTAAATGAAAAGGCATTAGTTTATGTTTCGCTACAGCACAAATAATAAACATTTCACAAATACAAAAATTATATATATACGCACTTTACAAATTGTTTTATCTTCTTTCTTCTTTGTTTTTGTTTTTTTGCTTATACTCGCTTTTTGTTTTCGCTTTAACAAAATACGCGCTACGTTTACTACGAATGCTACAAAGTAGACAACAATTTTTGTTTTAAGTTTTTCTTACTTTCATTTTTTTGGGCTTTTTTTTTCTTGTGTTTGTTTTTTGAATAGTTTGCGTTTTGTTGCCTAGTTAATTTATGACTTTAGTTTGACTCGCCCTTTAGATTAACTTTCCGCGGGCTGGTTGGTTGTGAACTGCGTAATGCCATCGCTCTCCATGGACTCGAGCACATCGGCCACATAGGCGGCGACATCCGTATGGCTGTTCTCGCCACGCCGTATGAATGGCATCTGCAGCAGTCGGCTGTATTTGGGCCTGTCGCTCTCCTTCTTGATCAGGCTGCGGGAGTTAATATTCGATTACATTTGTTTATTTGCTGAGCAATTGAAAAACTCTCACCAAGTATTGACAAACTCTGCAAACTCCATGGAGAACTCAATGCCATTGTAGGATGTATGCAAACGCGGCGGATCACCCTGCACCACCTGCAAGATAAGTTGTGTATATGTCGAGCATTTAATCCATTTGCAGTGGCAAGCTCTTACCTGGCACAGCTGCTCAAATACCGAGTCCCATTTGCGATAGGGAAATGTGCCTGTGGCCACCTCCATTAATGTTATGCCCAATGACCAAACATCGCTGCGCACATCATAGCCCTTGGCGCGCTCCGGATCAATGCGTTCCGGCTGCAAAAGAAACACACATTTATACATATTCAAATATGAAACAGTAATAGTTAAAGCTACCGCCATGTAGGGCCTGCAGCCCGCATCTTTGGTCTTGGCTATCGAATCGACTAGCTGTCCGGAGATGCCAAAATCACATAGTTTAATGTCGCCGCGCCTGTGCAACAGAATGTTGCTTGGCTTCACGTCCCGATGTATTATCTTGAGCTCCTCCTTTAGATAATTAAGCGCATTGACTGTGGCCACCGTGATCTTGGCGAGTATGGATTCGGGTATATGCCGCTGCTTCTTCTCGAATATGTATTTATAGAATTTGTCCAGCGAGGTGTCCATTAGCTCCATGCATATCCAGCAGTCGCCCTCCTTGAAGAGCGCCCCATAGAACTGAACAATGTAGATGCATTCGTTCGACTTCATCACCACCTCCAGATCCATGAGCAATTGTTTCTGCTCCTTCTCGTCGACCGTGGAGCGTATGCGCTTCACAGCCATCACCTTGTCCAATTTCTTGAATATCATTTTGTTGACCGCACCAAATGCACCGCGTCCAATCTCGCCCAAATCCTCCAAATCATCCGATGTGAACTGATGTGTATTGATGGCACCTTCACCAAATTGTAGTTTGCCGCATGCCTGTTGCCGGATGCGCTCCCTATGACGATCCGTGGCGCTGCCGCTGCCGCTGGCACTGGCGCCGGCATTACTATAGCTGCTGCTGCTGCTGCTGCTGGTGGTGCTGGCGGGCACCGGCACAGCTGGCACAAAGCTGGGCTGGGCGCCAAAGCGTAACGCCACATTATTCTGCTGCGATGAGGAACTGGAGCCCGACGACGTGGATCCCGACGATGTGGACGACGTTGATGAAGGCGGATGTCGTATGCTCAGATTGTTCAGATTAAGCTGATCAGGCGGTATGCGTGAACGGCTCGGTCCAGCTGAATGGGTTGGCATTTAGATAACGTGAAAATGGTTATTTATGATCTACGGCTTATCAATTGCATTGCGTCCAAGTAAATGCGTCAGTGCTACGTGCATGTGTGTGTGTTTGTGTGTTGGAGTGTGTATGCATATGCGACAGTGTGTGTGTGTGTGTGTGTGTGTGTGTGTGTGTGTGTGTGTGTGTGCGTGGGTACGTGTACGTGAGCGTGGGCAGTTTTGGGCAAAAAATTACTCACTTGCAAACAAATTTTTGGGCCTTTCTGCCATTGTGTACGCCTGGCGCTGATCTTGCTGGCAATTTTAGTACGAATGTCGCTTTGTGGCCGTCGTTTTGTTCTTTTCTGTTGGGCGCCGCGCCCCAAATACACGTCGCTTAAGGGGGCGCCGAAAATATTTTCGCAGCGAAAACTACTGGCGAAGCATAAAAAACACCATAACCGCACGCCGATTGGTTGCGTGGTAACACTTGAGTGCTCAGCTCAATTATTTGCTAAATTGTCCCGTGCACATCTATGCTCTTTGCATTTTCACACTTTCGTTTTACATAAAAATAGTCTAAAAAAAAACAATAAAAAGTCAGCAATGCAACAAAATATGCAGTGTGACCGTATCTGACAAGACTGAAAATGCTGACTATAAATACCGAAAATACCGATGCAGGTCTGTGAAATTTAACTCTGTTAAATATACGGTCGCATTGTATTTTTCTCTGTTATACTCAAAAAATTGGCGGTTTACTTAAAAAGAACCAATACAAGTATATTTCAATTGTACTTCATTACAAAAAATAAAAAATATAGCCTTTTTTTCTCATACAACTGAAATAAAAATTAAGTTAATTTTCCCCGGGCTTAAAGTTTGCTCGCTGTTAATAACAGAACCGCAGGCTGTTAGTCTTTCAACATTGTTGTAGTAAACAAAACAATTTGAGATTTAATAAAATTACGTAAAAATACAATAAAAACTATGTCGGGCACTGCGGCGCGGAGCAGCTACAAACTCTTTGTGGGTAATCTACCCTGGACTGTCAGCAGTAAGGAACTGCGCACATACTTCTCCCGTTTCGGCCATGTGGCCAACGCCGAGGTGATCTTCGACAAAAATCTGGGCCTGTCCAAGTACTACGGCTTTGTGATGTTCAGCCAGAGGGACGCCTACAACAGCGCCAGTAACCAGAACACACACCACCTGGAGGGACGCGTGCTCAACGTGCAGCGAGCCAACGAGCATGCATAGCATAAGTTAAATAAAACATTGTGATCAAAATATACACACAATTTTATTACTTGGATGTGGGCAGATATTTGTTGTAGTTGGAACCCACCGCGTCCTTGACGCATGCGTAGCCCAATTCGCTGATACGCAGCGAGAGTTCCCCCTTAATGCGCTCCACCAACTCGGGACCCTCGTATATGAGGGCAGTGTAGAGTTGAACAAACGAGGCGCCAGCCTCGATTTTCTCGAAGGCATGCTGACCGGACGCCACACCGCCCACGCCTATGATGGGCACGCTGCCCTTGGTCAGCGAGTACACTTGGGCGATCATTCTGGTCGAGCGTTCCCGCAGCGGCTCGCCACTCAAGCCGCCCGCCTCGCTGGCCAGTGCCAAGTCGCTGATGTTATCGCGCGCGACGGTGGTGTTGGACACAATGAGACCATCGACGCGACATTTCTTCTGGTTTATGACGGCAACAATGTCGTTCAGCTCGGCCGTTTCCAAGTCGGGCGATAGCTTCAGCAGAATAGGCACTTTTTGGTTCGTCTTGAGCTTACCGCGAGCTATATTCACAGCTTCCAGCAGTTCGGTGAGCTCCTTTTTACCCTGCATGTTGCGCAGCCCCTTCGTGTTGGGACTGCTGACATTCACAACCAGATAGTCAGCGACAGGTCCAAATGTTTGGACACCCTTTACATAGTCACTAATGGGAGTCAGTGAGTCACGATTGCGGCCCAGATTAACGCCCACAATCGCGTTAAAGTCCTCACGTTCACGAATTTGCTTTAGGCGCTGCGCGACCACCTCGTGGCCGTCGCTATTGAATCCGTAACGATTGATTAGGGCCCGGTCGCTGACCAACCGAAAGACTCGCGGCTTTGGATTGCCCTCCTGGGCCAGGGGCGTCACGCTGCCCACCTCAATGAAGCCGAACCCCAAATCCTTCAGGCCCTGCACAGCCTCGCCGTTCTTATCGAAACCGGCTGCTATGCCAATGGGATTGCTAGCAAGGCGACCAAAGAACGAGCTGTGCAAATTGAGATCGTCCGTGTAGTCGGAGGCCGGGTAGAGACGGTATTTGCACGCGAGCACCGCCAAATTGTGGCTTGTCTCGGCCGGCAGCAGACGCACAGCGGGCATGACAAATGTGCGAAATAGATGATCCTGATTGTGGTAAGCCGTTAGGCCCATATAGAGGGCCGTGGCGCCTGCCGTCACAATGCCCAGGGATCGGAGCCGGGTCTGTGAAGTCCATAATATTATTTAATACATATATAAATTTATTATATTTCAAATATTTGTACAGCTCACCAGCTTTTGCGTCTTTTGCAACACCATCTTAATGAACGTTGTGAACTGAATCATTTTGCATGTGAGTCTTAAAAGCTAGTTAATAGGGGGAACTAATATACTGATGTGTGGATGGTTAGAGCCAGGTACAGAAATGTCTGCTATACCTTTAATATTTTCAAATATAGAACTGTGTGATTAGTAATGAAAATATTTGAATTGATATTACATTACATTAGAAACAAATGGAATGACTATATAAAGCCCATATGAGCTCGTTCACAGCTAAACTAAAAGGAATTAGTCATGAACGGAACCAATCAACTGCAATGATGAGTCAGTGTTGGTTTCCTGTCTGTTATTGCACCTTAACCAATAGCACATATGAGCCAGCATAAATAACGACATAAATATAAATATGAAAGGTGGCACATTTCGCAACACACAATGGGATCCCATGCTGCTGACGTGACAATTTGTGTTCAGTGTATTTAGAGATGACAATGTTTTAATTGATATAACTATATATTAGAAACAAATGGTTTGACTACATAAAGTCGTTATGAGCTGGTTCACAGCTGAACTACCTGAACTTAGGCATGAACGAAACAAATCAACTCCAATGATGAGTCAGTAATTGTTTTCTATCTGTTACTGCACCTGGACCAATTGCACATATGAGCCAGCATAAATAACAATAGATGTATATATAAATATGAAGGGTGGCACATTTCGCAACACACAATGGGATCCTACGCTGCTGACGTCACAGATTGTGTCCATGCAGTGCTGCGTGTACTTCTCGCTGGGCCTGCTCGTGTTTGTGGCCAACAAGTTGGCTGGCGACAACTACACGCTGGATCACCTTTTCGAATACCATGTATGTGGTTAGCCTAAAAAGGCCGCAATATACATATTCATCGTTGCAGGAAATACATATATATGATCTGGGTGGTCGTCTGGTAATCTGCGCTTTTGTGCTAAATGCTTTTGTGGCCTCCTTGGCGCTCTGGTGCATCGTTCGTCGCGCCAAGCTCTGCCTGGATTTCAGGTAGCTAGCTATCAGTAGCTATATATATATTTAATTAGCTTACGCAACTCTATTGTAGCTGCACTTTTCATTTGCTGCATCTGATAATCTGCTGGTGGTACAATCGCTCCTTTCCGGCGAACGCTTCCTGGTGGCTGCTCAATGTGATTACCGCAACGATAATGTGCATTGGCGGCGAGTTTTTGTGCCTGCAAACCGAAATGAAGGAGATTCCCGTGGGCTATGCGGCGCTCAATCAGAAGTCGGACGTATGAGTTGACCCGCTGATGGATTAACCGTGTGATTGTGATGCTAACCAAGCCACCCAATTACTCTAAACATACCTTTAATTTATTGTAAAACAGTTTAAGTGTATATATATATAAATGCTAATGCAATATCTGATATATGTAAGGCGCCCCACGCTTCAGGTTCAGCTCCTTGGGCACCGTCTGTGGCGGCATAAAAAACTTCAGCTCCGCGGCCGCCGGATCGCCGGATCCGCTGCCATTCTGCATGAACAGCTGGAAGAAGTGCAACTGGCTCGGCACCAGAAGCCAATAGCTGAACATGAGCCCGAACGAGACGATCAGCACGCCGAGCAGCAGCAGCGTCCAGCATTGGCTGCGTTGAGACTTCTGCATGATGTGCCCTCGACTGAGAGCAGAAAAAAAACAAGTCAATTTGACTGAAAAATAAATACACTAAGCAAACACACCTTTTGCGAACAGCCAGACGCTTCAATTAACTTATAGATACAAAAACAAAGAAACGAAAAAATTAAATTAAGAGCAGCAGAAGTCAGCTCCTCCTTAATTTGGCCAGCGCAACAATGCAGCCTAATCAGGTTTGCCAAATCTAATCAGACACTAATTGGCTCGACTGTGGTCCCCCAGCACGACGATCCAGCGCGAGCTTTCGCCGAATTAATGTTAATTGAGGAGCGCGGCGAACGCGCCACGAAAACATTCTATTTTTTATGCAAGCTGAAATTTTAAATTAACTACGTTGATCACAACTGCGCATATGGAAATGCACTTCTCTCCGCGATACGCTGACAGAATATCAAAAAACCGTTAGCTCTCACGCGCTCACTCTCTTTCGCTCTCTCTCTCTCTTGTAAACATAACAGGAAAGAAGAGTTGCCGTAGGCGAGCCGAAGATTGTATACCCTAGGCTACTTAATATAAGAAATATATTCTCTACTGCTGTATATAATATTTGCATTTTGGAGCAGACATCCTCTTTTAGGGCCACGAAATACAGTATATAGATACGACGTAGAATATACAACAAATCTTATATAGAACTTTTTTCAAAACAAATATTCTATACAAACGTATTATACCCCCTGCCGGGGTCCATATAAACAGGGGTATTTCCGCCAATTCTAAGATATTTATCTTTGTAAAAATGCGTAGATTCTTGTTTATTGGTTTGGAACCTTTGAATAAAAGACTCGTCTTTTCCATTTGCTAAATTATTCAGTTTATTTTTAGCAAACTTGTTTTTTTTTTTGGTTTTAAATGATTTTCTTGTATTTCGTGTTTGTGTGTGTGTGTTGTGGTTTATATTTATATATATATATATGTATGTATATATAACTTTAGCAGTTATACGTTTTCTTTAAAATCATCAATTGAAGTTCAAGTTTTATCAATTGTTAATCGCTTATCGCTTAAAGTTTTGTTTCGTTTCGTTTTCTTTTAATATATAAAGATATATATATATATATATTATGTATATCGATTTCAATAATTGAAAGAGAAAATATGCGAGAGGGAGGGCGGGGTGCGTAAAAGTTCACTCTTCACTTTTACTGGACAAATATAATTCAGATTGCCCTTTTTTGTTTGTTTAAATTTAATCCTTATATATCTGGCTCGCGCTTTGCTCTAGCATAACTATATATTTTTCCTTTGTTTATTATAATTATTAATATTATTTGTTTATGAGCCTATTTTTTGTCAACTACAATTCATAGTTTGTTGCAATTTGTTGTTGTGGTTGTTGGTGTTGTTGAATATTTAAGTTTAAGCAGATTTATTTTACTTTATTTGTAAATGTGTTGTGTGTGGGTGTGTGCTTGGGTGTGGTGTGCGTGTGTGTGTGTGTGTGTGTGTGTGTGTGTGTGTGTGTGTGTGTGTATGTTAATGCATGAGTGTGTGAGTGTTGCGCTGCGCACAGACAGTTTCTCTTTCACATTTGCTGCCCCTATATATATATATATATATAGATATATATATATAAACATATATGTATATATATATATGGATGATACATATAATATGCAAATATATTATTAAGTTGTTGTTGTCGATCGGTTCATCAAATGTTGCTCTGCTTTGCTCCTGCTTCTGCTTCTGCATCTGCTCCTTGCTGTTATTATTATTCTTGCTGATGTTATTATTGTTGTTGTTGTTATTGACGCTAGTCGGGATTATGTGGACGCTGTGAATGATGCTGCCGGCCCTTTTGGGTGACAGGCCTTGCTCATTGACCCCACCAATCGGGCCCGTTGTTTGAGTGCGAGCCACCGCCACCGCCGCCGCCGCCGCCGTAGGAGCCACCATATGAGCCACCGCCACCGCCGCCGCCGCCGCCGTAGGCTCCACCGCCAGAGCTGCCGCCACCTGCCGCAATACGGGAAAATATTTGATCATTATATATTCACTAGAGTATGCGGGAATTTGTGCGCAGAGTTCACTCACCAAACTTACCGTACGAGTTGCCATTGCTGCGATAGTTGCCACCGCCTCCGGTGGCGCCGGAGCCAGTGCTGCGACCGCCACCGCCGCCAATTCCGCCTCCGCTGCGTCCGCCGCCGCCGGAGGATGTACGATAATCGCGTGAGCCAAAGCCGCCGCCGTAACGTGAACCGGCACCGCCGCCGCGTCGCTTGGCGCCACCATGGCCGCGATCCGAGCTGAGCATCTCCTCCAGAAAGCCGGGTATCTCCTGTTTCGTTTCGATCAACAGCTCCAACAGATCGGAGCAAATGTTGCGATTTTTGTCATTGAAAAATGATGTGGCCACGCCCAAATTGCCCATACGTCCGGTACGACCAATTCGATGCACATACTCCTCCACATCGGTGGGCAGATCAAAATTGATCACATGTGTCACATGCGGAATGTCCAGACCACGTGCCGCCACAGCTGTGGCCACCAAAATGGGGCAATCACCGGAACGGAAACAGCGCAACGCCTCCTCGCGTTCCTTTTGGGTACGATCACCATGTATGCTGGTCACCGGATGATTGCACTGATAGAGGAACTCTTCCAGAGAATCGGCACCCTTCTTTGTCTCCACAAAAATGAGCGTCAGATTGTCCTTGGAGTATTCCGGCCCGTCGCGTATCGACGACAACAGATCCAACAAATACGAGCGTTTATCCTGATCGTATACCCACAATATGGTCTGAGTGATGTTCTCCGAGGTGGAGCCAACACGCCCGACGGCCAAGAATATATAATTGCTGAGAAAATCGCTGGCCAGCTCCTGGATCTGTTTGGGGAATGTGGCCGAGAACATCAACGTCTGGCGCTGTCCCGTCGGCGGCATATTCAGCTGTTCGACAATGCGACGAATCTGCGGCTCAAAGCCCATGTCCAACATGCGATCGGCCTCATCGAGGACCAAAAAACGTATATTCTCCAGCCCAACCTTGCCGCGCGTTATCATATCCTCCAATCGACCGGGTGTTGCGACAATCAAATGACATCCCCGATCCAGTTCGCGCATCTGTTCGCTGGTATTGTTGCCTCCGTAGAGGACAGCGGGACGCATGCGCGAGCGATAGGCGAACTTTTTGGCCTCCTCAAAGATTTGAGTGGCCAGCTCGCGGGTCGGCGCCAGCACCAGGCCCAGCGGGAACTGTTTGCGTCGGCTATATTGCCGATTGCTTTGCGGCGGCGCCGACAAGCCATGCTCGTACATCTGATTCAGGATCGGCACAAGAAATGCGGCCGTTTTGCCAGAGCCTGTCTGGGCGCAGGCCATCAGATCCCGTCCGCTGATTATAATTGGTATTGCGTATTTTTGCACCGGCGTCGGTTTATCATAACGCGCCAGACCCACATTATTCCTTATGATCTCTGTCAGCTGCACATCATCGAACGATGTGATGTGCGGCGGCACATTCTGGCCCGTCGCCTCCACGGGTATATCCTCGTATTTGTCAAAATTGATGCCCGTGTTGCCCACACCGAACAGCTCCGTCTCCAGGCGTTCGTCGCGTGCGCCCAATTTTGTGTAATCGGTGTTTCCGCCCCCGCCCCCGCCGCCGCCCTCCTTCCAGCGATTATTGTAGGCTCCGCCACCGCCGCCGTTTCCCCCGCGATTGCCGTAGCCTCTGTTGCCGCCGCCCCCGCCGCCGCCACCGCCCCCAGGTGCGCCGCCTTCAGCGGCGCCGCCATCGTACCCAATCGGGCGCTCCGGCTCCTGCCAGCGATCATTGCGTGGCTGCTGTGCCTCCTCCGATTGTTCGTTGAGGCCGTTGCCTCCGGCACCAGCGCCGGCGCCGCCACCAGCGCCTCCGCGATACGACGGTCCGCGTCGATCGCCAAAGCTACGTCCACCTCCGCCGCGATTCCAGTCGCCGCCGCGGCGCGAGTCAAATTCACCTACGACGAACGGAAGAAAAAGAATCTTTACACTTGTCCAAAAAATGTTAACCCAATACTACTGTTGCCATATCAGTTAAGCGCTTACCGTTATAGTTGTCCTCGTAGCGGTTGCTGCCTCCACGTCTGCCGCCGCCACCGCCGCCTCCGCCGCTTCCAAAACTTCCGTAGTCGCCGCTTTGGCGATTGAAGCCGCGATTACCTCCGCGATCGCCTCGGCGAAACTCACCGCCGCGCTGCTGCTGCTGCTGGTCCCTGTTATCGGAACGCGGTGCGGCACCTGAATCAAAGCCCTGGCCTTGATTATCTAAGTCCGCGTTGTTGTTGCCACCACCACCTCGAAGATGCGGGGGCACATAAACGCCACCAGTGACCGAATTAGTGGAAGTCTTGCTTGTTATGGGGCCGCTATAGTTAGCCGAGCCGCCATTCAAGTCCAGACCAGCAACCTGCAAGGGCACGACCAATATTAAAAAACAAAACACCAACAAAAACAAATGTAAATAAATTGAACGGCGGGCTACATTTAACTATTGTGACCTACATTGAACTGTAGTGGCAACACTGCGCGTTGCTGATTCGTGCTGCATAAGCAATTAACTATTATAAACAGAGTCGGCAACTTTTTTAAAAATACAGTTGGCAACACTGCAGAGATGTGGGAGATTTCAGCTGCTGACTGTTCAAACCCGTAATACGTCGTATTTTTTCAATCATATTTAATGATAACAAAATAAACAAATCGACTTTTGCGTGAGTTTCGTGTCACGATCAACTCCGACACACACACATACACACATATATATATATATATATATATACATATGTACGCGATCAAGTTCAACGAATTCTAAGCCGTTGCCGAAGAGAACTTTGTAATAACAAGTTTTTTCGGTAGAACATACATATACACATACAGTCGCAATCTTCTCACAATTCCATTCGCCATTCCCGGTTAGCAACATGTTTTATTTGAAGCGCGACGCGTATATGTCACACTCACACACAAGAAGCGCAACTAGTTTGAGAGGCTTTGACAGGCAGGGGCCTAGCAACAACAACAAAAACAATAGGATGCCACCCACACACGCGCAAAACTCATGCTTAGTGCAAAGTTTTCGTGGAAAGAGTCGAGATGTAGAAGCTATACAATGTGGAACTTGTTTTCGCCACACAATCATTTACAGGGTGTTATCGCATTGTGGATGTGGCTCGGCTCACAACGCACATATTACATGCACGTCTGGCAACCCTGTTTACAATTATACTCAGCTTCCACATGCGTGCGTGAGCGAGAGCAATGCAAAGAGCACGCCGCAACTGGCACGCTCACACACACTTGCATTCACTGGTTTAGAATTGCGGCTACACACAGGCACACACACATAAAATCAAAAACACTCTCGCACGCATACACGTACACTTGCACAGCAATGAACATGCCAAATTGGAGGCAGGCTAAAATTTATACAAAAGAAATTACACAAATAAAATAGCAGAGCAACACAAATACACAGACAGATATGGCCTATACGTACACGAGTCACCGTTCGTTGCAAAATGTAAAAGCGCAACGCGTTCCACGGTCAGACGTTTTATATGTTATGAAATCAATAAAAAAAAAATGTGCAGAGCCCTGACTGAATACTGTTCAATAATCGTGCTCGGACCGCATGAGCATCGCCGACTCTTTCAAACATGGACACACACACAGAAACACTTTTAGCTGACACAGCTAACACACATAAGCACAAATGTACCATTACGTTTTTTTTCTTCTTCCATTATGTACCCTCTTTTGCACCGCACCACATTTTACATTCACACACATACACACAAGTACCATACTTACTTGCTGCTCTAGACCTGTGCCATTTTGGTTAATAGCATTACTCATATTATCCTCCAATCACTTGCTTGTTTTTTCTTTCTTTCCGTTTAGGAAAATTTTGCAATTGTTCTTGATTTTGCGCACACTTGCAATTTCCGAAAAAGTAATTGTATGTAAATTGTTTTTCTTTCTTTTTTTTGTGTTAGTGTTGCACTTCGTGTCTATACGTTTTTCTTTTAGTTTTTTTTTTCCGACAACTTCTTACGTTCCACAAGCTACTACGTTCTTATGTGGAGAGAGCGAGGTTGTACTTTTCACAATCAGTTTCTTCGATCAATGAGACCTATATATTGTTCATATGTTTTGCTAGGCCTACTTGTGCCTACTGACAATCACAAGCCTGTTATTGTGCTTGTGCTTAAAATGTATGGTTTTTATACGCTTTCGCGTTTTTTATGCTTTCAGACGCGTGTCTTATCCACACCAACGGCGAAAACGAGCCACACGGGAAAAATGGTGGAGAGCTGGTGATGGGAGCGCGTGAGTCAGCGCCGTTGCTTATCGTTATCGCAGTATACAGGGTTGATTTGACAGAGCTGCTTTGCTTAATGCGTTACCAGACTGTTGAGGTAAACGCTTTGCTTCACAAATTGTAAGTCGATAGTCTTATCGAGTTCTGGCAGCCGTTAGAGGTGCCCAGTTTTTCTTTTCTAAATCTTCGCAATCTCTTATACAACAACTCTTTTTTAAGAGAACCTTGAACAACTTTGAACACTAAGGTGGATCACTTCGCTATGTTGGGGCTAACGTTGTTTGTTTCGAGAAATGCTTGCTTTGCAGTTGAAATTTTGTATGATTTATGCCAAAACTGGTTGTGTTATGTGCATGTTTTGACTATTTAATTTTTAGGCTTCGAAAATTTGAAGCAAAATTCAAGGAAGTATACAATGTTGTTGTTGTATTTATTATTAACGCACAAACACATACAGCTGGTAGACATACATACATGTAAATATACATTGTTTTAATATATGTTTATATAGAATAAATGCTTTTGGTATTTTGGCTGTAGCTAAAGTTTATAATTAGTAGCATGTACTGGGAATGTTGCAAGTTGCCTGCTGCTAAACTACTAACAATAAATATCTTTATATACCTTTAAATATATATATATATGTGTGTATATATAACATAAATAATATGGCCAGCTGCGGCTTCAATGTGAAAAGTAACTGAATTCGTTTTGTCGAATTCAAATTGGCAATTAACAGTGTTGCCAGATGCCAGAAAGCTAAATTAGTTGAAATTGTTCAACGTAAATAGCCACATTCAGCTTGAAACAAGCTGAATTGGCAACATTGGCATTCAGCCCTTGAGCAGGCAACGTTTATAGAATTCCCGATCGATCGCATCGCTGGGTATATACGAGCTCCATTTAAAGATTAGAGCCAGCGTCTCGCCGGCCGTCAGATGATCCAGCGCAATGTTGAGAAAACAGTTCCAGGTGTAGAAATAATGCCGTGACAGCTGCTCCGGCTCCACGCTGCCGACGCATTCGCAGTTGACGCAGACCAAATGGCCGCGTTGCAGCTCCACGAAGTGCTCGAAGCAGCGGGCCCAGGCGGCGCCGTTGAGCTGCCTACCCACATCCTGCAGCAGCTCGACGGAGCCATAGTTGAAGACAATGGGCAGCACTTTGTCCAGATTGTGCTCGGCCAGATAGAATTTGGCCAGGACGTCGAGCAGCGATGGCACCGCTTGCAGCACATCGAAGCACTTGAGCTGCTCGTGCCGTGACCAAAAGTAACGAAGCAGAACGGCGCCCAGCTCGTGGTATTGGCATGCATTTGGAAAGCGGAGCGGAAAATTGCACTGGCTGCAGCGGACGATTTCCAGGCCGGAATTGAGCAGCGCCAAGCCGTTGGCTATATAGTCGCGCGTGGCATCGTCCATTTCCCAGATTAGCTCCGGATTCAGATAGTTGAAATACATCTCATAGCAGTTGCGTTGCGCCTGCTCCGGGCTGTCGCCATGCTCCAGCATAACCTGCCCCAGCTTGGCCAGCAGCTGCATCAGCTCGCCGGCCGCATAGAGATCGAAGACGCCACGATAGCGTTCCACGGAGTGGGTGCGACTGAACTTGGCGCCCCTGTGTATCAGGTAGAGATTATAGATGGTCTTCTCCTCCGGACTGATGTGCGGCGTGGTTGGCGTGGCGACTGTGGCACGCTTCCGGCTGCGGTTGCAGACAATTTCCTCATCCTCTTCGGGCGTCTCGTAGCGCGCCTTGATATCCTTAAAGGGCTGGGAACGCTCACTGGCGGGTATTAGCTCACGAACCAGCTGCTGCTGCTGCTCCTCGGCGAATATGTTGAACTTGTATTTGATAATATTTTTGCCAAACTTCCCGGTGACTGTCAGCAGCGCGTCCTTGAAGTGTCCCGACTTGGGCGGCTGCTTTAGATTATCGCAAAACGCATTCTCCAGCACGTACACGCCTTTGCTGGGAACTCCTCCTTCTTCTCCTCCTCCGCCGCCTCCTCCTCCTCCGCCGCCTACTCCTCCTACTCCCCCTCCCACCGTGCTCAAGCTGCCGCTGCGCTCCGTTGTCGCCGAGCTGCCGCCAGAGCTTTGTGTGTCCAGCGCGCTGCCCGTGCACTGGGCAATGGCATCAAAGATCACGGATATATCGTTCAAAAGCTCGTACTGCTGCCGTTCAATCAACAGCTGCTTCAGCCGGTTGAGCTGCTTCAGGTCTTCGTGCTCGCGCGCCTTGTCAGCAAAGTATTTGACATGTTGGCGCAGCAGGCGGGCGCACTGCGGCAGCCTGGACATCTGCATCAGGGAGATGGCGTGCGCCTGCAGCGTCTGCAGCTGGACGCTGTACAGCGAACCCGTTTGGGTAAAGACAAAGATATCCGCGCCGGCGACGCGGCAGTCGACAATTCGCTCGAACTGATTGCACCAGAGCACGACCGTGGAGTGGCGCACATCGAAGATGTAGAGGCCCAGCTCGGTGTAGGCCAGCAGAAAGTTCTGGCCCAGGCGTTGTAGCTTGGCGAACTGCAGCTGCTGCGGCTGATAGTCCAGCAGCTCATCGTTGGCCTCCAGTGCATCCGCATCTTCCGCATCGAATGCCTCGCTCTCGCTGGGCCTGAGTATCTTGGCGGGCGCGGTGGCCAGTGCGCCCTTAAACTGATGTGTTTGCACCACTTCGCCCTCGAAATCCACCTCCCAGATCCTTGTGCCGGGACGGGCACAGTAAATGCGCGACGGCTGCAGAGATTCGTGGGGAGATATAAAGAAGCAGGCGCCAAATGCGCCATCCCGTGGACGGTTACCGATCTGCGGGCAAAAAAAAACCATGGAGGGAGTTGTTTCTTCCGGGCATTAGTTGGGCTGGTTTACCTGCTTGTACTCCTCGTACTCGGTGTTGCAGAGAATACACTTAGTGCTGTTGGACACCAGGAGCAGGGATTCAAAGTCATCGATCTGGACGACAGGCGCATCCAGATACAGAAGCGGATGCACGGTCATGTTGAACAGCAGGCTGTGTCCAATAAAGGACGAGAGCAGCACCAGGTTCACCTGGCCTCGCGTATCGCCATAGTAGAATTGCTTCTCATCCGGCGTCCAATGGATGCAACTCACCTGCACCGACTGATCGGTGCTCAAATGCGTGACAATCACCTGGGGTGCGGCCTGAGCGGAGAGATTCACCGCATACACACAGATTAGCGAGCGTTGGGTGGCAAAGGCCACATACTTGTTGTTGGCCGAGATGCTCAGGTGTGTGACGGGGCCATGTTTATTGGGGATCAGGTGCATAAACTTGCCGCCACGATTGAAAAAGTACAGCGAGCCCGAGGTGGCACCGAAGATGATGTAGTTGTCAGAGATATCAAAGCACGTATACTATGGAATAGAGAAAATTAAATAGCAGTTAGCATTTTGTATTAAATTACAACAATTTGTTATTACCTTGATCCGATTGCTGTGCCTCAGCGGCTGTGACAAATGCTGTGAAAAATCAATAAAATTGGACAGACAGTAGGCGTCGGTCATTTTGCTGCTTGTTACTGGTTGACTCGGGTGTATTTACATTGTTCGCACACTTAACTGGCGAACTTCTCGTTTGTTATTATTCGTTTATTATTTATGCATTTTAACTGTTAGCACAAAAAACAACAACAACAAAAACGAGGATGCAGCTCTTACAGATGTTAGTTTAATGTTGCCAGTACGTTGCTGTTTCAGGGTCTGGCAGCCTCAGCAACTTATTTACATTCAATAAACGACTGGCTGGCATCCTCACCACGCACAGCTGTTATAGTTGTTTTGTTTGAAAAAGCTTTAATAAATTGAAAAATAATATTCTTAATGCAGTAATAGTTAATTTTTTTATATTTAAGCATATTAACGTTGCTGTTTAACAGCATGCCGGCGCATTGTCGCTGCTCCAAACAGCTGCGCAACCTCGCCGCCCCCTCCTTACCTAACCCAACCATGCTCACAGTCGCTGTCAGCTAAACGTCAAAACAGTTCGTGGCCGTCGCGTTACAAAAAGAAGTTCAACCGAAACGCTATGAGGAATAAAAATACAAACGCGAAACACTAAAAGTGATTAATAATAAGCAAAATTTATTTGCATATGTGAAACAAAGCAAAATGGCTGATAAGGAGCCAAAAACGCCTGCACCATCGCCCACAGAAGAGGGTCTCGCCGATATGGCAGCAACGGCTGCAGCAGCTGCGACTGCGGCGGCTGGCCGCGACGCCGACGACAGCGCCGCCGTTGCATCCAGCGGCACAGGCAGCACACAGAGCGGCAGCACAAATGTGAAGGTTTTGATAATTGGCGCTGGAATGGCTGGTCTATCCGCTGCCAATCATCTGTTGCAAAACGGTTGCGATGACTTTCTCATTGTGGAGGCGCGCGGTCGGGTGGGTGGGCGAATTGTGTCCATACCGCTCGGCAACAATCAAAAGGTATTGCAGCGCATTATGTAAGCAATATGTTTTTGTCGGCAACCGCTAAGGGTAGGCATGGCTCTAGGTGGGGGAGGGTGTGGGCAGAGTGTGTTGGTATTTTTGTCTGTTTTTTTTTTTGGCTCGCACAAAAATATAAAATTATAGATTTTTCAACGCGCTGACCCAACCACCGCATGTTCATTTACTAATAAATATACAAAATTATAGATATTGTATTTAAAGTAAAAACTTTAAATACATTAAAAAACAAAATGATTTTCTATTTTTAATTTTTGTGGCCTTACATTTTACGTGTCCTTGTCCTTGCCACCCTTCGCTTTTTTTTTAGCCGGAAGTGGCAACTACCAAGCCGTCCAGCTCTGTTTCGGGCACGAGAATTTCCGTTTCCCGGTTGTTATACAATTGGCTAATTTCTAGATAAGATTATATACCAATTATGACGTAAAGGGGGCGTTGCATTCAGCGACGGGTAAACAATCACGTAGACAGTTTAAAAATGATATTAATCAAATAATACATAGGCTAAAATTCGGAAATAGATACATACTACATCACATTTGCTTAACGAGCGAGTCGTCATCCTCAAGAATTATCTTATAACAACTATCTTATATATGTATGTATATATCATATAGGTCAGTTCTTATCAGGCTAAATGGAAAGTGAAATGTATTTTATCTATTAGTTTATTAATAAACAGGCATTCCCATATATTTAGTAGCTAGCAGAAGTGGGAAATGCAAAAAACTCTATGTTAGGGGTGTTCAGTATAAAAAGAAGTAGGAGGAGTACAGCATTATGTTAGGGGTGTTCAGTATAATTATAGAGCTCTATATTAATCGGTCAAAGTAAAAAGTTTAAATATATATATTTGAAATTAAAATTTAATTTTTAATCAACAAATAATATATAAACTTTTGTGGTGAATACCCCTGTTGTGGGTTTTGCTCTGATCATATTTTCTTTCTCCGTAGGTGGAACTGGGCGCCAATTGGATACACGGCGTGCTGGGCAATCCGATATTTGAGATAGCCGTGCAGCATGGTCTAGTCAGCGTTGTGAACGTACCAAAGCCGCACAAAGTGGTGGCCACCACCGAGGATGGCCATCAAGTTCCTTTCAGCATACTGCAGGAGATCTACGAGGCGTACGTCTGTTTTCTGCGCCGCTGTGATGAGTATTTCCTGTGTCAGTATAGCCCACCGCCGGACATAAACAGCGTGGGGGAGCACATCAACTATGAGATTCAGATCTATCTGAGCTCCGTGCAGGATCCCAAGGAGAAGCGCCTGAAGCAATTGATATTCAATTGCCTGCTCAAGCGCGAAACCTGCATCACGGGCTGCCACAACATGAACGAGGTGGACCTGCTGGAACTGGGTGAGCAGTCATTTCTGTGCTTAGACCTTGAAGTATATTAAAAATTTGTTGGCTTTTGCTTGCAGGCAGCTATACGGAACTGCAGGGCGGCAATATTGTGCTGCCCGCCGGCTACAGTTCCATATTGCGTCCGCTGAGCGCGCATATCGCCAAGGAATCCATCGTGACCAAGTGCCCGGTGAAGAAGATACACTGGAAACGAAAAAAGACATTTACCGGACTGGAAACCGTTGATGAAAACTCGGAGAATGAGGATTCCGATGATTCGCAAAAGACCGTCACGGAAGTGCCCACGGCGGCTAGTGCCGCTTTGCGTGGCGCCTCCGTGGAGTCGAATGCCAGCAGCAATTGTGATGATGCGCCCGAGGGCGCCGTTCGCGTCGACTGCGAGAACGGACGTGTGTTCCATGCGGCGCATGTGATATGCACCATACCGCTGGGCGTGCTGAAGCAGACGCACCACACGCTCTTCGATCCGGAGCTGCCGCAATATAAACAGGAATCTATTGAGAATCTCATGTTCGGCACCGTGGACAAAATCTTTCTGGTCTACGAGCGGCCATTTCTCAGTGCGGCCATATCGGAGGTGATGCTGCTCTGGGACGATGAGAAGCAGGACGCTGTCAGCGAGGCGGATCGCGCCACAGAGGCTTATCTCAGCAAGAACTGGTTCAAGAAAATCTACTCGTTTGCTAAGATTACGGACACACTGCTGCTGGGCTGGGTGTCGGGTCGGGAGGCGGAGTATATGGAAACGTTGCCAAACGAGGCTGTCGCTGATAAATGCACCGAAATTCTGCGCAATTTTCTGCAGGATCCCTACGTGCCCAAGCCCAAGACGTGTGTGTGGTACGTTTAAATGAACCTATCCAATTCCTATTCGTCTAATTGTATCTATTGTCTATTTAGCACCAGCTGGAAAACCCAAACGTATACGGGCGGCGCATACACCTCAATACCCGTGGGCGCTACGCAGGAGGACATCGAGAACCTGGCCCAGCCGCTGTACGCGACGCCGCAGGCCACCAAGGTGAGAGTCCAAAGAACTTCTCTAGCTTCTTACTCAATGTCCTCTGCTCCTTTGACAGCCTGCCATTGTGTTTGCCGGCGAGCACACGCATTCCAGCTTTTACTCCACCGTACATGGCGCCTACTTGAGCGGACGGACAGCGGCACAGTACTTGCTGGCGAATGACGAACCCGACGAGATTATCATGGAATCCGATGGCAGCGATCTAAGCGCCTGGATGCAGGGCATTGCACTGGACTGAGCCGAGCCGAGCCGAGCAACGATAACAATTTCGTTTTTGTATTATAATTTATGAACGTTACGTTTTTTATGAACTCTTTTATTTATCGCTTCTTTGCGTAGGAGCCGCTTTTTTAAGCAATTTTGTTTTAGTGATATCACGTTTTGTGTATTTTTCCGTTTGTTTTTAGGTTCCATTGTGCATTTGTTTAATTATACAAGATTTTTGTTATTGCCTTTTCTTATCAAATATCAAATTCCACACAGCATTCGCTTATTTATTTTGTGAACAGCTTCTAGAAAATCCGCTTGTAAAATATCAAGAAAATTAAAACTTTATACATAAATATATAATGTTAACATATTTGAATACAAATTAAAAAGAAGAAACAAAAACAAATTCTCAGTGCTTTTTAAGCAGCTTTCATTGTAATTGTGAGTAAAAATTGATTGTGCACAAAATCAAATCGTAACGAGAATTGTTTGGACCGTAAAATATATGCCTATTTTTATAGATTCATATTTAATATAGTCGAAATTTGTGTTAAGTTACGAAAACAATTAGAATCAAGTTTTTCGAACAAAGAGCTGCTGCGAGTCTTTAAGTGAAATTTATACCAAAAGACAAAACAAATTAAAAAGAAAGTGTAAATTTTAATGTAACTATTTATTGTTAATGTTAACTATTTTGCTAACTAAATTATGCATTAGTTAAATCTATACTAAGACAACTAAAACAAGCAAACAAGAAATGATATTACAACATTTTATGTATATCCAAAATAGATTACATATATGTATATTTATTTGTATTTATTTATAATTATTTCAACTTGTGCGCATCCGAGAATAAATCAACACGCTAAATTGTCAAAATGCGTTTTTTATTTTGTTCCATTTGTTTACACTTGACTGTACCGCCCACATCGGTCCGCCTCATCAGTGCCCGAATCAATGTGCTTTTTAGCCACGTGCGCCCGTAAGCCTTCGATAGCTCAGTTGGTAGAGCGGTGGACTGTAGTATGGTATTCACAGTATAGACATCCATAGGTCGCTGGTTCAAATCCGGCTCGAAGGATTCATTTTTTGTTACTTTTTATTTATTTTATTTTTATTTTTTGTTTCCATCAAGTTGGCATTTTTATTTAGTTCGACTTCCAAACTTCTATTTGCTTTATTTAAATCAGTTTCTTCGATAACGTCTGCAGCAAATCACCTATTTTCATATTTTTTATTTTATTTTAAGCGTCGATCGCGCCGTTTAGCAAAATTTTAGTATATTCGTTTGTTCAACACTGTAAAAAGGTACTTTCATTAAAGTTACCCAGTAAAAAAGTTATATCCTTCGAGCCGGATTTGAACCAGCGACCTATTTGCTTTAAATATCAGTTTCTTCGATTACGTCTGCAGCAAATTACCTGTTTTCATATTTTTTATTTTAATTTAAGCGTCGATCGCGCCGTTTAGCAAAATTTTAGTATATTCGTATGTTCAACACTGTAATAAGGTAATTTAATTAATGTTAACCAACCAGTAAAAAAGTTATATCCTTCGAGCCGGATTTGAACCAGCGACCTATGGATGTCTACATCATAAATGCCATACTACAGTCCACCGCTCTACCAACTGAGCTATCGAAGGCGCAAATGACGGGTGACCAATTTCTTATTTCAAGGCGTACTATTAAAGCGCTTGAAATTGAGGCATATCTTTCGTTTTAAAATAACTTGCGCATGCGAACCGAAAAAAGTGCCTCGTTGCTTGCGCTGTAGAGTGAGATGTGGGCTTAAAAGCACACCTAACTTAATGAACCTATTCTCATCTCGTTCTAGCCGCAAGTAAACCAAGCCGTCTCATCGCACTCTTTTAACTTTAAAGCTTTTATTTGGTGTGCTAACGACTGCGACGTCAGCGTCGACAAAGGCAGCAGAATTGCGTCCATACAAAGCAAAATTGAACGCGGTGGCAGTTTAGTTCCAATCGCCGGCTGCACGAGTTCATTGTTGTTGACAGCTTTTGTGCCAAGGAATCTTAAACTTTCAGGACGGCATTATTTTGGTTTGCCGTTTGCAATAGAAGAGCCTTCCTTTGGTTAACAGGGAGCAACTTAAGTTTTCCGCCTAAGCAAACACCCACACGTATCGTACTCAGAATGGCGTATCACAAGCCGGAAGCGAAGACTGTTCAGGATTTGAAAGATATTGCGCACAAGTTGCGTATTGATTCTATCAACTCAACCCAGGCCTCCAAATCTGGGTAAGCATACAATCACCATAGAAAAAGTTGTGTACCTTGCACGCTCGAACGGCTCTTGGGCCGGCAAAGGTGACCCCCGGCTTAAGGCTGCCAGGCCACGTGTTTTTCTCAATGCAACGCCGTTCTAAAAAAGCACATTTACT
Source organism: Drosophila kanekoi (assembly GCA_037075305.1). Lineage (NCBI taxonomy): Eukaryota > Metazoa > Arthropoda > Insecta > Diptera > Drosophilidae > Drosophila > Drosophila kanekoi. The sequence goes on along the minus strand of JBAMCE010000011.1, from coordinate 577,178 downwards.
TATTGCGCTGCATACACGGACACATGCACATTTGGTATGTGTGCGCGTTATAGTATGTGTGTGTTTGCATGCGAATTTGAATTCTTGTAGAAAAACTGCGATTATTGATTTGGTTGTTAATTTGAAATTTTGTTAATTAACCTTCACTGACCTTGACAAATGTAGCTTATTCAGTTAATTCAGCATATCCAGTTTTAAGCACACACACATTCACTTACGTGCGTGAGGCGTCGCAGCGGCGCTTCGGAGTTCAGTGTTCAAAAGCTCTTGGAATTTTGCGGCCAGTTGGCAACGCATTATTGCAAAAACGGCAACAGAAAACAACACAAACATTATTTAATGGCCGCAAAATCGCTACCACGCTCTGACGTTTTTATAACCTTTATGAGGGGTAACTAATTAAACTAAATGCACGATAAGCTAAGCAGTTAAAGTACGAGTTTATCATCAACTATTTAAATGCATTTTAGCCCAATTGGACTATTTGTTATCGCATCTTACTTTTCCACTTAACTGATAAGCTGCTCTCAACATGCACATGCGTTTGAGTGTGTATAGTGACCTCTTTAGTACCCCCCGGGGTAAGCAGATAACCTACAGTTGCTTGGTTTGTCAGAGCTATAGCTAAAGATATGACCGATTACAAACCATATAGAGGTGACCGGTTAGAGCATTCCCATTCAACATAACCTTCAATAGTTCTTTATTGAGTAAAGGGCGTCGCCAAGGGCCCCTCTTAAAATCCATGCGAAAAGTTTGTGTGCCCAGATCTATTTCTGCAGAACGTGCATATTTGAGACTAAAAACGGCCAGCCGGTTTCTATTTCAAAATGTATACAAACCATGTCGGCGATAAGGTCTATTTGTATGTATGTATGTGTACATACATATGTATGTAATGTATACAAATGTGGTCTGTAAGACGAGCCTCCATTTTGGGGGCAGAGTTTTCACAGTATATCGGGTTATGATCGTATTATTTTCAGATCGAACAAAAGTAATAATTATTAATATACATATACATATATAATAATAATAAATTCAATTGTTGTTTATTGAGCAAAAGGGCGTCGCCGAGGGCTCCTCTGCGAATCCATGCAAAAAGTTTGTGTGCCCAGATCTATTTTTGCAGAACGTGCATATTTGAGACTAAACACTGCCAACCGGTCTTAGCGATAAGGTCTATTTATACATAGATATACATCTATGGATGTATGTATGTGTGTAATGTTTACAAATGTGGAAGACGAGCCTCCATTTTGGAGGCACAGCATATCTGATTTATTTATATGAGCAATTTTATCGAATGACTTGCAGATCGATCAGATCAGATATATATGTACTATATTTTTTGCATTTATGTAAATATTTTTTCTATTCCCTGTGCTACGCTTGCAGTCACCCAACATCATGCAGTTCCCTTGCCGAGATCATGTCCGTGCTGTTCTTCCAGCAGATGCGTTTGAACATGAAGCACCCCCGTGATCCCTCCAGCGATCGTCTGGTCCTGTCCAAGGGACATGCGGCCCCCATTTTGTATGCCGCCTGGGCAGAGGCGGGCCTGTTTCCCGTGGACGAGCTGAAGAACTTGCGCAAGATCGACAGCGATCTGGAGGGTCATCCGACGCCGCGTCTGAATTTCATAGATGTCGGCACCGGATCTCTAGGCCAGGGAGTCGCCGTGGGCGCTGGCATGGCATATGTGGGCAAAAATTTCGACAAGGCCGACTATCGCACCTATGTGATCGTGGGCGATGGCGAATCCGCCGAGGGCTCCGTCTGGGAGTCGCTTCACTTTGCGGCCCACTATGGCCTGGACAATCTGTGCGTGATCTTTGATGTGAACAGGCTGGGCCAGTCGGAGCCCACATCGCTGCAGCACAAAATGGATGTCTATCGTGATCGCTTGGAGGCGTTCGGCTTCAATGCGCTCGTCGTCGATGGCCACGACATCGAGGAGCTGTGCAAGGCGCTGCACTGTGCGGCCAGCACGAAGAGCAAGCCGACGGCCATCATTGCCAAGACATTCAAGGGCAAGGACTTTCCGGACATTGAGGATCTGGACAACTGGCATGGCAAGCCTTTGGGCGACAAGGCGCCCGCCGTCATCAAGCATCTACAAAGCCTGATTGTCAATCCGAACGTCAAGCTGTCGCCCAAGAAGATGTGCAAAACGGGCCAGGCGCCCGAGGTGGACATTAATAATATTAAGCTGTGCGCACCGCCCAACTACAAGCTGGGCGATACGGTCGCCACACGCCTGGCCTACGGCACAGCGCTGGCCAAGATTGGCGCCGACAACGATCGTGTGATTGCCCTCGATGGGGATACCAAGAACTCCACGTATTCCGATAAGTTGCGCAACGCCTATCCGGAGCGTTATATCGAGTGCTTCATTGCCGAACAGAATCTTGTGGGTGTGGCTATTGGCGCCGCCTGCCGTCGCCGCACCGTGGCTTTTGCCTCGACTTTTGCCACGTTCTTTACGCGCGCCTACGATCAGATCCGCATGGGCGCCATCTCGCAGACGAACGTGAACTTTGTGGGCTCCCACTGTGGCTGCAGCATTGGCGAGGACGGTCCTTCGCAGATGGGCCTGGAGGATATTGCTTTGTTCCGCACAATTCCCGGCAGCACCGTCTTCTATCCCTCGGATGCGGTGAGCACCGAGCGTGCCGTCGAGCTGGCCGCCAATACAAAGGGCGTGTGCTTCATACGCACCTCGCGTCCCAATACGAGCGTTATATACAACAACGATGACAACTTTGCCATTGGACGCGGCAAGGTGGTTCGCCAGAAGCCCTCCGACGAGGTGCTGCTCATTGGCGCTGGCATCACGCTGTACGAGTGCCTGGCCGCCGCCGAGCAGCTGGAGAAGCAGTGCATCACGGCCCGTGTCCTCGATCCCTTCACGGTGAAGCCACTCGACGTCGATCTGATCCTGGAGCATGGCAAGCAGTGCGGTGGCCGTGTGGTTGTTGTCGAGGATCATTACCAGTAAGTGAATCCTCCAGACGGGTTTCCTGTCAGGCTAAAATGCTTTCTCCATTGTAGGCAAGGCGGTCTGGGTGAGGCTGTGCTCAGCGCTCTTGCCGAGCATCGCAATTTCGTGGTGAAGCATCTGTATGTGCCCACGGTGCCACGCTCTGGACCTCCGGCCGTTCTGATCGATATGTTTGGCATCTCTGCTCGGAATGTTGTGGCTGCCGTCAATAACATCCTCAAGAAGTGAGCAACGGGACTGTCAAATCGGCAGCTCTATATATGCACATTATCATTTTCCACTATGTTAAAAAAATAATTTTTTATTAAATTTACAATAAATTCCATTCGGTAAAAGTAGTTATCGCATTTAAATAAAAAGCAGTGTGCCCGTCGGGTAATAAGCTGATAAAGCTAAAACCAAGCCAAACCTGACAAAACGGTTAAAAGAGCCTCGTTGGGACAGTCTCATTGAAGGCGAGTGTAAAGACTACTCGGAATATTCTGTGTGTCGTCAATAATATCGTCAAGAAGTGAGCAACGGGACCGTCAAATTGGCAGCTCTATATTTGCACACTAATTACCATTTTCCGCTATGTTAAACGAATTTTGTATTAAATTTACAATAAATTCCGTTCGGTAAAAGTAGTTATAGCATTTAAATAAAAAGTAGTGTGCCCGTAGGGTAATAAGGTAATAAAGCTAAAATCAAACCAAACCTGGCAAAACGATTACAAGAGCATCGTTGTAACAGGCTGCTTGCAAGCCAGAGTGTGTAAAGCAAATGCTTGCTCGTGTTTCATTGTATAGTCGTACTATAACAACAGCAATTCAGTACCGCGTGACTAAATTCCTAATATTAAAAAAACAATTATTTGATTTAAATATAACTGTACTTTAAATGAAGTGTGGCCGTACCGCCTAAGGGCTTCTCTTGCTAAATCCACACTTATCGAACTATCGCTTTTGTCACATGGCAACTCAGCCACAAAAGAAGGCTGTTTATTTAACAGACTGTTTTAAATGTGTCGTTTATTGTTGTCTGGCAGCCCTGTTACAACAACATTTGATTGGTTGCATGCCTGCTGTGTGACCATATCGCTTAAACGCAAAGAGCGGCAACATTTACAGCTACATTGTTGAAATTAACTGGCGCCCAAATTGTTGTGCGCAGCTTGAATTTTGTTAAAAGAGCTAAGAAAATTGCATAAATGTCGAGTGAAAGTGAGGAGTTCTACAGCGACGAAGGGACGGAAGTCGTCAGCAATACAACATCGGGTGAGTAAATTAAAAAATACTTGTAATAATAAAAAAATTAACATTGAAATAAATCGTATACAATTCACAAGGACGCTCCTCGAGTCGCAGCAGCGCCACCGCTGGCCGTGTCTCGGGCGCCAGCCGTCGCAGCGTTGTCAGCAATCTGACTGTTGAGGAGTCGAATACGGATTCCGATGGTTCAAGCGTGCTTCAACCTGTTAAAAAAGGGCAGCGAGCTGGCGGCCGACGCCAGGCCGTGATTTATTCAGACAGCGATGAGGAGGACGAGCTGGATCAGCGCGCCCTGTCGCCGCGCACGCGTATGAGCATCACTGGTGTGCGGCCGGACGATATGAGCGATGGCTCCAGTGAGATTGACTACAGCGACGAGGAGGAGCGCCAGCCGCAGCCACATTCTCGCCAGAAGCAGTCCAGCCCCAGCCACAGCGATCAGGCGGACGAGACCTACGACGATTATGAGGAGCGGGAGCAGGCTGCCGCAGAGCGTTATCGCCGAGCGACCATCGATGGCCTGCACTCGCCACGTTACAGCACACAATTTGCGACCAGCATAGAGGAAACCTTGCACTCGACGCTCTTTCCCAATGAACAGCAAGAGCTGCAGCTGCCGAAGTCGCCGAAAAACGATTCTTCGGGCAGCGATGTGCTCATCCTGAGCAACAAGGAGACGCCCATTGAGATCAGCAGCAGCAGCACCGACAACGATGACAGCTACAATAAGGAAAATGCTTTGGGCCGCAAATCGCGAGGCTATTCGCCACGCAGCAGCTCCGAGGCGCCCAGGCGCCGATCCGGCAACAAATTAATACAGCCGACCATTAAGGCGGTCATTAAGAAGCAATCGCCCCGGCGCGCCAGCGTCAAGGGCCAGCAGGTGTCGCCGGAATTCTACGAGAAGGAGTCGCGCAAAGTATCGGAAATGCACGTCCAGCTGAACGAGGCGGAGAAACTGTACGAGAAGGTGGCCCACAAGCTGCCCGACAAGGGCATACAGATCAAGAAACGTATCGATGCACTCCGTCAGGACATCGAAATTAAGCAAAAATATCTGTCTGGACTCACTGTGCAGCAGGAGAAGCCACAAATAAAGGTCACCAAGCCGCGTGCCTCCAATCCGCGCAATCCCCAAAATCCCGAGGCGCCCGACTGGGATCAGCTGTCTGCCGCGGTCAATCAAATACAGCCCACACACACGGGCGCCAAGGGTTTGGCGGCCTTTAACGCCATGAAGGCGCTCACAATTGATTCCCTCAAGGTGCGTACCGACTGCAGCTAATCCTTGCCAGCTGTTTGCATGATGAGTTCTTCTAGAATGGATATCTGAGCTGCGTGCTGCCTCTGTTGGCGTCCGGGCACGAGTTACTGTGCGGGCGTCCTTCATGAGCACGCCCTGATTAAAAACCACACACATCTCTGAGCCAGCGTGTCCCTTTAGCCTACCCAGTTGCCAGCTCGACTGTGTCTCTAATTTTCTATTGACTTTTGTAGGATTTGCATGGCTCGTTGAAGGGCTGTCCGGCAGAGCATGTGATGGCAGATGAGCCCAAAGGCTTGAAGGTGCAGCTGATGGATCATCAGCGGCATGCACTGGCCTGGATGTCCTGGCGCGAACAGCAACGTCCACGCGGCGGCATCTTGGCCGATGACATGGGCCTGGGCAAAACGCTGACCATGATTGCCCTGGTGCTGGCATGTAAAACAGCTCAGGAGAGCGGCGCTGGCGCCGAATCTGACAGCAGCGACGACGAGGACGATCCGGACAAGAAGCGCAAGAGCGTGGGCGGCTGGACATCCAAGGGACGTAAGGATAGTAAGTGTCTCAAATCTCCGCCAAATACCACCTTTGCATCTTGGTTTTCAACTGATTTTTGTGCTCTGCAGCTTACAAAGGCGGCACCCTGGTGGTTTGCCCGGCCAGTTTGCTGCGCCAGTGGGAAGGTGAGGTCGCCTCGAAGCTGTCGCGGCATCGTCTGACGGTCTGCGTGCATCACGGCAACCAACGCGAGACCAAGGGCAAGAATCTGCGCACCTATGACATGGTCGTGACCACCTACAACATTGTCTCCAGGGAGCACAAGATGAATGGAGCGCTGCATGGCGTTAAGTGGCGCCGCATCATATTGGATGAGGCGCATGTAGTGCGCAACCACAAGGCGCAATCCTCGATGGCCGTTAGCGAGCTGCGCGGCAAATATCGCTGGGCCCTGACGGGTACTCCGATACAGAATAAGGAGCTGGACGTTTATGCGCTGCTCAAGTTTCTGCGCTGCTCGCCCTTTGATGATCTAGCCACGTGGAAGAAGTGGATCGATAACAAGAGTGCCGGTGGACAGGATCGGCTCAATTTGCTAATGAAGTCTCTGATGCTGCGGCGGACCAAGACCCAGCTGCAGTTGGATGGCAAACTGAATAGTTTGCCCAAAAAGGAGATACGCTTGATTGAAATGAATCTCGATACGGACGAAATGAACGTGTACCAGAAGGTGATGGCCTTCTCGCAGACCCTGTTCGCACAGTTTCTGTTCCAGCGCGCCGAAAAGGATTCGGATGCCAATTTCATCAGCGATGCCCGCAAGCCAACCTATAATCAGATCAAAGATCCCAATGGTGCCTACTATAAAATGCACGAGAAATTCTCGCGCATGGCCGGGCACAGCAAGGAGGTGAAATCCCATGAGATTCTGGTGCTGCTGCTGCGCCTCCGGCAAATTTGCTGCCATCCCGGACTCATAGATTCGGTAAAACAGATATACATATACATACGCCTCTTTGGAACAACTTAATTCATTATTTTTTCTATTGTAGATGTTGGAGGAGGAGGTCGCTGGCAATTTGGGCAATGATGACAGCGATAGCTATTCGCCCGAAATCGATTTGCTGGCTCAACTTAATAAGATGACCATTAATGATAGCTCCGGTTCCAGCGGATCGCGACGTTCCAGCACCGGCAGAGATGAGGGGCGTCTGGCCAAGGCCTCCCAGAATGTGCTCAAGCGCAGCAATCCGGTTTTCAATCTCAAGCGTCCGTCCAGCAAAATGCTAAAAGTGCTGGACATATTAAAGACGAACGTGCTCAAGTCCAGGGATAAGGCTATCATTGTGTCCCAGTGGACATCGATGCTGGATATTTTGCGTGATCTCTTGGAGAAGGAGCGGCTGCAGACGCTGTCGCTAAACGGCGCCATTCCTGTAAAGAATCGTCAGGACATTGTTAACGAGTTCAACGACGAACGCAGTCCCAAGCGCGTTCTGTTGCTCTCCTTGACGGCCGGCGGCGTTGGCCTCAATCTAATTGGTGCCAATCATTTAATACTGCTCGATCTGCACTGGAATCCCCAGTTGGAGGCGCAGGCGCAGGATCGCATTTATCGTGTGGGCCAAAAAAAGGATGTCATCATATATAAGATCGTATGCCTGGACACCGTCGAGCAGCGCATCAAGGTGCTCCAAGATCGCAAACTGGAGCTGGCCGACGGTGTGCTGACCGGCAAGGTCAGCACCAAGCTCTCCATCGACGATCTCAAGGGTCTCTTTGGCATGTAGATCCGGAAATTCCGGACTAAAATCTCTGCGCTGCAGTGCTGAGCATTGGGCAAACAGAAAGGCCAAGATTTCCAAGATTTCTTTATTCAATTGAAAACTTTATTTTGAAGCATTTGATATAATTTGTATTCTTTTAGTTTTGCATTTAGGCCTAAGCTACGATCAAATCTGAAGTGTTTTAAAATTTTAATGTTTTATGTTTAATGTTTAATTGTTTAATTGATTTACTTGATTTACTTGTTAGATGAAAGCAAATTTTTTTATGGTTTAAGCAAATGCAAAACAAATAATGGAAATTCAACTACAATTTGAATAGCATAACGTTTTTGGTTCTTGTCAATTCTAATTAACACACACACATGCACACACATTTTCTACACACACACGCACACACAATAAAATACATACATGTTTTATAAAAACTTAACTTAACTTAACGCAGTCAATTAAAGTATAGAAGGAATATAATTAAAAAACTGCCTGCTTTCTTTGCACACGACAGCGCACAGCCCAAGGAAATGTTAAGTTTTGCAGGTGTGAAAACGAAAGGAATACAAAATTAGCTTTAATTCAAAATCGATTTGCTTTGATAATCTCAGTTATTAAGTATTGTATATTGTAAAAACGGTCTACTAATTAATTATCCAAATGCTGTACAGGTTTATCAAATCGTGTTTTTTTGTTTGCTTTCAAATGGGGTGCCAGAGCTTAGGACTAGATATCTAGATGTGTATTTTCCTGCGCTTTCTTAATATGATTAAGAAAAGTATTGTAGTGTATGCATGGTACAGTGAAGGCTCTGCTAACGGACAGCTGCCAGTATCTATTTACTCGACAGTCCGCTCTAGCGAGCTTTCACTGTACATGTTATGTGTATTATTTGTATACCATATGCTATATAGCTTTTAATAGTTTGATCAGCGCAGTTTCTTTCATTGATTACCTTTGCTTTAGACTTAAGTTGAGATCAATTTGAATATTCATTGGGCGCAACACCTGGCTTTCCAGGGTATCACGGACTTCTCTAGTTTATGTATGCATATGTCATAGTTCGAAGAGAAAACAATGTGTGTGTAGGAGATTAGCATATTATTATTGTTGTTGTTGTTGTTGTTGTTATTATAACTATGTATTATTGATAAACTATGCCAACGGAGGGGATGGAACTGTTGTCGAGCTTGAAGTTTGTGGTAGCAGCTTCAGGACAGCCAGATTTTCAATTATCGCTAAACGCGCGAGTGGAAGAGAAATATGCGATAAGTATTAGTTAAATCGTTAAAGAAAAAGCATTCGATTTGCCTTAAGCTCTAGGTTCGGATTGCCAATTAGCCTTAAATTCAATATCATATCCAATATCCAACTGGAGACTTGAGCATAAAATCGGCTTTAATGGCATATACAAGCCCATATATAAGCCCAGCATGCCCATCTGGCCGTAAAGGGCATTAAAATCATTGTATAAGCAGCCAGCGAAATCCTCTGTGCCTCACCTGGCCCGCCAGGATGAGCTGCTCGCGCTCATAAAACCAAATTTTATAGCAACGGGCGACGGACCAGAGCCAGAAACTTGACTGCGACTTGGACTTCTGATTTCGGGCGCAGCTGCATTTGTCTCGCTGCTGCTTCCTCTTCCTCTTGTTCTTCTACCATAGTTTATAATGGCAAATGTGGTTTTTATGGGGCACTTTAAGATAATGCAGCAGCAGCGCTCAACTCAATTGTCAAAGTCGAACTAATTGCAAACGGGCCGAATGAACATTGAAAAGCACTTTGATAAGTACATATATATATTTATCGAATGTATCGAATGCATATACAAAAGGATAAGTACATAAATTGCCAAGGGAATATATGTATATGTGTATATTCCCCCCGCCACAAAGTACCTACTTCAATTGATTGTTCATTTCTCGCATTTGTACACTTTCTTCTGTGGGGCATGCTCAATTTGTTGGTAAGTATGTTACATAAACTCTGTCTGCCGTCCCTTTCCCCTACTGTTAACTTCTAAATATGATTGCTTGATTCTTCACATTGCGGAATATATATACATATAACCTTACCTAACTTGGTTCAAGCTTCCTGTACTTATACTCTGGACATGTGCTTTGGTGGTCTTAAGAAGAGCTTGGCTTAGCTATAGATCTGTTTGGGTATAGAGCATACATCTATTTAACCATATTTGAACTCTATTGCTCTAGAAAGTAAATTCCTCTATATTATTCTATAGTTGTCCCATATATTTATACCCTGAACCTATTGAAAATGGGTAAAAGGGGTAACAGGCAGAAGGAAGCATCTCCAACCATATCAAGTATATATATTCTTGATCAGCATCAATAGCCGAGTCGATCTAGCCATGTCCGTCCGTCTGTCCGTCCGTCCCTCCGCAAGGACGAAAGAAGTGGGTTCAGGGTGCTCCCGACTAGAACCTTTTACTTGCTTATATTTAACTATCAATCTGCTTCTGCTTCTGTTAAATCCTATATATAATTCGATTACTGCTTATACTCTTAGTATATCTATCTAGCATTCTAGGAATCTAGGTTTCGTAGTTAATATCAGTCAGAGCCTAAATCATGGAATAATATAGAGATCCTTTAAATAACCCCATCAATCTACTTGCCTATATATTATATATATAGTATATACATTTATCTTTTATTTTAACTTAAATGGGAGGAAATGGAATATATGCTAGAAGGAAAGGATTCTAGTTCGCTTTGGCCGCTCTCTCCCCCGGCTACCCGACTTGATTTATGAACATGTATCTATATCAATATATATCTTTTGAGGATCTGAAGAATAACTATCTATATATGAAACCATAAACTGATTTGACTATCTATTGCTATTGTTAATATCTATTGCTATCTGTCCGCGTGTCTATGCAGAAGATAATCCGATTGAGTTCCTTCTTATTTCGTGCAGAGTATTCCTGGTTCGTTGTTTAATTATTGGTGTTTTTTTCTTCTCTCGTCTCTCGTTCTGTTTATTTGCTCAACTCAACTTTTTATGATCGGACACAAAAATTTCCACTGAAAAATGAGTAGCCAAAAGAGTGCTCAGGGCTCGAGTCGTTGGCTCTGGCTCCGGCTGCGGCTGCGACTCTGGCCCTGCACAGCCAATACATATTGTTTATTTTTTAATAATGCGTGTCCACTAAAGGAAAAGAAAAAAACAAAAAAAAAAAGAAGAAACCGGCGTAACGCGGCACCATAAAAACCGGAGAGCGACCAAAACACGCAAAGCAAACGCGAGGCGAACAATAATAATAATAAACACAAGCCGAATTATCCTATAGAGGGGAAACAGGCAGGGGGGGGGGGAGGGTGCTGACAGAGGGGGGGGGTTCGAAATTTGAGCAGCGTAAGCTGAAACTCGAAAAGTCGAAAACTCGCTCGCAAAACTATAATATTTTTCTTCATTTTTTTTGTTATTTTTTATTTCTATTTTTATGGCAAGCATTGCATTTATTATGCTTCTCGGCTCGAACTCGAGGAACCTCGAGGAGCGGGGCCTTATAAAAAACAAAACATAAACAAAAAAAACTTAGGGATTTTTTTTTTGAATAACGACTCAACGGAAATTAGAAATCAGCGGAAATTGCGCGACATCACATAAGCACAAAATACATATAATGTATGTTGTTTATTGTTCAAGAAAAAATATGATGTTTAAATGTTTATGCGATGCGAATGTGAGTTTCTTGTGCATGAAATGTTCTTTTGAGTGCTCAAATAAGCACTTTACAAAGTTGTCAGAGTCGAACTTTGACGCTAGGATCAAAAGAAAAAGCTTTTAGCATATAGCTAGAGATTTTCATAGAACCAAAGTTGACATCTATCAGAAATATTTTTTGAATCAAATTCGTTTTGAATAAATACGTTTAGGTCCTGGTTCGGTTCACATATTGATAAACTGATTCAGCTTAATGTTCTGCTCGCGTGAACGAGTATATTTGAATGTGAATACGAACTGGTTCCGTTCCAACTGATTCGGTTAAACGTTTGGCTTTGTGATTGGATACGATCTGGTTCCGAATAGGAACTGGTTTTGTTCCAACTGATTCGGTTAAACGTTTGGCTCATGTATATTTGTGGTTGGATACGATCTGATTCCGAATACGAACTAGTTCCGACCTTGAGTCAAGGACTTTTCGACTTTTCTTTTTCTGATTCGACTGGATTTTGGAAAACTGATTCGGTTTAAGGTTCGCCTCATGTAAAAATGTAAATTTGAAACTGGAGACGAACTGGTTTCGAATACGAACTGGTTCCGAAAACGAGCTGGTTCCGTTTGCAAACAGTTTACCAGCCTAATATTTTACTTTGAGTCAAGGAATTTTCGAATAAATATGGTTTCATTCTTGTTCTGCCCAGGTGAAACATATATTATTCAAATCGGGATACGAACTGGTTCCATTCAATTTTGGATCTAACATGGTTCCATTCTAGTTCTGGTTCGACTAGATATTGGAAAACTGATTCGGTTTAAGGTCGGACATATGAAAATGTAAATTTGAATCCGGATACGAACTGATTCCGTTCAATTTTGGTTATAATATGGTTCCATTCTTGTTCTGGTTCGACTAGATATTGGAAAACTGGTTCATTTAAATCCGGTGACAATATTATAGTACCCTCTGCAAGGCTATAGAAACGATTAAGCGAAGACTATTAAGTGCGTGGCCAGGCAAAGTATTTAAGATTTGGGCGCATGCCAAGATATAAATGCTCAAATCTTCTAGCTACATGTCCGATGGGGCGACATGCGTTAATAAATGTTCTCGCCAAATTTTCCCAACAATTTAAACAAGAAAATTGACTGGGAAAACGCGCTCGCGCACGTCGCACTCAAGTACAACAATTGTTTGGCGCAGGAAAAGCGCCAAAATGAAATTGAAGAAAAAGCATTGCACCTTTTATTTGACGGCCAGAAGGTGAGCGAAGCGGTAACAAAATATCGTTAAATGGAAACTTATGCATTTATTGCCATTTCGGGAGTGAAGGGAATTGAAGTGCCATTCGCCTTGAATGAAACAAATGAAATGCGGCCAGGACCAGGTCCTGTTACCTCGTAAAAGTTTTTCGCATTGTTTGGCTCTCTTTTTATGTCCGCTGCATTTTCAGTTGAATAATTGTTGTTGATTTCTGATAAGTTTGATTTGTCCGGCGCCCAGCACAGCAAAGGCCAAGTTAAACGAACTCTCGAATAGTTCTATGCGATTCTCAGCCAGTGCTGCCCATTTTTGAGTAGCAAGAAAGCTGAGTTCTAGAGCCCAGCTGAACGGAACACGAATCGAATCGAAAAACATTAATATTCAAATAATACCATAAATGAAAATCAAATTGAATTAAATAAACGCTGCTTCTTTTCTACAAACTTCAAACGCAAACGAGCATTGAAAATGCTAGTTTTAGCGGTAATCGAGAGAAATGGGCAGCACTGGCAACCAATTCAATGAATATTATAAATAATATTATAATAATAAAAAATAATGGAATTTGAATTAAATAAACGGCGCACGTTGTTTTCAAGCATATAAAAAGCCTGTTTACGTAATAATCGAGCGAAATGGGTATCACTGGCAATCAATTCCAGTTTTAGCGGTAATCCAGCGAAATGGGCAGCATTGGCGGCAATCCCTGCCCCCGCTCTCATCCGCTTCCTTCCGCTCCCTTCCGCTGCCTTTTGACTTTGTAGTCGCAGAGCGGAATTTAATTGCTGCCAAAAGTGAGTCGCACAGCCCTTTGCCTAGGCTTACAGAAATACTTGGACATGCTATATACTACTTATATATATGAAAATAAAAATAAAAAAAAAGACCCCAACTATAAGTTGAGGAAAAAGAAAAGAAAGGAATATTTTCACGCAGCAGATCTCGTGCGTTGCCAGTTTTATGATGCACTCGTAAAAACTGACGACGCGCCTTTGATGCGAAATGCCACAGGAGATGGGATGAGGCAAGTTGAGTTGAGGCGAGTTGAGTTGAGGTTTTAATGTGCCGAAAGGGCGCACAAACAATCGAAGGATAGCACGGAACAAACTGAACAATTCTAGACAAGATTTAGATGCTGCGTTTGTTGCAAAATGCGTATACATATACATATATATATATTTTATTACCTTTCGACCAGACAGACATTGAAATATGCATTCTGAAGTATCGTAAAATGTGCCCGCGTGTGCGTGTGTGTGTGTGTGTGCGAAAAGTTTTCATGTGGCATTGTGAAAAGGGGCAAGAACATTATGATATTTGTGGCTGCAAAACATAAATGCCAATGCGAGTGGCAAGTGGCGAGTGGCAAGTGGCAAGTGGCGAGTGGAAATAAGAGACGAACCTACGTTGCTATTTCTTGACGCCACTTGAGTTTTTAATTAAAGCGAAGCATCTGAAACAAAAGGCAACAAAATGTTGAAGCTTAACTAAAATGCCAGCCAGCCAGCATGGAAATTTAACACTTGCCCCCAAATTAACGAACGACAACAACGGCAACAACAATTGGCCAAGGAGAATGCTTCAATTGTCAGCACAAAAGCAAGCAACGTGCCACGTGCGGGGGCAAGGTACAGGGGGGAAGGGGGGGGGGCAAGCACTCTGGCAAAAGAAGAATTGTGTTTTGCAGCAGCTTTTGTTGCCACGTTGCAGCCATCAGGCGAAATGATGAAAAAGCCATTGCATACATTCGTGCGCAGCCCGGAAATGCAAGCAGCAGCCGCCGGAAATGGAAATGAAAACTGCAAGTGGCAAGTGGCAAGTGGCAAGCTGGAAGTGGCAAGTGGCAAGCTGCAGCAGGCAGCCAACTTAAATTGTAAACATAAAACTATGCTGGGAAATTGATTTGATTAAAGGCAACGCGTTTGGTCCTGCATGCCAAATAAGTTGAAGACGTCTAAAATTTCAAAAATAAACAGAATAGAGTCGCATTCGAAATACCCTTTAGCTTACAAAAAGTTAACAATAGAGAGTCGCACGCGAAACACCCTTTGGGTTACAAAAGTAAACAACAGAGAGTCGCAGATGAAATACCCTTTAACACATAATAAAAGGACAAGAGAGAGTCGCACACGAAATACCCTTTAGCTTACAAACAGTTAACAATAGAGAGTCGCATCCGTAACACCCTTTAGCAATAAATAAACAATAGAGTAGCACCCGCAATACTCCTTAGCTTATAAAGAGAATAGGGTATTTTAGTTCTAAGTTCTAGTATGATAGGAAAACAATTGGTATTGTTTCTTTATACAATTTAGACCTGACGCTTGAGTACATAATGCTTGAACTTGGACCACACCTAGCTCCTAGTCTTCATGGATGCCCCTAGCTCTTAGTCTTAATGGATGCTCAGCTGGAAAATAATGGGCTTTCGGTTGATTGGGTTTACTTACACAAAGAGCACAGCTGCTGCAGCTGCTGCAGCAGCGGCAGCAACATGGCGATACTGCTACGTGGCTGCTGCAGCCGCTGCAACGGCCGCAGCGGACGTTGAGCTGACCAGATGCTGGCCGTGATGGTGCTGGTGATGGTGATGATAGGCCCCATTGCTGCTGCTGTGCGCCGGCGGCGGTGTGTTGGGCGTTCCGGAGCGCGAACGCTGTTGCTGCTGCTCCTGATGATGATGGCCGGGCGTGGTGATGGTGGCCACGGTGGTGACCAGCGTGGGTGAGGCAGCCGAGTGTGCGGTGCCATTGCTGCTGGCGGGTCGCGATAGCTTCTGGTGAGGATTGGACGCAGCTGCTGGACTGGGTGGCGTGCGACTCAGGGCCAGCGGCTCGGGCGTCGGCGGCCGGATTTGCGTCAGCGGCAGGTGCGTAAAGTGGGTGCCGTAGCGCTCGATGCTGGGGTAGGTCAGGTACATGGGCGCTCCGCTCGTATGCAAGCCAATGGCCATGGGTGTGTAGTAGTTGTAATAGATTTGCGCTACAATTCGGTTTATTTCTACACGCGCTGTGAAACGAATGGAAAACATGTCAATAAATATATTCAAAATATATGGTCACCCTAACGCCGCTAGAGGGCGCAGTTAGCCTTCGAAATGGATTTTTACTTGGATATGCTGGCTGTTACAGTTATGTATATATATGTATGTAACATGTAAATACGACAAATAAATATATTCAAAATATACGGTCACCCTGACGCGCTAGATGGCGCGAAATATATTCTTACTGGAATACGCTGTCAAAATGATTTCTGGGCGATTTTGAGAAATTTATGTAAATACGGTAAATAAATGTAAGCTGTGCTCGCCCTCGCCAAAGTTATTGCTTATATCGTTAAATTTGCTGGGTTTTCACACTTTTCAGCGCACAACTTATAAACTATTGAAGCCATAACATTAACTATGCCCGGGCACTAAAAGTCTATGTCCCCCGGCCCAAGATATGCGCCATTTTCTTTGGTGGCGCGCACACACATGGGTCGCAGCGGCATGCACTTTATGTGCAACCTTCGCGCACACACAATGAACCCCGTTCCGTGGCAGAGTTGAGCCCAACCCCCGTCGGAGGCAGAACCTTTGTTTGCCGCACCCAACTGCGCCCCCATTCAGCCCCCCTCGACTTATCTGTGTGGCAAAAACTTTTCAAAATTTTACTGCTTGCTGCAACATCAAAATGCCAAGTTTTTACGATTACGTTGCCGCTGCTGCTGTTGCTGCTGCTGCTGCAATTTTACTTAATTTTAATGGGATTTTTTCTTCCGCCAACTGCAGAATGCATTAAACAGAGCCCAGGCACACGGGAGTATTACGCACGAGTGTGCCCGAGGTGGGCCCGGGCTAAACACCATACGCACATAGAGGTACGTATGCTTCTGACTCTAACCTAACATTAACGTATTTGTCCGAGGTACAGTTAAGTAATGTCGGAGAACTAATGCCAGTCCGAAATAAAAAGTCGTAAAGCTTCTACAAGCCCGTACATTAAATTTGCTGGACTGGGATTAATTAAGTGAGTGCACATCTCGAACAGCAGGTCAAAGTTTTCTCTGAAAGCATCTTGCATTTTAGCAAGCGAAGTATAAAGAGTTAAAAGTATACGTATATTTTTTATCTATTTCCCATATGCATGAAGTTAACCGATATTTTTTAAATTAATGGGTTACCCCATATTGTGTAAGTTTCACGAACTTAAGGTGACCCCATAATTGAGTGTAAGCCGTTATTCATGTAATTAATTGCCTGGCGCAGCCAACATAATGCGTAAGCTACTTATGCTGCCAGATTGCATTTTAGTACGGCTGCCATTTAAATATAAAATCTTAATTATGCCAAATACGTATGTATTGTCACATGTAAAGTATTTTTAAGCAATAAAATATTATAAAATTGTTATCGTAAAATTAAAAAGAAAAGAAGTTACTTAAATTACTTTAACATTTATTTGCTGAACATATGGCAGCCGTGTTTGCAGGCAAAAAGTCGTAAATTCATCCATGTGGCAACACCTGAAAAGCCAAGCTTGCAAAAATCAAAGTGTGTTAATTCTAATAGTGTTGTGTTCAATTTTAAATCAATTTAAGGTAAGCTCAATAGGTTTTTGTTATTTCTCTTTGCCCCCTGCCCCGCGCCCCTCTGCACGCTGCCTTTAATCAGCACGTTTGCAGGCCACAAAACCTTGGCAATAACTTTACACTTGACTGGGTTAGCGGGTGACGCCAGATGACAAACAAGAACAAACGCTGCAGACGCAGCAGCAGCAGCAGCAGGAGAAGCTGCAGCAGCGGCAATCAGCTAAAGCTCGGTCAATTTAATGGAAGTAGCCATGTCCAGGCCACATTTATGACAAACTGGCTGCTTATTATTAAGCCAGGCAGCAAACCAGCCAAGGAGTTGCCAGCAGCCGGCACTAATATATCATGGCTACTTTTCTATATGCACATGTATGTGTGTGTGGGTGTATGCATGGGAGATATACACTCAGAGAAAAAGGCTGTTAGAAATGATCAAAGATCTCGCATTGCGCTGTTCTTAAAATGTCAAGTACGTTCTATTCCAAAAATAGTCTGCAAATCGAACCCAATAAGATCTTGAAGTTATTTCAATGTGAAGCTAGAAAATTTTTGGCCTTTTTTCGCTGAGTGTTTATATAGTTTTTGTATATGTATATATATGATGTCTGGCACAAGTGGCAGCTAGTTGGGGCATGCATGTTACTTGGTAGAGCCGTAAAATGTCCGTAGTTGGAGTACGAGCCGTATTGGCCGTGGCAGTTGACGCTGCACATTTTTTACGACCCGCCCACAATATGAAGTCGTAAAGTTTGAAATTTTTCGCTTCCTGCTGCTGCTGCTCTCTTTTCTATAGTATTTAATAAGCATTGGCAAATAGAAGTCACTCTCTTGGCTCTCATTTTTCCATGTTTTTTCCCCGAATGCCAAGCAGCGGGAATTTGTAGTATTCTACCCGAGGGCAGGGTTAAAAATGCATTCACATCATGATGAGCTGGGTCTCTAAAAAAACAAAAAAAAAAAAGATGGCTAGTGCGGAGTCTATTTTATGGGTTTACGTTTACAAAGACAGGACTTAAAATATGACCGAAACAGGGATGAGGAATGTGTCATAAAAACAGCCGTAAGCTGACTCATTTGCCTAAATGGGCGTGAAAGCCCATAAATAGCGGGGCCGGGAAACGAGCTGTGAGCAATGGCTAGGCTAGAGGTTAGCCGCGAGTAAGTAGAGATCTCTATAGTTGGGCGGTAGCCCGAAACTAGAAAATTTCCCAGAACTTGACTTGATTACTTAATCAGCTGGGAATCCTAATTTTAATTACAAAATTATGGGGGAGTTCGTCTTTTCTATGTTTCGCGAACGTAAAGCCGTGAGCCTTCATCGCCCAGGGGATACCCTGTTATTCCTTTTCTAGTAATTCATATATGTATATATATATATTGCCGTCTTCGTGACAAATCAAGTGTTTCGACAAAATAAATTAACAACTTTTCGTTTGTAAATCGGTTTTTGCGCACTTCCCAAATTTTATGTGCCCCCCTCCCTACACCAACTACAGCTACACCCCGCCCGGCCGTCCGTCCGTCCGTCAACCATTCGAGCATAAACACTTTTAAGCTTTATAGCGCCCACATTTACACGTCGCATTGCCTACCCGGAGTAAGCTCCCAATCCACACAACATATATTCATGATATACCCTGCCCTCTCCAACCCCAACCCCGACTGCACGTGTTTAGTGTGCCAGCAAACGATGCTGCGATATTATTGCAGCTACTACCTGGCAGCTTTCCCAGGCGGGAGTAGAAGCCGGGAGTCGGGAGCTGGAGTGGGGAGCTCGATGGGGATTGGGTTAAACCGAAGCTGGAAGCCTTTCAGTGACGGTGTTGGCAATGTCGTAAATTTTTCGCATGCATTTTTCGGTTTAATGATGCATTTACGATGCCAGCAGCGGCGACAACAACAGCTCCAGCTCCAGCTCCCAGCTTCCAGCTCTCTAGCTCCCAGCTCTCCAGCTCCCAGCTTCAACTCTCCAGCTCTTTAGCTCCCAGCTCCCAGCTGCCTTGCCAGAAATGGCAAACAACTTGAGAAAGCAATCGTTACAATTTTTAATGATATACAGGCAGCTGATGCTCTGCCAAAGACAATTTCCCTTGCCCAGGGAATTTCTCTCCTAATGCGGCGCCTTTTCTTTCTTTTGTTTAAGGAAAATATTTTATTTTTTTTTACATTATAATTGTTTATAGTATTTTGTTGTTGTTGTAACTTGGCATATGATTTATGAACTGCTTAAATCAATAACAATATTTATACATAGTTAATAGTTAGATCTTTAGACATTATATAAACATATAGACTGCGTATCTGAAGTATCTGAATTTTTACATAGTATAAATATTGAAACTATTTATGAGAATATTTCAAAAGTGTTTGAAAATCGCCACAAAAATGAAAATGTTCTTAACTTCGGAACATTCTCATGTTAAATAAGATGTTAAAATTTTGCCTTAAATATAAATTGTTCGATAAATTGATAAACTTGCTAAAATTTCGAAAATTTTTGATTATTTTTTTTGGCGATTTTTTTTAAATTTAACATTAATTTTTATAGATATTTTTCATATTTTGGAGTTGGAAATCTGTGTTTAAATTTGGGCAAGTGCGAGATTAGCTTTGAAATTTAAATCTAATTTCGAACTAAAGTTACGTTTAAACAATTAAAAGTAGCTTGAGTTTTGGCGCTGTGCTAGGCTAAGTTGGACTTGATTAGAATTTAAAATTTAGTTGATTTAAACATTTTTTGGAATTCCCAATTTGATACAGTTAACAAGTTTTGTGCTCAGATCTTAACTATGGTGCATTGATTCGTATTAAATTTTATTTTTCTAATATAAGAATTAAATTTTCTTGCTGTAAACGTGGATTGGGTTTTGGGTATCTAGAGCGTAAGCGTGATTATCTTAGGAGTTCTCGCCAGCCTGCCTAGACGACGCCTAAAGAAACTCAGCTTAACTAAAGCTAACTTAGTAGAACTTGACAGTAGGATTTAACTAAAGCTAAACAACCGTTGGATAGACTTTTCCTAGCACGTGTTCACTGGTCGAGGTTGATCTGAGGATGTTTTAACAATCCGATTTAACAGGAGGTTTAAGTTGCGTGTTGCTCTCTCTCTCTCTCTCTCTCTGTGCGGGTATGTTGATTGAAGAGTAGATCGTCATCTTTATAGGGTATGTTGATTGAAGAGTTTGACGTACATCATGCCCAGGGTATGTTGATTGAAGAATGCTGTTTTGTTGCGTGTGTATTTGGTTTGTTGATTGAAGATATTCCCAAGAAAGTTGCACGCTTACAATAAATTCGAAATATATTTACAGAGGTTCCTTTTTTTTTTTTTTTTTTTTTTTTTTGATTTTACTGCAACTTGCGCGCGCGTTTTCAAGCTTTAAGCTAAATATTAAATATGTTTTTATCTTTAAGTTGAAGTTGACGGGAAACAATAAATAGCCAACTAGGCAAACTTTTCTTTTCTTTATATATATATATATATGTAGTATTTTCGTATTTAGTTTGATTAATAGAAAAATTATCATCCACATTGCCGCGTTGTGTTGCGTAGCTCACCCCCGTCATAGATATTTAAATTGTTTTGACGGGAGTACTCATTGACAACATACTGGCCTAATACAAGATCAGATCGAAAGATTTATATGGGGTATATATGGGTTTGTTAACAGTGCTTCAGCATTCGCATTCAGCTTACTTCTAAAACTATTAAGGTGTTCATGTTGGCTTACCCTCTTCGATGCGACGTGAGGCCTCATCAATGTCTGCGCCAGCATCTTTTAATATCACATACATGAGCGGCATCAGCTCCCAGGGATAACGAAACTTCTCCAACAGCTTTTGACAATAGTCGAGGAAAACGTCCTGGCCTAAACAGGGAGAAACCAAATAGATAGATAAGTTAAGACTTTATGGATCATGCATAATGCGCTTATTGCGTGCACATTCTCATGTCATTCAAGTATCCGGTCGTAATCGAATACAAAGTTCAGTCAACCCACGATCCTTCGATCGTCATAAACAATTTAACTGAGACCCATTCAAGATATCAGCATAAATAAATAAATAAAGCCAAGCCAAGCCGTAGCCGTGCGACGCGGCGTATACGCAACGTCCATTGATATTATTCATTTTCAGCTGTGCGAGCGGTTTTTGATTCCCATTCAAATCGTGCGACTGGCAACATGAAACCCCAAGTCAACTGTAAACATGGCGGCAAAATCGTGGGCACAAATTGTAATCCAATACGACAAAATAATCGGAGTTGTATTCCCATTGAGACTTAAAGCTGAGATCAGCACAGGCCTAAAGATCGGAAGCTCTTGTAAACTGTCTGAGAGTGCAAAAAAAATGTTGATATATTCAAGAAGGCAGATTTCGTTTGAAAATGAATGAAAATTGTTGTCGTATAACTATTTTCCAATTGCAACCAGGTGATTTATTCGCCCTTTTCTTATCTGCCAACGAAACTGGCTTTAATCTATTCAAGGCTTTGCTTAAAACAAGCCACAATCCAGGAGCAGGAGACCCAATTTCCATTTCTTTGTTTCTGATTATACGATACATATGACATAATATGCTTCTTAGGTCACATCTGACCTTAGCGACAACATTATCGAACATTTAAAATCTCCATGCATATATAAAACTGTTTGTTCTGACTGACTGATTGACTGATTGATGACCAACGCACAGCCCACTGAGAAGCTGAAATGTTTATTGTACACGTGCCGATTGGGTTTTCGGGCAATTCCACGCGCAAGTGTGGAAATCTCGCGAAAAAGTTTTGTATATAACTTTTTGGTTTACCATACGATCGGCCTCAAACTCAATTTCAAAGTTCTTTGCTCGCACTTTTCGAGAAATCGATTCCTCTTTGGTGGAAATGAAGGCCAAAGACTTTCGTGGGTGGCTTTTAGAGCTCAAATTCATTTCCTAGGATCTAAATGAAAAGTCATTTGTGATATGTTTCACATTTTTCACAAAAACAAAGCTATCTCGGTGGAAAGTACGTTTCTAAGTTGCTTTGCTTTTTCTATATAAGAACCTAATTAAGACGTGCTTCAGCGATTTGGTAAATTTCACCCACAACAGTGGAAAATCGGAAAACGGATGCATGAAAGCTTTTTGTTTTTACTGTCTGATCGGTTTCAAACCCATTTTCAAAGATCATTGAATGATCATTGATTATTGATATGTAAGACGTGTATTATATTTTTGCATATGATTTAAGATATTTATTATTGTTAGATATTTCTATTCATTATTCTAATTCTTTATATCTATTATTTTCAGTTAATGCAAAAATAAAGTGTGTCAAGCTGTGCTTTTATATATTTTTTTTCTCATTTTTTTTCTGTGCTTATTTGTGTTGTTTTTTTTCGAAGAAAGAATAGGTGTTTAAATTCATAATTAAATATTTTTTTTTCTAATTTTTTTCTGTGAGTTGTGAATAAATTTAAGTGTTAAAGTGTTTTAAGTCTCTTGATAAAAATGTTTTAAGTTTTTTGTCAAAAAGGAGCTGTTGGAAATTAAATATATGAAGGTAAGTTAATCAATTTGTTACTCAATTTAAATTGAAAACTATTAAAGTTTAGATACATGTATATTGACAAATTTCTATCGAATTTGAACTGGCGACCAGCTGTTTGCTGTTCCGACGCTCAAACCCAGCTAAGCCACGTTTTTAACTTGATGTTCTTTAAACAAACTCTGACAAAACTCTGACAAAACCCTGACTTTAATTCAGATTCTTGTAGAATATATATAAAATATATCGTTAATTTGTTGAGAAATATAAAGTGATTAACGACATTTAAAATTTGCTTTAAAATTTGGTTAGATTTCGAACCAAAAGCTTTACTTATATATTATAGAATACCAGTTCTCTGAATCGAACCCAAACTAAGGCCAAGGCGTTGGCTTAGTATAAGCATATAAAATATATATAAATATATCATATATACTACTTTTATATGCTTATTACTTAGTTATGTATGTATGTATGCACATAATTTATATAGATCTAATTGTTGTCCCAATTCGTCGTATATTTATTTACATTTTCAAGGCGAATCTTCGTCTGTTGCTTCGTGTCTTAGCTGCGCTTCTTCTATGCTCGCTATGCTCGCTATGTTCGCTTTATGTGCTGCCATTTTTTTTTTGCTTTTTACCTACACAGCAGCAGCAAGAATAACAACGACAACAACAACAGCGTGAACAAATGGCAGCTGCTGCGCTGCCGACGTCGTCGTCGTCGTCGTCGTCGTCGGTAGTTTCCGTAGTAGGCGGAGCTTCATAGTCATTGGCCCGTTTTATTATGTTTCTCTCTCTTCTCCTTTTCGCCTTTGATGTGGCTGTCGCTCTTGTTCTTGTTGTTGTTGTTGTTCTTGTTGTTATTGTTGTTGTTGCTGCTGTTATGTTGTATGCAACTGCTGCGCTGAGTAGTTGGCGCTTCGTTCTTGTTGTTGCTGTTGTCGCTGTTCGTGTTGCTGTGGCGCACGTTTTGCATTGGTGAGCAAAGCGTCTCTGTGTGCGTGTGTGTGTGTTGGTGTGTCCGTGTGAAACGTGTTTTATGCTTTGCGTGTGCAGCGGTTGTTGTTGTTGTTGCCGTTGTTTAGTTTACATAATTTGTGTTGTATACACATGCACTTATGGATGCATATGTATTCTTATCCGTGTATGCGTGTATATATGTATATGCTTGCACGCATTGCCTGCCGTTGTTGTTGTATCTATTATAGTTGTAGTTGTTGTTGCGTTTGTTTTTTCTTCTTGCCATTTTTTAATTTAGTAATTAAGCCATTAGCCGCTTTGTGTGTCGGGTTTTTTGTTTTCATTTTATGCGCAATATTTGCATTTTATGCCTAAAAATTATTTTATTAACCGCATATAAATTTAATAAATTGATTTATTGTTGCCACAGCCTTACGAACAAAAACTATTTGATTGGCCAATTAGTTTTGCAATTTCTATATGGCATAGAAAATGTTTAATTTTATTGGCTTAGCGCTGACTGCGTGGATATTCTCTGTGCGGCAGAGCGCTGAATTCGAATTTTTGTTGATTTTTTTTAATAATTGAATTCAGTTAAATATTGAATAAAGTCTTTCTATATTCTAATAAAATAATTGTCTAACTTCGAGCTATTTTAGTCGGAAAATATATGAAAACTTGGTTTGATATCATTGGAAGATCTTTAATCTTTGAATTGTCGAACCCCTTTCAACATATGGACTTGCTACATCATATATAGGACCTTATATAGGACGATTTGCAACAAAAACATGTGAATCTGCCAAGTTTTCTTTTCCTGAAGATTGTAGCTTTAAATTAGCTGTAGATAAGAGTTAAGCATATTCTTTCTGGGTTCGGAGATATCTCTTGTTACACATAGATACAAGATACAAGAGATACAAAACCCTTCAAATTTGAGCAGAAATATCTATTAGTATCCCATTGAGATAGCATATAAACTTCCCTCAAACCTTGCCATAGACAACATTTCAATTATTTTATGAATATTCTGCGTATTTTTCTTTATGTTGCCTTCCAATCATGCAATAATTGTATATATGTTAATGCGGGCAAGTGCAGCCCGCAGATGCTTTGGGCAACGCCCATCTTATTGAATGGGTTGTGCAGTCGGGCCAATTGATGCCACATCAGGTTGCAGCTGCAACAGTAAGCGCCACACCCATTCATGGGGGCACATTTACAGTTAGCCAGTAAACGATGCCATTAACGCGCATAAACGAGCTGCGAGCTCTGCGCACGACGAGCCCAGTTACATATACACATATATGTATATATAGAGTAGTATATAGATATCATAAGAGTCTATATACTATATACTATATATACATATATATATGTATATGCTATATAGATGGGCTGTACTGCGGGTATTATTACTTTTATTACTGTGCCAAGTGCAGCTTACTCTCGACTCGCTGCACATTGCTCTCGCTCTCTCTCTCTCTCTCTCTCTCTCTCTCTCTCTCTCTCTCTTCTCTATTTGTCGGTTGGTCTTCCACAGCAACCGAATCCTTTTTTGGGCATCGTATTTAGTTTTTTTTCCAACTCCTTCGTCCTCGTTTTTGTCGTCGTTTAAGTCGTTAGCAAAGTTTTTCATCGTCGGTTTTTTGCGCCTTTTATGAGTTTGTGTGCAACACGAAGTTGCGAAGTTGTTGCTGCTCGAGTTGCGGCTGCTGCAGCTGCTCCTCAAGAATCCTTTATATACAAGTGCCTCGGTGTTTGTGTGTGTGTGCATGGGTGTTGTGCCAATTGCAGGCATTACATTGCCCAGCCTCTTTTTTTCTTTTTTGAATCACCCGACTTTGATAGGGGCTCCGCGATGCTGTGCGCAGGTTGGCTCACTCTAATTCCCAAAACTTGCACATATTACATAAAAATAGTACACAAGGCAAATCTAGAGATTAAACCAGGAACAAAATGGCAGCAATCATGAAAATCGGACGGCTATTGACAAAGTTAACGCTGTTTAAAGTCTGTGAGGACAAATCCTGGTATGAAATATAGGCAAATCTAGAGAGTAAACCAGGAACAAACAGATATCAAATATGTTAATAGACTAAGTTACAGATATTTAAAGTCCAGGAAGACAAATTACACGAAGCTTCTGATCCTGATATGTAATAAAGGCCAATCTAGAGATTAAACCAGGAACTAAATGGTATCAATCAAGTTAATGGAATGAATATTGACAAAGTTAAGGTTATTCAAAGTCTAGGAAGATAAATTACATGGGACTTGGGATCCGGATATGGAATAAAGGCAGATCTAGAGACTAAGTCAGGAAAAAACTGATATCAATTATGTAAATAGAATGAATATTGACAAAGTTAAGGCTGTTTAAAGTGTACGAGGACAAATCCTGATATGAACTAAAAAAAAATCTAGAAACTTAACCAGGCATCAGGAAAATGTTATGAATCATGTAAATCGAACAATAACAAAGTCAGGAAAGTTAAATTGTACGGGATTTGTTGTCCTTATAGGATAATATGCCTATGAATCTTGGAATGAAGTTTGACAATAGAATTAAATACGCTCAGTATTCAGAATTTAAACGATTTCAAAGTATTTTAATTTTGGTGGAGTACAAACTAAATTAAAAAAAAAACAAATAATATTAATAATAGATAGATAAACATGAGGCAAGATCTGTACAGAACTCAAACCGGAATCAAAATGGTATCGATACCGAAAATCTGTCTAGTTTTGGTTAAAACTTGTGAATGCTTGAATTTTGGCTGGAGACGCGTCGACTTCAACTCTGGCAGCAAGTTGTTAAATTAACTTGAGTAATAAAAGAGACTGGCAAATATTTTGATAACATTCCTTTTTTTTTGTCTCAACTGCAAAATTTACGGAAACGCATGAGAAATGGGGCCGTAAACGAACGACGAACTGGCAATAGCTGAGAATATCTGTAGATTTGACGCAGCATCCGGCCAAGAGCTGAGCAGAGCTCGCAGACCGGCAAAAGTCGTAAAACGTAACAACAATAAAAAATAATAAATCGAAATATCCACAAAATGGCAACTGAAAATGTGCAGCATGCAAAAAAGGAGACGAATTGAACCAGCAACCAGCCAGAGTAATGTGGCAAATAGAGAAGATATTTTGGACCTGGGGCACATGCAATGCAAATGCGAGCAGAGGGACATGCCTTTTAATGAGGCATGTGGCATGTGGCATGCCAGACGCAGATGGACTTATATCACACAGCTAGGAAAACTGATTAGGCGGCAAAACATGACGCAGCAACTGATGTGGGGGAAGGGGTAAGAGAAAGAGAGGGGGGGGGGGGTGCACAAAGAGTTGTAAAACGTTGTCTGGCAAAAGGCTTTTTGTAATTGCATATCTGGCTAAGGTTGACATATTCCCGCAAAATAAAATGCTGTTGAGTAAGATAGGGCAAGATGTATATGTCAATTGACTGATTGACCGACTGACTGATTGACTGACTGATTGCTAGTAAAATTACCATCATATCAATTTTCTTGGCTCAGAATATTATTTAATTGATTTTAAAGCATGGTGAAAGAGACTGCCTGATTGATTGACTGACCTACTAACTTGCTTGTCTTTCTGACCAGTAAGTAAAATTGTTGACTGAATGATTGACAGATTGATGAATTGAATGATTGAAATACAAATTTACTTATTGAATGACTGACAGACTGACTGATATACTCAGTGACTGCCTGATTGACTGAATGAATGATTGACTGATTGATTGACTGACTGATTGTTGGTAAAATTATTCTTGCACACACATTTTCTTGGCCAAAAATATCAAGTAATTAATTAATTGGCAAGATTTTTATGCTGGTTAGCTGACTGAATTGAATGATTGACTGACTTACTTACTGATTGACTGATCAGTCAGTTAGCTTGTTGACAAATTGATAGGCTGATTTACATATTGAATAACTGATTGAATTACTAATAGACCGACTGATTTACCAAGTTACTGCCTGATTGACTGACTTAATGATTGACCGCGATTGACTGACAGTCGGACTGATTGACTGATGAACTAACTGACTGGTTGGTAGTAAAAGCATCCTTTAAATAATCAGTAACAATGTTAAGACAACGACGATTTGGTGCGCGCTGTTACAGCTTGATGTAGGAGACCGTGATCGAGCAGTGGTATTCATGCATTCTGCTCCGCTCTTCCCTCTTTTGTGGCAACTTTGTGCCTTTGAAACAAATCTAGTTGAAAATACATATACATCAATTAAATTGTGTCAGACAGGAAGACTGCGAGCTAGTCGATGTAAAAGTCGACTGCTTTTCAGCTTTTCAGCTTTATAGTCATTTATTCAACTGGTGTAAAGCTCTTTGGCATCCACTTGGTCGATAAGCAAGGAATCTGCTGGCTTTTCTATTTGGTATTCATTGGCATGCACTAAATCTAGCAGCCACTAACGCTTAACTTGGCTTTACCTTTACCTTTAGATCTAGCTTTACCTGTGTCGTAGCTCGTTTGCACCAAAGCACTGTGCCCCATTTCTGTGGAAATGCCGCCCCTCGTCGTCAGTTTTTGCGCATTCGTCAGGAAATGCAGTAAACGCTAATAAAACTGCATGTCGCATGGAGCGCATTTTATGATGGCTTCGGGAATGGGACGAAGGATGTCACGCATCCTTGGCAGCCAGAAGGCGGAAGGCGGAAGGCGGAAGACGACGGAAGTTGGCAATGCTTATCCTTTAGCTGCTTTTAGCCAAGTTAAGCTTGTTAAGCTTGGCACGAAAGCAGTTTTAATCTCAAAATTAAAACGTTTGTCATTTACCAGCAACTTTACGACTTATATATAGTAGAAACTTAAAAAAAAATACACCAGCTCTTGTCTCTGTCTATCTGCGCGACCGTCTTCCTCAACGTTTCTCTCCCTCGCTCTCTTTCTCTCTTTCTCTCTCCCTCTCTTTGCCATTGTCATTTTCGTAATCGCCGTCATCTCCTTGTCGTCGTAATTCACTTGAACTTGTGTAATGCTTTGGGTGCTGCTCGTGCCAGCCATATCCACACACAAACACACACACACACACACATTCACACACGCACACCTAGCTCACCCTAGCTCACCCTTGCTCAACACCTGTCCCTGCTCATAACCCTTTCTCATTTCTAGTTTTTTTATACCCTGAACTCATTCAAGATGGGTAAAAGGGTATAACGTATTTGTGTAAATGTATGTAACAGGCAGAAGGAAGCATCTCCAACCATATCAAGTATATATATTCTTGATCAGCATCAACACGAGTTGATCTAGCCATGTCCGTCTGTTCGTACGTATAAACGCCTTATAAGAGCTAGAGTCAGAAAACTTGACACGTAGCTTCTAGAATAGCATATACAGATGAGGTATCTCTCAAGAAAGAAGCTGGTGCAGGGTATGCCGTAGTCGTGCACTCCCTACTTGAGCATTCATACTTGTTTTATTACCGAAAATAACAAGCTTGCGCTGTCAATTTGCTTTTACGGTCGGGAAATTTATTATTTTTTGTTGCATTTTTATTTGAACTTAAAATTTGGACTCTACTTTGCATATGCCCCGCGAACAGTTAGTGTATTAATTAGCCAAGATTAGACAAGGTTCCTTTTGACTCTTTTGCTTAACTTGTTTTTGTGCCAGCTTCAAGCAGCAGCTGATTAACTTTTGTTAGGGTAGCGGCAATTCCGTTTTCATGACTCCGCCATAATTCTCTTATCAATTTGATTGTTCCCTAGGCTTAGGGCTTATCAACTGTCTGACTCTAAGTGCAGGGTATGTATATAAAAAAGTCATTAGTTTTTTCATATTTCTATTTCTAAACAAAATAAATACATTGTACATAAGGTTACGTAAAGAGAATCAGCTGCAAATTTGGTTGGAAAATGTAATAGAATGTTAAGAATAATGAAAGGAATCTCTATTGCAGAGTTTTGTCTGAATTGGCTTGGAGTAATAGGGGTATTCCCCGAAAAGAAAGATAGAAATTTCTTTAATAGAGAGTATTGCAGAGTTGTTAATTTTCTATTTAGTTGCTGTGCGCCATATGGCAACAATTGCATGTTGTTTTTTCATATGAAAATATTTTTTTGGCAACTGTTTTTATGGCCAAATTTAATAGACACATAGATTCTCTCTCTCTCTCTCTCTCTTTAACAAAACTGGGCTATATTAGGTTAAACGAAGTTTAATTGTTTAAGTTTTTCGATTTAACTGCAGCATTTAAGACTAATTAGTAGTCCTCGTTAGATGAGTTTTATACGTGATCCGGTTATTCAACGAAGATCCGGCTCTTACTCTTCAGTCTAGTCTATAGATTAAGTAATTTACTAGCCGCAGCGTGTGCTAAATTATATTTATTATTATAAGTTTATCCTATTAAGATAAAAATATCAAATAGTAAACTTGAGTCAAAGCATGTGCACTCTAAAGGGCTTTGTTTATATTAGCTGGTTGCAATTTTGTCTCAAGGTCGTGCCATCAATGCAATTGAAGCTAAACAAATAGCTTTTCCCCCGCCTTCCTAGTTTTCCCCTGAGCACCCCAAGGAAAAGCTGACGGGGCTAACCAGACGGCAGCGTGGAAATAGCCATCATCAAACGAGACATTTGCCACTTGCCGGCACTCGCAAACTGTTGCTACCTATTCGAATTGTGTACACTCAAAAAGAAAATGAAATTTCAATTATAGTTCAGCACTTGCATTTATTTTGTATACCTTTAAAAATCGAAAATCTATACAAACATCTTTGAAAGTGAAACGCAAGTTTATGCGATGAAAGAGCTGAAAAGTGAAAATCTTGCAACACTTTTCCCAACTAAACTCAGAAATGCAACCCTGTTGTACAGTGCGTTTTAGCCTGTTTCCACTGTGCTCAAAGTATGTTACATTTACATACTTCACATTCTGCGATTCCATTAGCAAGTAAGATATATATTTTTGTATTCTATATTTTAACATCGAAACGAAAGTCGATCAATCAGCGCAGAATGTTCTGCAAATGTGAAAAATGTTGATTCGGGAAAAAGTACAGCAACATTTCACAATAGCATATGTTGCATTCGCAAACAATGTAAGTAATGTTGACAGTGGAATTGGGCTATTAGTTAGTCAATCAATCAATTAAATATGTATATATTTTGCTCAGTGTAGTCGCAAGTAGGGGGAGGTGCGTCCTCCCATTCCAAGCCCCTTTACTTGTGTGTGTGTGTGTGTGTGTGTGTGTGCTTTTTTCAGCATGCGCGGGGACTACGTCAACTGTTTATGGATTACACGTGCCGGGCATGCCAACTCGCTTCTAAGTTGACACACACACACACACCCACACACACACACACACACACCCCCAATCACACACTCACACACATTGTGGGCAGCTCTGTCGGCGCCTGATAAAATATCAAAGGCAAATCATTATAATAACAATTTCAGCTCAATATCAAAAAGAGCCGAAATAAATATGAATAAATATATAAATAAAATATTT
The DNA here is from genome assembly GCA_037075305.1 of Drosophila kanekoi. Classification (NCBI taxonomy): domain Eukaryota; kingdom Metazoa; phylum Arthropoda; class Insecta; order Diptera; family Drosophilidae; genus Drosophila; species Drosophila kanekoi. Next base: position 545,843 of record JBAMCE010000011.1, on the reverse strand, counting down.
ACACTATTTGTATAATATTATTTCAGCTTTAGCCTAACCATAAATCTGTTCGCTTTATTGCTTGACTGCGACAGGCAGGTGCCCATTTTGCAGGCATAAAAAATCGTTAAATATATATAGTATAGCTTCGCCATATTATATATTTTTGCAAATATAATGCAAAATGTGCTTTTTGTTTGTTTTTTTGCAAATAATTTGTGCATAGTTTGTAGCTTCATATTAGCTAATTGGCGCCGGTTCACAAATTTGAGCTCTGACCAGGGACCAGGGAAACGAGGCAAAGTCGTAAATGCCGTAACAGCTGGGGACTGTGCTTCTTCTACACGCTGGCTTCAGAGTGCGAAAAACTTGTTCTCGAATAAGTTCGGTGCTTATTGTCCGAAGAACTTGAATCGATTTACCTAGAATCAAGGCTGAACTTCTTGAAAAGGTTCAATTTTGGAAGCGGAAGTCGGGTTAACTATTCAAAAAATTAAATATTCTGGATTAGTAATTCGATCTTTGAGAAACTTCTGAATACGAATGCAAATATGAGATGAAGCTTATGCTTTAGAAGATGTCCTCTTCTGCCTGTTACATACATGTGCATAAAACCCTCATACTCCATTTCTAGTCGAATTTCACTGAGTACAGGGTATACAGAGTTTCTCTGCGCGTAGATTGGCGAACTAAATGAAGTGTCAAGTTTGCTGGCATGGCTCGCGACAAGAATCTGCCATAAATAACGCCGCCAATTGGCCCAAATGTCGACTAAGTATTTTTAGGCAGCAGCATCTCCTGGGCGTGGGCCGTCGACACCTCTCTCTATATAAGAATTAGAATCTTCTGGATGATATCGTTCTACGCGTAATGGCTCGGAATTGTTTCAATTTGGCAACACTGAAATTCTCAGTGCTAACTTGTTCAAACAGCTCACGTTGAGCGACTTTCACTTTCAAATGCACATGTGCCCTTATCACTTATCAGCCAGAAGATCAACAGTTGCACAAGTTATTGGCTGCCCTTTTCTTGTGTGATAAGCGCAGCGCTAAGGTGCTTATCTATACGCTAGGGTTGTCACCGTTTGCAAACGTGACGGCAGTCATCAATGCTTGGCTACACAGTACAAAATTGTTAACTTATTTATATTTACTTAAGTCCGACTTACATAAGATGTAAGTTCATATAACCACACAGGATTTGAACTCGGTTCCTACTTGATTGAAATTAAAACTTCAATTTGATTCTTTCCCTTATTTGCACTCTTACGGGCATGAGAACTTGTAGCCTAGTGTAAAGGCGCTTGCCTGGCAAACTAGAAAGTCCCAGTTCGAATTCTGTGTAATTTCTGTGCTATTCTCCTTTTTGTCATGTAAGCGTAACAATTGTACTCCTGGATTTGAGCCAACATTTCCTGCCGTGTACATTGAGATTTCAGACTCTGTCTCTGGGATATTTGGCCATTAAGGCCAATTGCCAATTGGCTGCAGCTTAAGTGGCCGACGGGCAAAGCTAATGGGTTTGGACCAACTTCTGGCTACTGTTCGCTTACTAATTTCATACATGATTTCGATTGCCTTGAGGCGAAGGCAACAGCTGTAGCAATTTCTACTCGGAGGTGGGTTTTTTAGACACGGCTCTCGACGAGAATTTAGCGGTAATTCGTCTTATAGACAGACGCCAAATGCTTGCTAGACTGTGCCATCGTAAAATGTTCCTTTGCGCTTTTTACGAGCGCGCCCCAAAACCGTTGACGTTGACGTTCATGACGACGTTCAACTTGTACAACAACAACCACAACTTCTACAACAACAAAACAACAACAACAACAATAACAACCACAACAACAATAAGCCACAAACAATAACAAGAAACAAACATGCTTACATATGTTTATTTGTGCGAAAGGTTTTCCACATTTTGGCATCGCATGAGTTTGACGCTCATCAAATTAAGAATGAAAAGCACCGAAATATATATACATATATAACGCACGGCCACGTTGATGTGTATACCCTGTAGACAATGCGAGTGGGGTATAATACACGCATGTGACAGGCAGAGCTTTAACATGATTGAACGGCATCAAAAGCCGAGTGAATAGATGTATTTTCTTTTACAGTGTATGCAGGTCGGGTATATTTTTATAAAGTCTTATTAATATCGCATAATTAGCACAAAAGTTGTTTAGAATTGAAATTTTCATTGTGAAATATATAGAAGTGAGGGTATCTGACAGTCGTTCGCACTCTTATTTGTATAGATATATTGATAATAGATTAATAGATGGATTTTCTTTTACAGTGTATGCATTTCGGGTATATTTAACTATCCTGTGCTGTCGAAAGTTGCTAAGTTGTCATAGTGTGTGGTCTGGGTCTTAAAGCTAGGGTATCTGGCAGTCGTTCGCACTTTTATTTGTTTGCCTTTACAACATTCTGTTTTATCCTGTTTCGTTTGGTGCCCGTTTCCCTTTTCCGCAGTTCTTTTATTGCCGCCCTTTACATTCGCGTTAATTGCTGCGACCGTGATATAAATCAGTTGATATCGCGTCCTTGTCCTTTTAAAGGACTCGCCTTCAATCTGGCAATTGATTTGTGGCAACAACCCTTCGCATCAAACTCTGCTGCAATTTTCAATATTAACGCCGAGCTTTTGATCTGGAATCTGTTTCTCAATAATTTATGCAGTATTTGTGGCTGAATTGATGCCAAGTGGAAAGGTTCCATTTCCAAATTGTGCAAAAACTATTTAGATAGACTTTATCTGAAACATTCATGGATTGGATGTGTGAATGGGCAGGCGAGTATTCATGAGTACTCGCAATACTTGCGCAACTGCAAATGAATTTATGCGGCCAAAAACCAGATTGGCTTCGCTCAAAGCTGGCCATTAAAATGAAATTTATTGGGCGTCATATGATATCATTTATGCGAGGCAACAAAAACCTGTCTCTGTCCAGCTGAAAGTTGATTAGGATATGGCAACAATTGGAAACATCTCAAGAATCTATTGAAATAAATTATGCACTCAAGCAAAGTGTCAAAACAGACACGAGTTTTGGTTATAAATCAATTCTAAATATGGGTTAGCTGCGGGGCGCACATAAATATGGCTAAATGCCGACAATTAATGGCATAATAAGTACATTTGTTGTACTACTCAAAATTTGGCCCGAGGCTTATCGAATTGTTTGGCCATTAATTAGGCAAAGCAATTGCAACGCCTCGGACACTATTTCTTGCGTGCAACGCGGCGTATGCGTAATATGAAAATTATTGCAACCCGTTCCCAAGCACCCACAACAGAAAAAATACAAGTAAGAATGATCTAATTGGGAATGCACGACTAGGGCATACCCTGCAACCTTCTCCTTCATTGAAAGATACCTCTAGATCGATTCGGCTATAGATGCTGATCAAGAATATATATACTTGATATGGTTGGAGATGCTTCCTTCTGCCTGATACATACCTATGCACATTATATATTATACCCTTTTTACCCATTTTCAATGGGTTCAGGGTATACAAGAAAAACCCACAAGTCTCCTCAAGAGTCGAAACAAGCATAAATTAGAGGCAATGCGCAGTTTTTGCACTTGTTGCCAAGCCAAATTGAGAGAGCGAGAAAGCGAGAGAGAGAGAGAGAACGCGAGAGAGAGAGTGTGTAAATATTGCATACGCTGGGCGATTATAATAGAAAATTGCTTACACGTGCCAACTGTCGTTGATAAGACGGGTGAGATGGATGCAGTCGGGGTTCAGTCTCTGAACACACACGCGAGAACTGGCCCAGACAGCTGTTGTGCGAGCGCGAGTGTGTGTACGAGTGTGTGTGCGAGTGTGTGTGTGTTTACTAAACAAATGCAAGTGCAATTCATTCGACTTTGTCATTCGCTTGAAGTAATTTCTTTATGATGGCACTTGCAGTATTTGTATTTTTATATTATTTCTAAATACAATTTGATGTCATGCCTGTGGGAAAGTGCATCAATCTATATGTGCAAACTTAGAAATGACTGATTGACTGATTGATCAGTCTTTTTTAAACCTTTAAGAGACTTGCTGCCTCAAAGCTTAAAAACTTGGTGGTAATTGGAAAGTGGAAATTCTTCACTTCTAGTCAAAATCACTTTAAACTGTGGAAATCAATTTAGACGTGGGTAAATTTACTCTCCTGGGAGGAAAATTGGTCGCTTGGTTGTTTCAATTTCACTTTAAAAAGTGGAAATAAATTTAGAAGTGGAAAAATTAACTCTGCTGAAATTAGGCGCATGATTGTTTCAAATTCACTTTAAAAAGTGATTCACTCTGCTGGGAGAAAAATTTGGCGCTTTGTTGTTTCAATTTCACTTTAAAGTGTGGAAATCAATTTGGAAGGTGAAAAAATTTACTCTCTTGCGAGGAAAATCAAGCGCTTGGTTGTTTCAAATTCACTTTAAAAAGTGGAAATCAATTTAGAAGTGGAAAAATTCATTCAGCTTAGCGGAAAATTAGGCGCCTGGCTGTTTGGGCAAAATTTAATTTGTATTCAACCTACTTTGAAAGAATGAACGAGAACATGTCTCATCGATTCCATGGAATCCACACTAATGTTCGGAAAATGGGTGGAAAACTGTTGTAAATACTATTTTTTCTTATTTATCCGATAGATCCGCAATTTATATAGCTCGTAAGGACACTCGGCCCGTTTGATAGCTGTTTTCCACACAAATCTTTCCTTAAATACATTTTAACTTTCCCTTTAATTCAGGCGTAGTTACAAGAAGCACATAAATAGCAAACACTTGTATCTTGTCAGTTTTAATGTGTGTCCAGTGTGTGTGAAAATGAATTTCCAATTGGTCAGACGTGTCTGCAGCAGGAACTACATATATATATATATATCTATTTATATATAGCTTCTGGCAATGTCTGGAGCTGAGCAGCTGGCCGGAACTAAACAGGGCCCAGACGCTAGACGAGCTACGTGCTTTATTGTCTTATAATGTGGCGTGTAATTTCTGCTGCTAGAGTCTAAGGGAAAACAAATTGACATGCTGATAAAAAAGCTCATCAAGAAACAATGAAAATCAAATACAAGTCTGTGTGTGTGTGCGTACGTGTGTGTATGTGCATATGAGTGTGTGTGCGTACGTGAGTGTGCATGTATGTGTGTGTGCATGCGTGTGCATGTGTGTGTGTGTGTGTGTGTGCATGTGTGCATGTGCATGTGTGTGTGTGCGTGTGTGTGTTAGATTGACACCAGCGAAGTGTGCAATATTTCTTGGCAAGATTTTCATTGCGGTTCCCAAATATGGCACCGCCAATTTGTCTATTAAAAGTTAATTTATATGCGACAAAAATTGTTGTTGTTATTCGCAAAGAAATAATAAAAACATTTGCAAATATTTGTAAATATTTGTAAATATTTGAAAATCTGTCGACAGTTAAGACTTTTTTTTTGGCCGTCTGCCCAAATGGGCAATAATTTGGGATTAAGTGGTTCAGCGTGTGGAACTGGAAAACTATTTGAATTTAAATTTATTTGAGTATATTTAGAGAATTGACAAAATGTGTTAAATATTTGCCAAGTGTTTAACACAAGACAACAAATTGCAAAGTCAATTAAAAATAATATTTTAGTTCATATGCGAATCTCTTTGAATAGCAAATTATATTAATCACACAATTTATTGATATATTTAAATTAATGAGAGCTTATTTCAACAATTTCATTCTGTTTGCATTTGCATTTGCATTTTGTGTTTCGCTTGTGCAGGCCCCGGGGGCCACCCTTGGGCCATGTGCGTTTGCTTTTACATATACAAATGTAAATACACATTACGACACGAATACACGTGTGTGTGTGTGTGTGCGTGTGTGTGTGTTTGTGTGGGTGTGTCCACAATATAGCTATAGATATCGAAAAGCAATGCAATGGAAAATAATTCAAGTTCAAGGTAAACAAGGCACAGTGGAACCAAAGCTTCAAAATTGTGATGAAAAATGTTTAAGGAATTAAATGAAAAGCAAAATATGAACAGAAATGAAAAGAGAACAAGAAACGGGACCAAAATAAATACTAAATTCCCAACTTTTCACAAAAAAGAGCGTTTTTCTACCACTGTGCCTGAACGTTGTCATATCATATCATAATAATATCCTCAACAACAGCCACAAGACATTGACTTCATAATGAACATCACGATGATGATGATGATGATGAGCATTTGCATTGCGGCTGCTGTCAATGTTGGCATTGTTGATATTATGCAATATGGGAGTATATATATACTATAGATATACATATGTGTATATCACTGGATACTCGCGCTCTCCGGCCCACTTTCCGGGTTCGATAACCATTTTAAGGTCAAACTGACACAGTTGCGATAATATGAATAGATTTGCATGCTTAAGTGCTTGATTGCAGCTCGTGCTGGCATAAAAATGTAAATCATATCAAATCAAATCAATCAGAGAAAATATTAAAGGTTTTTAACCTATATGAACTACATGTGCGGCGATTTCTACAAATGAAGCTTGTTTGTCGCCTAGCAATTATTTTAAGAATGAAATTAACTTGAATGCTTGTGAATAAAACGAAATAATTAGCATTCTCCATCATGGGATTAGAACTGGGAATGGAGTTTTCTCGGAGTGTTCTTTGACTTCTTATCTTTCTTGTCTTAACGACAACTTTTTTCAATCTTGTTCAGCTTGTTATACCCTGAACCCATTGAAAATGGGTAAAAGGGGTATTATGTATTTGTGCAAAGGTATGTAACAGGCAGAAGGAAGCATCTCCAACCATATCAAGTATATATATTCTTGATCAGCATCGACAGCCGAGTCGATTTAGCCATATCCGTCTGTCTGTCCGTCATCCCAGAACTAGAGACTAGGTCCTCGTAGTGCCCGCGCAGATCAAGCTTGTTTCCGATATTCGATAACTTGCCCCGTTTTCAAGCAATCGATCGAAAATCTATATCGAAATCCTGATTTTTGAGCAATTTGACATCTAGCTTCTTGGTGTTGGAAGAAGAGGGTTCAGGGTATACCCTAGTCGGGACTAGAACCTTTTACTTGTATGATATTGTGATCTATTAAAATGAGCTGATAAGTCGGCAGTTTATCTCTATATAGATAGATCGAGCGTGCAGACTGAATGGATATATATATATATACATATATATGATGACACGCAATTAAACTACCTGAAGTTGGGCTTAGCTTTTCGATTGTAAAAGCCAAGCAGAAGGCTTTTAAGGAAGCGCTTCAAAATTAAAACGGAAACCCATTTCGGGCTGGGGCAATCATGGAAAGCCACAAGCAGAGCTAATTAAATTACTTTTGCCGAGCCGCACAATGAACCCCAGAAACGTCCCTGGCCGGGGCTTAGGATCTGGGCTTGGGATTGGGCCTGGGTCTGGGTCTGGGTCCTCTTCAATCCACAGACTCTTGGCTGCGCAGTTCGCAAAGTTACGCGCTGTAAAAATCAACTTAAAAAGACTTCACGTTGTTTTATGTTTTGACAGCGCAACACGAAACAAAAAGCAAAAAAAATAAAAAAAAAAAAACACAAAGTTGTAAATTATAATTTTATGTTTGAAATCTCAAACCAATAATGCGGTTGCGCAGGGCCCAGGGCCCAGAGGCCGAAGAGCCTCGCGCATCTAGCACCTAGCTCGAAGGGATTGCCAATTGTTGCGGCCAATGACCTTTGACACAACATAAAAAAAAAACATGAGTCGACAACAAGTTTTCATAAATGTTACTTAGAAATAGGCAAAGGCTCGAACGCTGATTAGCTATAAATGTAACGACAGGCTTACTTCGCTAAGACGCACTTTTCCTAGGCTCAAGCGATAGCAATTATATTTCTTCTTTTAGTTGGACCTTCAAAGCATTCAATTTGATGAGATTTTCTGTATAACAAATATTCTCCTAGTTTCTTTTTACTGCTCCTTGAGCTTCCTCATAGCGAGGCTTCACTGTGTGCCTGGCTAATAATGTCGTAAAGTTTAAATATATACGAATCTTTTAAAGATTGTGCTGAAAATATAAAAATCAAGTTAACTATGGTCAAGTTAAACGTTGGTAACCGACTGCGGCATACCCTGTATTTAGCAGCTGAAAAAAGCTGGGAAAGTTTCATCGTAGCGAGGCTTCACTGTGTGCCTTGCTAATAATGTCGTAAAGTTTAAATATATACGAATCTTTTAAAGATTGTGCTGAAAATATAAAAATCGAGTTAAACTATGCAATCGTTGGTAACCGACTGCGGCATACCCTGTATTCAGCAGCTGCAAATAGCTGGGAAAACGCTTCTCTCAGCTGTCAGTAAGAAGTTTAGGGAAGACAATATGGATTTTTGTGAATTGTGGCGCTGAAATATGGCTGGATTTAGAATTTTTGAGATTTGGACGCCCTTAAGTGGGCGTGACCAACAAATGTACATACTGTATCTGCTCTAGCTATGCATAGGAACTTATGTTCCATGCTTGAAGTTTCTTGCTATGGCTTGGGACTTGGACATTGAGTTATTGAATATGCCCGTTTTCAGTTGGCGAACAGCGTATATAGAAATGTTCAATTCAACAAAAATCATAAAACGCGGCTCAACTCGGAGTCTCGGGTTAACTCGAGTTAGCTCATTAAATGCGTCTGCGCAACGTAATTTGCCTTTGAGGCGCGCACGTTCTCGATGGGGATGGGGAAGGGGAAGGGAAAGGGAAAGGGAAAGGGTAAGGGGACTGGGTTGGGGATGGGGACTTCCTTCATGGGCATGTTTCTCGTATCGCTGCTAGTCGTTACACACCATATAATTTCAGGCACACACACACACGCACACACACGCACGCACGCACACACGCTCAAGTTTACGACTCAACGCGACATTTACAACTTTGATGCAAAAAAGGCCAAAGCAAAGCATCTCTGAGAGTCTGAAACTCTCGCCTAACTATGGCCCACCAAAATGTGTGTGTGTGTGTGTTTTTTCGAATTGTAAAAATGCTGAAAATAAATTAAAAATGCGCTTAAAAATTTTGCGAGAGTCGTTGCCAATTTTTAATGGGCGGGCAGCCATCGGACTGTGCGAGCATATTGGTTCCTAGCTGAGCGTGGGCAGAGACTCTCCGGATTCTTGGCAAATGGCAAATTGTGGCCATTTTAATGTTGGCAACAAAAGCAAATAAATTGTTTAAGTAGTTGCCGCTTAATGGCCATCTCCATTCCATGCGAATGCCAGCGAATGCCAGTTTCATTAATATATACTCATCCATAGACGAGCCTGAGTTGCTAACAAGAAAAAGAGCATAAAACAATTCTTGCAGATGCTGTCAAATATTACCCTGACAAGCATCTAATTTGTTTGAGTCGGTTTTCGCTAGCAGCTGGTTATGAGGGGAAATTTGCCTACATTTGTTGTTTATCAGCCTATATTTAAATAACCTTAAAGTTTATGTTAAATTAATTGTTTTAGTAGAGGCTCTCAATGAAATATTGTGGCCATTTTACAACACTGGCATCACTCTAAGCAGTTTGTGTGAGTTTTAGATAAATGGGGATTGTGAGAAGATTTGTGGCCACTTTTTTGCTGGCTCATTTATTTTGTTGAATTATTTTAAGCCTTAGATTAAATGACATAGTTTTGGGAAAAACTGTCATTCAAATATTTTGGGCATTTTACAACACTAACAAGCCTCTTAGCTTATGTGTTCTTCAGATGAAACCAGTTGTAAAAGGAAAGGTATGCAACTTTTTTGTTAGCGAGCTTATTTATTCAATTACTTTAAAAGTTACACATATTAAATTGTTTTTTGGAAAGTGCGTCCATTTAACAACACTGGCAGCCCTCTAAGCAGTTTGTGTAAGTGTTGGATTAAATCGGGCTATGAAAAGAAATGTTTGTAAGAGCTTTTTCACTGTCTATTTTATGAAATATCATTTACTTTATGACTTATACTGTGTTAACATTTTTGTTTAGGATATTTTGGATATTTAACAACACTGGCAATTTGATTTAGTGTTAGATAACATCGGGCTGTTAAACAAAATATTAGTAAGCGCTTTTTTATTGGTGAATCATTTGTTTACCTTAAGGTAAATATTGCTTAAGCATTTGTTGTATGATATTTTGGCTATTTATCAACACTGGAAACAAGCTGAGTAGTTTAAGCCACAGTTTACAGTTTACTTCTGTGTTTATTTGTGCGTGTTTATTTCCGACTGCTTAACCGACCCCAATTCTTGAATATGCCTTCGTTATTTGGCCATTTATCAACACTGATCGTCACATAAGCAGTTTTAGTATTAAGGGAAGTTAGCCTGAGAACTCTAGTCGACTTCTCCAATTGGAAGTTCCACATTCATTTTATGGTCAGTTCAGCTTGCAGCCAAAAAAAAGAGCTGCTTATAGAGTCGAACAGACTGTGTCCAGTGTCAATTGATGTAATTTCCATTTCCATTTCGATTTCGATTTCAATTTGAATTTGAATTTGAATTTAAAATGTACGCTCGCTGCAGCAAGAGCTGCAACAATTTGAGCAGCTTGTTTATTTGATGTATCGAAATTGAAATGCCAACAAGTTTTTAATGAACCGAATGTGAATGTGAGTGTGAGTGTGAATGTGAGCGAGTGGATGGCCAAACGAATATCTGCAAGTGACAGCCCGTGTACGTGTTTTGTGGGGGGCGTACTCCAATGTACCCACAATTATATGCATTTTATTTTAATGGTGCGGACACGCAACGCATTTGCGCAGACCAACCAGTTCGAGTCCCAAATGAAGTCGTCAAGCTGAATCTTTTGCAGCTTACTTAGTTGCGATACCAAAAACAATATAAATCCTGTTTGTGGTCTCTAGGCGAACGGAGCGGCGACATTTGCAGTTCCAGCTCCAGTTTGAACTTGAACTAGTGCAGACTAATCAAATTTGTGTTGCCGCCGACTGCAACACCTGTGCACACCTGCCAGAACTTGCCAGAAAGCATGGCAGGGACTGACCTGCTTCTCCGTGAGCTGTGAGAAAGTAAAAACCATGTACCTATACATAATTGCTTTCTTTATACAGTTTGTAGACAACTAATTGGTATTTATGAACATTTTTAAACATTCTGCTTCCATTTCTAAATAAATCTCGATTGCGAGACATACTTTGTGAGCATATCTCGAAGATTATAGTAGCTAGATGCAACAAACTTGATATGGAGCTGCTCGCTTGATAAATACAAATAAAAGAAATGACCTTTTCGAATACCTCTACCCATTTCCCTTAAAGATGGTAAGAAACCCAATCTTAAAGCTAGATATGCAAGTGATATATGCACTTTGATATATAAAGATCAAAAACGATCAAAAAGATCGGACTATAAATACCGAAGTTAAGCAAGATTGCAAGAATGTGGGGCAAAGGGAAAGAGAAGAACAAGATCCGTGTGTAAATGTGTGTGTGTGTGTGTTCAGAACGAAAAAAAGTCCGACTCTAAAACGCAGCTCAAATTAAGAACTTGTGCTGTAAATTAACTATATCTACATCTAATAACTATATTTATAAACTTATATCACAAAATTGATATTTAATGCCTTGCCAAGGGCTGAACAACAAATGCACCGAATAAATTTCAGTGCAGCTCGCCAAATAACAAATGTACGCAAAATATATGAAATCCGTAATCAGTAATAAATAATGCCAAATGGCAAAACTAATTTTAGAATTTGCATATTTTGATGATATTTCTAACATTTTATAAGCATGCCCTCCCCCCGTTTCGACTGCCCATGCCCCCTCCCCCTCCTTAACTGGACTGCAATTCATTTGGACTCAATTGGTCAAACCTCAATTCAAGCCCAGATGTGTGCGGAATGCGAGCGGAGCGACAGTTATGCAACCGGTTGACCGACAATCGAAGTTGACTTTTAAGAGACTTGTCTATAAAACAGCTGATCGCTGTAACAATTTCCCCATGTGTGTGTGTGTGTGTGAGTGTGTGTGTGTGTGCGGCGGGTAGCACGCTTCAAAACCAGACTCGCAGTCCAGACTTTGCATAGACCTAAAGCGGCCTCATTAATTTGTTAAATTATTGCCCAGAGTGTTGTATTTCTCACTCTCTCTCTCTCTCTCTTTAATTGTTGTAATTTAAAACCCTTTGCCTAACAATGTGTGTGTGTGTGTGTGTGTATGTGTAAGTGGATTTGTTGTGACTGCGACTTAGGAGAGCGTTGAACTGCTTTTGACATATAAACAAGTTCACAGAAGAAAAGTGAGAACTTACAAGTATTTATAATTGAAGAAAAGCTGGAATTTTGAAATAGATTTTCGCTTTTTTTTTCTCAGCTTAGTATTATGCGCACAATCCAAGTTTTCTAGCCAAAAGCAGTTGATTTTCGATAAATGGTAGGACACAATTATTACAAAGATCTTTCGAAATGTTCATTTTATCCACTTCCACCTAGGAAAGGTGAATTTTGCGAAAAGTGTGAAACAGATCTATGAAACTGAGCTCAATTGGAAAGTAAGCAAAAGTTTCAGGCAATCGTTTCCCACGCCTTTTCCACACTTGCGCGTGAAATTCATTAAAAACCATTTTCAACCTGCGTCAGTCAATGAGATTTTTTTATTGTTTCAATCACTCGCTCAATCGTCAGTCAGTCAATCAGTGCAACACTTGAATCAATCAACAAGTGGCCCCAGCTTGGGTGGCATTTATTTAATTGCAATTAGTATGAAATGCTTGGGAAATTCTGCTAGCTCCAGCAAAGAAAAACTTGTTGCTTGCTACTAATTGAAATGTTGCATGCCACAAGGTGCTCAGCAGATTTGTGCACCTTTGCTGGCACTCACTTCTCGACCTGCCCGCCAAAACTCTGTTTACATTTGCGCAGACACGCAATTTATCGTGCCGCGGATAAGAAATTCTTCGATGCAACTGGGCACTGCGTTGCCCGAGGCATTTTGCATTGAGCCAATATTTATGGTTGGCATCTGTCAGACAGGGTGCTAAGTACTTGGTTTATTATCGCATCTATTATTTGCTAGCATGCCTGTGATTTATTGTGGGTTGACTGAGACCCAATCCAAAGGGGTTGAATCAAAGACAAAATAAACACTAAGATGAGTAAGGGTCAGCATCAGCAAGACGCGCCTTCGGCATTCGAACAGGCAGCATGCCAACATGCCAGCCTGTCATGGAAAAGCCAGTAAAAGCCACGAAAAGCCAGATGAGAAGCCGAAGCCAAAGCCAAATGATGAGCCAAATTCTTGTAAACGTTGGGCTACTATTAAGGTTAGCTGCATAAAAGGAATCGGTCGTTAAAGGAGTTTTTATGTAAAGAAATTTTTCATCTTCGGCTAACTCAAATATTACGATCTTCACCCAACTTATCTGCAAAAGCCGTAAGCCTTATGTCTACAAGGTTCCGGGCCTTACATCCGATCGATTTCGAACCTTGAGAAAGTTCCTCTTGCAGCTGCATATAAATATTATAAAGTATTATGCTATAATTATACCTAGACAATAAGCCTTAAAAGTGCTCAAGAATTAGCCTCTACTCTAAGCACAAACTCTAGTATTTGGCAAATAAAAGACACAGACTTAAGCCAAAATGAAAATAGTTTCGAAAAGTTGCAGGCTCTTGCGTTTTCTGGCATAATTGTGGCTAGTTTTACAACTTCCGCCCTTTGATTAACCATCCGCTGTACATTCGAACCAAGCCATATAATTAAGATCATCAGATCTTCAACGAAGCAGAAAAAAAACAAATACATATACCCATTTTCAATGGGGTTCAGGGTATAAAAAGCCGAATTATAATAAGCGCTTGCAGGGTACACAAGGGTAGGGCGTCAGGTGAGCTGGCCGCATTTCTGCCACGCGATTTAAATCAATTAGGAGCTGGCAAATGTGGCTGATTGAGCACTTGCATATGATTATGAAGAGGCCGAGAGCGAGACTGGCTGAAAGAAGCGGGAAGTTCAGGATAAGTTCAATATGCAGCTGTTGCGTTCAATACAATTGTTGATCCATGGAGTTGAGTGCATTTCGAGCAAGAAGGCTTTTTGGCCTCGTCTAGACTAATTTTCTGCACATAAAAGCAACTTAAAAATGTTTTTATAGTTCGAGCTAAAATTGTTTTTCTGCTGGCCACATAATTAAACAGCCATTTGGGCGCATAATCCTGGCTTTCAATAAAGCGCCGCAAAAAGTATTAAAAAATAATGCCAACATATTAGCTGGAAATCTCATAAATTATTCTACCAAATGACCTGTCAAGTCGCGCCTGCTGCTGCTGCTGCTGCTGATCCCTCGACCGCCCCAGAGCGCAATTCTCTCAAATAATAATAAAAATAAAAAATATAAAACGATGCAAAACTACGGCAGCAACAAAATATGGCTGCCATTTGAAATGAAATCGAAAACACAACAAACAGCAGAAAGGGTAACAAAAATACATTTTACAACTTCATTTTTACGAGCGCGCCAAAGTTTGTTGGCGATTTTCTGGCGAAAAAAAAGCAAACAAACACACGCACACACACACGCACACACACTCGCACACACAGGCCTGAGCTGGGAAGAGGAAGCTGCAGGAATCGAGCTGCCTGTCTTTAGAGACTAGAAATTAGCGCAAGCGCATTAAATTAATTAACTGAAACCGAAGTCTATCGATTGGGAGTCGAGCCTGCGTCCAACCTGCTAACTGCCGAGCCACTTGATGTTTACGGCTTACCGATTCGAACCCGTAAAATCTGTTTAGCTCTAAAAACAAGCGGCTGTGCCCGACTAGCATATACCCATTCATTATAGACATACTCAACAACAAACATAAAGACATACAGAAACGAAGCTTCTTCTTGCCTAAAACCCGCTTTATGTACGGGAAATGCATTCTTTTTAAAAAGTTCGGTGCTTGCAGTCCGATTTTAATGGATTTTTCATTGCTTATGTTAGGCGTACAAGCGTGTGTATACGCGATATGGTATTAGGCTCTTAAACAATGAGATTTTTGCCAATTTCGTGGTACTTGGGAGAGGTAGCCAAAATGTAAAATAGAGTGCACGACTAGCACATACCCTTTTAATATAGACATACACAAAAACACACTCGCATGCCAAGCTTGTTCTTCCCTTGGCCACGTTTTATGTGTGGGAAATGCATTCCTTAAAAAGTTCGGTTCTTATAGTCCGATCGAATTGAAACTTCCATTGTTTAAGTAGCGCGTAGAAGAGTATATACCACATCGCAAAGCTCTAACCCAAAGGTATTTCATTGAACAAGAGAGAGGTCTTCAAAATGTAAAATATGTAAAGTCTGTATATACTACAGCTCCATATCATGTTTGGCATATCTATTTCTTATAATTAATCAATATACTCTCTTTCCCATCTTCAATTGCTTGAGGGTATTAAAACCTTCCGAAACCAAATGCCAAACCCAAAGCCCGCCAAGTTTTACGACTGCTAAACTACTTGCTAGCAGCCAAGCCCTAAGTCAAAAGTCGCAAGCATTCTCATAATTGCAGCCATAGTCGCAGTCGCAGTTGCAGTTGCAGTTGCAGTTGCAGTTACGTGACTGCGAATAGAACAGGGATCGATTGAAACTCAAGATTGACGGGGGACAGAGAAAGAGAGAGAGAGAATGGGTGTAAGAGAGGGAGAGAGAGAGTGCCTCAAGACGTCGTAAAGACTCGTTCTTTGGAATTTTTTATATTCCCTGAATTTGTTTGAGCAAAAGTAATTCAAATTATTATAAGAGCGCAGCGTAGGTGTATATCTTTACGAGTATTCGTTTATGCCTACCATACACCTTCACCTGTGCCAGACGCAAATACTTATCTCTATTGCTCTGCCTACCTTTGCCTATATATATATATATCTATATCTATATCTATATCTATATCTGTAGGTGCAACTATCTTAAGCTATATGCATTTATTTCCCTTTAAGTGCCTATGCCTATCTCTATCGTGACTGTAGGCCCAAAAAATGTCTATATCTATATCTATATATATATCTATATCTATATCTATATCTGTAGGTGCAGTTATCTTAAGCTATATGCATTTATTTCCCTTTAAGTACCTATGCCTATCTCTATCGTGACTGTAGGCCCAAAAAATGTTGCCTATTGAGTTGACAGTTCGGCTCACGTACCCATAAATGGATTTGAACCTTGGCCGTTCATTTTTGCTGTTCAATTTCAAAAGAAGCATTTTACCCTATCACCTGGAAAATATTGATACAAAATCCTTATGCATATCTATATCTACACATATCTATACAATTTGAACCTTGGCTCTTCTTTTTTGCTGTTCAGTTTGAAGTTCAGTTTCGCCTTTTTCAAGGGGAACTGACTTCAGCTTTAAGTCTAGTTTTCTCGTTGTACATACATTGATATCAAATCTTTAAGCATATTCATATTTGAACCTTGGCACTTCCTTTTCGCTGTTCAATTTAAAAGCCATATCTTTATGCATACCAAAGCACATCAATATCTCTATCTCTCCCTCCCTCTCTCTCTCTCTCTCTCTCTCTCTCTCTCTCCCTCCCTCTTTCTCTCTGTCTCTCTCTCTCTCTCTGTCAGTTTGTCTAGCTCAACTAAAGAGCTGAAGATAAATCACATATGTCATAAGTACATGTTCCTGTCTGTCCAACAAAGTAGCTGGCCATAAAATTAGTGTCAGTTCTTGTGCACTTGCACTTGCACTTAGCCTCGTCCGTCGCGCTTCCCTCTTTTGGCCAGGCTTTTTTCTCTAATTGCTGCTCAGCCGCAAAATACATACACACGGAACGCATACAAATACTGAATTAAAGCTTATGATGAGCCTAGGCTGTCGGGGCCAGCCCGGCATGAACATGAGCATTCATCAAAACACTCAGCAGACACATTTCCCATTCGCGTGATAACCCAATGATTCCAGACATGCAGACACATATCCTCGGACAGCTCGGACATGGGCGTAACGACGGACAATGCACAAAAGACGCTGCCGCTCGACGGATTCGAACCTGGGTCCATTCAAACGGTAGCCGACGCTTGGGCTGCCCAACCCGTTCGGCTCAAACTTGTTGCCGGGCTCGAGCCTCACTTTTGAGTTCGAGTTTCGAGTTTTTTGCCCGGCAACTTTGTTGCACTTCACGTTCGTTCGCTTTGCTGCCCACTCATCATCGGAAACCAGAAAGAGCCACCGCGAGCCAAACACACTTGCACATTTGGCACTTGGCATCACAGTTGCCTCTGAGATGGTGACGCTTTTGGCGCCTATGCTCAATTTTCGCCCCCTTCCCACACGATTCAATTTGTCTTGATTGTGCAGCCAATTTTAGATATTCCCCTAGACAGAGGCTACACGTGCCACGGATCAGTCTGTCGAAAATCTTGTATATGCTTATTTTGATGTGTTTCGCTTTTCTTTTTTTTGCTTCGAGGCAATCAATTTAATTTTAATTTTATTCTAATTATGTAAAATTTTAAACGGGATTATTTGCGATAATTATATCGTTTCTGATCTATTTTATACCCTGTTTGCAAAGTAAGAGAATGTTTCTAAAGGCAGGTCAATTATTTTCTTCAGTTTTATGGTCTCAAACATAAAATAATAATATGATATGGCCTTTGAATATGACAGTTAGCTTAATGTTTATCTCCTTCTCTTTCTGACACAGTTTTAATAATGCAGTTTGAAAGCCATAGACTTATAGTTACAGTTTTACAACGACAGACATCAAATAAATTAGCTAAAGTCTGAATATTTGGCATTAAGCTTACCGATTATCTCCTACTCCTCCTCTGACAGCTTTAAAAGCGCAGTTTGAAAGCCATTGTACTGCAGTTACAGTTTGAACAAGAGAGAGTTCAAGCTTGGCAGTTGGCTTAACGATAGTCTCCTACTCATACAGTTTTAATAGCGCAGTTTGAAAGTGACTGCCTTGTGGTGACAGTTTAACAGTCACAAACATTGTCATAATAAACTAGAATCTTTTAACGTGGCATATTCTACTCATTCTTTCTCAATTTTAACAGCACAGTTTGAAAGCCACTAAGTTGGCATTACAGTTTTAGAGCCGCAGACATTATAAACGTCAGTTAGACTCTGAATTGGGTAACTGAATCAGTTTCAAGTTAATCTTCAGTTTTAATTTCACAGTTTGTAAGCCACTGCTCTGCTTTCCATTTGAGTTCGAATCTGTTGACAGCTTCGAGGCTGCGGAATAATTGATTATGCAATGTATTACCACGGAATTGGCATTTGCCACAGAGTAAACAATTAGTGGCACGTCTTCTGGCCAAAAGGACGGCCACCGACTGCTCTGGCAGCTGGCAGCTGTCCAGAGCTGTGCCCCTTGTCCTCTGCCCCGGACTCGGGACTGCCACAATAAACAACTGCAACTTGATTAGGCCTGTTGCAGGCTCTGTGCTGCCCGACTGCCACCATGTGTGTACGTGCCCAGAGTCGAGCTGGTTGGAAAGTGCCGCCCGGGCCGCCCTCTATTAGTCGTGGCATTGTGGACACTTAAAGTGACAAAACACTTAGTTGCCAGACTGACAACAATGTCGGCTGTCTGCCAAATTTTTGCTCTGCTTTCTTCTTTGAGGTATTTAATAAATGAGGCATAAGTATGAATCTTAATAGGAGAAAACAATCTTGAATGAAGTACCAAAATACTTGTGACAACAAACTAATTTTTGACTGGACTTTGGATATTCTTGATTGTAACTTTTGTTATTACTCAATTTATGATATTTTTGCTATCATTACTATTTAATGTTCATTATTATTATTATTCATTAGTATTATAATTATCATTATCATTATTAGTATTATTATTATAATTATTATTATTATTGTTTTTTGGTTTTATTATTACTATTCATAGTTATTATTGTTATTATTCATTAGTCATTATTCATTAGTCATTACTCATTATTCATTAGTCATTATTCATTATGAATTATTCATTATTCATTATGAACTCTTCATTATTCATTATTAATTATTAATTTATCATTATTCATTAATATTATTATTATTGGCTTTGAGCAAAACTTGTGTATAGCAATAGCTTCTATTGGCCTATTAGCTAGGAAATACCTATGTAGATCCCATATAAGAGTCGAATTACGTGCCCCCAATACTCGTTGATAACTTGATATTAACGGTAATCAAATTGAATACTTTATCTTAAGCACTTACCCAGTGGCACATTCTTGCGTGTGCTGGACACGGAGATGGGCAGAACGGCGTTGCCCGATGTGGACGATGGCGATGGCGATGATGAGTCGCAGGAGCCCTCCAGGGACTGTGCGGGCGTTGGCACCGTGGACATGTGCTGATCAGCGCTGGTTATCACGCTGATGCCACCGCTGCCGGCGCCTGCTCCGGCCGTGCCGCTGCTCGAGGCAGCTGCCACATTGCTGGAGCTGGCGCCGCCGGAGCTGCTGGTGGCTGCGCCCACGCTGCCGCCATGATCGCTGTGTGTGGGAGATCGAAGTGATGCCTGATGCGGCTGCGGCGGCTGTGCCTGCTGCTGGTGGCTGCTGTGATGCTGCTGTTGCTGCTGCTGGTGCTGGTGGTGCTGCTGCTGCTGGTGGTGCTGCACCACAGAGGCGACGGCGCTGCTTGCCATGTGAGCGTGATGGATATGGGCGTGGCCATGCAGACTGCTCGCCGAGCCCAGATGCGATGGCGGCTGCGGCGGCGGTGCAGCTGCCACTGCCGTCGCTGCGGCCTGCTGCTGCTGCTGCTGCTGGTGATGCAGCACGTGTCCATGATGACCATGCCCGTGATGCGCATGGGCGTGGCTGTGGGCGTGGGCATGCGCATGCACATGATGATGATGATGGCCATGATGACCGAGCAGGGCCGCTGTGGCACCCGCCGGCGGCGGCACCTCGTGCATGTGCAGCGATCTCTGCTCGTCCTGCGCCTGAGCGCGTCGCAGCGCCGTCTGGAGCGCCATCACGCGCTGCCTGTCGGCGGTCAGGCGGCACTTGTCGCAGGTGCAATAGCGGTACTTGCAGTACCGCTTGTGGCCCTTCAATGTGATCTTCAGCCCATGATTGCGACAGCGCGCACAATTGGGCGGCGTTCGTGGCGATATGGAGCTGCCGCTGGAACTGGACGCCCCGCCGCCGCACACATCGTTCTTCGAGTCGATCATGTCCGAGTCGGACATGGTGTCGCTGTTCCAGTTCTCCTCCGAAACCATGCCAAATGCACTAAAGCACGCGCTGTATTCGAACTGTCCCCAATTAAGCTCAAGTTAACCGCAGGTAGTTGATATAATTGGCCTTCGAACTTTAAGCCCTGCAGCAATTGGTTGGCATTTTTCGATTCAATTTAATTGTTCATATTATCATCATATTAAATATTCGTTAAACGCGCGTAATTTGTTTAGCTTTAATGATATTTGTATAGATTTTAAGCTGATTTAAGAATTTAATTCAATTGATTATTTAATTTAAGTATTTTATTTATTTTTTTTAAATTTCTATTAATAGCGTGGAATAATTTAATTTTATTGATGTGCGTTATTAGATTATTTTTTTTTTAAATTCTTTTTTCTTTTTTATATTCAAATATTTTGTTTATTTTATTTCAATATTGTTGCCTGCAAAGAAAAGACAAATATTTGATTTGTTTAAGCTTTTGCTTTAGATAATTTCTATAAAAAATTGTGCAAAACTTTAAAAAATTCTTTAAATAAGTTTAAATTTTTCTTTTAAGTTTCAATTGAACTGATGTTTGGGTGCACCCCTCCCCCTTCCCTCTAGAAAATAGTGTTGAAAAGGAACAAAAAAAAGCTTTCTTTGAATGGGCTGCTGATGTAATCGATGGATGGGTGGAAGGGGGGCGAAGGGGTTGTGCATTTATGTGTGCCAATTATTCTAGAGAATTAATAATATTTCGTATAAGTTGGAAAGTTTTGCCCATTTTAAAGGCTGTTCGGACACGCTTCGTTTGCATTGGCAAACAAATTGCATTTGTTGTTTATTATGCCCGAAGAATTTTTCCCAATATTTAGCCAAACAATTTTTCACGCACTTTTAAGCGGCAAGTGTGTGGGAGCTTTTCATATGATTTTTCCTTATTATACCCTGAACCCATTGAAAATGGGTTAAAGGGGTATAATGTACTGCTGCACGTCTATGTAACAGGCAGAATCAAGCATCTCCGACCCCATAAAGTATACATCAGCATCAATAGCCGAGTCGATCTAGCCATGTCCGTCTGACTGTCCGTAAGTCCGTCCATCCGTCCATTCGTCCATCCATCCGTTCGTCCGTTCGTCCATTCGTCCGTTCGTCCATCCGTCCATTCGTCCGTTCGTCTATCTGTCCGTCCGTCCGTCCATCCGTCCGTTCGTCCATTCGTCCATCCGTCCGTTTGTCCATCCGTCCGTTCGTCCGTCCGTCCGTCTGTCCGTCCGTCTGTTTGTCCGTCCGTCCGTAGGTATAAACACAAGGATCTCAGAATCTATAAGAGCTAGAGATTGAAATTTAGGAACTCCTAGTCCATGCACAGATCGAGTTTGTTTCCGATATTCGATAACTTGCCCCGTTTTCAAGTAATCGATAAGAAATCGATATGGAAATCCTGTTTTCTAAGCAATTTTGGTAAGTAATAAGAGCTAGAGTCAGTAAACTTGACATCTTGCTTCTAGAATAGTATATACATCGGATTTTGGTGTTGAAAGAAGTAGGTATCCCCTAGTCGGGAGCTCCCGACTAGAACCTATTACTTGTCTTTTTTTTCTTATTTTCTTAATTTCAAAATAATTCAAGCTAAACGCTGAAATTTTTGCAGCCTGACATGGCATGTGGCTGGGCAATTAAAACAAATTAAAACAACAACAAAAATGATCCAAAATGTTGTTTAATTGTTTAATTGATAATCTTTGGCAAAAAAAGACACGCCTCTCGGCACAAATGCTTAAACAAACATCAGCTGATTTAATCTTTTGCTCCAAATATCGCTTACAATTTAAAGGTGGAGCTGCCTAACACGATGAATTGTTCAGATACTCGCAAAACTATCTACATATATATCTATAAATATCTAAATTACGGTACATTGCATTATGCATTATGTTAATTAAATATTTGGTGGAAACAATTCTTTAATGAAGTATTCATATTGAAGTGAAATTAGTAGGAAATTGATAGAAAGCTTTTTGGATTCTGGAATTAAGCTTAAAAAGCACAATGTTTCTCAAAGGATTTCGAGTTTTTGGGATTAAGTAGAAAGTTGTTGAATATTGAAATTCCTTCTTGTTTTAGATGACGTTGTAATCTATTTCCCGATTATTTCGATACAATTTCTCTTTTCTAGATGAGAATATTGTATTAAGTATATATTATATTGAAGAAACTTCTCTGGGAATATCTAGAACTAGTTTAACTTGTTTCACTTAGGTTTTGGCTTTACCTTATATCAAGTATGCAGATTGAAAGATGTTAATTATATTTATGTTATATTTGTTAAGATTTGGAGTATATACGATTATTTTTTGGAATATTGAATAAACTTTTAGCTGACTTTTAGACATGAAGTTTACATTTATAAGTGTATAAATATATATGTATATATATATTTTTTTTTAACAATTAGTTATTTATTGATTTGCAGCACTTTTTATGCAGTTAATATTGTCACAGAACAAACAAAAAATCACTTGAGAACTTTTTTTGCGAGCGATCGCCGCCGGCAAAACGCGCACGCAACAACAACAACAACAAGCACGACAGCGACAAATACGGTAAACGATACGTGATAAGAAAAAAAAGAAGAAGCAGCTAAGATGAACGAATTAATTCAGACAACTGAAGAACTATATATGTGTGTGATCGATCTGTATGTTAAGCAGGGCTTTTCCGTTATGCTTGCACACTTTGTGACGGCGTTTCGCGATTCGCGTGAGCTGAGCTTTTTTCTGCTGCTACTGCGGCTACGACTGCGACTGCGACTGCGAATTCGAATGCTGCTGGTGCTGCTGTTCGATCTGAAATCTTTGGCGTGCGCAAGGCAACTCACATTGGGCCCCAAGACGCGGATGCGAAGAACTCAAAAATCGTTGAGCGCAGCAGGCAGCGAATTTCCGCATGTGTGTCTGTGTGCGAGCGAATTTCTCTCTCTGTGTGTGTGTGTGTAATGTTTGGCTGTGTTTGCTTGAGCCACGGCTGCGACCAACGACTGAATGCAACGGACGACGGCAACGGTATCAAAGCCCAGAGAGCGAATGACGCTGCCGTCGACGTCGCTGCATTTGGAGAAATGCTTTTGGGGGCTGTACACGGACACACACTGGCACACACACATACAAGCAGGTTTGCCCCTCTCGCTAGCTGGCAAACACACACGCACACATGCAAGCGCGCCCTTGTACATAGGCAGCCTCATACACATTGGCTGGCTGTCACACTGTCATTGTTGTTGTTGTTCTTCTTCACGTTGTTGTTGCTGCTGCTGCTGCTGCCACCGCTTTCGCCGGCGCTGCACTTTGTAGTTGCTTTGCTTTTGTTGCTGTTCGCTGTTGCAGTTTGATACGAGTCGGCTCGCAACTTGTTTGAGTTCGCCCCGGTTGCAGTTGCATTACACAGTATTCTTTCACTTAGTTGTTTGCCCGTTTTGCCGGCATTTCTTTGCTTTTACATTTTTTGTTGTTATTTTGACTTTTATTCTGTGCTTTCTTTTTGCCTGTGAAGCGGACCTTCATTGCATTTGTTTTGGTTTTTTTGTTCGCGACATTGGGGCGTATGAGCAATGCAAATTATAATAGACATGCCAAACATTCGCTCGAGACTCGTATCAAAGTAATGTACTCTTTATGATTTTTATGATTTCCTTCCAAAAAAATCTGATTGAATTATGATCCACAAAGAGAAACATCAACTGAAGGGATATATCTAGGTGACTCGGGGAAAATATTGGGACTAACAAAATGTAAGCTGTTCGTTAGTGGAGCTTTTACTGTATTAAACGATATGGCTATCAGTGAAGCGATCGCTGAAAAACGTTTTTGTTGTGTGTGTATTCAGTTCTGCACTCTGCTGTGCATTCGGGTGATTCAAGACGCTTCGATTGATCAGAGCAGGTTACAGAAGTATCGAGAATGCTAGAGAGAAAGAGAGAGAGAGCGAGTGAGAGAGAGAGAGAGAGAGGTGGCGAGTTTGTTTAGAGTCTAGACAAACTTAAGTACTCGAGAGCGGACTTTATTTGCCTGATAAGCTGTGTTCTACAAATGTTTATAAATAATTTCCGTCTTTAAATAAATGGCAAACGGCAGCAGAGGAAGCCCTGCAAACGGTTGGCGTTTTATTTGGTTAAGAGCGCGTTAATTGAGCATGAAAGATTTCGCGATAACTGACGCTCTTCTATTCTGCAATTTATACCCCTCCCCCCCAGCTCTGTTCACCCCCCTTTTTTCAGCCACGGCAAAATGCTGTTCCTACGTATTTACACGGGGCAGACGATCGCCTATCTCGCATGTCGCAGCTAATTTCTATCCGGCGCGCGAGTGCTGCTTGGCAAGTCACAAAAAACAATTTCATTTAGTTAATTACGTGTCGAACTGGCGCGCAGAGCAGAGTTGGGCCAGGCTCATTTGGTGCGTGATCTGCCAATGGATCGACCCCATGCGATGATAACTTGATAACATTCATAATAAACATGTCGAACGCTACGCTTGACTGTGATTGCCGGAGGGGGCGGGGCACGTCCCGGCCCCAAGTCAGGTGCATGTCCAGCCCAGACTTGGTTAGCGGATTATGCAGATGTGGCCGTGATGTGGACTCGATGTGGTCTGGTCCAGCCTTTGATTGAATCATATTTCGGTTCTTTACTCTCAAGAAGTATATTGAAGATGAGTTAATCAGAGAAACTGACTAGTTTTCTGCAGTTCAGTTCTTATGCCAAGCTATTCGCTTGAAAATACCCTGTACAACATGCAATTGTGTATAATGGGGTATATTAGTTTCAGCAGCCTGTTCGACTTATTCATGAGACTTTGAAACTTTTGTGGGATGTAATCAACCTAACTTTATGAATCATATGCCAGATATCATAAGACTTAGACTACGTTTATCAAACATATTTGTATATTTCGAATAAAATAACAAATATAAAAGTTAACGCTTTCGTTATTGGAATATATATAAATACATATATAAGTATATCGTTCCTATTTCCTGAAAGTTTCATAGGGATCCGACTAGAAGGAGCCAAGTTAACGTGGAGTGTATTTCTTATAGTCTGGGACTAAGGCTCACAGTCTCTGGCAAGTATTAAGATTAGTTGTCCTTCTGCTTAACTTCCTACTCTTTGTTAACTGATCTAATGTTTGCACACAACTTGTTTGCAAATAGATTGCCTTTATATCTTGCACAGATATAACTTTAGATCCCTGTAGGTGCTGGTCAGTTTAATAGACCTCAACTATCCACATATCAAGATTGCTTCAGACAAGCATTTATGATAGGCAACGGACTGAGGGGCTGAGGGGGGATCGTCGCAGCTGAAGCATAACGCAATGTTTACTTACCCAAAGACTGGGCGCAAGGTGAGAAGCCATAAATTCTTCAGCCAAGGCGCGATCCGAGGCGCGCATTTCTTGCATAACCGAAGAGAGAGTTCGGGCAGGAGCTTAAGAGCGAGATGAAGAGAGAGGAGGGAGAGCGAGAGAGTGAGAATGGAAGAGAGAGGCACAGGTCTCGCGTAAGACAACGTGCTGCAGATTTGCGAGTCAGTATTTAGCTTCAAGCACTCGAACGGCAGACACAGCCGCAGCACTTGTCAACGTTTTAGTTAGCATTTTTTTCGCTTATTAATATTACATTATTTGACAATTTGTCGCAATTTGTATTTATGGCACAAAATATATAGAACGTACTTAAAATAGAGATCAGACTTTGTGCCCAGTCGCAACTATCACAGAACTATCACAAAAAACATTTACGAATGCAAAGTCGAAATGGAGACCGAGACGGAGACGAAGATGAAGACGAAGGCGGCGGCGGCGGAGGCAAAGACGGAGATGAAGGCGAAGCGGCGACCGTTAAGGACGATCGTTGCAAGCAAACTGGTTTACTTTAGCTTTTCCACGACCGGCCTCTCGACACGGGCTGCACATGTGCTCTGCTCCGGTTGGAATCCGACAAACCGACTGACGTCTGACGCTCGACGATTGACTTCGCCGGCCTCTGGCAGTGCTTTTCTGTTGTATTTGCAATTGGTTGCAGTGCGAAAAATAACATGTGAGCGTCGCGCAAGGCGAATGCCGAATGCCCTACACTTTAATAAGTGCAGTGTAATGAAATGTACTCGTAAATGAAACGCGGCATCGTTTACAGAAGGAAATGTGTGTTAAATCAATATTAGTGAACATTGGAAAAAGATTAACTTGATCTAATAAAGATTTCAATTAAATAAAGTAATCTTTGTTAACAGTGTTGGGTAACCAACAAAAGTTTATTAAAAAACCCTTATCTAAACCAAAACAAATTTTATAAAGTAAACGTGTGATAAATGATCTTTTAAAGAAAATTGAAAAAGAATAACTTCATCTAATAAGTATTTCAATTAAATTAACTACTCTTTGCTAACAGTGTTGGGTAACATAATGCCAACTCCAAGTCGATGGACCCGAAAGCTC
Organism: Drosophila kanekoi; assembly: GCA_037075305.1. Taxonomy (NCBI): domain Eukaryota; kingdom Metazoa; phylum Arthropoda; class Insecta; order Diptera; family Drosophilidae; genus Drosophila; species Drosophila kanekoi. Next base: position 519,226 of record JBAMCE010000011.1, on the reverse strand, counting down.
TCTGCAAAGTGCAGACACAGAGATGAAGTTTGTAGTGCGAGAGAGAGAAAGAGAGAGAGAGAGAGAGAGCGTGGCAGAGAGCGCAATATTGCACATGCATTGCTCTTATCGGCCGTGATCTTATCTCTCTTTATTTTCAGCATCTCTCTCTCTCTCTCTTTGAACAGCATTATTGGCGTACTTTGACGTCTGCATTCTCTCACTCTCTCGCACTCTCGCTCTCAATCTGAATCTTTCGTGTGCGCCTTTGCAGTCGGCCTGTGATTTGGGTCGGTTCAGTTGATCGCAATCCCCGGGGCATTTTGATGATGCGACTGTGAAGAATTGCGTCCATTCGATGCCCACTAATCACATTTTAAAAGCTTCCCTCGTTTATCCCAAACTGTTGCAAATTGCTGAAACATCTTCTTACGACACTTTCTGTATCTTTTTATTGTTCTCGCAGATAAATGTTGAGGCAACCTGCGGTCGCCTTTTACCAAATTGTGCAATTAATGCAGAAATTGAACAAATTATTGCGTGCTTCCCTTGAAGATGTTAACAACTCAACATTTACAATTCTATTTAGTTGTTCAACACTTAAGATTTACACTCAAAAAATAAATATAATTGCATTTGATTGAAAGTGAAAATGAATAACATTTTAAGAACGAAAGTATGTACATATAAAATTATCAGAAGGGAGCTTCACTTCCCACTTTTCCCGATATATTTTGAGTGCTTTTGGTATTTTGATTTGGTATTTTTTCGGTATTTTTTACAGAAATCTATTTCGATTACTTTTCAAAAGAATTTATAGCTCAATTATAGAGTTATTCGGATAAGAGAAGTATGTAATATATTTGAAGAAAGCAGTTAATGAGCTTTAGATTCGATTTTCAGGTTCAATTCCGACTTTTCCCGATATATTTAGAGTGCTTTTGGTATTTTTTTTGTATATTTGGTGTTTTTTGGTATTTCTTACAGATATCCAGCTTCAATTTCGACTTTTCTTGATATATTTTGAGTTTTTTGGTATTTTTTGGTATTTTTTACAGAAAACTATTTTGATTACTTTTCAAAAGAATTTATAGCTCAATGACCGAATTCTTTCATTCGTATCCTAAAATTTTTATCAGTATTATATGCAGCTAAGATCCTCAGTTAAAAATACTTTAATTTTAGTTTTCACTCTTTTTTCACAGTGTATTTATGCGTTATTTATTTTGAATGAATTTTAATTCATGTACTGCCCATTGTCAACGAGCAAAGTGTGAACAACTTCTTTTGGGAAACACCAAAAATTTGTCGGCTGCGCCAAGATGTTTCCCTCCCCCCCTCCTCCTGTAATTCAATTAGCGAAGAGCGTGCCGCAAGAGCACATTCTGCAGCCAAAATGTATCTGACGGATGCGCCGGCAAAACTCGTTTTTGCCACTCGAAGAACGCGGCGAGCAAAAAAATAAGCTAAAAACTAAAAAATAAATAACAAATATTCAAAACAGAGCGGCAAATATTTATTTATGATTTTTGTGTGCTTGTGAGAATGCTCTCTGTTCATCCCCCTCCCTCCACTCCACTCCTCCCCTCCCTCGGGCTGTTTTATTTTTATCAATTTCGCGGCAAGTCGTGCAACGGTGGCAATTGCAAACATTTATACAAATTGACGTTTAGCTGTCGCCGTTGTCACCTCAAAGCCGCACAGAAACTTACACGAACTTGCCCCCAGAACAAGCCCCCGCCTCCCTCCCCGCACTCAGTCACCTTCACCCCCGCTACTGCTGGAACGCTGCGCCCGAGTAATTTGAGCTGCCAACCGCAGAAGCCGGCGAGAGAATGGAGAATGGATCTGACCCGTGTTCGTGCTGCTGTCTTTTGCTATACCCTGTAAACGAAGTGAAAGAGGGTATATGGATTTTCCTTACTATTCACCTAGGTAGCTTGACGGTGTGCATTTTACCCTTGAAATAAATTTCGCTTTTGCTTTTTCTATACCCCGTTCAGGGAGTTAAAAAGGGCATATTCGTCCAGCTGTCTCTGTCTCTCTTTTTATCTATTAAAGCTACTCTTGACATATTCAATCACAGTTTAACAGACACTGTTGCAGTTTTAGAGCCAACTACTTTTATTAATTGTGGGATTACAAGCTAATATTCTTAGTTAAGTCAGCTCATGCTTGGCAGCCTCTTACAGGGCATCTGCTAGGCGACTACTCTCTCTCTCTCTCCCTCTCTCTCACTCACAAGCATAGCCACAATTGCTATGGGTTTTGCTTGACTAGTTAGTACAAATTGTTAACTAGTTGCTTGACTCACAATTACTTTGACATGAGAATTTAACACTCGATTGCCGCTCGACTTTGGAGATCCAATTAGACAGTAAAGAGTTAAAGGCGGAATTCTGATATATTAGAGATCAGTCAAAGAATGAGTTCCACAGAGTACTTTTATTTCAAACTAATGGAGTATTCTAGAGTACTTGATTAGTTTAAGATTAAAAGTATGCCAAATGCAGAGAGTATTATAATTTTGAAATCTTAATCTCTAGGAACCTTCCCAAGCGACTTACATACTCCTACTATATAGAGTATAGCTCTTGGAGAGTCTTATATGTTTTTCCTGCTTTCTTCTATCTTGATTCCAGATAAAATGACCTCTAGAGCCTTCCAGGCTCTGTGCATACTCCTACTATATAGAGTATAGCTCTTGGAAAGTCTCAAACGTTTTTCCTGCTTTCCTTCATCTTAATTCTACATAACTTGACCTCTACAGTTTTACAGGTTCCGTACATGCTACTACTATATAAGGTATAGCTCTTGGAAAGTCTCAAATGTTTTCCTGGTATCTTCCAGATTTCCAGGTTCTGTGCATACTCCTACTATATATTATATAGCTCTTGGAAAGCCTTAATGCTTTCTTCCATCTTGATCCATCTCCAGATATATTGACCTCTAGAGTCTTCCAGGTTCCTTACACACTCCTACTAAATCATATATTCCATTTCCTGATTCCTTGAACGCGCTTAGGAATTGCGAGCTATACTTTTCTTCCAACTATATCAATCTATATAACCTTCTAATAGGAACAATCTGTTATAAATAACTATCTTATATTATTCATCTTCTGAGCTTTATGTAGACCAAGGAATTTAACTTTTGATGTGTCAAAGACATTTGTTGTCTATGTTGAGTTTAGTGCCAACTTTCTTTAGCCAATATGGTTATATGCTTCATCTTGTCATCTTGTCATCTTCTTCTTTTCATTTCCAGGTGATTATTTGGGATCATTTGCACCCAATGGGCTCCACATTAAAATTGATTACCAGCTACGCCCTAAATTGGACTGCATTTTGCACGTAAGTGAGAAATGATTCCTGCTTCCTCTTCTTCTTGAATGCGTCAAGTGATCTTTAAATATTTAACGCATCTTTCTTTTTTGTGGTCGTTTTATTTGTTGCCGATTTGCTGGCAAATTTGTGGCCCGTGCGAATCAAAGTAGCGCGAAGCCCAACAAATTGGGCTTAATGACAAATTGGGTGCCAAAAAAGCAGCCCAGGACTGGGAGAGTCCATCAAAGATGCGCAGTTAAGTAATTTAAGGCACACGATCCGAAAAAAAAACAAACAAAAAAGGATGCAAACGCAATCTGCATATAAAAGACGGCAAAGGACAAAACCTTTTAGAAAACCAAGCGAAGGGCGAGAGGCAAGGCGGAAGGGGGTGGGCGGGGTACGTTGGGCGGGAACAGGCTACAGAGTTTGGAGCTGAGGCACTTTTGTTCATACAGTGAAGGCTCTTTTGAGTGGACCGTGGAGTTGGCAAATAAACGCTGGTGCTATCGATTATATCGATTTTGCGAACTGTCGATAGTTTTGTTGAAATTATCGGTGTTTTCCAACACTGTCCAACAAAGCATGAACCTGTTCCGATAACCGAACTTAACTTCTCCATGTGAAGTTCACCTGCGCAGAGTCTTCACTGTAGCACACTCTATTGGAGTTGGGCTCGAATGGCTTGTGCGAGTAATTGACGCTTGCATGCAAATTGAAAAGCAGTCCGGAACAGGCGAGGTGGACCCAAACGGAACGGCCAGGAAGGATCTGCATCCAGAGGTGTTGGAGCCAGCCGGGAACTGCGGATGGGGCTCTGATTGAGCGCCAGGTTGATGCATTTTAAAACAAATTGGCACAGTTTGTGAAAATTGACAGTGTCTGAGCTGTTGTTGTTGTTGTCGTTGTTGTGGCATGTTTTGTCACTCAATTAGATGCAACTCATTTAGTCGAGAAAACACATTTGGCCATCATTTGTGTGTGCACAAAATGTTAATCAAAGCCTGATGGCTTTTTTAGGCCAACTAATCAGGCTGCCCGTCGTCGTCGAGTGTGGGAGTACGCGTGGTGGGTGGTGCGGGGGGGCGTGGTCTGTCCAACGTTCGCTCCAATTAATATGCAAAATTTATGCATGGGAAAGTTCAAAAACAAACAGGCAACAACAAGCATGGGGAAAGCATGGAAAAGGGGAAAAAGGGGGGCAAAATGAAAATGCGAACGCGATAAAAAATCGATACAAATTAGCTGCGATGTTGTTGTTGTTGTTGCTTTTGTTGCTGTTGTTGCTGTTGTTGTTGTTGTTGCTGTTGTTGCTGCTGCTGTTGTTGTTGTTGCTGTTGTTGCTGTTGTTGTTTTGTAGATTGACCAACAACATGTGCTGCATGTGTGGCGAATACATTTTGGCATTTTTTATTGTTGTTATTTTAAGCCGCGTGTTATAAAATCTTCAATAAACTTGAAATTGAGTTAAAATAGACAAGAACGACTGGACGACTAGTTGATGCCCTGTACAAAGCTAAGAGCTGTCGTAAGTTGTATGCCTGATTCACGCTTCCTGCCATTCCTTACCAAAAATCTATTCTCAAATAACTTCCGAGTTAATAAAGCGATTCGCTTGTCATCTTCGAAAGCTAAAAGCTGGCCTTCAATTGAGCGCACATACCAAATTTGGTAATTATAACTCTAATATTCATCGAGATATGCTCAAAAAACCTATCCTGATTATCGATATTTATCGATCTTGGGCAAATTTGGGCGAGTTATTGATAGAAGTTAAACAAACGTGATTTGTGTGTAATTCAGGAAACTATAAATTTCCTCTTGTAAAGTCTACAGCTCTGGCAGTCGCTGAGATATTGAAAAACCTAAGCTAAGAATCGATATTTATCGATATTGAAATAATATGTGTGAGAAGTTGAATTAACTTGTTTTGTGCGATGGTCAAGAAACGATTTTCCACTTTTAAAGTCTCCAGCTCTGGCAGTCTTTGAGATATGCTTGAAAAACCTATGCTAAGAATCGATATTTATCGATCATGGGAAAATTTGTGTGAGCTATCGATAATAAACTTGTTTTGTGTCTTTAGTCAAGAAACGATTTTCTTATTTAAAGGTAAAAAGCTCTTGCAGTCTCTGAGTTCGCTGGGTTCAAGCAGACAGACAAAGGATATACATATGTAGCTATATCAAAAATCTGCGGCTGTTCAGGAATATATATGTATGTATGTATTATGCCTCCAATCTGTTACATTCAGTTGCAATCCTGCCATAAACTCCCTTCCTGCCTAGTTGTAAAGGGTATAGCTCATACAGGTCACACTTGATATAATCTGTATATAGACTTCCAATGTATGCCCCGCCCACTCTCATTTTTGGCTGTTAATGGGTTAAGCTTTGTGGCTTGAGGAGGGGGAGGGGGTTGCTGTGGAGGGTTGCATGTTGCAATTAAATTAGTGCGGCCGGACGACGGCGTTTGGCAGGGTTTGTTTCGCATCTGCGTTTGATGGAAAAGTTGTTGCGACAGAATAATTGCAAGTGCAAGTGCCGAATGTATCTGTATCTTACGGATGCTAAAGCAGGCTGGGGCAAATGCGCAGCGTGCTAGCCAAAAGTTTACCAAGATGATGATAATGATGATGCTTAGGATGAAGATAATGATGATGACCTGCGCAACAATAGTTTGCATCTCACAGTTCGCAGATACAAATGTTGAAGTTTTTCTGATTATACTCTGTGGTGAAAGGTGAAAAAAGGTATATTAGTGGATCACTTATGTATCTATATCTATATCTATATCTATATCTATATCTATATCTATATCTATATCTATATCTATATCTATATCTATATCTATATCTATATCTATATCTATATCTATATCTATATCTATATCTATATCTATATCTATATCTATATCTATATCTATATCTATATCTATATCTATATCTATATCTATATCTATATCTATATCTATATCTATATCTATATCTATATCTATATCTATATCTATATCTATATCTATATCTATATCTATATCTATATCTATATCTATATCTATATCTATATCTATATCTATATCTATATCTATATCTATATCTATATCTATATCTATATCTATATCTATATCTATATCTATATCTATATCTATATCTATATCTATATCTATATCTATATCTATATCTATATCTATATCTATATCTATATCTATATCTATATCTATATCTATATCTATATCTATATCTATATCTATATCTATATCTATATCTATATCTATAAATAGAGTATTGCGCGGTCGGTTACACTTCACGGCAAGGTTTTCACTTGTTCTAGTTGTAGTTGGAGTTGTTTTTGTTGTTGTTGTTGTAGCTGGTCTGCCGCAATGAACTGCATTTCATGTTGCGGTTGCTTCTAACAACTTGGCCAAGCAGAGGCAAGTGTGTGCGTGTGTGTGCGTGTGTGTATCTAATCACATTAGCACGTGCGCATATCCTTTTGGCCCTGTGGACAGGCAGCTCCCCAGGCTGTCATTGCCTGAGCTAAACTAAAAACATTTTGGGCGCTTTGTTTTTGCCTCATTTCGCTTTGTCGATTTTGATTATTTGTCTGTGGTTGCGTTCGCCTTTTGTTTTGCTGGCTGTTCGGCAACTATTTGGAACTCAAAAGTTGGGCGCCCCTCCGCCCAAACGCGCACTCACGTATGCCAATTGCGTTGCAGTTTCTTTCGTGTGGTTCAAAGTTTTCAACAAAGGAAGACAAATTTAAAAGTGTTTTGTAGTTTGGGTAACTGCCGACGGTTGGGCGCGCAATTCAAAATTTGCAAGCGGTGTGTGTCTCGGCTAAACATGTGCATATCGACCTATCGATATATTGGCAAAATAAAAGGGCAATAACAGCAGCTGTTACTGCACAGTGCTGGCTGTTAATAACATGTCAGTGCAGTGTTAGCTCTCGGCAGACCATATGATTTTCGCAGACGTGCAAATTGTGTCCAAAACTTAATTTCACAAGAATGAACAACAAACACCGCTAAGAAAATGATGTGTAAACGCAGCCATAGCAATTTTATCGCAACTTGTCGAGCCTGACAAGCGCGTGCATGATCGCACAAAAGCTTAAAGTTGTGCTTAATTTAGTTGTGTCGTGTGTGGGCCTGCATAACAAACTGATAAAAAGAATCGGTAAAGTGCAACTACATATGTATAAAAAGAGTGCTGCGAATAAGTGATTTTGTGCAATCAAATCAGTGTTAAATGCAGTTAATGGTGCATATAATTATAAAAACAAGGGACCCAAGCATCTAGAAGCTGGCGGCTCAGCTCAGCGTGCGCTGCAGTGTGCGGGGCAACCTGTGTTTGTTATCATTTCGTGGCGGCCGCAGCGAGCGACTTGCGTTACCAGGATTTTGCATGGGTAAGTGGTGTGGGGTAGCCTTTGTTTACGAGCTCGCAAAGAACATGGCCACATATGCCCGTTCACATATGTATATTAAACAATAAGAAACGTGGCAACGCGATTCTGCAGACCATTTTAACAGTGTTCGCCGCCCTTCTGGGCGTTGCCAATGTTTAGTTTCGAGAACTCTCTGGCCACACGGCAAAGATGCCCAAAAGGGAAGAAACTATTTGTTTGAAACTTCCCGTTGCGCTCCGCTGCCCTTCGGCCATCAACAAGGTGTGCAGTTGAATGAAACAATTGTTTTGAAATGCAAGCAGTGAATATTTATTTTTTATATTTTCAAGCAAACAATCTACGCATATTAATCTTTTGGTTACGAGTATTTTTTATACGCAATTTCAACTTGTCTAAGCAAGCGATTAATGTTAATACATAATTTTGTATAGTTACAGTACAGTGAAAGCCCTGTTAACGAACACTTTCGTTGGGCTAACAAATAAGTATTCTCAATTCTCCCTTATCAGGATTAATTTCAAAATGGTCAAGACAACATATTTAGAATTTCGAAATTTTGAATGTTTTTCAATATTTGCTGGATATATCTTTTAGGCGATTCTCTGTCTGTCCGCTCGGAGAGCTTTCACTGTACATGTATATAATTTCCTTGGTTCTTTACTCGCTCTTGACCGGCACATAGGTCAAGACAATGGTCGAGTGCGGCGACACCTGCAGCTCATTGAGATTGACCTTGGTCGACTGTGCGACCTTTGTGGCATTCCCGTTATTGTTGTCGTTGTTGTAGTTCTCACTCAAATAGGAGACGGTCATCTTGTCGGGCAGCTTGTGGTCGGCGGTAAAGTTGCTTAAATGCGGCGAATCGGTGGGATTAAAGATGACAAAGAAGCCGGGACTGCCAGACTTGATTCTGTAAATGGGCAAGAGATTAGAAAAATATATATGAGAAAAGGGAAAAGAAACAGTTGAAAGCGGCAAGACAATATCAAAAGAATCAAATGATATCTTATTAGAAACGTATTAATTAAAATATGGGAAAATTTCAAAGGTTCTTCGTATACCAATTGAGTTCTAATTGGAAAGGGATAATAATAGAGGAGGGAAAGTCTACTGTAAATGGAGATAAGAAAATTATATATGAAAAGCCAATGTCAAATTAAAAATACTATCTAATTAGGAAACTACTAATTAAAATATAGGAAACTTTCAAAGTTCCTTCACATTCTAATTGGATTATGGTTGGACTTTTGAGTTGTAATAGAGGAGAGGAGGAAATGTCTACTATAAATCGAATATGAAATGGAATAATTATTAGATGAAAGAATCTCCAAGTTAATAGTTAAATATGCCTCAATACCTTTGCCTTTAAGAAGTTAGCGTGAGAAGTGAAAAGGTTGGATTAGTTTAGATATATTTGATAGAGTCCAAAGGGCTTTTGGGTAGTCTTACCTGGAGTAGGCAATGAGCTGGTCGACCTCGAAGACCTGCAGTTCGCCGTGCATGTAGGAGGGCGAGAGGCGCAGCTGTTGGATTTGGCTGTAGGTCGGCTCGCTGACATTCGCATACTCAATGGAGTCGACGGGCACTACGGGCACGCCCGGCAGCAGGGACATGAACAGGGCCAGCGCGGACGGATGCGAGGATGTGTCCACGTAGACATCGGCAAAGTTCCATTGCAGCCAGCTGGTGTTGGCGGTGTCCATGAATGTTTGCTGCAGCTGTTGCTGTAGCTTTTTGTTTGTCTTCGAGGAGCTGAGTGTGCGTATGAATTCGCCGTACATGGGCAGATCAATGCCGAGAGCGCCGCCCGCCTCGCTCAGCACGTAGGCCTCGGGCCGTATAATGTCCTCGGCTACGGAGAGGAATGCATCAGCTGAAACATTTTTCACCATGCCCAAATAGTCGTAGAGCACATCGCCTAATCCGCTCTGGAATGTCGTCTGTGAGTGCGTATAGAAGCCGTAGTCGACCATGTTGAGCTCCTTGGTGGTATGCGAGATCTCCTCGTCGGCCAGATTATCGTTGATCAGATAGAATTTGGTATTCTTCAGCCGGAAGCCCTGCACTCCAAGTCCAACCAAATGCTGCAGAACGCCGCCAAATTCACGGCGCACCAGCGTCGAGTTCATCTTCAGATCATAGTTGCCCTCCTCGAACTGGGACAGCACATAGCTGCCCTCCAGTTGCGTCCATGCGCTACTATTTCCGCCCACCTTCTTCCAGTTGTTTGGCGGCTCGCTGCCCGCGGCCTTGACCCAAACGAACGCGGCGCGCTGCTCCTCGTTGGCCAAGGCATCGCGCATTAGCTGGGAGCTGTTGCTCACATAGTTGGGCGTCAGGTCGAGTATAATCTTGATGTCGCTGGGCTTGTAGAGATCCACGAGCTGCTTGATTTGTGCCTCCACATCGGGTTTCTTCACCTCGTACGTCTGCCCGGCGGGCAGCTCGTAAATGGCGCCCGAGGCAAACAGTTTTTGGGCTGCCTGAACATCCTCCGGCTTGAAATCGGCCACATGGCCAAACTTGGCGTGTAGTCCGCGCTTGTACCAGGGCAGCGGCTGTGGTGCCGCACACTTGGGTGCTCCGATTATAATCAGTATGGCGCCCACCAACATGCCCACCCAAATGAACCAGAAGCTCACAAAGAATATCCAACGCAAACGCACCCAGAACGGATCGTTCGCGTACTTCAGCAGCTCCTCCTTGCTCATGCCAGTGAAGGACTGTGGATTTGCATTTGAAATAAGTCTTCACACCTTTCGTTCTCTCTCTCGCACTCACCTGCTTGCCGCCGTTGAGATTCCCTATGTCTATCTTTGCATCGCCATTTTGATGATCACCCTTGATAAATTTGACCTCGTCTCGACGCTCCGCCAGCTTTTCATCGGCTGCGCCAGTGCCCAACATTTCCTCATCGGCGCCATCGGCTACGAAACTCTCCTCTTTTACCATCTCGACTGCTAAAGCTGATGATTAAAGCAAATAACGGAAATTGCCATTCATTAGCATCAATTGAGTTTGTCTCCGCGTGTGTGTGTGCGTGTATGAGTGACAGATCAGCTTTGCCAGTACCGCCTATTTCCAGTCGAATCCGATTTAAGCAGCAATTGTAGCTATTTTCCCGCTTATTCTTAACATAAAATTCAGCTAGATGTCGCTTTTTTCTTTGTTACTCAAAAGTTGGCATCACTGCTGTGCAAGATCGACGCGTGCATTTTTTTGCATTCGAGGTTAGGTCATTTTACAGACACGTTATTGAAATTTTATGCGAATTCCGAGCATATTTCTATAAATTATCTGCTTCCTCTTCATTTACATTTTAAGTTCTGTAATTCCCATTCGTACGTTGCTGCTGCTGGTACTAACATATTTGCCTTGTAAGGCGAGCGACGCGCTGCTGACGTCACTCGCTTCACACTTCTTCGATTTGAGCCGTGCTTTTTTTTTCAATGGAAAATCAATACATGCAACACATTTCCTTTATCTAGGCGCATTCTTGATAAGGCCACAGACTTACAAACACAGGCTCTCACACATCTACATATCCACACTTACACACACACACACACCCCACCCACATTCTTTCGCATTAAATGCAGACATCTGTGGCTTGTGTTACATCAGCCATTGGGCGTGTGTAGTCGCTTTAGACAATGGCTTCAAATTTCATACATACCTTCTTGATTGTTTTTGTTGTGTGCTGGCAATCGTTCTTCTGCAATTACTTTGTAAACTTCCGTAGACTCGGCTACTGCTGCTTGGTTTTGTGCGACGACTGTGCGAGTTAATTGCAAAAAAGTTTACATGAGTATTGCCTGTTGAAAATGTTAGGTAACATAACAGCAACTATACATTTACAGTAGCTGTACTGTTACTGACAGTCAGCATGCAGTTAACATTGCGCTGTTAAGTCTTAAAAACGATTCAAGCAAATCTATTGATTACTTACCAGCAACTGTAACGGGCAGTGTCACCGAACTCTACAATAAAAATGTTGTTTTATTATCGAAACATATGCTGTTAGTTGGAGGAGTTTCTGTTATGAGCGGAGCACGTCTGTTAAGTGGCCCTTGCCATTAGGCGGCGCATAATGTGGCAACACCAACAGCACCATGCGCGGCAATTTTAAATGTTGTAACACAATATAAGCAATATATATATTGCCACGTGGCTCACCTTGTTAGCAGTTCCAATGTGTTTAAGGCGCGAAAACAAATTCATTTTGAAGCAGGTATTTCAAAGAATATGTTTTTATATAAACTTTATGTGTAAGAACAGCTGAAAAGATGGGCGTTTAACTTTTAAAATCGTACGTTGAATAACTTATTTGATATTAGGTTATATTTTAAATCCTTGGACACAATATTTTTGCTTGTTCAGTTAATTTCACTTGCTTTTCAAAAATCGGCACTATTGTTCGGATTTTGCGTTTCTTTCCGCCTCCACTGTCGACTGTCCGAAAGCAGGTCTCAATCAAAACTGAAACTGCATCTGCGATCGAGTCTCAAACAACTCTCGATTCCAATCAACTGCGTTGTCAACAATGTGGCTGCTGCTGTTGCTGCCGTTGCAGCAGCCGCATTTGATTTAATAATAATATCCCCACATCCACACACAAAGGCAGGCGCACGCTTAAATTGCAATTTATGTGCCTGCGGCAATTGCCGGCCACAAACTACCTGGTCCCAATGAAGCGAACTGGAGTCGCGTCGCGTCGCATCGCATCTTACCTGAGAATGTGCGAATCGCCAAAGTTATTGACCGCTTGGCTGCTGGCTGCTGGCTGCCGACTGTCTATACCCTTGCGGTGGGTATTACGATATTGACAAACGATTTGTTTAAAGGATTGAATGTGATAGCTTCAAACTTCAATATATATATATGTAGATGCTTGCTCTCTCTCTTTCCATAATAATAAGTTGCTCAGTCTCAAGCTGTATATCTGATAAAGGAATCGCAGAAATACATTGAATATGCCCGCAAGGGTATTCACTAGTCGGCAGTCCATAAAAGAACATTGCTTTCTTCTTTTGTTTGCTTTTCTGAGCTGGGCTGGGCTCTCGGACTGTGCACAAAAACTGCACTCGTTGGCGCATTCCATGACCAAAAGAAAATAAGCAAATAAATATTGGAGTTTGATGCTTTCAAGTTCGAACTCGTGGGTTCTTCTTGTTGACCTTTTAACATGGTCAAAAAAAAAATTGTGCCGTCAACGAATGACGGCAAATATTCAGCTCTAACTTTAATTTAAAGTACGCAAATTGATCAATTTGATGGCATTTTGTGACATGCAATGCCCACTGAAATTAATTCCATTAAAACAAAGCCCCTGCGCTGGGGCCTATAAATGCCGCTGTCAAGTCTGACAGATCGCAAGTTCAATGGCAATCCATGTGGGACGTCAGTTGCTCTTTGCAGCGCTCCTTCTGCTGCTGCAGCTGGGCATTAGCCCGACCGAGGCCCGGCCAAAGGTAATATAAGCCAGAGCAGAGCAGCTCTTGATTAAAATAAAAACATTCGAACTTAGGAGCCCAGGCCTGAGAATGCCGGCGATGGCGATGGCGATGGCGACGACGACGATGATTCCTCCTCGGAGGAAACCGTTGAGGATTCGGATGAGGGCCGCGTGCGACGACGACGACGTCGCGATGCCAGCCAGATGGGCGAACGTGCCGGCATCCCGGGCCTGCCCGATCCCGCAACAATCATCAAGTTAGCGCAACTCTTTCAATCCGTTGGCGAACAGATTGTGCCCATTCTGCTAGAAGCCGTTCTGCCCGCCAGCGATCCCTCTGGCGAGCGCAGGGCCAGGGATTTGCAGCTTCTCAAGAACTTTAAGCGCACTCTGGAAGTCTATTCCGATGAGTTGCAGCCGCACGCTATGTAATTCGCGGCAATAAATTCGTCAACTGTTTATAATCAAAATGAGAAAAGTCGCTGGTTCGAGTCCACAGTTCACAGACACCTTTTTTTTGTGGTTCGAATCTTGTTGCGTCATACGGACTCGCATTTGAAACAAAGCCGACAACAAATTCGTCAGCTGTTTAAATTCAAATCAAGAAAAGTCGCTGGTTCGAGTCCACTTGACAGTTACCCAGTTTTGTGGTTCGAAGCCTGTTGCATCACACGGATTCGCATTTGATTTATTATATTGGACAAATGGTTAAAGTAATTTTAAAATTTGAGAAACGAAACTGAATTAGCGGGTTCGAACCGGCTTATATGTCGCTCGTGTATATGAAAAGGCTGTGGAAATCTTTCAGTTTGGGGCAACTGCGTTCGACCTTATCTAAAACGTAGTCGAGTAGCAAATCCATCGTATGAGGTAGATCGGTGCTGCAATACAGATTGCCGGCCACAATGGTGGGCACGAGGGGCTGCATTTCGGACACATTGCATACGGAGTCGAGGCGTTCCGTAATAGCCTTCACAATTGCCTTAATCACCTCGAAATCCAAAAAGTTCCACTTGAAAATCGTCTCGCAATATTTGAAAAACGGTGGAATTTCTGAATTTGCTGTAGTTGTTGTTGTCAGAGGGGGAGTTGTCGGTGTTGGGCGATTGCCCTTACGCCTACTCTTGCCCTTGGTCTTCGCCAAAGACCGGTTCTCTGCCAGGACTTGGAGCAGCAGCATCAGGCACAGCAACAAACTAATTATGACACGCTGTCAAATATCGTAAGGGGAAAAACTCCATTGGGGAAACTTTTAACTAACTGAGATTGTTCAACTTACCATCTTGCTGGAGATTCGACTGTGTTATGCAGTTATGGTTGAAATTTAAGACATGGAATTAGGCATTTTCTTAAACCATATTCAATATAATTTTATGCAAATTTGTTACGCTGATTAGTTGAAGTGCTCAAGTTCTGAAAAACTTTTCTTTTCTTTTCACTTGTTGTGTTAAATTTGCTGAAATATGTTCATAACTAAAATTATTTGAATTTTCGCAGAATTAGTTTATTTTTTTACAATAACCAGAAGTTTTTGCTAATTTTACTCAAATATAAATCTTAATATAAAATATGCCTGAAAGTATGCAACAGTAAAAACTCTTCTAATTGAGCTGTCCCAAGTCAATTACCGCAATTGTTCAAGGCGCTGCACTCTGGTTGTGCCGATCTTAGGCAACAGAGGGCGCTGCCAATATGTTCTGTTAATGTACTTTGTTGTTCCAACAATTTATGCATGTTAAACTTGCGCTGGCTTTAGCTGTAACCTCTAGTTCAGCAGCAAGGCAGGGATCGAAGCTAGTAAGGCCAGGGATACCAATTGGCTAAAACGGCCTCGATATCAATGATTTTCAAAATTTTATTTTGATCTTACGACAATCTCGTACATTTGCAGCGCATTAGCTCAGAAGAAGTTTATTGTTTTCTTTTTGATCGTTATTCTTTGAAAATATCGAATTTTTTAAGTATTGATGAATATTTATATCGCTTCTTGGCTTTTATAAGCTTAACACGAAGATTATGAGAGCTCCCATAGTATATACAAATGAGGAATTCTTAATAGAAATTCGAATGGGAAATGTCAAACAGATCGGACAATAAACACCGAATTTAATCAAGAGCACATTTTCCATAGCAAAGGAAAGCGGAAGCAAGCGTGTTGTGTGCGTTATTTGGGGTATTTGCACGTAGAGAAGGAAGCGGCACTTCGGAGCAGGACTTAGGGTATCTCCTGGGACTGGGAATCGAATCCTGTTCAATTAATATTCTATATCTGTATACACAGCTCAGAAGAAAGAAGTAAAGGAGCCTGACCTATAAATAGCTACCTAATCGGGGCAATTTAATAGTTCTGAGCATCTTAACTTTTGCCCTGCCCGCTTTGCTATTTCTATTTATTGCCCCGGCGCCTTTTACGTGGGCTGCTTGTCTCGTGTGCAATAAGATATCTTCTGCTGCTGCTGTGGCAGACACCAGGCTGACAGCTTGCAACTGACAACTTGCAACTGGCGGCAACAACAACAACAACAGCAACAAAAACAGAAACTCGGTCTTAAGTGAATTGTTGTGTTGACAAAGCAAAGAGAGGCAGAGTAAAAGTTAATATGCTGCACTCAAGTATTTAAACATTTGCCCGCTTGTAATTTGAGCTGGATGCTTGAGCATTACGAGTATCTATTTTTCGTATTGCAGCTAGGATGCGGACGCCATGGCCACATCCTGTCTGGCCAAATCTGGCTATTTGTATCTTTAAGATACTTTTGCTGTTCCACTGCAGAGTCTCGTCTTTTATTTGTCGAGCAAAACAATTTCGTGACTTTGTTGTTTATTTTCTGCCTTTTCTTTCACATTTCGTTCGGCATACATAATGCATGTGCTCGGCCCCACCTCACCTCACCGCACCCCACCTCACCGCAGCTCAGTTCACCTGAACTGCAGTTCGCTTAAAATGGCTAAGCAAATATGCTGGAAAAACTCTTCAGTGTCTTGCTTTGGGTCGGCTTAGCTGAGTTCAATACTAATTTGTGTTCAACACTTTGCTTCTTGAAGTGCCAACTGGCATCGGAACTTCCTTCCTTGTCGCTCGTTTGGCTCGAACCCGCCTCAGATAGCGCAGAGATCGCATCATCATCGACGGCAACGGCAAATACACAAAACACAAGCTGAACAAGTGAACATGAAAGCAGAAATAATAAGACAACAACAAAAGGCAAGGCTGCAGTGCCCGACTAGCTGATACCCTCGATGGCCGAGGCTTCATTTGCTTCACGTTTCTCTCACTTTGCCACAATTTGGGTAAATTTTTCCACCAAAACTTCTGCGGTTCTTCTTCGTTTGTATGCGAATATTCAAGGTATAAAGTTGACTTTAATATGTCTGTATTCTAGCTCTGAAACGCTTGGAGATATACTCGAAGAACCCCAACAATAATCGATATATATCGATTTTGGATTAACAAGTAAATAAACTTGATCTTTGTGTTATACACTATGGGAACTTATTAGCTCGGGGACTCCTTTAAAGGAGCAACAACTTTACTGTTAGGAATATATATAGATATATATATATATATATACTCTATGGACTAGCATATACCCTCGATGAGAATGTGCTTCATATTTCCCATAGTTCTTCTGTGTTTCTTCTTCGATTGTCTGTCAAGAATATATATATTTATTCTATAGATCATGTCTCATTCTGACTGTTGTCTCAATATACCCCTCTGCAGCCCATTTTTATAGGGCATCTAAAAAGCAGCAAGTAAAAAGACTTCGCACCAATGCTCTCGAGTGTTTTCTTTATAAACAGAAAACTTAATGATGTTGATTTAGTAGAACAGCCAACTGCTGCCCCGCAACCCGTCTGACCCGTTGCCCCTCGCCCCTCGCCTTGACTATTTCCACTTTATGGGACCTCAGACACACACATTTTCATAATATATATGGCACAATATGTTTCACTCGATGCGTTCAACACTTTGAAAGTTTTGCCCTCTCTCCCGCTCGCTCCTGCCCAGAGTCAGACGCAGTCGCAGTCCCGCGCTGGCTCGTCAGTCAACATGATTTGCAAGTTATACAAATTCATTCAGCCGACGAGGAAGACTAAGACCAACACCAAGACCAAGGCCCAGAGACCAAGACCACGACCAAGACTTGGCCCAGGTTCTGGCCCGCATGTCTGCTTCATTAACACGTCTTTAGAGTTCTGGCTACGCTTCTTATGCCCGCATGCTCTATAAAGAGCGACCGTCTCAGTTATGTGAGCGTATGAGAGACATGTGAATGTTTTATGCGGATTTGTAAAAGATAATTATGTACTGAGATTTGGGGATCGAAGCGTTTTCGAACACAATCGTTGGGCCTATTGTTGATATCGATTATTTCGATATATTTGGTGTTTTGAGATCTATCGATGTTTTCCAACACTTTTTGAGCAACACTTTTGCATGCAAATCAATTGGAGAGCATTCAATAGTCGTTCACACATTCGCCTCCTCACTTTTACAATGTCTTGTGAATTTTACAGAGTTTAGGTGTAAATTGCTTTGCCGTTTTCAGAGTATTTTCAGTTTGCCCCGTTTGTCTGTCAACCGCAGCCACAATTAGTTGGGCTACACTAAAATATGATTAGGAGTCGTTGCAGAACTTTGCCCAGCCAAAGGCAATTGATGAGCGGGCACACGAAATTCCTCTGGGGCCCGGGGCCCAAAGACAAACTGCGTTAATTAGATTGCCGACAGTCCTGAAAAGATATCAGCCAGAAGGCGTTGGCTATGAGAAATCGATGCAATGCGTGAGATAATGCCGCGCTAGCACTTGGGTGGATGGAAAACCGGGTTCGATCTGCAGCTGTCGGGGCCGATTGTAATGCAAAATGCCAGGCAATATTAGAAAGGAAGCGAGTGCAAGGAAAACCTGCCAAATGAGTGAACCTATTCACAGAGAGAGAGAGAGAGGGGGAGGGTAAGGGAGTGAGAGAGAGAGAGAGAGCAGAGCTGGAACAAGGAACAAGTTGAGAAACTACTTAGGCTCAGAAATTGCCTTCAGGCCGACAGGCACGTCCTTCACCCAGCGATGTCAGCGGCTTGGAAATAATTTGCGCTTGAATGGCAAACCACAGCCCAGTTCCCCAACCCCCCCTCCTAGTCATCCGGCAGCCCAACTTGGCTGCAACCCCTAAAGAAATTCCATCAGCTGCATTTTGCAGTTTAAAAAGCTTTTTGTGTGCCAGGAAGTTTGCTACCTTTTGTTAACTGGCAGCCAGAGCCACAGCCACAGCCAGAGCCAGAGACAGAGCCAGCCGGAGGGGCAGCCAGTGCAACTGACATTAGTCGTGCAATAAGTAGACAGCCCTCAGTGACACATGTTTCCATGTGGCAGCAGCCACAGCCAAGCCAAGCCCCAGTACCAGTCCCAGTCCCAGTCCCATTCCCAGTCTCAGTCCCCAGTCTCGGTCCCTGTGACAGGCCAAGACAAGCCTCAGCCCAAGACCAAGATCCTACTCCTAGTAGTCCGTGCCTGTCTGCATTTGGGTGCTAAACTTTTTGCTTGCCATGCCAGACACGTTGACAAAAGACGACAACAACAACAACAACAACAACAACAGCAGCAACAACAACAAACATTTCCAAGAGCATAGACATAGACGAATTTATGCTAATCAGTTGGGACGCCTGCCTCGGAGCACGAGGGTCGCTTTGTAACACTCCAAACTTGAATATTTAATTTGAGTATTTCTTGTGAAATTTGAAATCCTTGTAAACTCCCGAGTTGCCCTTTTTTTTCTTTGTAAAATAACTTTGTGATCTTCAGATAACTAGCTGAGAATGCTTAAACGGGAAAACCTAACTACATGGGAAAAAAGACAGTCTTTCGAAGATTATATACCCTGCGATACGTAGCATTTGATAAGGTGGTCCAAGGCTTATTCAAAAAGCTGGCAATGAATCTGATAAAGTTGTTGGTATTCAGAGAAGATTCAGTCAAGAGGTTCAGGTAATGCTCATAAGCTGCCCGGCTTGGTTGGGATATCTTGAAAAAGGAGAGATTATGTTAGGTTTACCTAGATCTATCGGATATGTTCTTTTTAGAACTCTTCTTAGTAAAGTTCGTAATTGATGTTTAAGATATTTTGAAAAATTTATAAATTGACCACATTTATGAGCGATTCCTTCCACAGAGCTGTTAAATACTATATTTATATATATAATATATAATATAATATATATATATATATATAATATAATCTGATGTTAATAATATGCTGTTCCGATTCGGTCGACTTGGACAAAGGCCGACTTTTTGCTTAGTTTGATCAGGATAGCTTCAGAATTCAGAAAGAAAAGAAAAGAAAAGTAGAAAGGAAGAAAAGAAGAAAAGAAGAAAATAGATTCCTTAAAGGGTCTGCGCTGTCGCCCTTAATGCACATTTATTATAATTTTTTCCATAACAAGAGGTTACCCGGCTTTGCTGGGATCTTGTTCAATGTAGCAAGAAAAGTTTTAATTATCGCATTATATTATTGTTTATTGGGCTATTCGTTTCGAATGTGGGTCGCTGTCCAATTTGATTGCCGATGTTGCCTTCAGCTCGCTGGCAAATTATAATGAGGCCTATCAGGGATTTGGGCTAGACGTGCGTGTGTGTGTGCGTGTGTGTGTGTGTGTCCTGGCAAATGGGCAGTGGAGGAAGGAATATTTAGTTGCCTGGCAGCATTGGATGGAATCCTCTCGGTGCGCACACTTCATGCACCAATTAAGTTCAATTTTCGATAGAATAGGAAAAACGCGTTGAGCATATTTAGAGACAGAAATGGGACCTGGGACTGAGACTGGGACTGGGACTGGGACTATGATCCGATGAGGGAGTGCCTCGCATTGGAATTGACATCATTTGCCGTTAAAGAGCCAGAAATTGCGACGAGGGTTGCGCTTACAATTACGCGAACGTGTGTGCGCCGAGTCGGATGCGAATTGGCATCGGATTCAAGACTGAAACTGGGTACGGACTCTGCTCGAGCATGGGCTTGGGCATGGGAAATGGGCTCAAGTGCCAGCAGGCGGCATTATAAGCACATTAAATTCTAAAGGCGCAGTCGAAGCATGTCTGAAATGCTGAAAGAGCGCGACGCAAGTGCTTTTTATTATGCGATATTTGAAATTTGCGCATGTACTCTCGTATTATTATTGAATATCATTACCAAAATCGCAACACAACAGCAGTAGCAGCAGCTGCCCCTCCCCCCGTTCGCCCGTTCGTGAGGGTGACTCAAAACAACTGAAGACAACTAACTCTGGGGGTCGCATTATGAACTGCCTGCCGTACTCTCTCAACAACTCCAAAGTCAAAGTCAACAGCAAAAATTACAAACAGAAAGAAAAAACACAGCTATTTAACATAAAAAAGTCGAAGCGTGAATACCCTTAATGAGAGTTGAAAGAGAGTTCTCTAAGTTATCTTAACCTGACCTCGTTTTGCTCGAGCATTAATAATAAGTCTGACACCTTACGCTTTGGTTTATACACTCAGTTGGGCCTTAAAATTTCTTTAAGATCGGACTCTAAGCACCGAAGCTATTTATTCAGCACAACATATTGCATAGTGTGTGGCTGAGGTAGGAAAATTGACTTCCCTTTGGCAAATGGCTTGACAAAAGTAGAGTATCCTTTGTTAGGGTATACAAAAAAAAGAACTTAACTCAACTGGGCACATTATCAGCGCCCCCAAAGCCCGCAATTTCGCTGCGTTTAGTGGTTTAATTTTTATGTTGCAATTTTTATGGCATTTCGACGAGAGACGAAGACCGAAGAAGAAGACGCAGACGAAGACGAAGACGCAGACTTCTGTCCCCATATGCCGTTTGGGGGGTGCCCCCAGTGGTTGCTGCTGCTGCTGGTGGTGCCTGGAAGCTGATGATGGTTGCTTTTTGCTTTTTAAGTGCGCCCTGGCACAATGTGGTTTTCATTTACTTTTTTTGCTGTTGTTGTTGTTGTTGTTGTTGCTTTTTTATGGGCTTCTTCTGGGGCTACGTTTTATGTTTCATGTTTTGAGTGCGCGTCGTTTGTTGTTTGCTTTCGAGTTTTTGAGTCTTAAGCAGCTTCTTTTTACTTTATACTCGGAATACGTAAGTACTTGCGCCTTTGTCATTTGTCTGTGCATTTGACTTAATTGCTACATTTTGCATATTTACTAGAAAACATTTGCTGTTCTGCTCATTAAAGGGCATGCACAAGGCCTGCATTCCAGGAAACACTCGAAGAAAAATGCAGTTCCTAATTCCACAGGAAGGCAATCGAAGGGAATTCTATATAGATCTCGATACTTATACACGATGGGAGGGAGAGAAGACGGGAAGCAGATTAAGTGCTTAGTTTTTCTTTTGAGTTTTAAGCAAATTTTTATTATGTTCGCAAAATAGTTTGAGTATTGTTTATAAATCTTGTAAATATTAAGGTGTTGTGGGATTAAGAAATTTCGATTTAAGCCGGATTCTGGAAAAATTTGTACTTTATTTTAATTCCAATCAATCAAACAGTGCGCTCGAACTTACGACTAGGAATAGGATACTATACTATACTCGACGCTAGGAATCACTCCAGCTTGTTCTTCTTTGGCAGAATGTAGTTGTGCACATAGAAATTGCTGAACATGAGGAACATGAGCGTGCCCATGAACAGAACCAGGGCAACCGGGTAGGGCGAGAGATTACAGCTGGGCTGATTCAAGGTCCAAATGCTGTGCGCTATCACGATCAGAAACTGAAGCATTTGCATAATGGTGATGTACTGCTTCCACCAGGGGTTATGCTTGACAGCCTGGCTCTGGGACGATATGTAATAGTAGATGTACATCACGCAATGCACAAACACATTCAGGTAGCCCGTCAGCACAAAATGTCCACCATAGCCATAGAATCGAAATCCACTGTAGACGGCCAGTACCATCGCCGCGTGATGCACCACATGGAGCACCGAGATCTGCCTGTAGTTCTTGCGGAGCACTATGAACACAGTGTCGAGCAGGTCGAGTATCTTGTTGAGAAAGTACGCATAGGACAGGACGCGCTCCACCGTCTTGAAGGGATTGTCCGGTGTCAGCACCATTAGACACTTTATATCATAGGGTCTTATCACCATAAACGCGAATGTAGCCTGCATTTAAGGGGACCACATCAAGAGATTAGAACGCTCTACAAGTCGATTGGGCTGGCGGCTACTTACCACCAGAAACAGAATGCCATTGTACACGATTTGTATCAAATTGTAGACCCTGAGTACGGCTCGAAGATCGTAGGGTTCGCGGTTGGCCATGTAAAGGCGCCCCAGCTTGAGCACAAAGAGCAGATAGCCAGCCACAATGAGAATGACTGGCCAGGGGCTAGAGGTTAGTGGCAGCTGGATGGGATCTGCAGGCGGCCTGTCGAAAATCTCAAACATATCGATAGGTTATTTGTGCTTTTTACCACCTCCCGAGTTTGCGGTTGCTCGACGTAAAAGTTCTGCTACGACTAGTTTTCAATTTATTTAATTTGTTCTTTATATTCCATTTAGTTGCCAAATAGAATTCGGAAACTAAGTGCACATTGTACGTACGCTTAATTTATTGGGCACCCTCGAATCCTACTGAATAATTCCCCAAACGTGAATATTTGCCTTTAATTATGCGGCCTATTCTCGTGTGCTTTACATATCCGGCCTATGCCTACGTTTACTTGTGTCAAGTTCAACAATTTAGCTAAGTTACAATGAAATTTTATTTGCAGTTTAAATTCAAGTTGAGACTAAAGTTGTCTTCCGGGTGACAAAGTTTATATACCCCTGTTTCACACAAATACTTGAAAAAGTATAGAGTTTCGTGGTGATATAATACGATGTTTGGATTCTACATTCTACATAGAACTGCCTTTTATAGCGAAAAGACAATTGTTTGCTGCGTTTTATCAAATATATACATGTATATTTTATGAGAATTATAAAGATGCTGCTGTTCGATCTAAGAGTTTTATCTTGACAAGCTTTTTCTCTATGTAGGCTAACAAATGCCCAAACACAAGACATTGCATTGATTGATTGATTGATTAAGCTAAGAATTCAGTTACGTTTATTTAAAAGCTACGAGTTACAATTAAATTGAATTCAGCTGTGCCCCAAACTAAGCCCTGCGAAACAGAGAGATGATTTACTTGAATATTAATAGAAAACAAAAAGTAAATTATACTATTCACCTCTAGTCATTGAGCTGCTTCTTCTTCGTCTTGGCCAGTATGTAGGCGTGTGCGTAGAAGTTGGCAAACATCAGAAACAAGGCAGTCGCCGCGACAAGTGACATATAGGTCAGGGCCTTGGGCACCTCACATTTTGGCTGCATTTGGGTCCAAATGGTGTGCGCAAATACGATCACGAACTGAAGCATCTGCAATAGGGTTATGTACTCCTTCCACCAGAATCTTCGCCTTTCAGGCGGTATCTGCGATGAGATGTAGTAGTAGCTGTACATCACGACGTGCACGAAGAGATTGAGGACACCCGCGACTATGAGATGGCCGCCATAGCCGCTGAACCGAATCACACAGTAGCCCGTGATGGGCATGTACATATGATGCAGCAGATGCAGAGTCGAGATCTGTTTATAGCTCTTTCGCAACACTATGAAAATTGTGTCCAGCAAATCAAAGTACTTGTTGATGTAGTACGCATAGGACAGAACGCGCTCCACCGTCTTGAAGGGACTGTCCTGAGGCAGCACCGTTATACAATTCAGGTCATAGGGCCTTACCACAAAGATTACGTATATAGCCTGCATAGATGGAAGTAATAGCATGAAAAGTTAAACCAGTTCAAATCGATCGGGCTAGCGGCCACTTACCAGCAGGAACAGAGTGCTATTGTACACGATTTGCAACAGATTGTAGACCCTGAGTACGGCTCGAAGATCGTAGGGTGCTCGGTTGGCCATAAAAAGGCGGCCCAGCTTGAGCACGAAGAGCAGATATCCAGCCACAATGAGAGTAACTGGCCAGGGGCCAACAGCCAATGGAAGCTGGACAGGATCTGCTGGCGGCCTATTGAAAACCTCAAACATAGCGATAGTTATTTGTACGTTTTACAACCTTCCGAATTTGCGGTTGTTCGATGTAAAAGTTGTGCTACGACTAGTTTACAATTTAATTGGTTTGTTCTTCAAATTCCACTCTGCTGCTAAATAGAATTTGGTAATTCAGTGAACATTGTACACTCGCTCAGAATCCTATTAAATAATTCCCCATTAGTGAATACAGGGTGTCGCAGAAGTTCACATCCGATGTTGTTTCGCTGTCGTTCTATGATTTTGTTTACATAATAACTGAAATTTGTTTCAATCTTGAAGACTTGACATGAAGCCTTTAATAGCCTAATTCCACTGTCAACATTTCCTACATTTTTTGCGAATGTAACATATTTAGCTTATGTTCCTGTAAGTTTTAACATGAGCAACAACATTTTTCACATTTGTAAAAATTATTTGCATTCGCCTCGAGTAATTCGTGTTTTTTGCGATGATTTGTTTCGGATCGATGTTATGAAACATATAAAAGTATTATTTTCACAAGCAGCTGACTTTAAATAATAACTTTAAACTTAAATTATTTCACAGTTTTTAACATTTAAAGATGGACAAATTCCGCAAAGAGTCCATTAAGTGGAGCCCCTGCTTCGCGGCCGTATTACTTGCTTTCTATTGAAAGAAGCGTTACATTTGCCATTGATATGATGGAATCGCAGAATGTGACGTTTGTAAATGTGAATTGTTTTAAGCATAGTGAATCAGGCTTCAACATTTTACATTATTTCACTTTCGGCACCGTGTATCAAAACACGAAGCCTATGTGACTTAGTCATATATGAAACAGTTTCTTTCTGACTGCGGGGAAATATCAGCTTATATATATATATATATATATTCAACATTCAAACATATATATATATATATTCAACTAGGGTTCAACAACCCAATTGAGCTAGGCTACAAGAGAAATTTAGAATATATTGATATACAAATATGGGATATAGTTTGCTTCTTCTTTGTTCGATGGGAGAGTTGTATTATGATAAACCTTTTAGTTCTCTTTCGATCGATGAGACTAAGATATACCAATTCACAAGATTGAGCCAATGATTGATTACGCTTACCAAAAATACAAAGTACTTTAAGTAGTCAAAGACAATTTATTTAAGCCCTACAACTTATACAAATATAATTTAGTTGAGTGCCTAGCCCTGTATCATTGAGGGGGAAAGATTTAATGTAATTGAATATAATTATATTTTCTTATTCACCTTTAGTCAAGGGCCACCTTTTTCTGGTTGTTGTTCTTCTTCTTTTTCTTGGGCAGTATGTAGGCGTGTGTGTAGAAGTTGGAAAACATCAAAAACATAGCAACTGACATGAAGAGCACCATATAGGTTAGCACTCGAGAGATCTCACAGCTCGGTTGCATTAAAGTCCAGATGTTGTGCGCAAATATAATCACAAACTGAAGCATCTGCAATCGGGTTATGTACTCCTTCCACCAGATTCTCCGCTTAGCAGGCGGTATCTGCGATGAGATGTAGTAGTAGCTGTACATCACAACGTGCACGAACAGATTGAGGACACCCGTGACTATAAGGTGGCCCCCGTAGCCGTTGAACCGGATCACATAGTAACCCGTGATGGGCATGTACAGATGATGCAGCAGATGCAGGCCCGAGATCTGTTTATAGTTCTTTCGCAACACTATGAAAATGGTGTCCAGCAAATCGAAGTACTTGTTGATGTAGTACGCATAGGAAAGCAGACGATCAATGTTCTTCAAGGGATGGTCCTGAGGCATTATCGTTAAGCAGCTTAGGTTGTGCGGCTTAAACACAATCAGATAACAAATTGCCTGCAATTGTTTAAGCTAGAGAGATCTGATCATAAGATTCACATATAACTTACCGCCAAGAATACCAATCCGTTGTATAAGATCTGCATCAGGTTATATAGCTTGAGCACGACTCGAAGATCATAGGGCGTTCGCTTGGCCATGAACTGGCGCCCCAGCTTGAGCACGAACAGCAGATAGACAGAGACTATGAGGACCATGGGCCAGGGACTGCAGGCGAGAAAGAAACGCGTCGGATCCGCAGGCGGTCTTTCAAATACCTCAAACATAACGATGGCTAATCGATGCCGATATTAATGAGCATAATCCAGAGATTAATCCGATTTCCCTTTTAATTATATTTAAACGCAAATGTGAACGTGTGTGCAATATCAGTGAAATATACTCCAGAAACATTCTATATTTTAAATCAAACAAGTTATACGAATTACAAATCTCGTTTTTATCGTGTATAAAGTTTTATGAATACAAAAAAGTTATGTTTAAAGTTTTGAAGTCTGGGCCTACATGGTTTTTTGAGCTACAATTTTTTTCAAATTTTATTCGAGATTTCTTTATTTTAGGTCTTTTCCCTTTCGCTAACTAAAATAACTTGCCTCCTATATGTATTTACCCGGGCCCTAACCTATTTAAGCTTCTCCTCTGTCAGCTTCTTCCTTTTCGGCAGTATGTAGGCGTGCGCGTAGAAGTTGGCGAACATGACGAGCATTAAACTCGAAGCGCCTAGCACCAAGTAGATCACTGGACGTTCCGTATTACAATTGGGCTGCATTAGGGTCCAAACGCTGTGGAGGAACATGAGTACGAACTGAACCATCTGCATGATGGTAATGTACTGCTTCCACCAGAGATTTTGCCGGATAGCCGGACTCTCGGCCGAGAGGTAGTAGTAGGTGTACATCACGGTATGTACGATGACATTCAGCAGTCCGACTACAATGACGTGCCCGCCATAGCCGTAGAATCGTATCAGTATATAGCCAGCCGTTGGCATATAGACATGATGAATCAGATGCAGCATCGTTACCTGTTTGTAGCTCTTGCGGACGACAAAGAAGATCGTGTCCATCAGATCGAGGATCTTGTTCAAATAGTACGCATAGACGAGCATTCGTTCGTTGTTCTTCTTCTCGTGCTCCGGCGGCAGCATCGTGAGGCAGTTGAAGTCGTAGATCTCATCCACGAGAATAAATTGCATACTCTGTGGAAGGGACGCGCCTTAGATGATTTGTCAAGATTAACCCGTATGCACTTACAATCACGAAGAACAGGCTGTTGTACAGGATTTGGATGACATTGTAGACCTTTAGGGCGGAACGCAGCTGGTAGGGCTTACGGTTCGCCATAAGCCATGGACCCAGCTTCAGCACGAAGATCAAATAGGCAAACACGATGGTCAGAATGGGCGCAGGTCCGTTGGCCAAAGGCAGCCGAACGGGATCCGCGTAGGGTCTGTCGAATATTTCCAGCATCTGTCTATCTACTGCGCTTTATGAGCCAACCAGCTTGTCCGTTGTCCAATTTGCGTCTGCGACAACTGCTCCTAACTTTACTTGGAGCTTAACTCGAATTTGTAGGCTCCAAGACTTTGCACTTATCATAAACCAATAATTGATTAGGCGTGTCGCCTCGACTAACACAGGCTCATAGGCTTTGAACTTAGACTCAACCTTGTAAATCCCTGGGCGTGACTTCACTAAACCCTGTTGAAAGTGCTTAGTTAACAGCTTTAAAGATTTAATTAGTTGTAACAAATGCCAAGCATGAACCGAAAATGAAAGCCATAATGCAATGGGCCAACATCCGACTCGAGGGAATTGCAAGATGAAAATCCAGGAGGGGATTGCAGTCGAAATGATAACCAGTTCTGCAAGCACTATAAATTGTCATTGGTTCGATTCATGGTTCGAACCAGCGCCCTGTCTTAAGGTTCATCTCGTAAGCCTGGTCTCTCACATCATTCGAAGCGTTAATCGGAAGGGTGAGTCAGTCATCATGGACCTAGGCTCAAAGGATATTCCCGTAAGATGCTTTGGGAAACCTTTTATGTGGGTAACTGCGGCAAACGGCAAATGCTGCCAACAGTTTTCCAACAATTTTTCCCAGAGCACACTGCGCACTCGGCTGAATAGCTAATTAGTAGCTGGGCGCATAATGAAAAGTGCCGAATCATGATTTTTGCATAATTTTCAAAAAGCTTTTTATGGCTTCGCTTCCTGCAGCCGCAATGCGAAGCCTTTCCAACCCCCAAAAACTTGAATGAAAGTGCTTCGCTTTTGATAAGAGCACCCCTCTCCCACCTCCCCCTTCCTCGCCCGCTGCTTTCACCGGTGCACACCTCGTCCTTGGTGAAAAGCCAGAGAGACGGAGAGAGAGAGTGGGAAATCCTTTGTGCAACGCCTCACACTGACTGTGTCCATCAAAGCGACATGGCATTATTATTATTATTATTAATAGGCATCTGGATTGGAATACGTTGTGTTGAGTTTGGATTCGGTTGCGGACAAGCTATTGAATTTTCCGAAAATTAATTTATGACACGCCGCACATTTTCCATTTGCCCACGCCGGCAACGTGCCATGATTATTATCAGTTTTTCCATGTCTAAACCCCTGCTCCCGCTCCCTGTCCCTCTTCATATTGTGTGTACGTATTATTTTTAATCCATTAAACAAATGCCATGTTACGGGCCCGCCTGGTGTGTGTACGTCTCTCTCTGTGTGTGTGTGTGTGTGTCCGTTATCAGTAAATGGGCAAAAGGGTCTTTGATTTGGCTGCCAGCACACAATGTGCCCGGCTCTCAGAACCAGAGCCCTGTTTCTGTTTCTATTCGGGGTAGAAAGTAACGCCTCCAGTCTGTGTATGTGTGTGTGTGTGACTGCACTCAGAGAAAAAATGTGAAATGCACAAATCGAGCAGAGAAAGAGAATAAAGAAATTGAAATAAGCAAAAAAGAAACATTTAAGTGAAGGAAGAAATTTATTTGTATTGTAAACTAAATGCTTACTTCAAGATCTTTGTTAATATTCATTAATCAAGTAAGGGTAGACGTGTTTTTGTTTTCATACCGAAGTGCAACGTTTTTCTCTGAGTGTATGTGTCTGTCATGCAATCAGACAATTTTGCCCTGTTCGAATGCCTCAGGCGAGACATTTGTGTTCACGCTGCGTTATCATGCATAAAGAAATTTATCTGAGGCCAAAAGCAAAAAAGAAACCAATTTAATGGCATCGAGTCTAATCATTAATATCTCAACAGATATACCAGAATAGACATCTGAGTCGTGCCGATCAATTCTCAGATTTTCTATTCGATTTGCTTCAATTGTGTGTGTGGGATGGGATGTGGATGGGATGTTATAGATGCATTCGAATTGTCGCAGCGCTCGCCTTGGCTTGCAGATGATGATGATGGCGATGATGATGATGATATTCAGTGGACACACTTTGAGCATTCTCTGATTTGGCCATCAAAGTCAGTTGGCCATTGGTCCTTAAAGCTCGCTCGCCGCCATTCACACGGCTCACTTGGCTCAATGGGCAAAGAGCTCTTAAAATAAGTACAAACACAGCGCAGCCACCATCCCTTTGAAGCCTGCTCTATATTGGCCTAAAACAAAAGCGCCAAAGCAGAAAAACTTAAGTGACTGACTAGCGGATATCCTGTCTTTTCTAGAGTAAAGTAGACTGCCTTAGTTGCCTTATACCCTTTAAGCTATCTCCATGAACCTTTGCCGAAGCCTCTCTGCCTATTGCACGCAGTGCATATGTCGGCCCTGTGCTTCTTAGATACGGGTACAGTCTTACGAAAAGGTTAGGTCTCTATCATCCGATCGGCTTCAGACTTAACACTTGCTTGCGTTTCAGGTACCCGATTTATGCACTCTTCTGGGTAGAGGGTATAGAAAGCGAACAAAGCAATTTACTGGAATTACGAGAGCGTCTCTAATTGTTAAGTAAGCATAATGTGTGCAACATATGGCCAGGAGAGCTGCTCGGACGGACGTTGACTCCGCTGCTCACGCTGAATCCCTTGCTGGCTATTATGCCACCATAGTGGGGCAGGAGGGCTGGGGGGACTCCGCATGGGAAATTGCAGCGTATATGACAGCGACAACGAGGGGCGGTAATCGCAAATAAATTGGCAAAACGTTGGAACTGAAAAAGAATAAAGCAAATCGAAAAAGAAGCAGCAAATATGTCAGCTATTATATGAAAAGCGCTTACAAAAATATTTTATTGTTCATGTGGCGCAGTCAACAAACTGTGCGCCGACATGGCAGCCGGGCAACGACGGGCAGCTCAATTCAGCAGAATGAGCAGAGCTGACTGTGGGGGGGGATTATGGACAAAGTTAAATGTGTCTACCATATTGCAAACCTTTTTATGTTGCAATCCTTTCAGAGCCGTTACGAATTTCAATTACGTTTTCTATCAGAGAAACTAAAAAACGAAGTTTGAACCTCGTTTCTGGTTCAATTTATTGGTTTATTATAGTTTGCAATAGCTTAATAGATATTTACTTTTTTCTTTTTGATTTTTACAAGCTGGAACTGATTTGATTTTACTCGTTTTAGGTGAGCTGAGCACGCAAATGTCACGATGAGCAACAATGAGGACAACAACTACCCGAACTCAGGTGCAGACACAGCCCAAAGACTGAGCTCCATTGTTGTGGATCCCACCTGTACTACAAGTCCAGAGCAGCAGCAGAAAAAGCCACAACAACACAAACCCAACTATTACTATCATCGCTACGTAGGCCGTCCGCATTGGCGATTTGCCGTGCCCATAAGCCCGTATGGCTGGTATCGCGTCCTGGTCTTTAGTCAGAACAGCGGCTACACCGTGAAGCAGGTGCTGGATAAGCTGCGTCTGGCCGTGGCGCCTCGCAAGTTCAGGTATTACTATCTGCATGAGGGCGGTGAGCAGGATGTGGAGCAGGATAAACGGGCCACGTTCACCTTCTATGTGGATAGCTACAAGCTGGCCGCCGAGCTGCAGCTGCGCGGACATCGTCCGCCGGTCGTGGGTCTGCGCGTCAACGACAGGCCGCCCATGATCGAGGTAGACGAGCCGTACAGGTGGAAGCTGCGCAAGGTGTTAATGTCGCGCTACGATGCGAGGAAGCGCTGCCTGAATCTGTGCCGATTCTATGCGGACGACTACTGGCGCGGCGAGTTCTGTGCGCTGCAGCAGTTCGAGTGCCTGGAGGCCATCATTGACATTATGGAGCAGGAGCTGCCGAATCTGCGTCGCCTGCTGCTGGACAACAACCACCTGTGCCACCTGGGCGGCTTTCGTGGCGTTGAGCAGCGTCTGCCCCGGTTGCACTGCATCTCGCTCCAGCACAACGAGCTGAAGACGCTCCGGCCGCTGCGCGTCTTTCAGCGCCTGCGTCTCACCGAGCTCAATGTCAGACGGAATCCCCTGCCGCGCAACTACGAGCAGCAGCTGGTTACCATGTTTCCGGATCTGCGCACTCTCAACGGCCGTTCCGTCGCCAGACGCAGCACGCCCGTAGTCACGGTCAGTGACAGCGACAGCAGCAGCAGCAGCAGCAGCAGCAGCAACAGCGACAGCGACAGCGATGTGGAGCTTGTCTCTGTGACCGAGTGCAAGCCGATTATCATGCCCGAGCCGAGGGTGACGTACCTGGCGCCACATGCGCTGCCCATGCAGCTGGGCATCAGAAAGTTCGTGCGTCGCTATCTGAAGGCGTTCGACGGCGATAAAAGGGCCACGGATCTGCAGCGCTTCTATCAGGAGCACGTCCTCGTTTCCCTCACACTGGCCAAGGATCGCGCTATGCTCGGCTCATGGTAGGTGCACTCACACTTTTTATCCAAATCCCAATTCAGATTTCATCTATAAAACTCTTTTCCCTTTCACAGGACCGCACCGTATGCTGCCTATAGTCGCCAGCTGCTGGCGTGTCGGGTCGCGGCGCTGGAGATGTTTGGCTCCTGGCCCAAAACGTTGCATTTGCCGTCAACAATGACCCTGGATCTGACGCTGGTCGAGCCCCGGATGCTGTGCGTCTCCATAACGGGCAGCTTCGAGGAGAACGGTTCGCCCAACGTGCTGCGGCATTATATGCGCACCTTTCTGCTGACCAGAAACGATCTCTCGGGCGACTTTCGCATTGCCAACGAGCTCATTTATCTGAGCAGAGCTGGCCGTGGCCAGCGCCAGCCGGCGCCTCTCAATCCTGTCCAGCGTAACTTGATGTGCATGCTGTCGGCGGAGACGCATCTGAAATCGCGCTGGAGCAGCAAATTTCTCAAGGACACCAATTGGGACTATCAGCAGGCCTTGCTGGCATTCCAAACCCTTCTCCGACGACGCCAGATACCCGAGAAGGCATTCGAGGGTGACACCAAGCCCGAGCCGAGTCCATGACATCAGCTGCGCACTATATACCCAATGTGCCCGCAGGGAAATTGAAAATTCCACAGATTATGCTGATTACATTTTATTTGAATTTGAATTTCTATTTGAATTTGAATTTGATGTGCAAGGGTATTACGTGTCCGACGACTATGTGAATCAGGCCGGGCCTTCCTTACCTTCAATTATGATTTATGATTTGTTTGCTCAGTTTTGACAATATCATCTGGAATAATACCGTAGCCATACTTGTAAAATAACTGGTAAGATCGTGAACACAATTGTTTAGTAATAAATATGTCCTCACATATACATACACATGTATGTATATATATATATATGTATATATAAGGGTATATATCTGTATATATATTTGCGATTTGTAATTTACTTTCATCTTGATCAGTCGGCAGTACATAAATACATATGTATGGCAAACCGACTGGAATTTATTGCCCGGTAAAGGGTAATTGGTCACCGACCCCCCCCCCCCCCCTTTTGACTGAATAATATAGGGTCGAGACCATGTCCGTCGGTCTGTCCGTCCGTCTGTCTGCCTGTCTGTCTGTTTATATGGGTCTAACTTGGTTTGGGTCCTTCAATGTCTATATTTCAGTTTTAGCTAAATCGGACCATTATATCAAAAGGTCGAGAACAGAATGATATATTCTTTACTACCAAGCTTGACAAAAACAGCCGGCTACATGAAAGACTCTTTGTCAGCAATTCATTTTGATTTGAGTTTAGATCGATTTAACTTATCTTCTTAGATTGAAGTCGGCCATAAAAATAACAAAGAATTTTTTTAGTTTATGTATATATTTAGTTTAGTCGTCGCTTTTAAGTTTGTTTCACATGTTGGTTAGCGTATTCGAACTTCGCTGTGCTTTTTGTTTTTGTTTATTTTTTCTGCTTGTTTACCTTTCTCCCCCTTCTGCCTGCTGGCAGCCCAGCACCCTGGCAGAAGTCAAACTCGAACCCTCGAAATTGGGCTTTTAACTTGTCGTTAGGGTGAATTTATAAGCAGCTCTTTGCAGTCGGTCGGGCGGGAGGACGGACGGACAGACGGACGGACGGGCAGTCGTCAGGCATTCGTTTCAGCTTTGGCTATCGGTTAAATCTCCCCCCTCGTTGCCCTGGTTGCTGTCCACCGTTCAGCCTCAGCCTGGCCACGCTTTATTATCTGCCCCCTTTCTTTCTTTTTTTTTTGTTATATTTTGTTTGTTGCCGCTGCCCGCTTCCCTTGCCCCACCTTCGCAGACTTCGCGACGTCGACTGCATTTCATTGAGCGTAATTCCGTTGCTAATGATTTTTGGCACACGTAGCGCTACTTTCGAAATTAATGCGCTATAAAACAACAACAACAACAGGAAGAAGAAGAACGGGCTGCAGCGACACTGAGAAATGGTCGCTTGGTGGATAGGAAATTGCCTTGCCAGGCGTTGGTTGAGGCTGCAGTGGGTGGTGTTTGGGTTGGCTGTGGTTGTGCGGGGTGGAGTTGCGCGAATTTAATGAAACTTTCAGTTCAGGAATTGTTTTTCACAGCTGGACGATGTGCAGGCGGTCGGGCAGGCGGTCGGGTAGGAGGAGGAGCAGGAGGTCATGTTGCGGGTAGAGAGACCAGGAAGTGCGCCACGTTTTTGCTGATAAGAAACTTTTGGCTCATGCGTGTGTTTGCGGTTTCGCTTTTCCTCAGCCCTGCATAAATTTCCATATTAATTCGAACAGCCTATGGCTGATTATCAGCCTCGTCATCATCATCGCCATCGTCATCGCCATCGCCATCGCCATCGTCGTCATCGTTTGCGGTTTCATGTCGCACTTTTTTGCGCTCGAAATATTTCAGGAATAATCTAAATCGGCATTATTTATGCATTCAGCTCGCATTCGGCACGCAGACGCCGCATGTCAAGCACTCTAAATCCCTGAAATATCCCCCCCGGTTCGAAAAACTTTCAATACGGTTTCGCATTTTAATGCATCCAAATCCATATTAATTTTGATATATGCTGCTTTGAAGCGCATATGCCATGTCATATAAAACGGGTCAATTTGATGCCCAACTTTCGTTTCAAATTCTCGTTTCATTTCTGCTTGATTGCAAATATGCAGATGTGAGCTTTAAATCTGTTCCCAATCATACACTCCGACACTTAAATATTTCCACTTTTAGGAACTGGGAACTGAGAGGTTATTTGAGGTTTCTCATGAAAGACGGCGACACATCCTATCCCATAATCGCTTTTGTTTCCCAGATATCTTAATCAGTTCAGTTATCGGACTACCATATCGCATAGTTCTAGTCCAGGGCAGGCTGTTAGTACTCATAGATATATTTATTGTTTTTCTTAAACTTTACTGCAAGGGTATTAAATGTTATTGCTTGTGTGTTTTATAGCCTCTGTCAGCGTATATTAGATAGTCGCAACTAAGCCACATGCAACGCGCTGTGGCACTCGGTCTCCCACGAGCCCTATAAAAAAAATAAACTATAAAAGCAGACACATTTCTCAAATATGATGTGTAGAAACAGAACAGAACAGAGCGGAGCAGAGTCCGTTAATTAGTTACTTTAATATGAAATGATAAAAACAAAAAAAAACAACAATCCAGCCAAACGAGTAAGTGTGTTCTAGTCGCTAGTACCCGACTAAAAGATACCCCTTAACTATACAGGCAGCTTAGCCTTTGCCTTTCTTGATAAACTCCGATAAAAGCAACAAAATGTTTTGGATCTCTGTATACTTTACAAGAGGCTACATTCCAAATAGAGTGTCTACAGCTCTGAGTACGAACAGGCGAGTTTTCTTGTCGATAGTACCCGACTAAAAGATACCCCTTAACTATACAAGCAGCTTAGCCCTTGCCTTTCTTGATTAACTCCGGTAGATCTGTGAATACTCTTTAATAGGCTACATAATAATAACCAAATAGAGTATCTCGAGCTCTTAAAGTCGCTGAGTACGAACAGACGAGTTTTCTTGTCTATAGTACCCGACCAGCAGATACCCCTTAACTAAGCATACATACACATAAACTCAAGCAGCTTGGCCTCAAACTGTGAAGAGTATTTTCTTGATTAACTCTGGATAAAGAAAAAATATTTTGGATCTGTGTAAACTATACAAGAGACTATATACCAAATGGAGTATTTCGACCTTAAAGTCTCAGCTCCTTCTTCTGATCAATAATATATATGCTTTATCGGTTCGAAGTTGATTCCCTCTGCTGTTATTATAAACATATTATATTATTATAAACATTTGAACAAAACGAATATGCCCTTTTGTAGACATAATGGGTATACTAAAATGACCCATGTCAATTTGACTGTTGTTGGTTTGTTTGTTTTTTTTGGGCACGAAACAAAACAATCTAAAAGGGTAAAAATTGTGTCTGCCTCATTTAGTATATCGCATAATACAACTACTTCAACTAAAAAAGAACTTATCACAGCTCATTTATCAGCAACAATTAATGACTGCCTCATATACAGGGTATAGGATATATAATACACATATGTGTATATACATTTATATAAATATGTGTTGCTCTTGACATGCCATTAAGAGTCGAGTTGAGTGAGATTGGGGGGTTATACTTGGGCAAATCAACTTTTAAAGAGAATTGTAATTAAAATAGTTATTTATTTGGGATTTAAAAAGGGTCTCGTTGTTGTTCACATTTCCAAAAAGTGTATGTCCACGGCATGATGATCAACATCGACGTGTGGATGCAGCTGCAGGAATTTCACATAGGCCAAGAATGTTGTCCAGCACATGCTGAAAAACGACGTGAATATCACCTGATTTCGGGCCGGGACAAAGGCAAAGTTCACCGTCTGCACGCAGGGCCAATAAACAACGCCGACCTTATAGGCATCCAGAAATTTATCGCTAACCTGCCAAAGAGAGACAGAGAGAGGGAGAGAGAGGGAGATGGGTTAACATAAAGATAGTGCGTTTGTGGGCGTGGCACGCGCGCTCGCTCGTGATTTTTTAATGCCAGCGCGGAAAATTGTAATTAAGTGCCATCGAGGCTGAAATCTTGGCAAAAAAATATATACATATACATATACGAACGGCTGTGAGTGTGAAAATGCTGCTGGTTATTCGTGTGTGTGTGTGTGGGTGTGAGTGTGTGTGTGCCATGCACTGGGGCGTGGCATTTTGTTAATGTTGTTAATTAAAAAGCCTTTTGGCATCGCACATTTTCACTTTTGGCCACATTCGTTGGAAAATTGCGAAAATTATATTTATGTTGGGTCGAAAAGTCAACAAAAAAAAAAGAAAATTGTGGCCCAAATGGCAATTGGCGCTGGGCTACTAATTAAGCACAAAGTGGACACTTTTTATGTGCTGCAATATGTACTTTAAGTACGGCCAATGCCTTAAATTGCAATTCCTTTTTTACTGCTGGCAATTATGAAAAGACAACTCGTGTGTGCGCTCTCTAATTAATATTTCTTTTAAACTTCAAATGAATAGAGAGCTAAATCTTGAATAGAAATAACAATGGAGTTGTTTATGGCGCTGCCTGGCAAACAGCTTCATCAGCTGCTCAGACAAAGTTTGCCAATCAGCCAGCCAGCCAGTCAGCCGGTTCGAACTCGGGCCTCAGACTCCGACTACGGAGCGGAGTCATAGATCTTGGCAACGCATGCGAGCCAAATGAGACAACGCTCGGTTGACATAAATATATGGTAAAACATTTACATTTACCAAGATAAATGGTTTCTAATGATATAGAAGTAACTTGGAGTTCGACTTCGAGCACGGGCTGAGCACTTGGGTGCCGGCTCCAAGCCAACAAATCAATGCTGACAACTCGGTATAGAGACACAGACAGAGCCAGAGACGGAGACAGAGACAGAGACAGCGAGACAGACGACAGACAGGTGATATTTATGCACGCTTACAGATGCTGGGCGGCAGATACAGATACATAGATACAGATACAGATACAGATACATTGACGGAGGCCCAGATACTGGGCCAGTCGAGTGTAACTGTCGTGAGAAAATGTATTTCCGAAATACCCACACGAAAACCTAATTTCAAAATAAACAAGAAGAATAACAATTATACAACGATGGCCAAATATTGAATACCCTATAAATATACATATATATATAATATATATTTATTTCTTAATGAGTTGTCATCTTTTATCATGTCAGTCGCAATGCAATGCGATTTATGATAACGAAAGCGATTAAGATAGCGATAACAAATTGAGCACTGACCAAGAAACACATTTTCATATGCAATAACAATCATAATAACAATAACCATAACGATGAAAGACACGGAAAAGAAAAAGAGAGGGGGGGCGACGGCAGATGGAATCAGATTTTATCAACTGGAATGACTTAATGTGCGCCGTCAATTGGCAGTGAAAAAACTAAAAAGAAGAAAGATGAGATCGATGGGGAGAGACGATCCACGTACCTCCTGTTTGGCCTGGGCAAACGATTGGCCCTCCATCAGGGTCATGGAGAAGAGAAAGGAACTGATGGCCATGGGATCGTATGCGGTTTGCTCGGTGATCGCCTTGCAGAGAGATGACTTAATGTCTGTGCGGGGCCACATGACGCCGGCCAGTCTTATCCAAAAATATATTGTCGGTCCCATAAAGAAGAAGCCGAATAAACTGAATCTGCGAAAAGAGAGACAAAAGCGCGATGCCGAATTATCTCTGGACACTCTCCTTGGTTTCGGTTTGGGGGGGTTGAGGGGAGGGGGCCCACCTCAGACACTTCATCCAGTCGTATGTGCGGAATGTCCGTTTCTCGATCAGCGTCTGCTCGACGAGGCAGCCAATCGGCCAGAGGGTTCCATATGATATCATGCCTCGTATGATTTTATATTTGTTTGTCAAATTTACAAAATTACGAAACATTTTCGCGCCTTTCTTGGCTTAAGCTCCGGATCTGAAGTGCTTGAAAACAAACAAAACAAAATCAAAAAATTGGCCTGAAAGAGAAATTTGCGAGACGGTCAATAAATCGATATAAAAGACAAACAAATGTATTGTACTTAAATCAAGTATTATATTGTACTTAAATCAAGGCATTGCTCACATACTTTATTCATTATATCAATCTAAGAATCTGTGTGCAATCTGTTGAGCAAGGTTTTGGCTTGTTTCAAGTATACGAATTTGTCTATTACAAAGATATCTGCGTTTATTCTCATTCTCTTGCTTTACTTTCACTGAAAATGGCTTGATTTGTACTTGGGATTATTCAAAATCAGAAACTGCTTCTTGATACTTAAAATAAATCGAATTATATTAAATTAAGGCGTTGCTCATATACCTCATTATATCATAGTACTCAATCTAAGGCTTTATTTGCTTCCGTTGAGCACAGTTTTGGCTGCATCTCCGTTAATTAACATTCCCTTGCTGCACTCTTACTGAAAGCGGCTTGATTTACGCTTTAGATTATTTAAAACCAGAAACTACTTAATATTTCGAAAGAAAAAACAACTGAATGCCAACCCGGTTTGCCCTGATTATAATGGCCAACTCTCTGTCCCTTTGATGTCTATGCTGTTATTTACTATAGAGCTCTGTTTGCCAGCTCGGATTATGTTTTAAGCTTTTCCCCTGGTTTTTACACTTTTATAATTACTTTTTGTAACATTCCCGTCAGTTATTAGCACGACTCTTGACATTTGCTGCAGTTGAGCAAAAACTCTCTTTGACATTGGCCACCTGCCGCACTTTGTGCCCGCCCCCCGCCCCCCGCCCACAGCTTATTTGTGTACCTAGTTAACTGCACCTTCAACATTGCCAGCTCATTTAAAATTTAAATGTAAATATAATGCAAATTAATGTTAAGGAAACATTTTGTTATGGCCTGTGCCACGGCGCAGCCTGATCAACAAAGGCAAATGAGAACCAGAACGAGAACGAGACCGAGAACGAGAACGCGGCCTGTTTGGACAGTTGCTCAGCAGTTACATTAACAGGCACGCACAGTCACACACTCGCACACACACACACAGATATACTCGCACACACCACTTGCGTCACGTCCTAGGCCAGAACAAGGATGGCAACCTGTACGGGACAGCAGCGACAACGTGTACATGTTAATTACTTGTGAAAATATGCAACAGACGGCTAACAACAACAACAACAACAACAAGAACAGGAGGCAGCCTGCAATTTGCCATGAGGTATACTTTTTCACACCAACTTAAATTGCACCAGCTCGCTTTGAGCAGAGGAGGACGAGAGACCCGGGCCCGTAGACCCGGAGACCCGGAGACCCGAACCCGAACCCG
This sequence comes from Drosophila kanekoi, assembly GCA_037075305.1. NCBI lineage: Eukaryota > Metazoa > Arthropoda > Insecta > Diptera > Drosophilidae > Drosophila > Drosophila kanekoi. Next base: position 479,472 of record JBAMCE010000011.1, on the reverse strand, counting down.
CACCCGGTTGCCGGCCTGGGCCTATTGTTGTGTGTGCCCTTCGAAGTGTACCTGCCTGGTCGGTCGGGCTGGCGTGTGTGCGGGCATACTAATTACAACAACAGCAACAGCAACAACTAGAAGAAGAAGAAGAACAGGAGCCACCCCGTTAGTGGATTTGGCTCTTTAATCGCTTCAACAACTGTTTCTTCAACTTCCTACTCACACCCAAAAATACCCAGCCCGAACTTCAGTTCGAGGCCCATTTTAATTTCTGTGCCGCGGCGGCTCATTAAGCGGCCCACAAAAAAACGAAAAAAGAAAAAAGAACTTCAAATCACACATCGTTCATTTGCTTTGCCGCATTTCGGTTGCCTGTTACTGGATTTTGTATACCCTGTAATCTGAAAACTGCAGCGAAAGAGAGATTATAGGATTTTGGAAACTTTGAGCATTCAAATCCTAAGTGAATATATGAAATATTGTTGAGGGCTAAGCTTTCTTTACCTTTCCGAACTTTTAAGGGAACTGTGAAATCATGGAAGCTTAGTATTTCTTTGACTCAAAATTGAAGTGAGGTTTTACCAAACTTCAAACAAGTTATTGAATTAAGAAATCTTATTGTAGCCTTCACTTCAAACTCGGAGTCTCAAATTGTTCTGAACTACAGGGTATTTAGTCGTCGTTAACTAAGTACTGAAGCACTCTTGTTTGTGTTTTATTGCATTGTACTTTTGATTTCGGGCACTGACTGACTGCCGTTCGTAAGTATCTTTCGCTCAAGCCTAATTGCTTTTTATGACAGTCGAGTGAATATGATAAATCTTTTCGTGTTCCCTGTTCTGCTCTGCTCTGTTCTGTTCTCTTGTCTGTTGTGTTGTTCCGGCTAGAAACATTATTTCGACATTTGTCGAGATAGAAACATTCTTTGCAATTAAATTTTGTGTCTTTCACATATTTCGGCATTCCAGTAGCGAACACCACACGACGCATGGCCATAATACTTACTTCGACATCTGTTACACGTTGGAACAACGACCCGCCCCTGGCACGCCCTGCGCTCATTAAGCTGCGTCTGTCTATCTGTCTCTCTGTCTGTTTGTCCCCTACCCTGTAAGACAGTCAAGTGTGTCAGCTGTGCGAGTGCCTCGATGTGTGACATTTATTTGCAAGTGGCTGCGGATATCATTAGAGCACTTCGAGTGGCTCAGAGAGCCACATGAAAGGGCCACAAGGGCCTCGCAAGTGCTTCGTCTGAGCTACCCCTTCAGCCACAGCTGCGGCATAGCGTAGTGCGGCAATTGAACTTGACACTTGATACGATTCCATTCGAATGACTCAGTTTTGCGGGCAAGTTACGAGATTTTATATTATTTCTAGGTAAATTGTGGTATGCCAAACATATTCCTTTGAAGTTCTTCAAGCAAATTCTCACGGGGCGTTGATAAATGAGCTACTTTATTTATATATGTATATATTATATTTATATTTATATAGCAGAAACACAACTTTTAAACTTTTTCGCTATTTCCATTAACTATGTAAAATATTAGGCCTTATATGCATGTATATAAATCCAATTTCGCTGTCGGCTATATTTTTCGAGCGCACTTTTCTACTAGCTGAAATGAATTTGGGCAACTTATTTGGCTGTCTGCTTTTACATTTTGCCTGGCGATAAATTTTACAACGCGCCCCTCAGCGACTGTGCAACAAAATCATTTTCACGCTCGCCTGCAACAAAAACTATAACAACTGCTGCAGTTGCAACTGCAGCAACTGCAACTGCAACTGCAGCAGGCGTGGACGAGGCATTGCGCATAAATTAAAAGTAAAATGTTTATTTACGCTGTGTCCAGAAGGATGTATCAATGCCAGCTCGAAGGGGGAAAGGGGAAGGGGGAGTTGCAACAACTGAACCGCCTGCCAGTTTCCTGTACAACATTTGCATTTTGACGCCGTTTTACGCATGATGTGGATAAGAGAAGTCCTCCCTTCTCTCTCACTCTCTGGCATGTCTGCGTTGCCGCTTATCAGCCAAATGAAATCAAAGAGAGAGGGGAAGACAAAGAGCGGGGGAGGGGGGCAGATAAAGGGGGCGTCGTTGGAAGTCAGAGCCTGCAGCATCTTGCAACATTTTGTTTTAATTTCGCACTCTTGAAAAGTGGCAGCCGCCACTCGAACGGGCTTTTGATGTTGCCCGGACGCTGGCAGCGACGCAACGTCGCGACGTCAGCGTCAAAACTGTGGCAGCTGTTGTATGGCTTCAGCAGAGGCAACCATCCAAAGCTCCATGGTCCATGGCCAGATACTAAGTGCCGCAAAAATACCCTTCATCTAAGCCATGTACATATATTTGTTTCTCTGCGCGTTAAACTCGTTTCAATTAAAATTCACTTTAAGTCTTTCGGGAGGTATTCAAAAGGTTTCCAGCAGCTACACTCAGAGAAGAAGCCAAGAACTTTGCTTTCAAGCGAATAGCAAAAGGCATTTGAGACTTTTCTTTGAGGGCATGTAATTTCCACTCAAGAGGTTTGCAGCCGCTTCACTCAGAGAAAGATACAAGGAAGATTCAAGCAATTCATAAAAATCTTTTCCATTTAAGACTTTTCTTCGAGTGTAATCGAGGGATATGTAGGCAATAGGTTTTCACAGCTACACTCAGAGCAAAAATCAAGAACTTTGTTTTCAAGCATATAAAACAAAATGTTCTTTATTAACGACTTTTCTTCGAGTGTATTCAAGTGGCTTTTGGGCAACAGTCGGACTTTATATATGCCAACGGCAGGGTATTCACGTTTCGGTATTTCGTTGTTGTCTTTTTCTCTCCTTTCATGTTTTATTATTTTATTGCGCTGCGCCTTGGGGGCGCTTCACTGGCTACCTCTGCCAACCCCCCCGCACACCACCTGCCGCTTCCGCACCGCCCCGGCCCCGCTCCGCCCCCCGGGCTTCGATTTGCTTCGCTATGGCGCGTATTTCCTGTTGGTCGTCGGGCGGCACTCGCAACATTTCATTTAATTTAATTCTTAACAATTTGCTTTGGTTTTTTATGATTAAATTTACAGCCTATTTTGCTGCGGCAACAACAACAACAACAAAATCAGAAACGTTTATTTTATTAAATATGATTATTGACTTTTTTCCCACTTTCAACAGTTTTTTTTTGTTTCTTTCAATTTTTCAATTGATTTTCAATTTAATTTCGTCGTCGCCGAACTTCACAGAACATTTTAGTTGGCGTTGTTGTCGCAAGTGCCACATCAAAGGCCCAAAAAGACGAGGCTAATACATAAGTATCTGTATCTGTAAATGTATCTGTATCTGCATCTGTAAATGTATCTGTATCCGTATCTGTATTTGTATCTTGTGCGCGTATCTCAAGGTGTGAATTGTGATTGCATTCGCTGCGCGTCCGCTCTGAAGATTTCTTTGTACCTTTGCCATGCACAATATTTTTTTCTCCTTTGCCTTTTTATTTGATTTCCAGTTGCCTTTTTCGGCTCTTGTTTATTGAACTTTGCTTGCACGATAGCAACAGCAGGGGGCCGCAGAGGGAGGGTCTGCTAAGGGGGGAAGGGGGCGACGCGCTAGTTTTAAACATATTGAAACATGTGTATTTGTCGACTGATGGATGCGGGCTGTTTGTTCTTTGCGCCGAACGCCGTGATTTGATTTATTTGTACACAACTTTATGATATTTACATGTCTGAAGGCCCGAGGAGCTCAATGTGGAATGACGGGGACTGGCATTGAGCACCGCCGGGCCTTGGTTGCATGCAATCTGCGTTTTAACTGTAAATATTGGGTTCACCGAGCGTGTTACGCCTCCCAGTTGGGAGTGTGCGTGTGTGTGTTTGTGTGTCAAAAGTCAACATAAGGGTTCGGCCATGGGAATTCGTATTAACTTGGCAGCGGGCACCCCAAGCGTTGCCTATTTTTCTCGATTCATTTTGATGCTATTAGCTGTATAATAATGAAGTGCAATAAATCTAGCTTGCTTTTAATCTAATATCTTGTTCAATCAAAGAAGAGATTGCAGTTGACGAGAAATCGCTGGTTCGAATCCGCGGCCACTGTGTGTTCTCTTAACAGCAGGTCATATTAGTCATATTAATAATACTTACAGATGAATCATGATTTACTTTTGCTCAACATTCATTCCGCAGAAGTTATTCAGTACACTAAAAGTGATGTTGCTGGTTCGAATTGTTGGCTAAAGAATGGTTTAAGCTGGAATTCTGGAATTTATTTATGATAGTTTCTCTTACTAATAATAGAAAGAGATAGATGACAGATTTACTTATGATAATGTCTTTTTCTGAAGCAGTCACTCAGTCCACTAAAAGAGATGTTGCTGGTTCGAATCTCCGGCTATACCTTTACTTATGCAAGTTTCTTTCTGCTTGGCGTAAAAGCAACTAAGTGCATTGTCCCTTAAGGTTCATTCATTAACAGGACTTTCAGTTATTTCAATCAAGTGCCGCCTTGTTTTTAGAATGCACTCAATCAAGTGCAATAATTGGAAGGAGCACAAATTTTGTGGCCAGGCGGGGTTCCGTGCTTATCTAATGCTCTTCACCTGCTGCCTGTTCGTTTTCGGTGGGTTTCTCTGGTTTCTCTGAGGGCCTCCTGCCGCTTAATGCTCTTAGTTTGGTCGGGCTGCCTGCCATGCTCGATTATCATTATCAATGCATGCCCCGTCATAATTAATAAGACTCACCCTCGCCCAAAGGCAGCTAAGCAGCACGCAAGACTGCAATCAGTTGCCATTGTGCCAGGCAACGACGGCCTTATCAACAGACCCAGCCCGAGCCGAATAAACCAGCTGCTGTTCCTGTTCTCTGACCCGTTCGGTGTTTGCTTAGGCGCTCCTGGCCAATTAAGGTCTTCCTGTTGCGCAAAATATCGTAAACAGTTCTTGTGTTATTTTATATTTTATTTTGTCTTCTCTTTTTTAACCCTCGCCCCGATGGCATATGTGATAATATATTTTGTCTGTCCTTAGCTAACCACCTACTCGTGCTATGTGCTATGTTATTTTCCCAATGCCCAGACCCCTGCCCCTGCCCCTGCCCCTGCCCAGAAATGAAAACATCACACACGCTCAATTTCAAGTGTCGAAACGCCCGACAGCTGTGATAACACAGGGGACATGGAAATGGTTCGCTCTTCTCTGCGCCCGCCGGGCACAACGTTGGCCAAAGTTTTAAAATAACACCAGAGAGTGAGAGATAGGGAGAAAGGGAGAGTGAGAGGGAGGGAAAGACCCCTCTTTTGGGCCCAACATTTTATGAAATAATTTTCGCAATAAAAACAAAAACAAAACCGAGAGGAAATACCCTGCAAAGTAGTTGGCAGCATGTGTTGCCAACTAAAATATTGCAATTGCGCTTGATTTTCGCTTCTTTTATTATAATTGCTTTGGCTGGGCTTCTGTTCTTTTACTTTGACAGTGTCTTCAATGATGTGCCAGGGCCAGGGCGGAGGACAAACGGATACGTTGCCCAAAACAAGAGAATCCAATTTCGTTAGAATTTGATTGTCAACCCGAATAACGAGGCGACAGTCAGACAGACAGACAGATAGATGGAGAGACAGACAGACATACATAAAAGCGAGAGGCGGGCAGGCAGACAGTTTGTCAGGGACAGCAGGCCGACAAAAGGCCGAATACATTGAATTTTAGAAACAAAGAACTATACGAGAGCTGTTGCCATATCCATACACAACTTGCATTGTGCCATTCCAGAATTCTCGGTACGAGGCACAAGTGTCAAAAGCAGCCCATGACACTTTTTGGCGGCACTCACAACTACACAAAATATTCAAGTGCCATATAGATCCTATATACATAAATATATATGTATATTTTTATTTGTTGGCCAACAATTTAGTTTTGTTAGTTTTGACATTAGGCGGGAACAGGCCCAAACGACGGCTAAGCCAAATTGACGTTTTGTGTGTGGCCCCAGCCCGGTCCCAGAGTGGTTTTTGGTGCTTAAACTTCGTCTGGCATTGACATTAGAATTGGCACGCATTCTGCATTTGATGAGGATCCGCAACTAAAAAAGCGTCTAACAAATTTATTTGAATTAGATTTAAAACTCATAATCAGGGGTTACTAATCTAAAATTGTGTTTGAAAGGTAGCTTGCAAGGTAGTTTGCAAGGTAGAGTTAGAGTTTCCAAACTGTACTTCCCCGCAGTTGACATGGTTGGTTATAAAATATTGCTTACTTATAATGGGGATAAGGCTTAGCAGCAGGTTTGGGTTCTTTTGCTCTATCAATCGTTTAGAGTTTCCAAGCTTGTCGATTGCTTACAAGGGACGCTTTATGATAGGGATAAGGTTTAGCAGCAGGTTTACAATGAGGTTTACCCATTTGATTGGGTTAGTGTGTTCTATCAATTCTTTAGAGTTCTCAAACTGAACTCCGCCAAGCTTACAAGGGACGCTATATAATAGAGATGAGGCTTAGCAGCAGGTTTACCATGAGGCTATCATATACCCAGCTGATTAGGTTATATTGGTCTATCAATTGTTTGGAGTTCCCAAACTGAACTCTGCCGTGATTGACATGGAACATTTATTTTTGCTGGGGCACCAGCACCATCAATTATCAATGCATAGTATGTCATGTATGTAGTTCGACAATGCCACAAAAAGTGGATGGTTCCAATCGCTTCATCAGTTACAGGTCTCGGCCATGTGAGTCTCTGTCGGGCTGCACATGTGTGTGTGTGTTGCGCCCACGATAGTTGGAAGCCCCGTGGGGTTACATTGAACCCAGTTGAAAAATAAAAAGCTGTGCCCAAATTTAGACCCCGGTTCACTGCACTGCGCCACAACGAGTGGCTGTTGTTGTCGTCTAGAGCGAAGCAAAAAAACAACAACAACAACAACAAAATAAATAAAATGCCAGCACAACTGTCAATTATGGACGTAGTGCTGGGCCATCGCACACACAAGTACAATAAACAAATATACAAGCGCAAAGTAGATATACTATGTATATATTTTATATACATACATACATATACATATATATATATATATATATATATAAGAGTAAACGGCAGCAATTGAATTTGTTGATGCCGTCGCTGGCTGCCTGCTTCGCTGCTTGGATTGATGGCATTGATGGCGGCGGCGTAGGACGCGGACGCGAATGTGGACTCGAACTTGCGACGGGAACTCTGCTGCCTATTGACACATGCCACATACGAAAATGCAACGTCAAAGTCATTTGTCACGCGCCGGCTACAACGAACGGTATCAATGAGCGAACAATGAACCAGTCGCCGGGCAAATAAACATCCCAACCCTCCACATGCCGGCCCAAACCCGAACCCGAACTCGAACTCGAGCTCGAGCTGGAGCCGCAAGCGAATCGAACCGCACAGCGCACAGAAATAAATGTTGAGCACACACTAAATCAACAATTATGCAGAAGATAAGCAAACGCTGGAACGAGTGGATTTCGAACCAATGCGAACAAAAACGAATCAACGAACTATTCGAAATGTCAGTTGAGCGGGCCGGGGGCCGGGCCTCGAAACGAACTTCCGCAATTATTTACAATCGTTCGCATATCCCATTAAATTCAACAATTTCTATGCCTCGACCCCTTTATCTTTATCAGTGTGGCCCGCTCGTGGCCGGGTTCGATGGATCTGGCCGAAATTAGTTGCCGGTAGCCCGGACACAAAGGCAAAAGGGGTGCAGACCGCTCGCTTAGAGGGCAGCTTCCCTTCCCTTTCCCCCCTCTAGCGGCTGACACACTGGAACTTGGAACCCCTGACGCAGCGGGTTCGAACCCTGTCAGCTTGTAATTTCATGCACTTAAACTCGCATTATATTTATTTTTTTGTATTTTTTTGCTCTGTTCTGTTAATTTTCTTGTTTGTCTGATTTAGTTTTTTTTTTCCTTCGTTTTTTTGGTACGTCATCGTCTACTTTTTGGGAAACCTTAGGCGCTCTTCATTTATTTTTCAATTTTGTTTATTACTTTTTTTCTTGATACAATTTGAGGTGTAGTCATTATCATTTGGACGCTCTTCTGCGTGCCGAGTCCGTAATTACATTTATGGCCTGTGTACAGGGTCTGCTGTATACCCCCGGGCTCTGGGTCTGCGTCTGGGTCTGGGTCTGGAGCCGGGGCTGGGTCTGGGACTGCGTGCCGTGTGTTAAATTATATGGCCAGTCATTGCATTTATGAGCGCAGTTACATGAACATGTTCTTTTTTTTAGTTGTTGCTGTTGAGGGTCGCCTATTACAAGCAGCTTATCAAGAGCTTTAGTTTCGCGGCTGTGACTAAGAACTAGGGCAATGTGAGCCCATTCAATTCTTTATTTATTCCAAGTCTACTGAGACTCGAACCCTCTTTCCTCTCTTTCCTTGTCACCTAACTCGGGAACATTAATTTAATATTGTATTGCTGACGGAGCTTTCAGATTATAACTAAATGTGACTCATTCATTCACAAAGCATTCAAATATTCTCAACTGTTGTCTCAAGTATTCGAGATTGTGGCAGCTTAACCTCATTTCGAAAGCATTTCAGGCAGCGCAAGAATTACATGAAAAGTGGCAAGTGCCAAGCGGCAAGTGGCAAGTGGCAAGAAGCAAGTGGCAAGCCAAATGCAAAATCAAAGGAAAGAAAATTAACATGAAGTGAATTTCGAAAGGCGGTCTCAGTGCAGATAAGTACATAGAAACAGAAAGGCAAAGAGACGGACGGGTGGACAGACGGAGAGACGGACGGAGGGAGGGACAGACGGAGGGACGGACTGATGGCAAACGTAAAATTTGGCAAGCATTCGGAATAGCAGAGCACGTGCTTATAGCGCAAAACAAAAAAAAATAATGTGGAAACTTTTATTTCCTAAGAGACCCACTGAGACAGCCAGTCGACATGGACGTGACGGACAGCGAGAGGGACGGGGCGGCGGGGGGCAGAGGGGCAAGGCGAACAGTGGGAACGAACGTCAAACGTAATCATGAGGCAATTTCTTCTTACTCGGCAAATGGCAACTGCAATTTGTAGTCAACGTTCTCAGCCTCAGCCTCAGCCTCAGCCCGGCAGGGACCTAAGAAATGGGACAGCTGATTTCGACTGCTGTTTTTTGACCCACTCAAACACACACACACACACACACACACACACACACACACACACACACACAGACTCCCGCAGAGTGTGTGTGTTCTTGTCGCAGCTACTTAAGCAGAATTAATCTTTTTTGGCAAATAAATCACATGGCACGCTGTTTCCGTTCCGTTTGCCTTGTTGTATGCGCAATTTGAATAAAAAATGGCAACTCGAAACTCGCCAGCGTAACCGACTAGCAGATACCCACTATATACATTATTTAAGACAAAAGGTTGTCCTAGCTAACATGCCCAGAAAAGTGAAGAGATCAAAGCTTGACAAAGTAAGAAAAGTTTGATATCTGAGAGAAGACTTAGGTATAGCTGGCGGACTTCTCATGTTAGAATTTGACAGGAAATTAGACATTAAATATTTCTAAATATAAAGGTGCAGTCGTCGCTCTGCTCTGTTGAATGTATTTGCAATAATATTTCAAATACAGGGTATAACAATCGCATATTTAGTATTTTGAGATCAAGCACATATTTATGTGTATATATTATATATGTATAGCTATATGTATGGATGCATATACCACTCCCAATTGACATTAAATCAGTAATATGTTTATTAAATTTATTACTTGGCACAGGCACACACACACACACACACAGACATAGTGTATTTCTTGGCGTCTTTTGCATTGTTTTATATTTGAAATAAATAATGCTTTGAGCTGTGCAAGCGGGTCGATTAATATAAATCAACGCCCGTCTGTGTCATCCCACTCGCTGTGTCCGGGCAGGGTGTGCGCGGGGTGCGTGCCTTGCTGTGCTGTGGGGGATGTGTGCGGGGAGGGGGGTGGGAGAGGGACTGAGGTGGCTCAACTTTTCCTTTGTGGCTTTAATGAAAGTAATTTATTAAGTAATTTCTAAGCTTTTAGTCGTGACGCTTGTTGTTGAGCGTTTAATTAATTGGTTTTCTTATTAAACGCCAGCCAAAATGAATTATGCATGAGGTAGCGCCCGATGATATTGGAATCGGGATTGTGTAACCTTTGGCTTGCCTCTGGCTCGCTTGTAAAACCCAACTAGCTAAGTGCAAAGGCGAGAAAAACCCGCATTACTACTTAGTATAAAATATGGGGATGACGATTGTAATTGTTAATCAAATGTTACGGAATACCAGATTAATGAAAATATTTCGCCTTAAGCAATTACAATTATAGTTATTATATTGAAATGATCATTTCTAGCGTAGGTGGATTAGCTTGAACTTGTTTTAAGGTTTCGATTCGTTTCGTTTTTTAACTTCACTTTTTAGTCATGTTTCAATGGATTTGCCCCTTTAATTCTCTGAGCACAACTGGAAAACGTGCCCGAAGATAGTTTCAATGTATTTGGACAACGGCTGTCGTTGTCGTTGTCGAATGTTGTCGGGCCTTGTGAATGTTGTCGCCGTAGCTGTTACGCGAGAGTCTTGCCTTGTAAATGACTAAGCGGCGCTCCAAAGAGACCCAGTTACAGCTGTGCGTCTGTCCGTCTGTCCGTCCGTATGTCTGTCTGTGTGTGTGTAATACGAGTATCTGCAACACTTTGAGAAAAAAGACGTCAAGAGATCGAAAATAACAGAGTTCGTACTTGAATAGTCTTTTCAAGCTGTCAAGCCTTGAATAATTAGCAAACGAAAGATATTGATACCAAACATGGAGGAGGACTTCTGTGTGCCTTGTGTTACTTGCGAAGCTTCAACTCGTTGAGAATTACAAGAGTCGAGATAAGGAAAATAACAGGAAAGCGCACAACAAAGCCAAGGGTAGGACAACATTGACAAGAACTGGAAGACTAGAATCAAGCTTAACTCGTGCTTAATTGAAGAACCGCATAACTTAAAATAGAATTTGATTTGAGTTGGGACAAGTTCTTGAAATAAGATCTGTGCTGTAAGGTTAGGGTATGTTGACCTTGTTTGGATTTTGACAACGTTTGCACTTGCGCTTTTCTCTAAGTGTATTTTGTTGCAAATGCTGCGAACGGATATGCACAAGATGCGAAACGTGCTTTCCCAATAACGTCAGACAGACAATGACAAAATAAAGCCAAGAAACGATGCGAAACAACTTGGTTGCATTTATTTCTGTTGTTGTTGTTGTTGTTGTTGTTGTTGTTGTTGTGGCCTGTGCTAAAAACTGCAGCCAAAAAATAAATAAAAATATTTAAAGAAAACTGTCAAGATTTGCATTTATCGTTGTTGCTGCGAAGAAAATGCGCATGCGATAAAGTTTCTGTTGTCGTCTCTTCGGTATCTGGTATCTAGTAGCTGGTATCTCACAAATGCAAATACAGACACAGCTACAGATACAGATACAGATACAGATATAGAAAAACACGTGCGTATATATATATATATATATAGATATAGATATGCATGTCTGGCACTTGCATAATTTGCATATCGGGCAAATGTGGGGCGAAGAGGAACTGCATCAGAAACATGAAACGCTTACCTAAACATAATATTTAAAAAGCAAAGTGCTTAAAACAAGAATTCTTTTGCTGACAATTCGTGGTTGTTTCCGTTCGAATTGCATAAAAATAATTATGCGCTTGGAGATTTTAATTGATTTGCCACAGAAAGGAATCAAAAACCAAATTTGCATTGGCGAAATTCTGCGAACTTTCCATGATTGGGTTCGGTTTATTCGGTTTTAGTCGGGGTTTTTATGGTTTTTACCATTTGGCCATGTTTTTGCATTTGTATTTGGCATTTGTTGTGTATTAATTTAATTAGTTGGCGTTTTGTGGTCTCAGCTGCCCGGATCCAAGCCCACCGACTCCCGCATCCCGCATCGGAGCAATCGGATTAAATAGAAATGTGGGTTTTTTTTTGAGGTTTTTTTTGTGCTTTTGCAGATAGCAAAAATGTTCAACACACAAAATACGGGCATTTATTTATTTATTTCTTTTTAAATATTTGCTTTTTGCCGGCTTTGTGTAATTTTGCCATATGCTAAATAAATTAAAATTGCAATTTATTGTCGAGATATTTTGTGTGTGCGTGCGCGTGTGGGATGTGAATGTGATAAATGCATTTACATTTACTGCGAGCTACAAAAAACAAAAAAAAAACAAAACAAACAAAAACAAAGTTAAATAACATATAAATTGAAATTGCGATATTTATGCAACTAAAATTTATGACAAGTTTATTGAACTCTCAATCCCAAACAGTTTAAACAGTCGATTACATTTAATATTCGATATGCGCAATAGAAAAACAAATGAGAGTTTCTAGTCGGGAGTGCACGACCTGGGGATACCCTGAACCATCTCCTTGAAAGATACCTCCTCTGTATATCCTATTCTTGAAGCTAAATGCCAAGTTTGCTGACTCTAGAAACAGGATTTCGATATCGATTGGTATCGATTACTTGGAAACGGGGCAAGTCTACACAGGCACTAGAAGGATCTACAGCTAATCTTTGCGTTCATACATACGGACAGACGGGCGGACGGACAGACGGACGGACATGGCTGGATCGACTCGGCTATTGATGCTGATCTAGAATATATACACTTTATGCACTCGGAGATGCTTCCTTCTGCCTGTTACATACATTTGCACAAATACATTATACCCTTTTTGCCCACTTTCAATGGGTATAAAAACTGCGAAAAGAGTGAAATAATTAAATTATAAATCTGAATGTGCATGCATTAGGTTTATTGAATCGACTTTTTGCTGCAGTTTGACATTATCCGGGATCAAGCCAAATACACTGAGAGAAATCCTATAAAGTGCAAGCGAGACTTTCTAGTTATTTCCTCATTTGTTGCAGCTTGAGCGGATACGTTTTTTTTCTCTCAATGCCCCCAATCTACATTTACACACACGCACACACAAAAAACAGATGTATGCCATTAGCAACTATGCATATAATGGCCTCTACACACACACACACACACACACACACACACACACTCGCTGACACGCACACCCACAATCATTTCTATGGCAATAAATCCATCTTTATATACGGTTTACAATTCAATTTAAATGTAATTTCCCCTTTGCGAAATTGCAAATTTTCAACAGAATATCTGCTGGGGGTGAGGTGTCAGCCACCCAGTCAATCAGTCAATCAGCCAGTCAGTCAGTCAGTCCGTCCGTCCGTCCGTCAGTCGCACGGATAGTCAAATGTCGCAGACACGCCTCATGCCAGAAGCAGGAGGAGGCGTGTAAATAATAGTGTACATCATAATTTTTCATTTGGCACGGTAGAAAATCGTTTTACACTTTCGACATAAATTGACGAAATAAATCATGCTGGCAACACGTGATTGGGGATTTAGGGCGGGGTGGCAACGCCGCACCTGAGTGCGCACGGCCGGAAAACGAGCACGAGAAATTGCAGAGAAAAAACATTGTATACGTAAGGGATAGGTATTGTGTCGAGCACACTTGGCGTATACCCTAACATTATCTGTCTCACGAATAGCTAATGAATCCCTTTCCTCAAGCATTATTCAGGGAAACAATCAAAGTTGTTTTGAAAACAGGGTATTCCTTAATATTTCCCAGTTTATATATTTTTTGCATAGGATAGAGCATATGCGATTCGTTGCAGCGCGTTTGTGTCTTAATAATTTATGTGCTGTGCATTGTATTTCATTTCGCGTTTATTATTTCGGACGCACAATGCGGCGTATGCGCAATGTTTGTGCATTTTTGCTTAACGTGTGCTCAAAATACTTTAACCGTTGCGCAAAAGAAAACAATTCTGTTTAATATTTATAATTTCATTAAATGTCCGTCTCACCGTCGAGTCTAGCATTTTTGCCATATCGGCTCTTTGCCATTTAAGTGCATTGTCAATTGAATACATTTTACTTCATAAAAGGCCACGACCGGGTCGTCTGATTGAATTGTGGCCTCCGATACGGAGGTTTATCGTTTTAACTGATAAATGTGATGAATGTGATATTCAATTTCATTAGCAATTACAAAATTGCATTTTAAGTGTAATTCATTTCTGATGTACGCCTGATGCATGAACTGATTATTGAATTGTGGCGCTTTGTTTCCCGCTGGAACGAGCGGGCATTAAATGCGCATTAGGCGCTCTCCCGGCACCCCGCCGGGCAGCCTGGGTATTTCCGCTATCCAACACCCTCCCCCTGGCAGTCACTTATCGACCACATTAGCCTAATGATTTCGTCAAGTTTCTCGGTGCCATTGTCAGCACTTAAATGCAGGCTTCATTTGGTTAATTGCATGGCAAACGTTGTCATGATTAATGTTAATGCTAATGCGACTGCCCTTTGGGGCCTACCCACAGCAACTTTTGGCTGTCGAATATATATGGTATTCGTGTGTAGATCCCGAAATTAAAACCAGTTTCTAATTCATTTGATTCTTATGTTTTTTTGTTGTGTTTTTGCCTTTGAGCTGTTTTGTAATTTGATTCCCCGTTCGCAAAGTCAATTTCATTAATTGGAATTGTGCATTGAGCTGTTGAAAATTGATAGGCTGATTCAGGTAATCAATTTCACATCATTCAATTAATCTAGCATAATTAAAGTGTAGCCCCGGCCGAGCTATATTTCCTGTCTCAAATTGACATTCTATTGTAACTGGACACTCGCTGAACATGCCGTTCGAAATTCTATGTCTATTCTATGTTCTATGTCTGGCTTAAAATGAATGCCGTGTTGTTCATTAAGCCTCAAGTAGATTTTGTGCTGAAATGTTCTTCAATTAAGCACAAATCCTTATTGATTTCCAAACTGACCAAAACTAATAATTAGGAGTCAAATGATTATTGCAAGCAACGTTCTTTATTCAATTAGACAATTTCTCAATCAATCTAGTTTTATATATCAAGTATTTTGGACTATCTGGCTAAGTCTTGCTCTTTACTCAAACTGGAACTTCACTTGATAAAGAAAGTCATGTAGGTTTTGTGCAGAAATGTTCTTCAATTGAGCATAAGAAATTCTTGATTTCACAACTAACCAAGACTATGAATCGAATATCAAATAATTATTGCTAGAAGTCAAGGATACAAAGCCCTGTACTGAAGTACAGGTAGGTCCTGCTCTTAACATTAACAAAAGTTACTCAAACTAGTTACTCAAACTTCTCTTACTAAAGTTAGTCATGTAGATTTTGGGCTGAAATGTTCTTCAATTGAGCATAAGAAATTCTTGATTACACAACTTACCAAGACTATGAATCGAGAGTCAAATAGTTATTGCTAAGAGCGTCCTCTGGGGCAACAAGGTCCTCTACTGAAGTACATAAAGTTTCAAATTCATTTACTTTCTTATATCAAGTATTTTGGACTTGCTTGCTGGGTCTTGCTCTTGGCGTATACTTAAAATAAAAGGTCTTAAAACTAGAAGTTCACTTGCTAAATTAAGTCTTGTCTTGGGTTATTTTGGAATTAAATCGAAATTCTTCTAACAAAAATGGGCCTAAGGTACTTTTCTCAACTTTTCGATTAAATCAGTCAAATATTTCTTCAACTATTTCCAGTCTAAGTATTTGCCCAAGGATGTTGAAACGTTTGCTGAGGCTGGGCGAGATTAACGGAAGGCGTTTCGCTACCAACGTTTGCCATTGCCGCCCATTTGGGCCGTAAGTGGAGCAAGGCTTCTCTCGTTTCGCAATCTTGGCACGCTAACTCTTACCCACTCCCCACCACCGCCTCTCCCCGCTACCCTCTCCCCGCTGGCAATCGTCAATTGCCCATTTGCATGACCCACTTGCGCTGAGAATTATAAAGCAAAAGGCGTACTTATGTATGCATAAACCCGAACAGTTGCCGCGAGCACCGAGCACCGAGCACCTCGAGGGGCTGTCTCTATCGCAGCATTACGTATACGCCGCCTTGGCTGCCTCCTCACATGCCACAGCTCTGACGCTGACGTTAACTTGAACGTTAACGTTGACGTTGCGATTGTCGCCTCTATTTATAGAGGCCTTTTAATGCGCAAACTACTTCCGACAGACGCACATTTGAACTTTAAAAAGCACACACAAACACACACACACACACACACAGAGAGAGTTATAAATAATCAGCTGGCAATTAGCAATTGCAATTCACATGGCAAGGCCTATTAAACACAATCGATAAATAATATTTGACTAGCAATCAACGATTTTGACGCTCGACTTTCGCAGTTGGCTTGATTACGCAAGCCTTGAATATAGGTATGTTTATAGGGCACAATTATTTACCCAATTTATTCAGTTGGAACTTGCTGAAAATGTCGCGACCCGTTTAGGCCAAATAAAAACGAAAAACTAATTTGCAAAGCTCGCAAACTGTGCATCCCAATGTCAATGACAGCACAAGAGGCGCACAAGAACTGCACAAATCAGAAAGCTTTCAGAGATTTGAAACCCTCTCCGCCAACACAATCATTAGGATCATCATTCAATGTTACCTGATGGCTCTCTGCAGTTGTGTGTGTCAGTGTGTGTGTTTGTGTGTTGTATCTGTGTGGCATTGCAAAAAGTATCTTTGTAGCTGGCAATCAATAATATGCATTGTGAGCTGCTTTTGTACTCTTATAGAGTATTATACGTTTGACCGGAAATTGATGTTCTCCGACTTCATAAAGTCTATATGTACTCCTGATCAGTAGACGGATCGTAGCGCTATATCGCTGCATATAGCTTAACTAACCAAATTTCATCTTCGTCATATCTTGACCTTAGCATTTATGAGCTTGACCATGCTCCCAAATATATCTTACCATTCGGTTTCCATAGTCACAATCGAAGGAAAAGCGTATTTGATCTTCGGCTTGCCGCAGCTAGAAGTTCCTTCTTTTTTATCCATTTTCATTTATTTGTTTATTTTGTTTAGCTGCACTTTTTGCGCAATTTTCTGGCAACGCTTTTTTCTTTTTCATTCATTGCATTTGGCAAGCAACTGCCAATAAGTTGGCCATAGGCTATTGGCCATAGCTTATAGTCTGGGCTTCTTCTTCGCTTCTACATGGCATTTAATTGCACGTTTTGGCCGGCAACAACCGCAGCTACAACTACAACAACAACAACAACAACAACAACAACAACTACAACAACAACAACAACAACAATGGTCATGCTAAACATAAAGTAACTAACTGAAGGCAAGTTTTTGCGGCTTTGGTTTTGGCTCCTCGTCGACTTTTGGCCAGCTTTGCCTTCTTGTTGAGAGAATGTTTACATTATAGAAAACCTGAACCATGCTTTCGGATCAACTAAGCGAAGCCGACATATAATGAGGTTGTGAAGTGGTTATGCCTAGCATGAATAAGCATATCTATATATATATTCATATATATATAACTATATTTCCCAACTGACCGACTGATAATCAACGCAAAGCCCATGCAGGGCAATTTTTGTATTTCACTTGAATATTGCGAGTAAATTTCATGCGCAAGTGTGAAAAATGAGTGGAACGCGATTGACATGTAAATTCGCTTATATCGCTTTACATCCGATTGGCTTTTCAAAGATCTTTTTGAACAATCTGTGCAGATGTGCTTTACACATTTTGACAAATGCAACTGGCTGCCGGGTGGAAAATGGGTGAAATAGAACAATAATAAAATTTCCCTTAATAAAAGAATTTGATTTGGTAAAACTGGCTTGCTAATAAAACTAGCTGCAGGACTTTGTATTATAGGCAGGATTTCCCTCTTTAAACGTCAAATATTTTGATATTACAAATGTCAACAAATAGGAAAAATATTTCTAAAGCTCCATATACATATACTATTAACAGAAAAGAAGAAGAACCAAGAACAGTTCGTGGATAAACTCAGTTGTTTTTTCTTTTCTTTTCCCGGGATCTACATCTACTTAGATAGATACTCTTGTATTTGAGCTTTACTTTTGTTTATTTGATTGTTTCTCTGTTTTGGTAGTTTTTTTGATTTTCTCGCTCTTGCCGCGTTTGTATTGTTGTTGTTTCTTGTTGGCATACTTGTAGATGCTATTTACTTGGCTGACCTTTAGTCTTAATTTGGTTTGCCCTTTTGGGGCGACCCGTGTTGTCCCTGGTCGCTTGGCTGCTTGGCTGCTTATTTGCGGCATTTTCTCGGTTTCTCTTAGCGCTCACGCTCAAATTGGCCAAAAAAAAAAAGTGGGCCCTCTTCCCCCCTCTCGCCAGCAACAGGCAACCAATTTCGAGCATGCTAATTAGCTGGTTCGCAAAGCTTTTGCCTTTATTTCCCATGCGTCCATTATAATAATATTTCGCTGTATGTTTTCGCCAGGTTTAATTAATGATTTGCTAAGCTGCCGACGCCGACTCGCTCGCTTGTCTGGCAACGGGGGTTAATTGTGTGTCAGGGGCATTAGGAATTTCTAGCGAGCATTCGACCCCGCTCCGCCCAGACCAGAGCAACGTCCCCTCGGCAGACCGGCTGGTCGCCATGTCCATGTCCAATTGTGGTCATGCTGCTCCTGCTGCTTCTTCTGCCTGCTGCTGATGTGGCCCGCATATGTTGCCAACACGTGGCGGGAGCAACACCAACAACAACAACAACAACAACAATGCGGCGATTTGTTGCGCGTCCGTTTCGAAGCGGATTGTTGCTATGCCAGGGGCTAGAATGGGAGGGGGAGATAGCCCCCAATGAGCTCCCATGTTGCACATTGGACGCTTGTTTCTTGCTGTTTTTGCTTTCAGTTCCGCTGCATCGAGTCGTCACACACACAAACACACACACACGCAACCACACTCGCGAAACTTGTGCACGCATTTGCAATATTTATTACATCCCCGCAGTGTTTGATATAATTTGCATACCCTAACATTTAGTATATATTGCTTCTGCCACTCAGTTGGTATATACTGTATATACACTTAGAGAAATAGGAATCGACATCAAAATTTTGATACTTTCATGCAATGCAGCTTCAATTTGTATTTATTTATCTTTTGGCAAGCGTATTTGCGCTTCGTTCAATCGAATTTGAAATAGATTTTGTTTATTTTTTTTTATTCTCTATGCAATGTTCCCAACTTCCATGTGCATTTGCATGTGACCGATTGAGGTTTATGAATATAAATTGTTTGTTAATTAAATGCAACATCAGCAACATGAGCAGCAGCAGCAACAACGACAACAACAACAACAACAGCAACAATAATAATATTGTTGAATGATTGTCTGCGCTTTAATACCGGAAATTGATTAAAAGCTCATTTCATTTGCTTGCCATTCGCTTAGGTTGTTGTTGTTGTCGCTTTGGCCCCTGTCATAATTTGCCATTTGAAATGATTATGGGCCCAATACAAACAAGCACACACACACACACACGCACACAAATGCATGCACACACACACGCACACGCTGTCTAATTGGAATTTCAGTTGCATTCGTTGCATGTTGTAAAGGAAATGTCTCTAACATGGATATGCATTGTTATTGCTTTTGCTATTTACTATTCTCATCGTTGTTGTTGTTGTTGCTGCTGCGGTTGTTGCTGTTGTTGTAATTGACTCGGGTGTTAGTTGGGCTTGTTAATAACAAATGCAGGCATGGCATAACAACTAACTAATACACAATTGCCTTTCATCCAATTACTTGGGCTTAAGCATGCGAATGCCTTGGCTCTAAATCAAGGCTTTGTTATCAAATTGAGAGATATCCAAGAGCTATTTATAGCAATCTGAACAAGTGTGACTCGTTGCTTGTTTGTCTTTGAAAGCATAGGCCATGTCATAACTAACTTGAACTTCAAACTGGCTGTCAAGCTGGCAGCTGCCTCTGCCAGCCTAATGTCTGCCCACAATTTGCGTCTGTTACAATTTTCCTCATCTTTCGCGTTGCTGTATGCCATAATTTTATTGGCAATTTCAGACGTCGAGAAAGTTGGCCAACTCTGGCGCCGGCTCTGGGCTCTGACTGCGACCCAGGCTCCAGCTCCAGCTCCGGCTCCGGCTCCGGCTCCAGGTCCAGGTCCAACTTGTTCCCTGGCTGGCTGTCTGGCTGTTTGGCTCTCCTGCACTTGCACGTATTTACGTTGCGATTTTTATTTCCTGTAATTTTTACGATATTACTTATTTTTATGCACCGCACGACGCACCAACGCACCACCGCACCACCTCAGCGGGGTTTGGGGTGGCTCGTGGGTCAACGGGGGCTGCGCTTAGCTTTCGTTTTGCATTTTTATGGCCCGCCGTTGTTGCTGTTGAAGTACCACATTATTGGTTTTTCAAAAAATGCGAGCTGCCTCGTAAAAGAAATTAAAATAAAAGCTGAATAACCGGAGGGGGGGCTGCTGCCCGACTTTAAAGTTGCCCCACAGAGTCAGCTCAAGCCAAAGCAATAAAAAACTAACAAAAAACCAAATACAAAAAATTAGAAAATAGATGGAAACATGAAATGTACATTCAGTTGGAATAGAAGCGCATGTGTGGCTTATTTTCATTGTTGTTATTACGTATTGTTTTTACAGTTGGTTGGCTTATTTATTCGGTGGCATTTGTTATTATTTAATTTCAATATTTATGCAGCTTGTCCGCATTTTAATTACCCGCACACACTCGCCCAAGACCCGCAGCCGCAATCCAAAGGCCAAAACATTGTACATCTCCAACACATATTTCCATTTGCATTTAATGGCTGCGAATCGACTCGATATTTTGTTATGCCCAAGGCGCTTGCTGTAATGTCTACCAGCCAGTTACTATCTGGTTAATAATATATGCTAAATGCTATATGCTTTATGGGGGCATGCAACGAGCCGTACGTGCGACCTCGTTACGGAGTTTCTGTTTGCGTTTCTTATTGAAAGACCAAACATAATCGTAATCCATTGTGCTTGAACAGAATTTTGTTAGCAAATAAACTAAAAATGTTGTGCAAGTTTAACCAAGCTCAAACATATCGTAACTTAGCACAAAATGCTTAACTCAAGAAGGTAGTTTCTGAATGCAAGTCAAGTAGAAGAACGACTCAGAGTTGTCATTCAATGAAAATGTGTGTTCAAGTTGTCTTTTTACATTACACAGAACCCAAATTCTTAAAATATGTATTATGTCCTCAAGCTAAGCACTCTTTTCCCTTTTTTTTCATACTTTCTTATAGCCTTAGTCCACTTTCCACATTACTTAGAATGTTTTTGCGATGGTCACATTTGGTTCGTATGTGAAATATGTGTATATGTACGTTTCACATTTGCCAAAAATGTGACATTCAGAGAAAATGTTGGTATTCGAAAAATCAAAACCGATCGGCTGTATATTTAAAGAAGCGACAACGGACACTTGCCAATGGAATCGCAGAATGTGAAGTTTGTGAATGTAACATTTCTTGAGCATAGTGGAATTAGCCTATTACTTACATAGACAACTAAATGAAAAGGCATTGAAGGGCAGCCCAAACACCAACATCAACAACAGGCAATATGTAGAGTGAATGTTATCAATCTGCAAAGGGTATCAGTTATTCGGCTATGTCAACTGCACAACAGCTCATCGTCTGGTTATCGAATTACATCTTCGTAATATGACTGTACTTGGCAGGTTTTTACATTAGCATTTATATAAAGCTGACTCAAGTTGGTTTTATTACTTGATATTTTATCATATCATGTTTATGCGGCCAGGAAGTCAGTCAGATTATCAAAATATTTACATACTCGTTCGTATATTAGCTACAATATTTAGCATATTGCCTAACGAATGAGTATTTATATTTGTATAATCTGAATATTCCAATTATCATGCGGCCTTTAAACGACTTATTGTAGGGCAAAGCCAAGCTTTTCGATTATCTACAAATTTGTAGAGCCGCTTTAATGGGCCATTATTTCGTTTAACTGTGATTAACTTATTTACTATATTGTAAAACCAAGGGAAAGGCAGGCATGAGGCTTTCTTGGAGCCCTATGTAACAGGCAGAGGGAATTAGAGATTTTGATCTGGGTTTCCTTCCCGTAGTACGTAAACATTAAGAGCCAGATATGCCGCACTTGGTATGCACTGAATATACTTTATAATTGCTCTCTCGTCGCTAGATTCAGGGTATTTCCCAGTCGGACACACCCTATTGGAGCACTCTTATAATTGCGCCAACCCTGCCCTGTTGAATATCTTAAGAGCTAGATATGCCTCACTTGGTATGTACTGAATGTACTTTATACATACTCTCTCGTTGCTGGATGAAGGGTATTTCCCAGTCGGACAAACCCTATTGGAGCACTCTTATAATTTCGCTAACCCTGCCCTGTTGTTTCAGCAATTTGCATTGTGGTCTAGGATCAAACAGTTGCCCTTTAACATATCGTTCTGCATATTTGCAATATTCGCTCGTTGTTTGCCCTCGTCTGGGCCATTAATTGATTTATTTTATTTGATTTTTTCCATATAAACACTTAACTATCCTCGAAGCTGAAAACAGTTGGCGAACAGTCTGTGCGGGGGGCAAAGCAACTTTTAATGCTTTTACAATTTAGTTTTGTGCACAACTTGAACGACAGCAGGTCCAATTTTCCGCTTTAGTTTTAGTTTTAGTTTTAATTTAAGTTTTAGTTTCGATTTCGTGCAATACAATTGAGTTATTTGCGTTTGTCCATGCCAAGTTCTTGCTGTCCGTCCGTCTGTCCGTCCGTCTGTCCGTCCGTCTGTCAGTCCGTCTGTCTGTCTGTCCGTCCGTCCGTCTGTCAGTCAGCTTTGTTGTGCTTCAAATTAAATTGGCCTTTGTGTGGCGTCGGGCTATTGGCAGACTAATGTATGGCAGACATGTGCGTACCATCGGGCAGCGAGGGGCTAGCCATTGGTGCCCATTGGAGCCCCGTTGGAGCCCCATTGGTTCCATTTGGTTCACTTGTCCGCTGGACATGCACACAATAAAGCCAAATACAACAGCGAACGCTCATTGAATAAATAATCAAAATCAAATACATGCTCGCATGTTGTTGCTGCTGCTTTGTGACTTCGTTTATTCGCTTCTTTTTTTTTGCGGTCTTTTCACTGCAAAAATATCCAATTTCCAATTTCAAATTCCAATTATATTGCTCTACGCTCTTTTCATTATTATTATTATTATTGTTGCTGCTGCTGCTTCTGTTGTTGGCAATGAAAAATCAATATTGACAGGAAAATGTTGCAAGCTCTGAAAAGTTGTCAATAAGGACGCAAACGTCGTCACAAATGAAATCATTCGAAATGTGCATAAATGGCTTCTATATAGTATGTACATACACTCGGAGAAAAACCGCAAGCCAAGCTCAATTCTGGAAATAGATATTTGTTTATTTAAAATAAAAGCTTGGAGCTAAATTTAACTGAAAGTTTCTCGACTATTTCGCTGAGTGTAGCCATAATATGTGTGTATAGGCAGCTGAGTGTAAGTTTTGCGCCCTGCAAGAACTTTGTCGCGAACTTTGCTCAAGGGCCGCCACTTGCCACTAATTGCTGCTGCTGCTGCGTGTGGCATGTGGCATGTGGCAAGACCAAAACGGACACATCCGTTACAAGAACAGAAAGCTGGCTGCTGAATCAATTGGCCAGCGGAAATGTTGCGACGCCCTCGAAACAAATTGCTTAATTACAAATAATGTAAAGGCAGCCGCCACGTTGACACAGCATCAGGAAGTTCTAGGAAATGTGAATGCGAAAACGAATGCAAATGCAAATGCGAATGCGAATGCGAATGCGAATGCGAGTCACTCATTCAAATAAGCAAGAAAAATTGCATGCCAAATGCTGTTGCAAGCGGCCAGTCAAATGTCTATAATTTAAGCAAAAACAAGCGACAGATACAAACAGCAGCAACAACTAAAACAACAACAACACAACTCAAACGAGAAAGCGAGGCTATCTTCGGCACGCCGAAGCCTTAATACCCTTGCAGACCCAATCTTTTCATAATGCTTTGCCCGTATCTAAGAACCAGAGGGACAATACTTAATGCCGAGTTTGATTAAGACACCTTGAAAAACAAAGAAGTAGAATGCAAGAATCTATTATTCGACCGATCGTTCCTATGTCAACTATATGATATAGTGGCATGATGTTGATAGGATTTTGCATATATACGAGGAGCATAGTAAAACCCATAAATGCCGAGTTTTGTCAAGATACCTTGGAAAACAAAGAAGTTTTTCCTTCCTATGGCAGCTATATGATATAGCTGGTCCGATCCAGCCGGTTCCGACATATATACTGCGTGTAACAGAAAGAAGGAAAGAAAGGCTTTAAACCTGAGAAACTAGTTTGCATAGAAACAAACAGACGGACGCTCCTGGCTATATCGACTCGGCTGTTGATACTGATCAAGTACATATTTATATACTTTATGGGGTTGGAGATGTCTCCTTCTATGCGTTACACGTTGCACAACAACATTATAATACCCGCTGCAAGGGTATAACAACAGCAGCTACATCGACAGCAGCAGCAGGCAAATCATTTGAAGTTGCAGTTGCCATTTCTTGTAGTTGTTGTTGTTCTTGTTGTTGTTGCTGTTGTTGTTGTTGTTCTTTTTGTGGCTGTTGCAAAATTTATGCACGCGGCTGCTGCAAAAAATGTTGCTGCTGTTGCAGTTGTTGCAGTTGCTGTTGCCTGGCTAATTTGCAGCAGCAACCAGTGGAAATTGTTGATGTGCAAAAATGTTGTTGTTGTCGTCTTGTAAATGCCATAAATTAGTTGCCTGCCAGCAGACGAAAAGCGCAATTTACAAATAATTTTATTTTGTTTTTTCTTCTTCGTTTTTTAATTTCATTTTTGTTTCTTTATACATTTTCATTCATTCATTTTTATTGCTTCTTTTAAGTCAATTTATTATGTTAGCTTCGGTCGTTCGATATGCCGTTTGTTGTTGTTGTTGATGTTGTTGTTGTTGTTGCTCTCTGCATATTTTGGCAGTGCCATGCATTGGACAGACACACACACACACTCACACTCACACACTCACACACACAATATATATGTATATTTTTTCCGGCTTGGCGAAGGTCGTGTGGGTGTCTCTGTGGGCGGGGGCTGGCATTTGCCAGCGGCATAATATATGCATAAAGCCAAAATCAATGCTCTGCGTGTGTCTGTGTGCGTGTGTGTGTGTGTGTGTGTACCGGTAAGAGATTGGAAAATTTGATATATGCCATTTGGTAAATGTTTTGTAATGTGCAATGCACAATGAAAGCAAATTGAATTATTCAATTCGCACACACACACACACGCACACATACACACACACACACACAGAATTATATAGTTGTGTTTATAGCAACTAGTACAGATTGGGCATTTATTAGCTGAAATTGCGGAAAGTTAGCATATTCAGGCAACTTATTGCGTACAATGAGAACAAATTCATTATATTACTAATAGCATTGACAATGTGCATATTGCTATTCGTAACTTGTGCATACTAATTGGGCTTTTAGCACTAGATTCTTATAATTTTATATATTGAGGAAGACATTTAACAAATAAATTGCCAGGCAGGCAAATGTTCAAGGAAACAAGCATAATCCACGCAGTAAAAGCCTTATATAAATCAAAATATATATTATCATAAGACTACCACATAACTAACAAACTCTAGATGGCGCTAATTTATCAACATTACCGTTACAGTTCGTCGCATCCGTTTCCGTTTCCGTTCAGTCGCAGTGTGAAGCTGGCAGGCGGGGCCACATGCCACAGAAATTGCAGCTCGTAAATAAAAAGGTAAATTCTTAATTGTAGAAGTTTTCATTTTTATGACAAAATTGTAGCAATTTATTAGAACCAAAACGAAAAAGACCAAGCGAAATAAGAAGAAGAGAACGAATAACACAAACTAAACTTTGAAAATATTCCCATAACGTTCATGGTCACAGCTCGTTGCAACAACAACAACAACAACAACAACAATGAGGTCTAACTAGAATCAATGGCAGGGCAATTGCTTAAAACGAGAGCAGCAACAAAATGCTGCAAAAAATTTTCCAAGCAACAATGAAAACCTAGAAAACGCAGCTGCCAGAGGAAATCCCACAATTCCCAAAACAACAATGGCAAATAAATTAAATTAGTCACAAGCATATTTCAAAAATGTCTGTATATAAATGTATCTATATCTTTTTTGATATGTACATATATAAAAAGCCCGTCTGCATGCTGTGCGTGTGTGTGTGTGAGTGTGTGTGTGTGTGTGTGCGAGAGTGGGATGTCCATATACAGTTGGGCCAAGGATAAAAGCCAACAATAAAACACACAGACGAGCATTTTATATAGATATACAAATATATATATATATATTTTATTTTATGAGCAAAGGACTGTTACATAAAACTCGCTTCAGGCAAGGGTTGGATCTGACTATGGTGGGGGGTGGTGGGGCGGGGCAGGACGACGGCCCAGTTTACGACATAGTCTCTGGCCAGAGCATTTGCCGTGTGGGCGGTGGCCTAACTGCAGCTAACACAGGCTGCCAAATTGCCTCAGTTTTCTACACAAAAAAAATAGATAAAAAACTTTTTGGGCAGCGCACACAGTGGGTGGTGGGGGGTGGGGGGAGCAGGAGGGAGGGGTTAAGCAGTCGAAAGCGGCTTTAAAAACGTCTCCGACTTCGTCTGCGTCTCGTCGACGGCTCGAGAGCTCGAAACGAATGCAGAGTCCCAGACGGGGCCAGACGGTCGAAGGACACGCAGAGGCGACACACCCACAACACACACACACACACACACACTCAGATACACACAGATACAGATACAAATACACACACACAAACGACCGAACGACATAATAAAACCGGCATTTTTATGCATGTCTGAGTAACTTCATGAGCCGAACCAGACCGGGGGACAGCTGGGCGAGGGTTGGAGGGGGGGTCAGATGGGGAGTTTTTTGCTGCTGCTGCTGCTTGTGGCACTTCCAGTGTGCAGCTTGTTTGGAGACCGTTTCAGGTTCATTGGAAGGCCGCCAAATAGAGCTCCCGTGGGTTCAATTGGGAGCGGGAGCGGGAGCGGGAGCCTGCGCAGTTCGCAGCTCGCTCTTTATTCAGCCGCCCGAGAAGCCATTGGCGAGTCGAACCTGCGCACTCGACGGGCGTGTCACCGTAGCCAGAGAACAGTAAAAGCAACAAAAGCAACAAAAGCAACAAACAGCATTTTGGGAAGGTCGTTGCGAACAGTTGTGAAACGGCACAGCGCACAGCTGGACCACAACAGACCCACACACACACACAGAAATACGCACAGATACACACGCACACAGGGTCACATTTATAGAAGGAGGCGTCGACCGGCATGTAATTAAGTTAAGCCCGAACGAATGTCGATATTGATGCCATTTCGGCTGACGAAGTAGGGGACTAAGGCCGGGGGCCCGTGGAATCGGCTCAAGCCACATTTATGCTGCAGTCATTCGAAAAATGTCTCTGTGTGTGTGTGTGTATGTGTGTGTAGTTATAGTCAAGCCGAGGTCGTTTGCCGGCACTTGCTGGGACATACATACAAACAAACATACATACATACATACATACTTATTAAGCTATGTGGGAATATATCCCAGAGAGTGCGACATGGACAGCATGTGCGAGTCCGAGCTAACTGAAGATCCAGCCTTTGTTGTTGTTGTTGTTGTTGTTGTTGTTGTTGTTGTTGTTGTTGTAGGTGCACCATATGCTGCATATGGCATAAATGGATTACGCAAGTGAGTCCCGAATAATACAAAAATAACAAGCAAACAGGAAAGAAATGTTATCTTAGGTTTGACACAGATCAAATACCCTGCAGATGTGCCATATGTATATAATATATAATTATTTACATATAAAAACTCCAATTCCATACGACTATAAGTATAGGCTATATGCCATATCTTGAAAAGCAAAAACATTCATTCACTCATCAAGAAAATCAACTTCTTCCACGTTTTGTGAATTAAGTGTAATGTTAGGGTATATAGGGTAAGGGCTCTAAACTAGGGCGTGTCTGGAAAGAAACTTCTAATCGATTTGGCAACTGTTCTGGCAATTATTTGACAGACAAAAAGAAATAATGTAGCTAGATATTGGTACCGATATTGAAAGCGTTCAGGCAAGCACATTGAAATAATTCTCACATATTTTCGTAATGGCAATTTGGGATCAATCAACCAATCAACCGAAATGGGCGGAGGAGCCACACCTCTTGAGGTGCCGCGACGCGATGCGAGTTGTGGCGCGATTTTAATTGAAAATTGCTGTCATGAAGAAAACGCATAAACAACAGTTCTAAGAAATAGCTCTGACAATCAAATGTCCACAGTATGCTATGTACAAATTCACATAACAATCGTACAATATGCATGACAATAAGCAGCTCGTTCCCGATTCACATCCCTTCTCCTTCTCCTTCTCCTCGCCGGGGCTAAGATGTCTTAGGAGAATGGAAAAACTATTGTCTGGGCCACATCTTTTGGAGAGTCGTGCACGAAAACTTGTGTATAAATCAAAATTTATGAATTTCGTGTATTCGAGTGGCTCACCAAAGCAGAGAAGGAAGATGAAGATGAAGATGAAGAAAACGAAGAGTTTCGAGTGCCTGCCGGCTGGCACTTGAAGACGCTCTGGCCTCGAGACCTCGTCATGTATTCAAGTAAAACAAACAATATAAACTTGAAAAAAAAAACGCTTCGTTGCATATCAAATTAATTACACACAGGCCCCAAAAGCAGCCAGAAAACTTGCAAGAGAGCAGGAGGCAGTTGCACAGTCGCTCAGTCGCTCAGTCAGTCAGTCAGTCAGTCAGTCAGTCAGTCAGTACGTCAGTCAGTCCTTCAGTCGGTCCCTCAGTCAGTCAGTCCCTCAGCCAGTTAGGGCAGGCTTTGCTGTCAGACAACCCTTGAAGATTGTTTTCTTACGCCGAGGGGCTGCAGCGAGGCCCCAAACTTTGTTAAGCTGCTCAAAAAAAGAAGAAAAAGGACGGGGCTAGGAGAGGCTGGCAGGGCGACAAGCTGACAGCCAACAGGCAACAACAATTCATGCGAACTGAAAAACTGAAGGCATAATTTATGCCTTCAAAGTGAATTGTTCAAAAGAAAACTTTGAACACATTTTTCCCCTTAACAACAACAGCAACAACAGCAGCAGCAGCAGCACGTCCTGTTCCTGTTGTTCTCTGCGCTCCATGTCAACACAGCCCGCTGCCCCGAGAGGAGGACAATAAAACATGAGCAGCAAGATAAATAGCTCGACAGGACTAGCCGACTAGCCGCATGCCCTTTAGTCAAAGTCCGGGCACAAAGACAATGAGTGCATCAAACTGGAACGTTGCGGTTCGCTGAAAGGAAATGTGATCCAGGCGAGAGCTGCACAAGGCAATGTCTCGCCGTCGGGTTCCATTTGTCATGTATGAGGGAATAGGTTTTTAATCACATATTATACTTTTCTTCAGTTCAAGATTTGGTTCCATTTGGAGCTCCACGCTCAAACCGGTTCGTTGCGAATACATTTAGGTTCGAACCGGCTCACTTCGAAATTAGTTTCCATTACCAAGGGCTAATCCAAGCCCAACTTTGACTTTGTTCGAGGCAATTAGACGGGAAACACAAGCTAAGAAACAAATGACAACCCTCGCATAGGCCGGGCTATGAAGAAGTTCTGGAATACCAGATCATAAACGTGACATTCGCTTCCCAAAAACATTCAATCATTTAAAATTCAGTTTGTTTTATTTTGTTGGATGTGCAGTCAGCGGAGCACGAAAATGTAGAAAGGAAACCGAATCCCGAACAAAACACAGCCAATGCTCGCTCACATGACATGTCCAAGTAAAATGTACAATTTATAAATGGACACGACCCAGAGATTCGCTGCAAATGGAAATGGTCAAAGGGCCCAACATGAATGGCCAAAACTCACGCACACTCAAGCCCGCCCTCTCGGCCCTGCCCCCGAAAAGAGGCTTTGGACTCTGCAGAGACGACCCCAAAATTGCTATTTTAACTACATTTGGCGTTCCCTTTTTTGCTGGGTTTTATGCCGAAATATTGTACATTTATTAATACATAATCGTCTCTGACAGCAACATGAGAACTGGCCACATGGCTGAGGTCCCAGCGGACAGGGTTTCGACCATTCAAAATAGAGCACTAAAATTGTAACAGATATGCGTGTGTGTGTGTGGGTATCTGTGTGTGTGTCGGGGTATAACGAGGCTGTGGCCAGCTATTGTTGTTTTTGTACGTGTTGTGCGCGTCGTTCTTCTAGGAAATCCAAGCTAGCACCGTGAATAGAAGCAGACTGGCCCGAAAATGTTTGTATTGTGCTTCGCTTAACTTTTATTTTTTTATTTACCAGTTCGAGTCAGCTTTGTTTTCAACCGGCTGCTTAGTTGTGCAGAAAGCCAGATAACTCACAGTTCTTCATCTTCTTGTTGTTTTTGTTGTTGGTTAAGCAGAATAGTTGCTGTTTGTTGTTGCCAGAGCGAGAGAGACAGAGAGAGAGAGAGAGAGAGAGAGCAGATTTCTGCGAAAAGTTGAACACTTGATAAATATTTTCATGTGAATGATTACGAAAGAGTTAAGCCAAAAGTAAACAGGCCAGAAATTGATTTTCCTTTAGCCGAACAAGTATAGTATCTAATGTTATTATAGACAAGCAGAAGATAACATTCGAATGAATGAGCCAAATGAGCCAGTCATTCATTCAACTGAAAAAGGAAGGATTCAGTTTGAAGCTCGGCCCAGGTCAAAGGCCAAAGTGGGCGAGAGTGCCTGACCAGAAGATACCCTGAGCCTATCGCTACGATAACAAGAAAAGCGAGTGTGATTCTTCGTTCTACTCCAGACCAAATGTGCCGAATTCTGACGACCTTCCAAGGTCAAGACTCTACTTTAAAGATATGATCCCTTTTCTTCCACTAATGGAAGGTAGTTATCTAAACTGTGCAATGAGCTCAATCTGTATATCCCATAAGGAAACCTTCATGCCCAGCTTGTTGTATATATCTTCATATATATAAAGAACTTAAATTATACGATTGCAGCATACAGAAAATGAATATTCATATGAACATACATATATGGCATGTAAGCAGGCATATATGGAATGTATTTAACGTTCTCCTAGCGATCTTTGTCCAAAATCAATCTTCACTGTCCAAAAGGCAAAAGCCTCTTAAATGTTGACGAAGTCTGTAAACTGTTGAGGCCCAATCAATGGCCATAAATTGCCATTATGCAGAACGGCAATCAATCCAGTTGAAAAACCAAGAGACGACAAAGAAAACCCAATGAGAAACGGGAAAATTGTTGCTGTTGGACTCGGCATGAATTAAAACTCACAGAGAGAAGGAAACTTCGGAGACGATGCTGCGGAAGTGGACGGCAACCAGTAGCCAGAAAGAAGGAGCCAAAGGTACAAATGGGCAGGTACCTTGCGGGCATGAAAAGTGGTTCAGGGCAAGGAGGGGAGGCTGAAAGGGGGACAACGACGTCGTGTCTGAGTTGCCTTTCAAATTGATGAACAATAACAAAGGCCTGGCCCCGTACAAAGCAAAATGTTGCATAGAAAAAGACTTACTTTCAAAGTGTGTGCTGCGTGTGTGTGTGTGTGTGTGCGAGAGAGTGTATAAGAAAAGTATTTTTCTTTCTTTTGCGAAATTAATGAACTATTCAAATGTCAAAGGATCCGTGTAGATAAAGCGACGACGACGACAAAACAGTTGGTGACAACAACAAAACAGAACGGGCCAACAATAAAAACGAGTCCAGCAAAGAAATCCATAAAAGATTTTGTAGCTGCAACGCGTCGCTTTATGAGTCTGTGTGTGTGTGTGTGTGTGTGTGTATCTGTGTGCTCGCTTTTACAAAATTCAAAAAGCAATTTACAAAGGCAACGTGAAAGGCGATACGCTTGCACACACACACACAGACAGAGAGAGAGAGGAACTGAGCCCGGGTCTGGGGCAGGGCACAGTTGCAGCTCTAAGTGCCACTAAAGGACGACGACGCGTCATCCTCGGCGTCGAGGAGAAGAATAAAAACGAAGGCGCTGAAGCGCAACGAATGCCCTGGAACGGCTTCAGCTTCAGCTGAGGATGGGAATGGGGATGAGGAGGAGGACCAGTCAGCCGTCCGCTGGGATCGCTTTTCAGACGGCGACTCCTCTTGCGCCCGCCCCTTCCATCAAACGTGAATGAGTCGTCGCTGTCGTTGTCAGTCGGCCTACAAATTCGTTGGCCGACTGATTTTTTATTATCATTGCATTTTATAGACAGTTTTACGAGCTAACGAAAGTGGTTCTGCCAGAGAGCTTGTACAGATAATGCCAATGCCGCCGACACACGAGTATTTCGGCTTTACGATCTCTCACACCGCCGACCCGTCCGACCCGTCCGGCCCCGTTCTGCCCCGTTCTTAACTGCCCATGTGGATTGAGTAAATTGTAAATCACACTTGCCCCACAACACTCGGCGAAAAAGCGACCATCAATTCAAAACTCAGCTGAACTTTCTTTAATGCGATGTACAGTACCCAATCTTAGAATACTTTATTTCAAGAGTTAATCCAAGCAAGTTGTGATTGCAAATCACATTTTTACAGCTCTAGGCGGAAAATAAGAATATTTCACTTAAATCAAGTGACTGTCCCAATTAAATATACTTAACTCAAGACTGTTCCTACTCTGTTATATTGAGATTTAAATTGAAGTTCTTAAGTTCTTGTTTTACTTTGCGCTGGAATCGATCAGTTTCTTCTGATCTCTAGCAAGCGAATGAATGAGGGATGAAGGTTTAGTTATTTGACATTTTGAATCCCATGCCAGTTAAACTGAGAAGAACTCAAATGTTTCGCTGAGTGCAGCGCGCAACGGAAAGCAGACCGCATTCGCCTGCCCCACATTGTGCGCTGAAATGGGCCCTCGTATAAAACATATGTGTATGTGGTATACGACCGCTTCAACCGTGGTACAATGTACAATGCATATTAGCGGGTCTGTAAAATTGTTTTTTTAGTTGCCGATGCGTCTGCAAATGAGCCATTGTCTGCTGAAGGGGCCCATCAGGCGGCGAAGTGGGCGGGGCAGCAGCTAAGTGTTGGCATTAAAGCGTTTAAAATGCTGCCACTCGGGCCGCGGGTTAGTCTTCCGCTGCATTGCCAAATGCTGAATCTGTCGGATAGAAAGGAGCCCGCGGCCAGCCAGAAAGTGTGTGTTGGCCTAACCATCAATCTTGAGCGACTGCTGGCAGATACGACAAGCCCCAGCGCCAGATAAAGTGCTGCAAGATCTGTTTTGACCCGGCCAGATCATAAATAAACTGGAGAGCTAGATCAGATCAAGGGTTAAGCTCAACAGCAGGGGAAAGTAAAAGTAGACGCGATAAGTTTCAGCTCATTTCAAATAGAAAATTATTTAACATGTACATCCTCATGTTAACATTTTGCAAGCAGCTTGTAACTGTGTGGCATGTATTTTGTATATATATATATATATATATATGTATTAAGTCTATTTCTATTTAAACTGCGTTACAATAGCTTGAACATGAGGAGCCCTTTATTAACACCAGACACATTTATCAGGGTCATCTTCATGCTAACATTTTGCAAGCAGCTTGCAATTGATTGGCATGTATTTTGTATATATACATATGTATGTATTAAGTCTGGCATATTTCTATTTAAACTGCATTCCAATTGTTATTGGTCCAGTCAACTTTACTAACTGCATCCTCATGTTAACATTTTGCAAGCAGCCTGTAATTGTGTGCACTCTGGCATATTTCTATTTAAAAAGCGTTCCAATAGCCGAAACTTATACGCATAATGCACATAAAGAGCTCTTTATTGACACCAGATATGTTTAGCAGCTGCATCCTTATGTTAAAATATTGCAAGGAGCTTGTAATTGTGTGGCATGTATTTTGCATATGTTCACCCTGGCATATTTCTATTTGAACTGCGCTACAATAGCTGCAACATGAGAAGCCCTTTATTAACTCCAGATACATTTATCAGGGTCATCTTCATGCCAACATTTTGCAAGCAGCTTGCAATTGTTCGGCATGCAGTTTTATGTGACATTTGCCTTGTGGCATCTTCGGCCTGCTCGATTTCTAATTAAAATGCATATCTAGAGCCGCATCAAGAGCACAACGCGACTTTCCAAATTAATTGCTGACTCGGACGCTCAGTTTGAGTCTGAGACTCAGTCGCCGCTCCACTTGGCACCCACGTCCGCCCGCTCCTCGGGCAGGCAACACTTGACACGTTAATGTAATCAAATAAAAAATAAATATAAAAATAAAACTCATTACCTCGAATGCAATGCAAAAAGGCGCTGCAATAATTCAAACGAAATTCGCTTCGATGGCCACTCGACCCGACTCGCTTCGACTCAAGTTGACTCGAATTCAAAGCAGTCGCATAATTTTCATTAGAACTTCAATTGCAATTCCCATTCCCATTCCCATTTGCATTACCATTTCCATTTCGATTCCCAGCTGTAATTAAGTAAATAAAATACTGAACAAACAACTCGAATTCGGGTTTTGTGCAATTGTCTGAGCTGGCGGAGCGCGATTCAAGTGAATCGGGTTTGCAAATTTCTTTGCCATGAATGAGAATAACCAATGGGCCATAAATTCTGAAAGAGTCGTCGACGAGCGACCGACCGACCGACCGACCTTCCGTTCATTATTTGAAACTTTTCATGTTGTTTGCATAATTTACAATTTATTATTTTGCGTTATTTATTGTACGTGCCGCAATTTATGCATAAAAATTGTGAACAAAACGCTCCATTAATCAGACGCAGGCCACGCTGTATTCCCACAGACTCGAACCGGCCTCGAACCGGCGACCCGCCTCTCCTTCGACCATGCTGCTGCTTTTATTTTTTCTCTTTCGAAAATACTAATTAAGTTTAATGTAATGCACATATGCGATAAGTCGCCGACTTACTCAAGATTATATCGTATCAGCCGCTCTCCGCTCGCCGCTCTCCTCTCTCGCTATATACCCTATACATAATATATGGTGTATATCATCCGTCTACCGATGTATGTATTTGGGTGCCTTGTCAGCCGGCCTCCGTCTCAGGCAGTGATTGATGTGGCTACAGACACACACACACACACGCACACACACACTCAGACACATGGAGATCTATGCCATATTTGGCGAGCACAAAAAACCAGCTCAATCAGAGCCAAAATCAAAACTGAGCGAGAAAAAAAATACTGATAAATTGTTGACTAAGCTACGAGCCAATGTTAACTGGGAAAGCGTTGCAAATTGAATCGTAAAATTAAAATTTTAGCAGCGAATTGAATCTGATTGTGGCATAAAAAGACATAATGTGGCTGCTAAACAACAAAAAAACTATATATTTATCCGAGCCGGATTTCAGTCTGCGTGAACTTGGACTTTCGCATAAAGGAGACAAGATTTTAGTTAGAAGATTTTTTTTTAATTTTGATCATTTTTGCCATTTTACC
The DNA here is from genome assembly GCA_037075305.1 of Drosophila kanekoi. Lineage (NCBI taxonomy): Eukaryota > Metazoa > Arthropoda > Insecta > Diptera > Drosophilidae > Drosophila > Drosophila kanekoi. The sequence continues at coordinate 443,966 of JBAMCE010000011.1, read as the reverse complement.
ATTTGTCTGGCACTAAATGACTCAAGTGGGGTTCGAGCCGGCTTGCAGCTGAAGAGACAAGTCTGTCATGCAGTCTATGCTCGACGTTCCATTTACTTGGCTGCGTCCTGCGATATCCCTTGCCGGCATATCTCTGGCCGACCCTCATCATAATTTTTGCCGTTGGTTTATTATTGTTATTCGCCTTGTTTTCAAAGTACACAAACAGAAAATGGAAAAAAAATGGGGAAAAAATAAGAGAAGCCGCCGCGGGCGCAGACAACTTTGTATGGGCGGACGGCAATGCGATCAAATGTCAAGCTCCCAATTGAACAATTTTTGTTTTGAATACCCTGTTTGCAAAGCGGAAAGGGGTATATTGGTTTTTTTACTGTCTGTCTGATATTTAGACTGAAAGCTATTAAGACTAAAAGCTTCATTAATGGCCCCGTCCACTTCTATTGGAGGTAGTTTAGGCAATTAATCAGATCGATTGGTTATAAAGTGCAAACAGAGTATTGTGCAGTCGTTTTGCTCTTGTTGTGCTTGGCTTTTTATGGCTCTGTCAGTTTTTCCTGTTTATTCCCCTTTGCGACCCGAAAGCCAAAAACAAACATGAGCGCAAACAAATGGGCCAAGAGCTGCACTGAAATATTTACGGCCCGATCGGACTTTCGGCCAAATGTTTGTGCAAAAGTTTTCGCAGCTTTTGCAGGCAGAAGTTGCAAGTTGACGCGCGAATCGGGGAACGTGCAACGTGCAACGAGGCGTCGTTCAATTAAATTTGAAAACATTCTTGAAGCATTTGAAGCATTTGCCAGACTCTTGTCACTCAACTCCCATCTAACCGTCCCCACCTCCTTTCCCTTCCCCACCTGAATTTAATGTTGTCTATTAAAATACACAAATTGCTTGTTGGAGTGTGAGTAGGGGCAGGGACTGGGGCAGGGGCAGGGGCAGGTTCTGGCCCGCCTTTCGCAGCATCCCTCGTCATACGGCCTGTTGCACAGTATTCATTAGTAGCAAGAGAGAGAGCGAGAGAGAGAGAGGGAGAGAGAGAGGGGGAGGGAGAGACTTTGACATTTTTAAATCGATTTTGTTGTTGTTTTTGCTCACAAAAGCCACATCAGCGCAGGTGCCGGCATTCGCACGCCCTCTAATTATACCGACTAAGCGGCTAAAAGTCCAACTTGCCCCTACCCTCCCCCCCCTCGCTATCCCCTCCGTAGCCTAACTAAATTGGCCCAATTAGAGAGTATAATTTTGCATGCATTTAGTTAGAAATAATTGCGTTTAATTTGAGGCACATTTAATTAAAAGTTGCAAGGCGATTAATATATCGATTAATCGATTGTTAGATTGGACTGTGTCGGTTTGTTTGCATTCCTCGGGCGGGGACTGGGGCTGGGGCTGGGGCTGGGTGCGGCCGCGCTGTCTGCAAATTGCAAATTGATTTTTATCGATTTCTCATAATCAGAATTATTGCCATGGAGTACTCTCGGCGCGGAGTACAACACGACGCAAGTACATGTGGAGTACACAAAATATCACTCGTTGGCTTGTTTGCCTATTGCTCACGTTTCATGTTTCTGATTTCTTGTTTGTGCCCCCCCTCTCCCGCCCCCTGTTCCCCTGGTTCCACCAGCCCCCAGTGCCAGCCGCGACTTCAACAACTAGAATTGAAAGTTGATTTTACATTTTGATAAGCATCCGCTAAATTACATGAGAGACCTGCCCCGCGACCATAGACTTTGATGTGTTGGCATACGCCTATAAATTTCGTGATTATCAGTATTTTTTATTTTATTATTAAATGCATTTGGTGGGGCCGCACCCCATCCCATCGTCCGTCCACATACATGCATATATGTATGTTATATCCGACACGCACGAAACGCCGCCAAGCCAGCCAATTTGAGAGATAGACCCCGGTTGGCTGGCGGTGTTTTTAAGGGGCGTTTTATGTGCGGCTTGCATGTGGGAATTTTCATTAGGAACTGTTACGAAACTATCCCCATATCCTCTAAAGACATAGGAAGTCCATTAGACTAAGAAAACGTAGTCTACAAACCTTACCCTCTCCCCTGTTAAGCTCGCATGTATGGAAAAATAAGATATTGAGTTGTATTAATAATTTATTATATTCTCAATCGTTTCAGAAAATCCATCCTCCTGGAAAGTAAGTGTATCTTCAGAATTGCCGTGGAAAATTGTGCACATCTACAGAAATCAAATACGTACTCATCAAGGTAATAAGGTCAAATAGAAAGGCTGGACCGTGCAGCACCAGGTAATGTGTATGTGTATAAGAGATTATTTAAAGAAACCCGATTACTGTACATAAAATTGCAACAATTATTTAAATACCATATGTGTTGTTAACTTGCTTAAGTAAATTATTATTATAAGCTATTACGATAAATGTTTAGAAATTATGAACGTTTAAAATACAATTATGTGTCCCATTTGTGTCACAAGCATTCGACACGCAAATAATAGAAGAATTGAAAATAAAAAACAATTTTTAGGATTTTAAGTTATTATGTCACTATAATTCTAAACAATATTTAAATAAGTTATAGTATGAAAACAACGATTGTTCGTATGTAAGTAAAAATATATAAATAAACATTAGAACTTAGAACTTTATGTTACTTTAGTAGAAAACAAAAATTGTAAAAATATGAAGAGAAATAAATAAATGAATATATATGAAAAATCTGTTATACCGCATTTTTGATTAGTTTTTGAATTGTTTAGGTAGTTTTGAATGCGGACCGAAAGTCCGGGTCCGTACGAGTCGAAAGAGGTATATCACTCCGAAATCGAGCGAAAAATAGCGAAGTTATTCAAGTTTTAAGATATTTTAGCAGCGACTGCTACTTAACAGCTGTCTAGCTAACATTTATGTTAGTCAACAGCAGGCTAACATTTTTGTACCTTGAAAGTATGCAACACAATTTTTCATTCGAAAAAATTTTGGCGACCTCCTGTGCATTTATGTTCGCCTGGTACTTTGGCTGAATTTGGCAACTGCACCTGGGCGGCCCTAACAGCCGACTTAACAGTCGATGTTGGAGGCATGTTAGTTAACAGGCGGTTAACATTTTGAATTAAAAATCGCTTGTCTACCTTCTGGGCGTTTCTGTTCGCCTGGTATTTCAGCCAAATTTTCGTTAAAATGTGGCCCGCCAACAATGCCCCTTGAGGGTATGCAACATATTTTTTTTTCGCTGATTTTTTGTCGACCTTCTGTGCATTTATGTTCGCCTGGTATTTCAGCTGGATTTGGCAAGTGCACCTTAACAGCCCTTGCAGCCGACTTAACAGCCGATGTTAGAGCCATGTTATTTAACAGCAGCTTAACATTTTCATTTAAAATTCGGCTGTCTACCTTCTGTGCATTTCTGTTCGCCTGGTATTTCAGCTGAATTTATGGAAAAATCTCGCGACCCAGCCTAGTGAAATAAATTATGAGGCCGTTAAATTTTGAATTTAAATTTCTAGATTTTTAACGACATATCCCTTGAAATATCCAAGAAAGACAGGAGTTTGTGTTTTAAATTAATATTATATTTTATTTCTCTTTTATATTTACATGTATTTGGCTTATTTATTGTACTTTATCTGTGTACTGCTCTTATAAAATATACATACATATATGAATAACTTATAATTATCGCTTATTTTAGTTTATTTCGTACTTTATTTGTATTTTAGTGCACTATATCTAGGACAAGCTCTATCCGTCTTTAGCGATCTAAGGAATATATGCCTTTTAGGATTAATGGTAGTCCATAAAGTTGATTGGAGTTTAAAGATTTCAAAGTTTGTCAACCTGAAAAGATAAAAAATACGTATATTAAATAAAAGATGTTAAAGCGAAAAACAAGGGCTTTTTTCGACAAGCCAAGTATTAAATACCCTTGCGAAAAAGGGAATTTTAGCTGTTTCAGGGCTTTATGAGTTGATGAGAACTAGATATTGAGGCATAATTAAATGCTCAGAAATAAAAGATGAAAAAACGCAGTGTTTGTTCTTATTTAAGGAGGTTTTGCTTAGTTCTTATGTGCGGTTCACTTACTCATAGAGGGTTCCTTGGCCCGATCAGCAGAAGCTTTTCTTGTGTAAGCTGCTTAGCGAGTATTCTGAGCGGCTGTGCGTCTGGTCTCGGACCAGGTCCTTTGTTTGGCCAGTGCCATACCCTCTCTATAAGTAGTTGATGCTTACTTCCTCTTGACTGCCTCGGGGCCTGAGTTCGGGCTCAGGTTCGGGTTTGGGTTCGTGTTCGGTGATGGCCTTTTCATGAATGTATGAATGTATGGTATGACAACCCTCGCCGGGGACATAAGTCCCTTCTAATTGCTTGCGTAACCTGAAACGCTGCGGGGCAACCTCTTCCGTTTCCAATTCACGTTCTTCCCTCCATGTCGACGGCTCCTGTAAAATGTTCATATTTCAAAAATCGTGCTCAATAAATATTTGCAATGTGTCGGGGACAGCGGAGGGTTGGGGGGCCCCTTTTTTTCTGCGCAAATATTCGCATAAAAAACGTGCTCATTCGAAGACATTTGCCAAAGATTTGAGCTGAATAAAAAACTGAATTCAAGTGCGAATCGGGAATGGGAATCGAATCGAATGGCATCTCTTGCTTACTCTCGCGCTCTCCCTCTCGCTTTCTGTCTGTGGCAATTGTCGTGGCAAAATGAATGCATGCCACTTACGAGTGTGTCGCCATTCATTTGGAGGAAACGCAACTTCAACTACTCGAGGCGCCACGATGCATGATTGAGCATGATTGAGGGGTCTGCGACTACGACTGGGACCGGGACCGAGACTGGGACTGGGACCGGGACTGGGACTGGGACTGGAAACTGCACAAGCAGCCAAATGCTGAGTGTTCCCATATAGACACACACACATACACATATATGCATATGTATGAACGTGAGTATATGTGTGCACTCCTCGAATACCCACATAAGCCCACTCATATGCGATTCACAGTTCGCCTCTGAATGGCTTCGTTTATTTTCAACACGTTACTCAAACAATGTTTTTGGTTTATTTAAATTTCTTTCTTATAACAACAGCAGAAACGACAACAACAACAACAACAACAAGAACAACTACAAGGCAAGCCATGCAAATGCCAGCCCGCTTGTTGTATAAGCCAGCCCCACCCCCGCCCCCGTACACCCTCGTATGCGTTGCCTCGGCCAACAGCCTTGCCCTCAGCCAGCGTTGAGGAAACCCGCGTCGAGTAAACATTTGAATTTTACATTAAAGGCGGGCGGCAAAACAGCAGAAAGCAACAAAATAAAAGCAAAAAAAATCGCATTTTTCTTATTTAAACAAAACGCAGGCACTGTGCAGAGCAAACAATCCGCAGTCGCAGTCGCAGTTGCCGTCGCCGTCGCCGTCGGAGCTGCAGTCAGCGACGCAGTCGGCGTCGCAAGTCTGGGCAATGTTTACTCTTTAAAGCGCCAATGCCAGCGACGGGATAGTCGGTACAGGGTGTGTGGGAGGGGAGGGTTAGGGAACAGGGTGCCACACACACACACACACACACACACACTGATAAAGATACAAAAACGCAGTTGAAACTGGCGTCGGTTTTGCATTCAGTTCAAACTGTGTGCCAAATGCAAACAAAAATAATAAAAGCGAAAAAAAAAAAATATTCGAAATTTAAAACTTTATTTTGCCTGGTTATGCGGATGGGCAAACAGCAGGAACTTTAACAGTTATGTCAAAGAGAGCGGGAGAGAAGACGAGGAGGAAGCATAAGCACAAGCAAATGCAGCCCGAGGTAGAGAAGCGCAAACAGAACACGATTTCACGCTCTGCTCAGGTTCTGCCCTTTTCTTGTCTTGTCAAAACGTTTGACAAACGATAAGCGAACAGTTCGAATGGGCAAAATGAGCGAATGGAACGGGCAATGCGAATGCGAATGGAAAGGGAAATGGCAATGGGAACGGGAACGGGACTAACGCTCTGTCAAGGCGTTGCCAGACGCAGCTGATTTTGATTTGTATCTAATTGTATGCAAACAGCGCGACAGACGGCAACGACTGAACGAGATTTTCAATCGAATATAGATGAGTGTATATATATATATATCTATATATATGCCTATGCGGGCGATTGGTTCGATTTTTGGCATTCAATTTTATGCATGAAGTTGATAGATTACTTATGAATGCCTTTTGGGCTTTTGTGCTTCGAAACAGTTTTTGCTTTTTTTTTGGGGGTGGATTAAGTCACGCTCTGATGATGGAATACGGGAACGGGAACGGGAACGGGAACCGTAACTCTCCTTCAAATGGGAATCTAATTAAAATGGAATTTGAATAGATATCGAAAGCCATACATCAAATGAATTGTCCCATCTGGAACTCGGACGTTTAACCATATTGTCCTTCAAAGCCAGTCATTAAATATATATCTGTTAGCCCCAGTCATTAGCCACAATTTGCACTTTTTGCATTATTCAGCCGATTGTTCGGTTAGTTTGACTATAATCGGCGACCCACTTACAAAGTAGTTATATGCAATTAGTGGGCCAAGCGAGCCCAGCCCCAAAAGCAAACTTTCGACCTAAGCCTGAGATCGATGCCAGTTTAAATGGGCTTCTATTTAAATAGCCCATGAAAATTATAGAGTACGCGCCTCATCAGTTTGTAATTAAATAGTCGGGCTAGCCAAGAGACACGTCAGTCGATCCCTCCTCCCAATCGAGGTCCGGGCAGCAGCCGGCGCCGTTCCCAGGCACCGGCCGAAAAGGGGGCGGTTTTTCCCCCTTTTGAGCAAGCGCTTACGTGGCCATTCGAAAGGGGGTCGCAAATACGCAAACGAGGTCATTAAGCAATTTAATATTTGAGCAAAGTGATTATATTCGAATCGAACCTATGCGCTGGGAAACCTCTCAGGCTCGCATCAAGACCAGGTGCTCGGTGCACTTGTGGTTGGCTGTCTCTCTTGGGATTGGGATTGGGATTGGGTTAAAATGAATACTGTATGACATTTGCACGAAATATTTAGGTGTAATGGATATTAAGCCGCAAACATGGCAGCGGGAAAGCTGACAGCGGTCATCAGAGCAACCGCAAAGAGTGGGCAGAGCAGAAGGCGGAACAGGTACAGGTATAGGTATAGGTAACCAGGGGCAGCCGGAGACAGACAGACCTACAAGTGCGGCTTAGTGACACGCTCAGTCGGTATCTTAGCAGCTGCCCGTCTGGAGTTGGCCTAATCTTCAGCGTGCCAAATAGCCAAGTCATGCTAAAACAGAGACAAGAGAGAGAGAGAGAGAGGGAGAGAGAAGGGGGGCTACGGGAAGTTGGCGTTGACTGTGGTGTAGATTTCTTGGTGCCAGGCACAGTGGTTCGAAAGCTGCGTAAAATGTAATAATAGAAATATATTGAAATACTCATTTAAAGGCCGCGCTTTTAAATTTAAAAGCCCGGCTTATACGTTAGTCCCTATTTTCATTCGATCAGCGCCTTCTAATGTCTACCAAGAGAATAACTAAGGAAAGAATATCCCAGATACAAAAACAACTGCTGCTGGCCTTAATCCATGTCAGCAATACGCACACACACACACACACACACACAAACACCCTTAAAGGCCACAAAGGTCAACACAAAGTATTCGGCACTTCTCCAGGAATTGCTTTTTTTCTTTTTCCGCTTTTGGTTTTCCATTTGCTTTCGACCGCCCGCAGGGCATTTGCACGCTGCACGACAATGTCACACTGTGACCTCAAAAGGTAAAGTCATGTGCGTGTGTGTGTGTGCTTGTGTGTGTGTGCTGGTAATTAAAAACAACAACCTGTATTTTTATTTTTATATGCCAGCTCTACGCGTGGAAAACTCGGCGAGTCGCTGGGCCTGGAAAAAGTCTCTCTGAGAGTCGCCTTGGACTTAATTACACGGATTAAATATTATACGGGCTTAATGTTCAGCGGACTGTTTCCTGGCCTGGCCCCGAACCGCCCCGTTCCGCCCCGCCTTGCCCAACCCAGGCCAGGCCAGCTCGTAAAAGCCGGCGTCTGTCTTCTGGCTTATCGCACAAATTGCACTTTTATAATGATCCGGCCAGCCATAAGTCTGTGCAAAAATTACTCAAATACAAGTCCAAAAAAAAAATTAAGTAAAAATAAAATTGTTGTCGTTGTCGATTTTGGAGCTGTCGCCGTTTCGAACAGCGTTTTCTGTGTTAATTGTGCATTTATGTTGTGTTCAAAGCTAGCTTTTTGGCTATTACAGGCCTTTAGACGGCAACACACACACTCACACACACGGGCACACTCGGGCAGAGCACGTAAAATTGGCCAGGCCAAAAATGCTCACGGATAATTGTCTCTGCTTTTGGTGCAAGTCGCTGTGAAAATTGCTGATTGCCCGGCTTCGTACCCCAGCACCAGTGCCATAATTTGTAGTTGTTTCTGCTTCTTGTTCATCGTTTTTTGTTGTTATGGGCTGGTTGTCTCCTCTTTAAAACGCATGTTTCTTTTATGGCGCGACATTCGCGCACACACAAGTGCCGCCCATTCGCATTCCCATTCCCATTTCCATTTCCATTTGTCGTGTTTGCTTTGAGATAAGCGCCAAATTCATATAATTAGAGACGTCATATGTTGCCGCAAATTACATTAGCAACGGCTCGAAAAGCTGTCACAACGAGCCCGCACCGAAATACCCTACAATTGCGAGTGCAACTACCAAACAATGCGATGAGCGGGCAATTAAACTTATAGACATTATCATTTGATATGGTTTAGTACCTGGAGTAATTGCCCACGGGCTGGTTAATAACTTACAGGGTATTGTAGATCCAGCTAGATTGCTTTTCATATCAATCATTTCGTCTGATTGCGCCCATTTGTTGTTGGCCACGCCCGCTTCCGCCCGTAGCATATTAAGCCGCTTTGTTGATATGCCCCTCTTTTTAATGACTGGCACCCTGTAAAAAAATGAAGAGCGAAAAAAAAGTAAAGCTGATTATTATGAGTGTACGCAATTAATGCCAGTGCACACACACACAACACACAACACTCGGCTCTGATTATTTATAGGCATAATTAAACAAACGTTCGCTCAGTCATCCTCCAGCCCACATGCCATGTGTGTACAAATATACACACATACATTTAGATATTTAGATATAGATTGTTATAGTTATATTTACTAAAGTAAATATCACGCATACGCCCCTTGGTGTGCGCTCGGTAAACAAATAAAGGGCGTTGCCATCGACTCTTTTTATTTTTCTTTTTTCGATTTGGTTTTTTCTTTTTTGCCATTTAATTGAGGTTCATTAATCAAAGAGTACAACAAATAATGGAGGCAATCATTGGTCTGCATGTGTTTGCCATTTCTAATGGCACCCAAAAAGTCATGACATTTCATTTGCCACAATTCAAATTCCCCCCCACTCCCGCCCTCTCGCTCCCTCGCGATCCGACGCAATCAAAGTTTTTCCATGCAATTTTATTATTATACCATTGTAGGTATTTCTCTCTTCCTCTTCTCGTGGGCCACCACGTTTTCGGCCTTATCGCATCATAACAATCATTCGCTTTATTGATGTCATTATTATGCCAACCTCTTCTTCTTCTTCTTTTTCTTTTTTCGTTGTTAATACCAAGTCATTTGCCGTGTTGTTGTTGCGCCTCATTTAGTTTCTGTATACCCTGTGCCCATTAAAAACGGCTATGCGAGGCTATGATAGAAGTCAGCACATGCAAGTGACAAACCAAAAATAAAAGTATCTGCAGAGCTTGGGGTAGATCTTCGTGAAGATCTTTAGCTATCCTGATGTTATTTTTGACTAAAAAGAAGTAATAGAAGTATCTTCAAGTAGTAGTTCCTGTCTGTATCTGAAAGATACTATAATAGATCCACGCGTATCTCGCAGATGAGTCTTACGTACATACGTACGTAGATACACAGATACTTCTATATCACATTAATACTATGTATCTTTAAGATACTTTTGTAGATACATTTTATACGCATGACATAGATGTTTCTTACTTCTACGTAGATACTTCTACTTCATTAATATTATGTAAAGCACAGATGCCTTTTGTATCGATCTATAGGGTAGCTGCTAGTCGAACAAACCCGACTTGTTGCTCTTTGCTGCGTTTATCTGTTGACCCTCGTCTCACGTTATTTTTAATATTTATTTTAATTTGAGTTTTACTCCGTTTTGCCCGAGCGAAGGTTGCTTTTGGCCGAGGAAACACAAAATTTAATATTCGTTAATTGTTTAATTTTCGCGCACAGTTTGTTTAAAGGAAAACGATTCATATCTCGATTTTCAAAAGGTTTGTTAATGCGAGTTTTTTATTGTTGTTGTTGTTGTTGTTGATTTTAATTGCTCGTGAATAGAATCGAATCGACATCTGTGCGCGCGGGGCCAGGCCCTGAAATGGATATATGTTAATCTTGCCGGGGGCCTCGGTGAATGGGTCTGAAAACGGCTTTTGTTTTGATTCGATTTGATGGCTGTTATAGTTTTGTGCTTTTATGGAGCTGTTTGTAATGCGATCCTAACTATGGGTATTGTGTTTCCCATGCCGGTTGTCTGTTTTAGAGAGTTGTCGCCCAGTCTCTAGATGAGATCATTTGACAAGCTTGTAAGTAGCTGAGAAACTCGAAATGGATATAAATACGGGCACGTATTTGTAAACTTTCTCGTCTTTCAGCTAATCGAACTTCAATTGTTTAAGCCATGTCCATTATAAAAAAAAATATATACGCTTCAAGTGACTTGTCAGCTTTTCATTAATTTAAAACTTCCTCTACTCAGTCTGCCCCGAGCTCCGTGCCCCACTCTGTGCCTGCCCCAGCCCCTGCTGCCTAATGGCATATTACGTTCAGCTGCGTTTCCTCAGTGGCTGCCACATCACGTTGCCCATTAATGTTGCATGGCGCAGCACAAAAGCGTCCACTCAATGCACTCACTTGATTATCAGTGCCACACACAGACGACATCAGCCGCAACCCCAGCCGCAGCCGCAGCAGCATCCGCAGCTCCAGCCCCAACCCCGTCGCATCGCGTTCAATGGAGCCGCATTAGATGGGGGCTGTTCGCGTTTCTTGGGCTCTTGAAAACATGTTTTTGCACTCATGTCAGCAGCTCATACAGTTCCCCTCTGCCCTTCCCCCGTCAAACTATGAACCTGAAACTGACTGTCAAATGAAATTAGCTCGCCTTCTGTTGAGGAATACCCGCTCAATACGAGGCAAAACAAGCCGAGCAGCTCATTGGCTTATGATGTTCCCATTGTGTTTGAATGGACTTGCCACATGTGTCTGCGGCTTATGGATGTGCTCGGCTATTATTTTTGCTCGCCTCGGCAAATGTTAAATGGCCGTCTGCGTGGCTTTGACTTGGACAAAACTTATCGCAGTCGGATTGTATCTGCAAGCCGCACGTGTCATCTTTGAGATACTTTTGTGCAGCTGATAAAATTAATTGCGCAATCGCATAAGCAAATGCGTGGCCTTATCAGCCGGCAGCTTCTACGGCTAATTCAACAGCTGCCGCGGTAATTGCCCAAAAATAAACAACGAAAAAAATAAATAAAACATGCTATGCCCCCTGCAGCTAGCGAATTTCCCCCCATTGACCAACTACAGATACATATGCATATATAGATACAGATACTCTACGCTAGTCGCATCCGCAAGATGCAGCTACACAGATAACATGGCCACGGCGAACAAACAACGCCAAACATGCGACTCCAGCCCATAGATAGATATAAGCCACACACACACACACACGCACACACACACACGCACACAACAGAGCTGGCAATCATTTATTTGAAGCGTCAAACTCGTTTGTCTTATCTGATTATTTATATATGTGGATTTTTATATACCCTACACACATTCACAACTTTGACTTTGTCAAGGGATATGTATTTTCCCATAGCTGAAAAGCTAGTTTCATCTTTTATCTATTTAGATAAAACTGTTTCTACTGACCGACAGACCTTCAACTTTTACTTAAGCTTCCTTTCGAAAGGGAGTACTTAATGGGGTTCGGGTTCGAACTAACAAGAGGTGCGCAGCAAGGCAGCCGTGCTTTTTCTTCTGGTTAGTTAATCACGAATGAAGGAAAGAGTATTCAAGCGGCGATGAACACACTTTTTAGCTCGCTCGCTGCACGACGATGACGACGACGATGACACGACAAGCTGTGCTGCCCTGTTGTTGTTGTTGTTTTTGTACTTGTTGTTGTGGCTGGTAGCTGTGGCTGCTTTCGTTGTTGCTGTCGTTGTTGTTGTAGTTGTTGTTGTTGTTGTAGCGCGCCAACGCTGTTAGTCATGCGCCGGGGCCAGCGCTTAACTTGGCTTTTTAGCTTGGGCAAACAGACGCAGCGCGTTGGCCAGGGAAACAGCTGGACGGACGAGCAGACAGACGGACGGGCAGACGGATGGAGGCAACGGTTAGACAGACGAATCATTCATTGCACGCCGTTGTTGTTGTTGTTGTTGTCGTTGTTGTTGCTGTTGTTATAGCCGCAGCTCATTCATACAGGTAGCCAGCGTCTCCAGCGTCGTCGTCGTCATTATCATTTTGTCGTCATCAGCGACGTCGGCGCAAATGAAACATAAAATGAAACGCCCCTTAATAGTCACCGCCGCCGTCGTCGTCGTCGTCGTTGTCGTTGTCGTCATTGTCGTTGTCGTCGTCATTGTTGTTGTTGTTGTCCAGCCTTATGCGTATCTTTGAGATACAGATACATTCAGCACACAACGGCCCCGGCTTGGCATAGTAACCGTATCGGTGCGGTATCTCTGCATCTGTGAATGTAAACGTATCTGTATCTGTAAATGTATCTGTATCTGTCAGAGTGGCCGCTGTTTGCATTTTTAGCACAAGTTGTGTTCTTTTTTTTGGTTTTTTGTTCTTCTTGTTGCCGTATTTGAGTTCAAATTTCTCAGTGGTTGGCTAACGTAATCTTCTAGATACGCACGCCATATGTGCGGCTGCTTGCGTACTCAGCGCAAAGTATCTGCGTATCTTTGTATCTGTATCTCTGCTTTCGTTTGCGTATCTGTAGCTCTGTCTTCGTCTGCGTATCTGTGCATCTCTCGCGCCCGTTTTGTCTTGGATTTCAATTTTGGACGCTTGCAAAACATTTAAATGCACATCCAATCCACATTTGGTTGTCGTTGTCGTTGCCATTTGCCGTTTGCCGTTTGCCGTTGCATAGATTCGCCTTAGCGCATCTTTGAGATACAATTGGGCTGCGGCTCTGCGTGCTGTCTAATTGGCTTCAATTTCACATTATTTGCGCCCCACATTATAATTTAATTATTGCGCTTTCATTAAAAGCTAATTAGATTTTAATTATATTTTCTTGTCGTCGTCGCACACACATTTCACCCAATTTCCATCCTCCTCCTCCCACCCCCCCACACAGACTTTCCGTACAACATGAAAATATGTTGCAAGAACCTTGTGAATGCCTCCCCCCAGTTGACGCCCATTTGTGGCGTTATTTATGTGCCCCTTTCTCTGGATTATTTGGCCGCTTTAGAGGGTGCTTTTCCTGCCTGCCTCGGACTGCGTTCCGGGCTCTGGGCTATTGATAATAAATTGTATTATTGGATTTGCTTGTTGCCTTTTGCGCTGGCGACATTTGGCCAGGGCGTTGATTGCCCAGCACATAGGGCGGACCCTTCCTGCCAATTCATGAGTGCTTTTTGGTGTCCACACACACATACACACACACACACACGCACACACACACACACACTCTCTAGCTAATTGATGAATATTTATGAAATATTACAAACTTTATGCGCTGTGCCGGCTGCATCAGCTTTTATCACATATTAAACTGTGATTTCTAGCAGAGATGAGTGAAAGAGTCGCACATTTTAATTAACAATCAATCAGGAATATATGTATATATATATATCTATTTAGACTTGTTTGTCTCTTTTGTATAAAGCTGATGCTGATATAGAATGGAAAAAGGATTATTGTTTGGCATATAGCCCGCCCTTCGAGGCCCATTTCTTTGAAAGGGACTGCGACACAAAATTGAGGCTGAACAAAAGCAAGTTAAATACTGTTTTGGATACCCTTCGAACTTTGTTTGGGTTTTGTTCTACATTGCCAGGCCAACAACAACAGAAACAACAACAACGATAACAACAACTACATCTACATTGATTGACTGCATTGTCTGCTGGCAAGCATCAAGTGTTGCTGTTGTGGTTGTCTCTTTAATTATTTAAAAGCCCAGCCGCAGCGAACTTTAAGCCCCAAAATGAATTAAGCGCAACATGACGCCCACTGGCACGCCTTCAGCTGCTCTGTCTCCACCTCCGCCTTCGCCTGGCAACTGGCAACTGCAACTGCAAACTGGCAACTGCAACTGTCTGCAGCGACCTCAAACAATGTAATTCCATCATTTATACCAATTTCGCCATTTATCCGCAAACAATTCGCGAAAAGGCAGCAACAACAACCACAATGAACCGAGCCCCGACCCAGCCCCGAAACCCAACTCTGTTCGTTGTGGATCGCCTGCAACGGAAAATCGTCTCTGACTGCATTGTGTGCAGCTCGTTTCCGTCGTTTGCCGCCTCGCAGCTTCAACACCCTTCATTGTCGCTGGAGTACGTGGCTTGCAACACACAGCAGGTGAAACTTCATCGGATTCATCATTTCAACTACCTCAATAAGCATTAAAGCTAAACTAAAGGTATACTAAGAGTAACAAGTTTATAGAAAATTTGACAAAACCTTAAACTTAGCCCAACAAATTATTGAATCGCATACATACTCAAGCAACTTTATGGAAGTTCAATTAATTTTGATTTATAGGGTATATTTGGGACTTAATATAAAACGAGTATAAAATGAGTTCGGCTGACCGTAAAACAGGCAAACTTTATGCACATAGAAAAGTTTGTTGTTTTGTAGGGTATATTTGGTAGTTAACATAAAATGCTCATGCATGAGCCATGAGGCTTTTATTTACTGGGCAACTTTATACCT
Source organism: Drosophila kanekoi (assembly GCA_037075305.1). Lineage (NCBI taxonomy): Eukaryota > Metazoa > Arthropoda > Insecta > Diptera > Drosophilidae > Drosophila > Drosophila kanekoi. The sequence goes on along the minus strand of JBAMCE010000011.1, from coordinate 428,943 downwards.
TGTCGTTGTATAGGGTATATTCGCAACGACGTTGACAATAACCTCACGTCTGTGCACAATGTTGTTGCAATGTATGGGAACGTGCGTTACGTTCTGCTTACAAAACGGATTAAAAGGTTACACAAGAGCGTGCAGCAGCAGCCGACAACGTGGACGTGGACGGGGTCGGAGACAGAGACGTGAACGTGGACGTGGACGTGGACGGACTCGGATGCGATTGCGAATGCCGTGCCACATATGAGCACTTCGCGATAGACACACAAAAGCAGCAGCTGAAGCAGGCCCAGTCGCAGTCACAGTCACAGTCGCAGTCGCAGTCACTTTATTTGTTTGGCCCCGCCCCCTCACTTCATCTCCATCTCCATCAGCAGCTCTCGTATCTGTGACTCTCTGGCTCTGCCTCAGTCCAAGTCGCTTCCCATCTGCCGCACGCTTGGCACGCACATGTTGGTCACGTTATGTGAGGGGCCCCTCTTCCCCCTCCCCACCCACTGTCTGTGAATTTCCAGCTCCCAGCAACTGCAGCTCCCCGCTTCTGTCTGCCTCCACTTGGCTGGCGGGTTGGTTAGTTGCCTGTGGCACGACATTGCTCCACTTGTGGGTTAACATTGTTAATGTTTATATTTCTTTGAACCCCCCGTCCCCCTCCCCTTACTCCATCACTTACTCTCGTTCGCAGTCTGCTTTTTATTATCTGTGGCTTTTCAGCATTATGACATTTTGCTGTCGTTTCTCTTGTCATCTGCAAGGCAAATGCCACAAATGGCAAAATAATCAACATTAAAACGAAATTATGAAAAGCCAAAAGTATTAAAGCACGCAATGGCCAAGTTAAATCCATTAAGTCGCCTCCACTCGATCTCCAGCTCCTCCCCAGCAACTCATCTCAGTCTCAGTCTTCAACTTTATCTGCGTCTACATAATTAATTAATTGTGCGGCCTGTCGTCGTCGTCGTCGTCGGCCCTTTTTTATGGCATACCGCAGGGCGAAGGTCAATTAAAAGTGCGGTGCAGCAATTAGTTGAGGACCACGGCGGGTCGGTGGATGGGTAGGTGGATAGGTGGGATGGTTGTTCCACTGTGGAGACTGCTTCGTGTGGGTATTTTATCTATTTCCATTCTGGGTCAATTAAGCGTATTGACACTGCACTCAGCCGTGGGCTTAAAGTTTTCACATTTAATTGATAACTCCTGTTCGGGGGTTGGCTGATAAAGAAAAAGTCCGCCCAGCCCAGCTCGGCCCAGCCTACTTCACTCACCCATTCATCCATCTAACTATCTATCTAACGTTTATTTACAGTTGTTATATTCTCTCCAGAGAAAAAAAAATACAAGCCTAGAAATACAGAAATTATTTTCCGTTTGCCTGCGCTCTTATCGCGCACGTTATTTATTTTCAGGTGAGGAGGATTATGGACACGGGACATGCAATCCACGGGCTCGGTTATTGCTCGAGAGCCCGTTTCTTTAAATTCTTTGCATCATTTTTCACGATTAAGTTAAAATTTTCGCTGGACAGCTGAAAAGTGAGCGGACCAAAGGGTCAGCTTAGAAGTCGTCATTCTTTTTGCAGCGCTCAATCAAAGCACTCAACTGTTGCCCCACTGTTGGCCATGACGAGAACCCACACACACACACATGCACAAGTAATTTATGCGCTACATAATTTTGATGAAATAATTCCCATAGATATAACAACACTTAATTTCGCACATTAAAAATGCCATAATGCCGCCGGCCAAGCTCGTTGACGTTCTGGCGGGGGCGTTGCCAGCGGAGGGAGAGGCGGGGGAGGGTTTTGACAGGCGATATGGGGCAGACTTTTCATGGGGCTTACTCAATGGCCTGTCATTCATCAGAAGCGCGCAACGAAATGAAAATGAGGCAAACAGAGAAAAAAGCGGAAAACAAAGAACAGACACAAAAATTTAATGGCTCATGCAAAAATGCTGAAAGCACATTTACATCTAGACATATGCACACACATATCTATATAGATACATAGATACATAGATATATATTTTAGTTTAAAGAGAGCTTTTAACTTGAAGAAGAAGAACAAATGTTTGAAGAATTAATTATATTCCAAACTTAATTAACATATTTACTTTCTATTTCCAGTTTTCGCTATATTTAAACTTTGACTATTTATAGTGAATGGAAAATCTAGAATAAATTTAGAACTTGAATGCTAATTAAGAAAGAAAACAACAGAAAACTATAAATAGTTCAATTCTATAAGGAAGAACAATAGAATAGTGCTGGACTCTTCGATAGAACCTTAGAACCTAATTATGATAAACTCTTGGAACTAGCGGGAAAGTAAGCATAGAGTATCAGAGAATGCGCATTCATTTGCGTAAGTGGGTCAGTTGGTGTACTTAAAGAAGAAGAATGCCATGCACAAAGGCGGGTTTTGTGCAATAAGCACAACTGAACCTATTCAAGTGAACAGCATTGTGCCTGCTCCAACTGCACCCCCAGCAAATTACACGACTCGACTCTGGCTCGGGATCGGGATCGAGATCGGCGGATCTGCAGTCATTACAATAAATGCGAATTTAACAAAATTATGCGTGTAACTAAATCGTGCCACAATGTATCTAGATACAGCCACACATACAAAGGCAGATACAGATACAAATATACGTTATTTATATATATCAGCTGCCTGCTTAATATCTTTATTGTATATTTGAGAGCGTAACAAATGCGACTGGGACTGGGACTGGGACTGGGACGTGAAGCAGCAGATGACGCAGACAGAGAGCAAGAGAGAGAGAGAGAGGGATAGAAACTGTGACCGAGTGGAAATATAAGGTAATTTAAATATGGGATGGTAGCATAAAAAAGTTGCTTTGAATTACTGCGACGGCGACGGCGACTTTTGCACAATGGACGCAATTGTCGAGAATTTCAAACTGGGCCCCGCCACAGGAGGAAGTTCACAGCTGATTGGCAGTTATTCAAAATATGCTAATGGACACGGACAGCACAGAGGGGCAGGGACAGGGACAGGGGCAGGGACGGGCAGAGCTAGCTGGCAGCTTGTCTCAAGCGAGCTGGAAAATCAGGTAGTTTTCACACGAAAAGTAAAAGAAATAAGAGGTATTGCCAGGCAATGTGTCGCGCGTATCTGCAAGATGCACAAAGATACTTGCAACAAAGCGACACTGGCATTGTCTCAGCGCTCTGGGCGCATCATGTTGCCGGGCTCTGTGCATTATCAATCACCTGTGTGTGGCACAGGTAAAACTACAGCCAGCCATACCTAATGCCCGGCATGTTGCATGCCACGTTTCTTATTAAATCTTCTCAAAAATTGCTATCTTTGTCTTGTGAATTTCTTCTTTTTTTTTGGTTTTTTTTCTTGTCTTCTTGTATTTATTGTTATTTTTGGTTCGCTTCACTTCACATTGACTATGCCAGCGGCATTTTGATGGCTTTCAGAAATTACTCGTGAAAAACTTGAAAAAAAAACGTCTGCTGGAAATGTTTGAAATTGTTTCGCTGTGTAAAAAAGCAGCAGAAAACCTTGAGCTTATCTGCCAGATGCTTATGGGAGCGAGCGAGCGAGTGAGCGAGCGGCGACTCTGCAAACGTGTGATAAATACATCCGCATTACGGGCACAGAGCCTCGAGTATCTGCAAGATACGAGCAGCGTCATGTAAGCATTCTTATGCTTATAAAGAATTAAGCAACTCGGACAACCGATACCAGCTCAAGAGAACGTCTATTGCAAAAGGCCACAAAAAAGCGAAGAGTGAACAGATAAGCGCACATAAAATACTTTGCACAACGCTGCAGAACAATCTCTGAAGAGTGGCAAAGGAGGGTAGAAAGTGGCCGGGAGGGGGTTTGGTAAAATATTATAGGAAATTTTGCAGACGCAACGGGTGGATTGTGAATTGGGAGGAGGAACGGGAGGCGCCGCAGGAAGCCGAAAAAAGCAGGCAGAGAACTTTTGCAGCCAAAGTAATTTTCTTGCCGTAACTAATTGAGCCGCTCACGAAGCCGGACGCACATAAATCGAACAATGCTGCAGCAGCCACAGCCACATCCACATCCACATCCACAGCTGCAGATACTCACCGAGCGAGATACTTAGATACAGATACACATACAGCTACAGCTACAGATACAGATGCTGAGGACGCGTCAATAATTGCCGGCATTGTTTGGCAAGTAGCTAGTCAGACAAAAAGCATTGCTGTGTGGCTGTGGCTGAGCATTGTATCTAACAGATACGCAAAGCGGAAGCATTGCGCATAAATGAACAAAAAAGATGAATGGCTTTCACAGGGCAGCAGATACCGAAACCCAAAGTTGGCTCTAAGAACAAAGTCAAAGGCTAATGACAAATTAAGCGCAGCGCAATTAAAAACCAGCCAACTAAGCTACAAAGGCAACTGCGTATCTGTATCTGTATCTGTATCTGAGTATCTGCATCTGCGTATCTGTATCTCTTGATGCTGCTGGTGGTGGTGGTGCTGCTGCTGCTGCTGGGCGTGGCAGACACTTTAATGAATTGGGTAGAGTAAAAACGGAAAATATATTTTCGCACGCCAAACGGCGTAGAACGGCAAAAAGGCAGCCCACGCTCCTGTCTGTCGCGACGACTTCAGCAGCAGATACAAATACAAATACAAATACAGATACAGATACAACCACAACCATAGCTACAGCCACAGCTTATCAGCTGCCTGGAAGATGAAATGAAATTGTGCTAAACTACAAACAAGATTTGCGCTCCTCTGGCTGCTGTGTGGGCAGACGGAATGACAACGTCTGCCGCTCATTTCGGGCAGGCTGGCACGGGGGCAGGGGGGCACGACACGGTGAGGCACGACGGACGCCCACACGTGGCTTTCATTGTCTGCGACTGCGACTGCGACTGAGACGGCGACTGCGACTATGCCCCGCAGCGGTCGATCGCTCTCGCCGCGCAAAGTTCGGACAGGCAACAACATTTGCCGCCGCCACAAATCATTTCCAAGTGCCAAATAACAACAACAACAAGAAATTCTGGCAACACGGGGCATTAGACACACACGCAATGCTCTGTCCGAATCAGATAAAAAATTATTCGTATACCCATGCCATATAAATACCTACTCCATATACACACATTCTTCAGAGATGGGTAAATATTAGATGCCAGCAATTTCTTGCCCGCGTCTATTTGTCCAAGCAGACGAGAATTTCCGCTGCAATGCCGCAACGTTCTCGGAAAGGCCATCAGACGCAAGAAAAACATTTTTCAAAACATATATAAAAATAATAAACACTCATTGGCTTCCATTCTAAATAATATTGTTGTGTACCTAAATGTGCTTTTAATAACTATGCGTGTCAGACACAATTTTGTGATTTCCAATTTGATCCCAAAATAATTAGTGATAAAGAATATTGTTATGTACCCAAATGTACCTTTAATCCCAAAATAATTTGTGACATTTAACACTTATTTGTTACCATTTCAAGCAATATTGTTATATACCTAGATGTTATGTACCTTTAATATTGGGATTTCTAATTTGATCCCATAATCAATTGTGATATTGGATAAAGAATATTGTTATGTACCCAAATGTACCTTTAATGATTTGTGACATTTGATATGCTTAACACTTATTTGTTTCCATTTCAAAGAATATTGTTATATACCTTTAGTTTTGTGATTTCTAATTTGATCCCAAATTAATTAGTGATTCCTGATATCCTTACATCTCACAGCTTTCGATTTGGATAATGGTTTAACTGAATCTCACACCTACCAATATTTAAATGTAACATTCTGAGTTTCACATTTTGTAATTACAAAAATGCAGAATAAATCTGAAGGTCAACCATGTCCGAAACAGTATATGGTTAGTTATGGAACGTTTTCATCAGTGATATGCACAGGTATTGCCGGTCGTCAATAGAAATCAAAGTCACATTCTCTGAGCACCTGGACGGCCAAAGAATTCGAATTCGAATTCGAATTGGAAACAAATTTCAACTGGTTGCGATCAATTATAATACTCGACCTGCCATTGGGCAACTTTTAATGCGCACTTAACGCGAGCCCCTATATCATTATTATCCAGCGCCCCACATTGATCGATACGTGCTTGAAAACAAAAACTACGAAAGCCAGACGAAAAAAATCCCCCGTCGCGTATTAAAATTGTTGTCATATTCGTTTACAAAATACATTCCAAATATTTGCATATGCATGTGGCATGTGGCGAAAAAATACAACAACAAAAAATTGTATAATATCATTTAATATCATATTTAAATGCGCTTAAGCCAGCTTTTAATGAAATGTAAGCCGCACACACACACACACACGCACACACATGCATATGTAAATGGCAATCGCTTTGAGCCTCAGAGTTTCACCTTCGTGGCGCGTGAGACCTTCCAAGAGGCAGTGAGAGAGAGAGTGAGAGAGAGAGAGAGAGAGAGAGAGAGACAGCGGACGCAAATGATTTATAATTAAATATTTTATAATTATCAGCAAAAAAGGAACAATTCAAGCAATAAGAAATAAATACAAATTTGTTGAAAATTTATGCTGAGCAACAAAAGAAATAAAAATAAATATAAGAAAAAAATTAATGAAATGAGCCAACAATTTGCCGTGTCGGGGCTTTGGCATCGTTTTTTGTTCAATTTTGTTTATTGTTATGAACTTTTTTTGGTCAACATTTTGTTGTTGGCTTAATTATAAAACACTTTGGCTTATAATTAGGAAGCTCTCTGCGCCGCGATGCTAATAAAAAGAATCGACAAACTGCAGTCGAGCTGTTAATTAACTTGGCCGAAAGGCCGAAAACAATTAAGGCGAGTGCAATGCGCAAATAATTATATTATTTAAATTGTGTGCACAACCGATTATGGCCCATAAATAAATGTATAAATCGTGCCACGCAACAATGTCGCACACTCTTGAAAATTAAATCAGCTGCCGCAGATAAACCTCAACGAAAAGCAAAAACTGAAAATCTTGATTCAAATCGTATTCTTTGCATTTCTCGGAACTTATAGTATATACACGTTTGAATAGATCCCTCCGTTTCATTGGACAGACAGAGGCATAAAGCCTCCATAATGATCGGACTTCAGGCACCGATTTGCATTACGAAGCTGGGTGGATCAGAGTATCTTCTAGTCGGCCAAGTCCCAGCTGCAACTTTTTGGCCAGTGTAATTAAAGGTTGCGCCTCGTCATGGCTAAACAATTTTTGGTAGCAAAAACCGTCGGCACAATAATCAATAATAATATCAACGCAAGGCGGCACAAATATTTGCGGTCGTCCATAGACAGAGTCAGACCCTGTCGCAGGTCGTGCACCACTGAAAATAGAAAACTCAGGGCCCTCAGTACGCTGTGGCCTACCTGGCGCAAAAGATTTCTCAGTTTACAATTCATTTATTTGATTTTGAAATTTGTATTCAGCCGTTAATTGGCTTTGCTCATTAGCGCGTTTTTTTTTTTGTCTCTCTTCTTTTTGCTTCTTCTCTTTAATGCTATTAACTTTATTTGCTGTTTATTTTATTAGTAATATGGCGTTGTATTTCCTGCGACCAAAGACCCCGCTGACTATAGTCTAGTCGAGGCAGCTGCCCCTAGTCCCCAGTCCGGCCGTCGACTAATGCGATTGTTATGCCTCAAGTCACCTGAAGTTGCCCGTGAGGCATGCCAATCGCATGATTGATAAGCAGCTGCTCTTGATGCCCATCGATTACACACACACAGACAGCACATTTCTGGCCATTTGTATCTGAGACTTGCCCCTCTGCTCATTTCCATAGAGATTGTCAATGAATTTCAAGTAAGCTGCATTAATCACCCACAAAATGGGACCAAATTGTCACTGAACTCCATTAACAAAGTCAAGTTGAGTGCCGAAATCGAAATCGAAAACGAAATCGAAGCACGCAATTCCAATTCCAATTGCTATAGAAACTGCCCCTACACTCAGCGAAAACAACAGTCATTAGGTACAAATCCGATTAAAACGAGAATACATTTACTCATGGCAAAACTTGACTCATTGTAAGACATTTTAAGCTTGCTTTCGTTCAATCAAACTTCATTTTAATATCTATACATATCTTGTCAATTTTAATTGCTTTAGTAGCTGCCCCTACACTGAGCGATATGATCACAATATCAGAATATTCTTAAGCCTGTAAGGAAAGTCTTCTTCTTTGAAATACATTTTCCTACGCCCAAAACTTGACTCTATTCAAGAAATTTGCAACTTTAATGGCTTCAATCAGCGCCCTTCAATGCTTTCCTATGCCAATAAACGAGTTGCCAGCGCGGTCTCAACTTTCCAATGCAGCTCGTGGAATTTCTCAGCTGCCTGAAGATTTGTCAAGTCCGTACTGGGAGGCGAAGACTGTTGGCCAGGCCAACAACAACTGTTAGCATTGCGAAGCAACCTCTTCCTGCCCAGAAATGCCATACATAGTCGCAGCAGTCACTCATGTGGGGTGTGCAGCGACAACTTGCAACAACAACAACAGCAACAACAGCAACAACAGCAACAGCAACAACAGCAACAGTTGCTGCTGCCCCGGTCGCATGCATGTCGAAAGTAATAATTTTATATATGGCACGACAAACATACTTCTACTTATCGGCGATGTGCGTGCGTCGTGTCGTGGTTGTCGTTGTTGTTGTTGTTGTTGTCGTGGTTGTTGTCGTCTCTGTGTGTTCCTTTTGAAGTGCACAGCATGTTAAATTCGTAAAATTCATTAAGATTCCGTTGCCGATGCGAGGCAGCGTCGCTGATGTTGAAAACTACAACAAGAGCCAAGAGCCCCAGAGCCAACAACCAACAACAGCAGCAGCAGCAGCAACAACAACAACAACAGTCAACGAGCAAACAACCCACAGAGAAAGAGAGACCCACAGACATTGTCGAAGGCGACAATGTTGTTTGCCATTGTTGTTGTTGCTGCTGCTGCTGTTGCTGCTGGTCGTGCTACGTAAAAAGCATTTGAAACAAACTCAATTATGCCCGGTGCAGTGCACACAACCAACACACACACACACACACACACACACACGTGCAGTGAGTGTGTCACACTTACACCTCCACTTACCAAACGGCACTGTCGAGTGTGACTGTGACTAAAATGCGGTCACATTGTTTGCCAGCTCACGTCGCAGTCTCATCTCTGCCAACAAACCCCCCCCCCCCCCTTCCACCACTTAGATCTCCGTCCCGTCCTGCACCTAACTCTTTAAGGTGCTGCCCATTTCATTTACCCGCATTTGTCGCAGAGCATTTTACAGCAGCTCAGACAAGTGTAGCCCTAGCCACGCCCTCTCCGCCGCTAGCCATGGATTCATGTTAGAGAGAGGCTATATGTGTGTGTGTGAATACCCTGGCCTATCGACCACAGCGTGTGGGTGTTTTGCCTTGCTTGACTAGGCACACAACTGCTCTAATGAGGAGCCCACACACTCGACTCTCGACTATCGAGAGTCTCCTTCAGCTTGGGGCATGACTCGGTTGTAAGTTGCAGCTCTGTAATTCACATTGACAGACAATTTACCTGCCTAACAAGCATTTCCTGACTCTTTCTGGCATTTCCTGGCAACAGCAGCAGCTGGAGCTGGAGCCGGAGCTGCCGGGTCGCATCTCTCGCATAAATTGCCATTCGGCTGATTTATAAAAATGAACAACGCCCCGAAAAAGCAGGCAACTAATAAATATTCATGAGCAGCGGGCCTCAAATCGATATCGGCCGATTCCTTGAATAGCAACCCGAACAAAACACCAAAAAAAGAAAAAGAAAAATACTATTGATTAAAAACAATCAAAATCCAGCGAAATGAGCGCCGCCGGACTCGGACGTGGCATGTGGCACAAGTGATTCGACGGGGCAAAGCAATTTTCAACAAAAGCGCCTTGATGATCGTTTTTTTTCTTCTCTTCATTTCATTCTGTTGATTTTTCCCGAGGCACGACCAAAGAACTGGCAACAAAAATAGTTATAATAATAATACAATTACCATTTGGGGAGGTTGGAAACTGAGGTGCTCGCCGAAGGTGTGACTAGGCACTAATTAGATTGAAATCGAAGCTCGACAAGCGTCACCCTTTCCCCTTGCCCAGCCCCAACAAGAAGAACAAGTAGAACAGCAACAACATTTGCCCATAAATTAGGTGTAATTAAAGTATTTTAAGGCTTTGCATTTGGGCTTTAACTTTATGACTGAAAATAAACATTGGCAAATAGTATTCCGGGGCAACCAGAACTATAAACATAGCACGTTATCAGGCACCCAGCTCTTGGGAAAATGTGTCATAAAAACTGAGTAGGCACCGGGTAGAATACGAAATACCCTGCATTAAAGCAGCTAGCGCTATAAATAAACATTAACATGTTAAGATAACAGCAAGCTGTTAACTGACATAATGCGAAATGTGAGTAGGCACCAGGTAGAATACGAAATACCCTAAATTAAATCAGCTATTGCCCTAAGTTAACGGCAACATGTTAAGATAACAGCAAGCTGTTAACTAACATAATGCGAAATGTTAGTGCAGTCTAATTTTATGTTAACCAAAACAAATACCCTTTTGTGGAAACTGAGTACACAACATTTTAATGTTTACTTTTAGCTTCGCTCTGCGATAAGCTGTCCAAATGAAATTTTAATGCAAATAGCTGGGCTGGTCAGCAGGGCAGGTGGAGCTGGGTGCAGGGTGGAGGGTGCAGGGTCTGCTGCATAAATCATGTTGGCAAGCCTTTTGTTCTAATGAAACCTCAATAACCATGGGCCAGGGCCATGCATAGGCAATTTTCGTGACCAAGTCGAGTCCCGGCGGCGTCCCAGTGCCGGTCCGAGTCCCAGTCCTCAGCTCCCGCCAGGAAACTTTTATTTATGTTCTGATAATGCGCCGAGCCATTGTCGGGCGGGCGACTCGAGGCGCATTAATTTTCATTAAAAGCGCTTAAGCGTCGCGCCAACTTATTTGCTTGTTTTATTTTTAATTAACAGTCTCAGCAGCCGTCGGCCTAAATGATTTATGAAAGGCCCCAAAACTACTACCAACATGCCATCTAGACTAGAGACTAGAGACTGAAGACTGAAGACTAGGGACTGGGGACTGGAGAAGAGCGGCCCGAGTAAGCACTTTAATTAATAAAACACTCAAACCAAAACAAATTGACTGCCCGACTGCTTGACTGGCATTCCATAAACAACCACCTGATGACCAAAAGCAAAAAAAAAAAAAAAGACGTCTAAAAACAGAACTTGAAACTCAAAAAAGTCAAGACTCAGCGCCGCACAATGACTCGCCATAGACTCGACTCGAGTGGGCTTTGGCAATCTTTACGATGCCCACTAAATGATATTGACAAAAGTTTTCGAGTGCCAAAGAAGCGAGTCACACACCGTCAAATAGCAATCATTTATACGGAGACTCAAGTGTCTGGCACAACGCATATAAGCCCTATATATATATATCAGATAGTCCCAGCCAATGCGTAAGAAGCTTTATCAAACGAGCCGGGACTTTGCTCTAAATACAAATAGATTCTCCCTCTCTCTTCCCTCGTCTTCTTGGGAGTTCGATCGTGTTCCAATAAATATAACATATATGACCCAAACAAATTTACGGCCTCGGCCAGGCACCTGCAAAAAACTGAACACTAAACCTTATGGTTATGGCTCTTGAGGACTCGTTGGCCTTGCCTCGACTGCGGCAGATTAGCTGGAATAACAATCCATAAGCCACTCGAGCGGTTTCTTGCTAAAACCAACTTGAGATTATTTCGAAAATGGAAAAAACAAAACCGAATCGAGCTGTGTTTAATCTTTCGCAAACAAGGTTTTCCAGCTGGAGCTGGGCCAAGCACACTTTCTTGGAAAACTTGTCAATAAATGCGTTGATAATTTCGTTCCAGAAATAATTGAATATGATATAGCATAAGAAAACAGGTCGATCGACGACATTCGACTTAGTCTTGTTGTCTGGGCCCAGCCCACGATTTGTCTATCAATCGAATCGTGACGTGATCAGTCCTCCAATCTACGAGTCGTCGACGGCGTTTCCACTTGACCAGTTATCAGGCTCATAAATCCCCAAACAATCCACTCGAAACCGAAATGCCCCAGAGAGCTGGGTGGCGAGGCTTACGAAAGTGGGCGATAAGACTGCGAATACTAAAAAACCAATCATCATAGCAGAAAGACACAGACAGAGAGAGAGAGAGGTAGGGGCAAGAGAGAGGGGGAGAGGGCCTAATCACACTTGAGCAAAATTGCGGCTTTTGACCGATATTGCATGGCACTCCATTCACCTGATTATTTTCTTTAATCAGTAATTAATTAAGATACTTTGCATTAGATAATTTAGACAGGCGGCCAACGGGTTTGTTGAATTATATTATACTTATTATATATGTATGTATGTATGTATGTGTGTATATTTAAAGTGTGCACAATTTACGAGCCGACTTAATTGTATTTGCTTGTCAGACGTCAATGCCGTCGACTAAGGCATCCACTTTTGGGGGCAATCCCCCACAGACACAGATAATGATAGTGAAATTTTATTTATAGCAATGCGGGGCCTACACATTAGTCACGACCGATCCAGAAACGCCCATAAACAGACTTGCTTTAACGATAGGCCAACAGGCAGAGGGCAGGGGGCAGGGGCTGGGTGGGTCTACATGTGCGCACTTGTATTGCGACTAACTAGACTGAGCTCTACGTGAAATCAAAAAGAAGGAAAACAAAAAAACAAAACAAGCCGTAAATCCTACATATATATAATGCTCGGATTAGCAACGATTTGCGTTATCTTATCAGCCAGGAGCATAAGTTCGTGTTTCCCAGCACGTGGAACCAAAGAGCACTAATCTCTGGCTACACTGCACAAAATCTAGTCAAGTCTGACTAAAGATAGACAGATAAGTGCGTAAATAAGCGATACTTGCATCTAGTTGTAGTCAAATCTGGCTATAGGTAATCATATAGATATGTAAGGTACAGAAACATGCTAAAGAAATGTGCCTGCTGCATGTGGATTCGAACCAGCAACCTGATTTTTTCTTGTTGTCAAGTCTGGCAATAGATAGTTATATAGATAACTGAATTTAACAAACAAGCTTGACAATTACTCTAAACCTTATTATTAGGACTAGCGCCCCTTGCAATTGCATGTGGATTCGAACCAGCAACCAGCTTTTTTCTAGTGTAGCGCTCTAGCCGTAAACAACAAAAGATCTGACGATTTATGGGAACAATAATTCTTCATTGGTTTTAATTAGTCGGCATTTTATATAATCTCTTGCAGAGCGAGATCTTAATCTGGCTGCAACAAATTCTGCGTTGGCGTCGCTGACGGCGTCGCTGCCAACGTCGCTGCAATCGGTTCCATTGATACGAATATGATATGAAATATCGATCGATATGCAGTCCCTAGACCCAGGCAACCCACTCGACAACGACAACGGCAACGGCCACGGCAACTCGATACCCAAATCAGCAGCCTTTATGCCTAATCACCCGGGCGCCTTTGATGTGGCCGTTTGGGGCCGCAGTCGCCGTCGCCGTCGCCGTCGCCGTTGCCGTCGCCGTTGCCATTGCCTTGGGTTAATTGCGGCCAGCTCGTTGGGTGGCAAATCAATTAAAAAATATATGACTACAAGTATTTGGTATGGCATGTGGAGAAAACCATTCCCAGAACATGCCGCGGGCGCGGGCACTCGGCGCGGTCTGGCATGTCCGTCAAGTCAAGTGTGTCTGGCAACGCCAATGCAGTTCAGACAAGACAACGCCCCAAAAACAAAAGAACTTAACACCTAACGCATTCATTTTCATTTAATACGGAATGCCCGCAAGCGTAACTAAAGAACAACGAACTGTGCATACACTTAAAAGAAACCCGAAACTTAGCTTCATATTGAAAGGAAGGAAGAGAAAGTGGCAGGCCGAAGATTTAATACCCTTGCAGACCGAAGCTTTTCATAATGCTCTGCCTGTATCTGAGAAGCTCAGGAAAAGTAGTTATTGCCGAGTTTGATATACAACTACCTCATTTGCGATCGATCGTACCTATGGCAGCTATAAGATATAGTGATATAGTAAGCAAAGAACATACTAATATCTCCAAATGCCAAGTTTGGTCAAACTATCTTGAAAAACAAAAAGTTCTCCATTCAACAACTTAATTTACAGCCGATCGTTCCTATGACAGCTATATGATAAAGTAATCCGATCAAGCCGACATATGACGAAAGCTCTAAAGTTGAAAGACTAGTTCACATAGAAAGGGACAGACGGACATGGATACATCGACTCGGCATTTGATGCTGATCAAGAATATATATACTTTATGCGGTCGTAGATGTCTGCTTCTATGCGTCACACATTTTGAGAAAAGGGTATAAAACAAGAAATTCTAATCAACTTGAAAAGTATTCTGTTATGATTTTAATTTTATTCTCTAAGTTAGTTAATAGTTAGTTAAAAGATTATTTTTATTGTGCCCCAAATGAACATCAAATTGTTGATACTCTCGCCTTTAGCCCAATATACATAAGTATGTATGTATGTATATGGCATGTACAGTGGGCACATCTTTAGAGCAGACCACATTAAATTGTTTTATTAACGATAATGTTCATGATTATGAATATGAATAGAATGAAATGCCAGAGCAGCATGAGACTTCAGCTATTTGGGCAGAATATTACGCAGTCTGAGGCGGTGAATTATAAAACAGCTGCAATATAATAAAAATCAAAAACAAAATAAGTGCCCAAAAAAATATTAATTTTTGGAATTCAAATCAAAACGAATTCCAAGTGGAAGTCGAACACAAAAGCTGAGTGGGACGCTTTGTATGCGTTCGGGCGACAACTCCCAAGGGAGAAGAGGAGCGAGAGCGAGCGAGAAGTAAAAAACTTAATTAAAACAAACGTTTGGTCTGTCTAATTAACATAACAAAGCCCACTGTTGAGTCAGTCAGGCAGACGAAGGGGGCGCAGAGGGGAATCGACTTGAGTTGAGTTGAGTTGAGTTGATTCATTTGGGCTTAAGATCTGGGCAGGAAAAAGGTCGCGCACGATGACTAGACGACTCCGGGAATCGGAGACTCAGAGACTCGGAGACTCAGAGACTCGAACTCTCGGACTCTCGGACTCGCGAACAGTTTTCGCGCTGCTTTGTTGTTTGCCATTTGCATGAGATGTTTTGTATGTAGATTTATTTACGCCTGGCATGCGTAATTTGATTGCCTGTTAGCCCCCCTTCGCTCACCCCTCTCCGAACCGCTCTACACTTTCATGTCCAAGGGGCGGAAATTGCAATTAGTTGTTAGAAAAATGCCATAAATTAGATTACCCAACGAAATAAGGCGCAAACTTGGCGCGATTATCGCCCCGACTTTCCGAGTTCCATTGCCAGGCCCAGTCCCAGTCCCAGTCACAGTCCCCCGTCCGAATCCCATTGCCAATCTCAATCCCAGCCACGTAACTGTAGCAGCAAATAGCAGCATGAACAATGAGGCCATAATTTAAGGCATTATGGCCGAAATCAGCCCCAGCCTCAGCCCCAGCCACCGGACCCAGCCAGAGCCCAAGTCTCGCTGCGAACAGTTCAAAAAACAAAATAATCGTTTTTTTTCTTCTGTTTTTGTAATTTAATAAATTATTTATGTACACGTTTAATTCGTGTCCCCCTCCCTGCCGTCCCGCCTGCCGCTGCCCAGCACACACAAAAATATACAAAAAGTTGGGCATTATTCATTATTGTTATTATCTTTTAATATACTACATACTATATAATATGTATATGTATGTATGTATATATTATATGTGTATAGATCTGCAATTTCCATTCGTACGATTCATTAGAGCATTATTGTTATGCCTCAGATCGGATCGATTCGTATATTTATATAAATGTTGTTTCTTTTTATCGTTTTCTTTTCGAAATAAAGTATTATTTTGGCATTGTTGTGTTCTGTTCAAAGAAAACGAGTTCCTCTAAGTAGGGTCTGTCGGAGGCCTTTCAAAGAACGCACAACAAATGATTTTTTCTTTATATATGTATATTTTTCATTTGTGCGTTGCCTGCGATAAAGCAAACAATAAAGTTGCCATCTAAAGCATTCATAATTTAATTATAGTATAGCCCATTCACGCACACACACACACACGCACACACACACTAAAGTAAAAGGAATTCCTTAGAAAATGCGAGCGTTAATTTTGTGTAATAATAACAAGTTGAATGCCTTCTCACATAAAGTGTAGTTAATTTGAATACCATTTATGGGCCTAGCCAAGCTGCGAGTAATTTCATTGAACGGAACCAAATAAAGCTGCATAAAACTAAGCCGAGTTCAAGCTCCAAGCCAAGTCCAAGTCGTATACAATATACAAATAGAAATAAAAGATAGAAACTTACATATTATCCAAATGTGAGATCTTGCCAAGTTTGTTTTTCCACTCCGGCCATATCTGGAATGAAATTCGTGAGCTCTTGTCACATTCAGCTGAAACTTTGCACTCGTGATATTGTGGCAGTGTACGTTATATGTATCTGTATCTGTGTGGTCATATCACAAGGTGTCCCCATATCATTTCCATGGGCATTCTTTGTATCGTATCGCCGTCACGTCAGCCTCAGCCTCAGACTCAGCTTTGTTCCACGTGCTTTGGCAATCAGCGTTAACCGCGAACCACTTCACGCTTTCGAGATTTAAAAATTTCTGTAAATATTTATAAATTCATTCACTTGGCATTTATCAAGTGTGTGTATATGTGTGTGTGTGTGTGTGCGTGTGTGTGTGCTAATTTCGGTGCGGCTACCGAAGTTGTTTCAATTCATTAGATGTCTTTCAACTTGGTGCATATAAATAAATAATTAAGTGTACTTGAACTGTGCACTCAGAGAAAAAGAGAGCTCTTTTATTTCAAATACATATTGAAACAATATCTGAATATATATACTTTTCCCTTTGTAACTTACAAATGCCCAAAAACTAGATACCCTTTGAGTTATTAAAAGAATTCCCTTCTGCTTGATTCAAGTACAAACTGCTCGCGTTTCTCTCAGTGTATGGACATGCTGTGATCTCAGGAAACATGCTGTTGACTGCCTACGTCACAATATATACGTATATTGTTATCGCTCCAAATAGGCAAAGTCAAATAAGAACAACAAATCGTGAACATTAACAGCAGACAGCCAAAGACAAGCGACAAGCGACAACAACCACAACAACAACAACAATAGAGACAGGGCACATACGTGCGAAATTTGTTGATTTCGTGAAAGTCACAAACTGGCATTAAAATATTTTTATACACATGACAGCGACTGCGACTGGGACTGGAGACGGGGCAACGTTGTAAATAACAAAATAATAAAATTCACAAAATTATATGCGGGGCTTAAAATGCCCACAAAATGGAATGAAATGGAACGACGCGACGCGACGCATTCGAAATTAACTATAAAAATTCCTTCAAAAAACAAAAACAACAACAAGAAGAACAACAACAAGAAGCAATCATCGCGTAATATTTGTTCATTGCAAAATCAATTAACAATTTCAAGCAAATTGATATTAACGAGTTCTCGCAAAAACCAGAAAGCCCAAGCCATCCGATTTCGATTCCGATTCCGATTCGAATTTCAATTTCAATTTCGATTCGATACGCCAACTGCCAAGCACTTAAGACACACATACATACATATATACATGTACATATGTATGTGTACATGTACCATTATATGTTACATGTGTGTCTGTATGTAGATCACGATTTCTTTGCGGTATGTGGAAGCAATCACGCAAATCCATAAACATATGCCACAATTTAAATGCAACTAATTTCAGAGCAAATAATAAAATCGCCGGACAGACAGCAGCAACAAAAACAAAAGCAACAACAGCAACAACAGCAACTGCTGTTAATAATAGCTAAAATGTTTCTAATTAAGTGCAAATGCCAGATTAACGATTACAAGAAAAACACGTTCCATTAAAACACAAACGCCATGAACGAACGTACGTTTCGGCTTGGCTTTCAGATTTGGATCCATTCCGATTCGACTTTGCCCGCCAGCTGTGACTCTTCACTCAGTCACAGTCGCAGTCGCAGTCGCAGTCACACTCCCAATCGCATCGTGTTGGTTCAACTAATTCCATTTGCGGATCGTGTCGTCAGCCAAGTTGATTTCAATGCTTTTCCATGAAAAGCCTTGTGCTTTGGCCCGATTATGTCATGCCACAAGAGATTACAGAGTATCTAGAAACGGAGTTCTAGTTATTACAGTCTAATCACGATATGCCAGCAATACTCAAAGAATGCAGTGAAAGAGAATATCAAATGAAAGTACTTCCGATTGGAAAGAAAGTAGACTGATTAATAAATGCTTCCATAGAAACAATCTGTTCAACCCCCAACGATTGTTATTTAAGGCCAAAACGACAATTAAGTAAATGTTGAGGCGAATTGTAAAGCCGAAATAGCAGCAGCTGCTCTTAACTTGGCCACATGAAAGAAATCTTAATTAACGCCTTAACAATTTACGCTTATCTCGTTGCGTTGTCCCTGACTGGAATGTATCTGCATCTGTAGCTGTAGATGTATCTGTATCTGTATCTGTAGCTGTCTAAGTGGATGGGCCAAGTCTGAGTGCGGCCATCACCTTTTGTAGTCATTAAAGCGCCTTAATTTTCATTTTGTGTCTGGCCGCAAGGGCCAAATCGCCGCTTGCCGTACAAGAAGTCATTCATAAATGATTAACGTGCTCCGCCGGGGCAACTAACCAACCGCTCGCCCCGCCTCTAACCTTCACGAAAGCAATCCCAAACGAGGGCAGTTGCCAGTTGCCGGTTGCCAGTCGGCAGTCGAGGCTGTGGCTGAGGCTTTTCCCCATTTCCCATTTGCTGCATTATCTGCACGATTATCAAAATACAAGGGAAAAAAGAGAAAAACTTGATGCCAGGCCATAAAAACGGAAAACATACAAAACACATAAAAAATTATATTTGTGCCCACATGGATTTAGTTTGTGTTAGGTTTTTGGTCATGTATATACTCTGTTCGCAAAGCGAAAGACAGTATATTCAGATCGGGATTGTGTCATCAAAAAGATCCAGTATCTAATTCCTTACATTTTCATACGAATCGGACAATGGACGCAAAAGTAATGCTTGAATTCATTTTGTTTCTTTAAACTATAACTATGCACAGATGTACAGGGTATATTGCTAGTCGAGCACACACGCGTGGCGCTCTCTTATTTCATATGAGTGCGCGCTTAATTTGATTTTTGTTTTTGTTCATTTTCAGATATTTTTACCAACATATTTTGTGACGCTCGGTAATTACGCTGAAAAACTCATTTGACGGCTCGCACTGTCACAATGTGTGTAATAAATCTTTCGATATGTATAATTTGGTGCCGGCGCGGCCAACGCACAGGCCAAATTGTATCTCATAGATACGCGCCAGTCCCTCGGCCTGTCTCTGCCTCTGCCTCTGTCTCTGTGTGTACTTTGTATTTTATGGTTTCACTCGCAACAGCGCAGCTTAGCTGGGGATTGGTCGGGATTGCTTTGGATCGGAACTCATCTTATTTCATCCCATTTTATCTGTGCCTGGTCTGCCCCGGTCTGGTCGCCTGCCTGTTTCAAGCTGGCCGCAGGCAACAGTCGCTGCTGCCACGGCTATTAAGAGTGCAATACTTATGCGAGTGACTGTGCCTAGCCCTGCAATCATTACTCATCTGGGATTGTTGTGCGCGGCTAACGGGCAAAGGCAGCATGTTGCATGCAGCATGTTGCACGCTGAACGCTGAATGCCGCATTGTCAATGGAACAAACAAACAATGAGCGAACAACGTGCATAAAAACTAAGTAACTGCGAGAGATGCGGCCTACTCGATAGGCTAGCTGGCCGGCAGGGGGGCAGATGCAAGATACAAGATACATTTGAGGCACATGTGTATGTGGCACAATTTATGGCTTCCCACACACACACACACACACACAGTCACACACACACGCAGAGGAGAGTCTAGAATATGACAAGTCGTAAATGTCGCACAAATGCTCACTCATTTGCAGCATCTAACAGATACACAGATACATCGACTGTGAGATACTTTTGTTGGAGCTGGACTGCGAACGCATAAAATCAATAAACGCAACGAGCATTGAATAACAAATAGCTCAATAAACATAAATTATAATTTATTAAACCTTTGCCACGTTTTCTGTTTTTCTCTCGTTTTCAATTTCAATTTTTGTTTATTTTCACGTATCTTTGTATCTTTGCCTTGGGACTCCCTACCAAGCTTTCTGTTTGTTTAGCTTCAAAGATATTTTTGGCAGCTATTACGAAAAGGAGAAAAAAAATGAAATTCAAAAACGAAAATGAAAATTAAAAAGCCAAATGATATACTATTTATGTGTGATTTTAGATGTTTGCTCATTAAACGACGCGCCGGGCAACTATTTTAAATATTTTAATTATTCGCATATTCAAATGTTTATAACATTTCACTCTGCTCTGTGTGGGCGTCGACGTCGACAGCGGCCGAGGCAGAGACAGAGGCCGAGGCAGAGGCCGAGGCAGCAGGGGCCATTTTAAAGCATTTTTAATTGCCGCCTTAGTCCGTTAATCGCCGCCAGACCAACTGACGTCTGAGTTGTTTTTTTGTATATTTCGGGGAAGATTGGCACTACTTATAGAACAGGGTCTGGAACTGTGTGCCGGGGTTAGCTCTGGCTGGCTAGATCTAGCTGTTGCTGATAGCCTGTTGGCAGCGAAACCTTCACAACTTGCAACATCATTTGGAAAATATGAAACGGGCACAACACGAATTTCGAGTGTGTCCGAGTCATGTGGCGATTGTGAAAACACTTCACTTCACAGAGAACAGAGAACAAAGGAGAGGGGACAGAGCAGAGGGTAGGGGCCCACATACATATACTGCGAACTAGCAAGACGACAGCGTCAACTATTTGAAACATGAGCCTCGTGAGTGCTGATAATACTCGAAAACGTATTCATATATAAATATATATATATGTTTGCGTACAACGTATGCGGGTTGTGGGCAACGAGTGGCAGCCAACGGGTGGAGGGGGATTTGACAAGTGGCAGGGCGAGAGGAGGGTTGCCGCAGCCAAAGCTGTGGAGCATGAACAATGGCAAATATGTGCGCTGATATTGCATTTCATTGTTCATCATTCATTGTTCATTATCATTATTTTCATAATTGTTATTTCAAATGAGAGTACAAGAACAGGCCCAAGGTTGGCTGACAAATACGTGCGCTGATCTTCCATTTTATTGCTCATTGTTCATTATTCATCGCTCATTATCATTATATGTATGATTGTTATTTCAAATGAGAGAACAAGAACAGGTCCAACAATTGCAAATACTTGCGTTGGTAATTCCATATCATTGTTTATTGCTCATTATTCATCGTTCATTACGATAGTTCTAATGAGAAAGATAGATAGTTCTATTAGATTGTTGCTTGGGTTGGGCACAAAATATAAATTTCAAGAATTTGCAGTACTAAGAAGTAGATCGGGTAGTAGATTTGGAACTGAAATGATATCGATTTGATTTGAAAGATATTTAAGATCCAATCAACTGCTTTTCCCATCCAACTTTAAGACCCTCAAGCCAACAATTTGAAAATCTGTATTTAATTTATTGCTCAAATTAACCGTTTATTAATTTGCATTATCTTGTTTAAGTTTCTTTCAATTACTTATATCCTTCATTGTTATTGTGTTCTTCAAATTTTCTTATGCATGCAGCCCAATATATTTGTTAATCATACAATAATATTTAATCCATATCATAATATGCTACAAATCAGATGGTTTATACAATAATAATCATGCATCACGTATATATATGTATATATATTATTAATGCTCGAGGACCTGCCAGCTATTCGAATATATTTCATTAGTTAGGTAAATGCTATATTAGGCATATAAATTCATGTACATTAGCTCATTAGCTTGAAAGTTGTAATGTAAATACAGGACAAAACTGAAGTGCCAAACCTGATTATAATTTGATTTGATTTGATTTGATTCATTTGAGTGTCAATTTCAAATACAATGCACAATTAATCATGAATAAAACTACTATCACATTTAAATAGATGTATCTATGCATATGTATATGTATATGTATATACATATGTATGTGTGCGTCTGGCTAATTTGATGAAAAACTTTGCGAAATCAAATATAATTCATGTACGAATGTGAGAAATTGTCGCAAATTGCTTTTCAATTAAATGCTCAAATTTTCATTTACAAATTAGCCCAGAAAAGTTTCGCTTTTTGGCAACTTTCCTCGCCTCGCTAGCTCAGAAAAATGAATGTATGAAATTTGCAATTTTCATTTAGCATATTTTTCTAGTTTTATTTTCATATTTATAAACGAGCAGAAAACAACAAAAAAGAGTTGGAAATTAATGCATATTTAAACATTAATTTTGTTCACAGCAGAAATTCATAATAATATTTTTCCTTTTATATATTTTATATGCATATGTATATATTTGTTCATATATGGTTTTTATTAAATGTTATTTTTTTAATCATATTTTGCATTTTTACGCTCAATAGCTTTTCGCTAATTCAGCGCATAAATTGCTGTTGTTCTTGTTGTTGTTGTTGTTGTTGTTGTTGTTGTTGCATATATATTATATTCATAGATAATCGGGGCTTTGACCACACCCTTGCCGCTGATCTATATAGATATATATATGGGTATATATATGTATCTTTAGGTATAGACTATAATTTGTTGATGGCCTAGTTAGTTTAAGTATAAGGTTTGCTCCATGCTTTCTCTAGTATTGCGTTTTCTGTGCTTTAGGGCCTCTTTTTTGTTCTTCTTCTTTGCTTTTTGTTTTCTTTTATAACTCGGCATAGGCGTAGTTGGTATGTAGTCTAAATACTAAGTACTAAATACTAAATACTATATAGTTAGTTGCATTATATCGTCGTCTATATAGATATAGATACATTTATTATGTTTCATATGCTATGCTTTTGTTGTTGTTGTTTCTTTTGTTGTTGTTGTTGTAAGTCACAATATGGTTGGCTAATTTGTAGTTTATGGTATCAATTATCGTGTATGTAGACTTTAATTATGTTTATGTTAGCTCTATAACTGTTTAAATGTTGATTCGTGCCAGTTAAGTGGTTTTTACGATTACCTAACCCACAAACAAATGCAACAAATACGATCGAAAACACATAATTTGTATAATTTGCGTGCGGCTCTCGATAAGTACATGTCATATACTATATATATATATATCTGTGTGTATATTGTGCCTGACATTAGGCCCGAAACATTTTGGCTGACATATAATTTAGTTTGCTTTTCAAATCTGTTGTTCTGTGCTGCTTACATATAGTCTATCTGTACCTATATATATATATATGTATCTGCATCTGCATTTGTATCTGCATCTGCATTTGTATCTGTATCTTTATCTTTATCTGTATTTTAGTATACCCCAACTGCACTTAGGCAGTGCTAAGCGTTAATGCTTTTTAATTGTTTTTTGTTTTTTGTTTTTGCTAACTAGTTTTACACATTGTTTTTTTTTTTGTTATATTTTTTATATATTCGCTTGTTGTCAAGTGTAAAGTTTGTAGTTCAAGTTTTATTCATAGGCCTTTTCGAAAGCGTGTTGGCCTTCCCTCTCTCTCGCTCTCTCCCTCTCTCTCTCTCTCGCTCTCTCTTTCTGTCTTGCGGGCAGCTTAATTTATTTGACTTTGGCTTGAGCTGCCAAGTATGAATAATATTTTATACAAGTGTTGTTTATTTGACTTTTTTCTCGCGTTTTTCTTTTTTTTAGTTTTTGTTTCTCAACTTTTGGGCCAGCCAAAAGTGCATAATATTTTATATGTATATATTTTTTAATATCTTCAGGGTTTTTCAGTTCAAGCTAAATGTCGCGATTTGAGGTTAATTGGCCATTTCGAAATTCAATTAAATCTTGCATTGGGTGGCTCCATTTCTCAAACAGTTTTGTCATCGGGTCTCTGAGTCACATTCGAAAACAATACAAATTTCTATTTTAGACAACTTTTTGGGCTTGGCTTTGCATAAATTGAATGTATCTCCATCTGCCGTATTAGTCGCTATTTTAATTAATAATACATTTTGATTTGTTTTTTTGTTGTTGTTGTTTTTCATAATTTTTTTAAAGCTGTTTTAAGCTTCTCCCCCCCCCCCCTCCCCTCCCCCGTCAGCACAGTCGCGCATACAAATTATGTTAATTAGTTACAGCGACTAACGATAAATTGTATAAATTCTCTGCGTTATGTGCTTTGTTTAACAATTTAATTAAAGCTTATTAAAACTGTCGCTAGCAAAAAAACGAAAAAAAAAAAACAACAAATTGGCATAAATACATCTGTTTAATTGCAAATGCGGTACTTAATTTACGACTTTAATTAATACTGAAACGCACAGAAAGGCCATTAAAATATATATATATGTATGTATATATAAATGATTACAAGCTTCGGCGAAACGCATAGAAACTGAATGTTTTAAACATTTGAATGTGTTTTTTAATCAAGTCGCGAATTACATACATATAAAGCGCTTGTATTAGGCTGACCCCAAAAGCAGCCACTTGCCAAGTGCTGCTCCAAAAACAACAAAAGGAAAAAAGAAAAAAGAAGGGAGGACAGACTGAAAATGAATGAATGAGTGAGCAAAACAAAAACAAAAACAAATACAAATACAAACATAAACTGGTTGCCCAGGCGGCGTCTGGGCGTGGGTCTCTTCGCACTCGCCTCGCAGTCTATGTCTGTCCTTGTCGCTCTGCTCTGCTCAGCTCTGCTCTGCTCGTAAGCATGAGCTTTATGACCAGCCTCAATGCAAAGCGTAACTGTAATGACCATGCTAGCCCGCCCTCGCCCTCACCCTCGCCACCTGCCGCACCCACAGACACAATCACACACGCACACTCACACAGACATCGTTTGTTAGACAGCTTCCGCTGTCGGCGTCGACGTCGCCGTCGCCGTCGCCGTCGCCGTTGTCATTGTCGCATTTCTGTCTTTGCTTTTCATTTTGCGCTCTACTTCAGTTTTTATCGCATTTCGTTTTTATTTTTTTTTTTTTTGTGACTTGATATTTGTTTCTGGACTTTGTTGAATGCGCCTTGCGTCATTTCATTTAAAACAATTTTCGTGCGTTTTTTCTGTTTGCATTTTCAGCTTAAATTTAAAAATAACTAATCATCACGGTATGTGTATGTATGCGTGCGCGTGCGCTTGTGTGTGTGTTTGTGTGTGCTTAATTTGATTTTATGTGCGAGCTTTGGGTGCCGTTTTATTTGCATGCTTTTGTTTCAGTTTTTATGCGTATTATTTCGCTGGCCCATTATTGAGTTTATTTATCTCTGTTGATGACTTTTAAATGGCACCTGGGCTTCGGGCAGGGGGATGGAGGAGATGCCTTTATAAGAAAAATGAAACCAAATGTGTATCTGTGTGTGTTTGTATATTGTTCTGCATACGAACTACATATAGTTCCACCTACTGATTAATTACTTTTTAGGCCGAACTGATTCAGACACCCCCCCCCTCACACCCACACACACACAGAGAGAAAGACAAAAACTCTTTGGCAACGCAGACACTTGAGCGCTGAGCTCATTTCTATTTAAAATAAAAATATATAAATAAAATCAAATAAGCGAACACTTGAATTTTCAAG
The DNA here is from genome assembly GCA_037075305.1 of Drosophila kanekoi. Taxonomy (NCBI): domain Eukaryota; kingdom Metazoa; phylum Arthropoda; class Insecta; order Diptera; family Drosophilidae; genus Drosophila; species Drosophila kanekoi. The sequence continues at coordinate 403,155 of JBAMCE010000011.1, read as the reverse complement.
TACAGTACTTGACGAACAGGCCCATTATCTCTGAAGATTTGCCTTAAAAACAACAATCAACAATTCTCTCTATAAACTGCAGCTTTTGTCTCATTCCAATTTAGCTAAAGCTCAAGCGCACACACACACACATGCACACACATACAGTAACAAGCATGCATGCATAGAATATGACGACAATGAACTCGCATTGAACGGGAACGAATGGAAGGGGGACATAGACAGAGCCAAACAACAACAGTGGGCAACAGCTGATTTTAGCGTGCTTTCGATTGATTACAAACAAAACACTTGGACCCGAGTCGCATTTTTTTGTTTTTCGCCTGAACGATTGTAGTAAATTTTAATTACTGCCAATTGGCGTATTGCAAGGGAATTTTATTCTATGGCGGCCACTTTAATATATGTATGAATTAAATAAATGAATAGATGGCAATCATTTCTCAGACCTAAATCAGCATACAAAACGAACGTTTTTCACCCCGACTCAATTCAGCTCCGTCTCTTTATAGACTAAACAAGATTTGTTGACGGTTGCTTTCTACATAGTATAACATAAATAAATATAGTACACACATACATAGATGCACACACAACACTATAAATGGACTTAGATAAGTCCGCATGTGGTCTACATAGGCAGTCGCGGCCAGTTCCTGTCATGGTTTTGTTGTCTTGTCGTGAGTCTTGACATGGCTCGGACTCGTTTGAATTTAGGGCAGACCAAAGTGAATCATGTGAATGGATTCGCTTTAACCGAGTCACAAATCAAATGCTTAAACGAGTCCACTTTTGGTCAATGGGAAACGGATGTCGTTTTCTACTTAACGCCTCTTTTTTTGCGTTTTTTCTTGAAATGAAACATTTTGTTTAATTAAGCCGACGGCTGCTTTATTCCGGTTAAACGTTGCGTAGCATTTGGTGATGCATTAAAAACTTGAAGAAATGACCACCCTTATGTTTTTCTACAACCGGATTTCCTAGGAAATTTAAATTTGTAAGCAGGAAATTGGCGAAATACGAAATACGTTTATATTTAGTTGGGAAATTTGACAAGTTATCAGCTATAGGAAATTGAGATTTGAAATTAGTTGAATTTAATTAAATGATATGAGTTTTATACTTTGTGCCCATTTTGATGGACTTTTACTCATTATGAAAAGACTCTGACTGCGACCTCACTATTCCAACCACTGTGCGTGCGAGGCAAAGCTAAAGAGTCTTCCATCAATGACAACAATCAATCAAAACGAATGTCGGTGCAGGGGTAAACGAGGGAACGGGAGGGGGGTAGCTCAGACGCGAAGCTGACACCAAAACCGAGGCAAAGCACGAGGCGAGCAAGAAATCAAATTAAAGCAGTTCACACACAGTGACAACAAAAACAAAATGTAAAACAAAATAACGTATAGAAAGAGAGGCGACAAACTGTAAAATAATCCAACAAAGTACCGACGGCAAAAAAAGCCGTTGCTGCGCTCTCTTACGGTATTTACATCAATTGAACTGCATTGTGCTCACCCTCTCTCTCACTCTCTCTCTCTTTCGCTCTCCTTATCTATTTGTCTGTGTCAATTGTGCCTGGCTTCCTTTCGTCGTCATTGAAAACACAATTTGCTACATTTTCGTTTACTTTTTTCTTCGCATATTTCGCTTCAAATTACGTCGCATAATTTGGAATATATTTTATTTGCATTTAAATGTGTGTTGTGGCGTGTGTGTATGTGTATGTGTGTGTGTTCTGCTTCTAACTGTTTTCAAATATAATAATTTTGTTCGTAACAATTCTGTCCTTTAAGAGATTTTGTATATTTTCATCGTTTTCTTTTAGTGAATAGCAATAGTAATTAAATAAGCATATTTTTAGTTTTTAGCATTTCATTTACTTGTTGTTATTGTTGTTTTTGTTGTTGTTGTTGGTTTACACGCATTGTGTTTGTTTTGTTTTGTTTTGTTGGTTTCCTTGTTGTTTAATTTAAATTAAATTAATTACTAAAATTATTTTATAACAAATATCACTACAATAGTTTGCATTTTTTTGTTTGTTTTTTCTTTTCTTTTTCGTTTTGTTGGTTTTTTCTTTATCGAATTACTACAAATTACTTTTACTTTTTATCCAAAAACAAAAAAAAATAAGTAAATTTCAATTATTTTTTTTCTCTCTTTTGGGCTTTTTGGCAACAATCTTTCGCAGCTAATTTAAGTATAAATCAATATGTAATTAAATATTTACCGGCTTGCCAATTGCCTGGCCATTTAAACAAAACACTTTCTTTTCCGGCTGACAATAAACAACTGAATTGTTTTTCTTTTTTACAAGAATCGATTTTTTAGCATATCACAATTGAAATTTAACATTTTGCATTCAAGTCTCAAGCGGCGCAGTCGGCAGACAAAGGCCGCCGCTTCCTTCGAAGAGCTCACGCACACTGCACAAAACAGAGCTTTTTTTCTGTTTCTTTTTTGGGCATCTAGCGTGCTTTCATAACGGCACACATACATACATATATATGTATGCACACATGCATTTGCTGCGACGCCTTTTTTGCTCTGTCTCTTTTATTGCCATACCGTTGTTTCGTTTACATGTTTAACACCAGGCACATTGCAAGCCCTACAGTAAAACAGGGTACAGAAAATGTAAAAAGGAATAACAGAACATTTAAAAATTTGTTAACTAAAACAGAAAGCGTTTTGCAGTTTCTTTTTCTTTCTCCTTTCATCCTTCGTTGACGTTTACTTTGTAAGCGTCTGTCTCAGTTGTTGTTATTGTTGTTGTTGTTGCTGCTGCCTTTGCTGTTATTGTTGTTGTTGGATCACACGTTGTAGCAGGAGATTTGCTGCAGTTGCTGGAATGTTGGCGCTGCCGTCGCCGACGTCGCCGCCGTGCCAAAGGGCACAAACGAAGCTGGCCCCAAATTGGCACCGGCCGCTGCCGCTGCAAGGGAGGCGGCCGCTGCCGCTGCTGCGTAGGGATGCATGCGATGCTGCGTGCGCAGATATTGACGATATTTGCCGCTCAGCTTGTCAGTGGACGCTGTAGGCGGCAGCCGGTGCATAGGCGTTGCCTCAGGACCGGCCTGATAATTGCTAGGAACAGTTGCCATCGGGGAACGGTCGATCAGCAGCGCAGTCGCCGCCGCTGCCGCCGCATCCCAGGGTGCGACAGGAGGCGGCAGGCAGTGCTGCTGCTGCTGCTGCTGATGTTTGGCAGCGCTGCTGACGTAACTGCTGCTGCCCGAAATCAATGCATCGCGTTTGCCGGCGGCATTAGCAGAGGCAGAGGCGACGCTGGCTGCACTGCTGCTTTTTGCAGAATATAGGGACGTCGGGTGCTGCAGCTGTTGGTGTGTGTGTGCATGTGAGTGGGTGTGTGGGTGTGAGTGAGTGTGTGGGTGTGCGTGAGAATGTTGTTGTTGCTGCTGCTGCTGTTGTTGTTGCTGGTGTGGCGTCAGCGCAGCGGCCAACTGTTCCCACTGACCCGATGCCGACGTCGCTGCTGCCGCGGCGACTGCTGCGACTGAGTTGGCTGCTGCGTGGCTTTGGCTTTGGCTTTGACGACTTTGGTTGCGATGTTGTTGTTGTTGCTGCTGTCGCAGCTGCTGCTGCTGTTGCTGCACTGGATACAGCGCTTGCTGCGACATTTGTGACATTTGTTGCTGTTGCTGCCGCAGCTGCTGCTGATATGCTGCCTGCCGCTGTTGCTGCTGCTGTTGTTGTTGTTGTTGCTGCTGCTGCTGTTGTTGCTGTTGCTGCTGCAGTTGGGTTTTGCGTCGAGCTGCGCTGCTGCTGCTAGGCGCTGCTGCAACTGTTGCCGAGCCGCCGCCCAATGCCGCTGCACTGCTAACGGCGCTGCTGGCCGCGCTGCGTGCGCTCGCCGTCGCAGTCGCCTGCATGTTGTTCACGAAGGGGCTGCGCCGCTGCGACTCCATTTTGCGGAAATAACAGGGATGGATCATCAGCAGCGGCTCGACGCGCTGCCCGGCGGGCGGCTTTGGCTGGTTCGGCAGCTCGTACTCGACGCTGCAGTCGACGTGCAATGGAATGCTGTAGTCCTTATTGCTGCTGACGGCGCTGCTGCTGTTGCCGCCGCCGCCGCCGCTGTTGTTGTTGCTGCTGGCGCTGCTACTGGCATTGGCGCTGGCAGCTGTTGCTGTGTTGGCGCTGCCGCCGCCGCCCCCGCTGCTGCTGTGTTGGCGTTGGCTGGCGGCAGCGGCAACCTGCGTCGCAGCTGCGTGGCGTGTGTTGTTGTTGCTGGCGGGTGGTTGCTGCTGCTGTTGATGGCGTTGTTGCTGCAACAATTGTTGCTGATGAGCTGCAACTGCAGCATGATACATGTGCTGCTGTTGCTGCTGCTGTTGATGATGTTGCTGCTGCTGCTGTTGTTGCTGCTGCAGCTGTTGTTGCTGCTGCTGCTGCAGAGCTGCTGACATGCTGTGCGAGAGCGAGAGAGACGACATGGAGGACATGTCGTAATTAGCATAGCACGCAGCCATCGTCATTTTTTTTAGTTGTTGTTGTTGTTGCACACACAAGGTTTAAAGCTTTTGTTGTTGATTAATCTTTTCTTAATTTTTCAGCATTTCATTTTTTCGTTTTCTTTTTGTTTTAGAGCTTCTTCACTGCACTTTGAATTTGACTTTGACAAATTTTATTGGCACTGGTAATCCAAAAAGTGAGAGACAGCGTCTAACTGTAGTTAAAGCTGCTGTTAATCCGTTTGAGAGTGTATGTGTGTGTGTGTGTGTATAAGAGGAACCTTAATCCATATGTTGTTTCTGCTTGCGTTTTGTTTTTGCTTTTTTGTTTTTTGGAATTTGCTTTCGGTTTTGTTTTGTTGCTTTGTCGCACCCGTATTTCAATTGTTTTGCATTTATTGTATTGTTTAATCAGTCTTGTTTTTTTTCTTTTTAACTATTTTAGCTGCAAATTGAGTTTGTATTTTGCTTGTTTTATGTTATTGGTTCAGTCTTTATAAATTTATATGCAAATACACGCGTGTGGTTTACAGTTTTTTAAACGCTATCGACAGGCAGAGAAATTTGCTCGAGCACGTCCGTTCACGTTGAGCAGCACAAGCGAAATGAAACGATCTCTTGAATGTTTTCAATTATTTTGTAATTTTCGTTCAGCGAGCAGAGACAGAGAGAGAGAGAGAGTGTGAGAGCGCAGTGCTGAATTGGCAGAGTTTTGCTGAATTGAGAGCGAACAATAACAGCTGTTTCGCGACGCTAGCGTCAATGTTAGATGTTTGTTGTTGTTTTAGCTTGGTTACAAATTTTTCACTTTGTATACACATATACTCATACATATGTAGCTCGCTTTACTGACACTTTAAAGAATTCTTTCCAAATCGTTGTTGTCTTTTAACTGCTGCTATTTGCATTTTTTCAATGGCAATGTTTATGCTATTAATTTCTTGCAATTTTTCCGAGTTACGTTTACAAAGTCGTCTGCACGCGTCAAGCTCTCTCAAGCGACTGGCTCTCGCAGTGTGGCCCTTTTTGCTGGCCAGCGTTTTACCTGCTGTTTTATTAGAGCTGCCGCACAGCTGATTGCCGACTGGGCCGTGACGTCGCCGCGTATTCAGCGCACACACACACACACGCGCGCGTTGAATTGTGTCGTTGCTGCAAACGCTTAAGCCAATTGCATTCAGTGGCTGTAACTGAAACACATGCCGCATCACATGTTTGCTCTCTCATTCTGTCTCTCTTGTGCGGTCTGCGTTCGTGTGTGTGTGCGAGTGTGTATACAAAAGTGTTGGTGTCGCTTACAAATTCAGCTATATAATAGCCACGGCGGCCATCTTTACAACTGCTTTCGTGTTGTGCGAGAGAGCGACGTCGCTGCCGCTGCCGCTGCCGCTGCCTTTTTATTTTGTAATCATATTTCTGATGCCGTTCTCGCTCTTTTAAGCGTGAGTTTTAAGTGTTGCCCTGCTTTAATTTTTATGATTTCTTTATGGCCTCTGCCTCTGCGCAGCTTCAGTTTTATGCGCTCCTTTGATCATTCATTTGCCATCAAACTCTTGTTGGCTGCCTTTTAATGGCCCAGGCGACAAGCTCTTGAAATTGCACTCGCATTCATGCATGTACATTATTACAAAAATCCATCGCTTCAAGAGAATTCAGTATGTACATATGTACATACATAAGTGCACATAAAGATACATACATACATATACATATGTATGTATTGTATACATTCCATTTTCCCCATTTATAACACTTAATTCTTGTCAGCCAAACCCTGCCCGTTACTATTTTACTGCAATTTTCAGTCATCTCTTACATCTTTCTTTCTGCTTTTTTGTTCTATATTATGTACAAAGGTGCGGCACTAAAATAAAATCCCCAAAAAAGAATCAACACTCACAACGACAGCTGCCCTGTTACAAAAGCAAAAACAACAACTACAACAACAACAACTACATAAAATAAAATTCAAACTAAGCCACACGGAAACTGCGCAATGAGCACAAGATTTTCAGTGCAAAAGCTGCCAGCAAAAGAGATTACACCCCTTCTCCTTCTAACACACACAGAAAAACGAACAAGGCATAAGAAGCGACAGCGGCAGCAGCAGAACGGCAACAACAGTAACGAGCCAGCATTAAACTTAAATGTTGCAGACATTTCTGCACTAAAAACTAAGCAATTTAAGTCAGCGCCTTCCGTTGTTGCTCCCCTCCCCCTTGCCCAACGACATCGTCTTCATCAGCATCATCGACACCAACAACAACTACAATAACAACAGCTTCGTCGTCGCCGTCGTCGTCTGCAAGCGCACATACGACACACATACTAGCTGGTACACACATACACAGTAGACGATTACACACATTGTAATAAATAAGGAAGGTCGTTGCCATAGCAGCAGCCGCCGTTGGCGTCGTTGTATTTTTTTTCGTTTTTTTTTATTATTTCTTCCACCTTTTGTGTTTGTTAGTGCCGCTGCTGAGCGTGAGAATTCAGCACTTGAAGCTTAGTGCTCTCTCGTTCGTTCTTTGTGTGTCTCTCTCTCGGTTGTCTGCTCATTCAGCGCCGTTGATAACAAATCAGCTGTTTCGTGAAACACGCACACAAGCATACACAAGTCGGCAATAATTTACGAGCGTCCGAGTACTATACAAAAATGGGGAGGTGTGTCAGTGTCCGTGTATCGATGCTGTTGTGCTTGTGTGAGTGGGTTTGTGACTGTCTGGATATGTGTCTGTGTGTGAAGCTTTGTGAATTTGGCGTGCCCATTATAGTTGCCATTGTTGTTGTTGTTGAAGCATATGTTTTGTTTGCGTCGTAGTTGTTGTTGCTGTTGTTTGCTGACTGCCTGCTTGCGTGCTCAACGCCGAGTCGGCCGCATTACAGTTGATTATGGGCAGGTAAAGCGGAGGGGGTTCCAATTTTAAATTACCAAACTGCTCAAATTAAAGAAAATAGGTACGAGAAGACCGCAAGGTATGGCAAAGAGAAACAGGAAATTGCCCAAGAAAATAAGCTATGGGCAAATTGAATCAACGGTAATTAGCTTAGGCGCTGGCACAGAATGGACACGAATACATATACATATACATATGCATTTCTCTTTTAAGACGCTCTTAAGGAAGAGCACATGAGTATGCACAAAGGTATTTTTTTGTTCCCTTGGAATTTAACCGTTGTATATTTTGTAAGTGTGTGGATGTATAAGCATAACAAAAGAAACTTACCCTCTCTCAAAACAGCCGGTCGCTCATTAAATCCAGCCCACATTTTCAGATTTCCTGCTGTCGTTCTAATCGCGCTTTGTCATCGCCTTGATAAAAAGCTAGTCCGTCATCATATCCATAACTTGGCTGGCCTTTCTACTCGGCAATCCCTCGCATCGCATCCTTAGATCAGCCCGTCCGAAACCTGTTTGCATTATTAAGTAACCGCTCAGCTCGGCTCGGCTCAGCTCATTCGAGTCGAAAGAACCAACCGGTTCGATCCATGGCTTCCTGTAATGCGCATTCTAAAGAAGAATCCCACAAAAAAGAGAAAAAAAGAAGAGAAGAAAAAAAATGCATGAAACTTTCGTTTTTTATTTTCACAAGCCACGACATAGTCGTTGTCGTTGTTGTTGTAGTTGTTACTGTTGTAGTTGTTGTTGTTGTCGTTTTTCTTGTTCTCTGTGGCGGTCGCTGTTGCTATCTCTGTCTCGCCTGGTCGCTGTGGTCGGTCGCCGTCTGTTTGCCTGGGCCCCGCTTGTTAATTCGAAATAAAAACAGGAAAATTTACTTTACAATCTGTGCTAAAATCGTAAATTTTTAGCTGGCACCGGCTTCGGCTTCAGCAACCCGGCAATCCGGCACTCAGGGGAGCGGCTCAGACTCCGCTGCGTACCGCCCGCCCGGCCCGGGGCAGGTAAGCTAATCCGCTTGCCATGGTCATGCCGATGACTCGCCTATTTGTTCTCGGCTCGACTTGTTTTGTTTGCCGTTCCACGTATTCTGCGCTTGGGCTTGTGCTTGGGCTCGGGCTCGGGCTCGGGCTCTCATGCCTAGGCTGTTATCTTTTCTTATTTAATTTTTTGGCTGCCATTGCGCCTTCTAATCTTTCCAGCAATATCGTCACGAGTCCGCAAAACGCGCTCTTCCATTCCAGAGCCGCTCTCTTCAATGCTTTTTTGGCGCTCATCTCTGTTCCTTTCCAATTGCAGGGCAATTCGCTTGCAACTGCGAGCTTTCGGTGATTATGTTTTGCACGTCCTCTTTGTGCGTTCATTCCATTCTCTTGCAGAGGCTGCGGCTGCGGCTTAAACCGTTGATTGATGCGTTTCCCATTCGGAATTTATGCCATGGACTATTTGGGCGAGCGAGCGCTAAGCAATTCATTTTTCAAGGCGCACACACACACACACACGCACAGACGTTCATCCCCTCCAGCTGCGCAATCAGCAGCCGAGATCGAAGCGTGCGATACTCAGGAAACAACAACAACTATCTTGAGGAGCTGGAAAGCGAACCGCTCGCACACTCCAGTTGGAGATCGCGTTCGTCTCGGACACGACGTCGAATGCATCTAAATTGCTAAATACCTTTTTATGGTTAGTGCTGTGAGTTGCCCCCCCTTCCCCTTCCAGTTGCCCCCCCTACCAGTTGCCAGTTGCCAGTTGCCTGCATCAATTTAACATTTTCAAAATGTATCTTTGTATCTTGGTGTGGGCTTCGCAGAAGTCGTTCCATAGTAATGTATTGTATACACTCTTGCAACAGTCGACAGCTCCTTACTGATTCATCATGGCCATTTTTGTGGACTGCTGATTGCTGGGCACACATTGGCATCTTTTTAATAGCCCCCACAGGCCCATCGGGAATTATTCATTCTCATTGTATTCCGCATTCGCATTCGCAGTCGCGTTCGAAGTCGCGTTCGCAATCGCCCGATCGAGTTATAAACAATTTCTGTTATTTTTGTGCGCTTTTTCGCCTGTTTTTCCCTCTCTCTCTCTCTCTCCCTTTTGTTTTGGACTTTAAATTATGCAACTAATTGTCAGGCATGTGAGCTATTTGGCTTCCAAAAACAAGTTCCATTCCCCCCCTTTCCCATCCCCTCTCTCCCTATGCCGTGACAGCTGTCAAATGCATAATTAAACTGACCTTCGACGGACCAATCAAAAAGCGAGGACCTCGAGACAGGGTCTCCACAAATTGCAGTTATAATAGTGCCACATCAAAATAAAAAAATAAATAAAAAAATTCCTAAATATTTGGCCGTGTGGTTAGCTCTGTTTTTTCTTCCAGTCTCATTCTCATTTCATTTTTTAATTTTTTCCATTTTCCATTTTTATTGCAAACGCTATTAAACGAATTCCGTTGAAATACCTTTTGGGAACAAACCGTTGCCCGGAATGTCGTTGGGTTCGGCCGCTTTTTTTATACCCTGGTAAAAAGGGTATATTGTATTTGTGCAAACATATGTAACAGGCACAAGGAAGCGTCTCCAACAGCCGAGTCGATCTAGCCATATCCATCTGTCTGTCTGTCCGTCCGTCCGTCCGTCGGTCCGTCCGTCCGTCCGTCTGTCCGTATATGTTAACGCAAGGATCTCAGAACCTATAGGAACTATAGCTGTAGGTCCTCCTAGCCAGCAAACTTAACATTTAGCTTCTAGAATAGTATACACGGATGAGGTATCTTTTAAGGAAGGAGATGGTTCAGGGTATGCCCTAGTCGTGCACTCCCGACTAGAGCTTTCTTACTTGTTTTGCTTTCCTTCACTCAAAAAGACGACCCTGACATCACATTATATAGTTATATAGCTTTGGTTATTTGAAGAATTTTGTTTGTAGCCCAATAATTATGTGTGTGTAGAATAAAACTCGAGATAATATCCCATTTTGAATGATATATTAGACTCTGGCGCGGATCTCTCTCTCTCTCTCTCTCTTTTTCTTGATGGACTTTTTAATAATATATTTCGAATACGAATTGATGGCTCATCATTTAATCACCCTTTCTTTGAGCTACTCGGGACACTCCCTAGAAATTCAACTGCACGCACAGCTGAGCCGGGGCTGAGCCGAGCCGAGCCGGGGCGAAGGCCCACCTCGGAGACCCTCTGGCTGCCTATAAAGATAATATAAAAGCCCAGCTCGTATATTTAAAATAATTTCAAAATAATAACAGTGCCCCTGTGCCGGCACGGACAGTCCAAACAGTCCAGACAGTCCACAATTGCCATAATCTTGCCTTGGCATTGTACAACAAGTATTCTATACACTGAGAAAAAAGAAGTACACGCAAACGTGCATTAAGTCCAATTTGTAGATACTTTGCTGGAGTATTTACACAATGTTTAGCGACTTTCTGTTGCTATCACGCAAATACGTAGATACTTTTACACTCCAGATACTTTACACTTCAGATACTTTTCACTCAGCTACAGTGCTAGATACAGATACATTTGTCCGCGTGTTGCGAACTTGTATCTGATTTGAAACCTGGCAATGCCGGGTAGTTAACATTATTTAATAAGAAATAAAGTAAAGTATTTTCAAGCAGAGATTTTTCTTTCCTTGGTAATGGACACAAAACTTACTTGGGATAAATTCGCAGATACTTTAGACTCAAGATTCTTTTCATTCAGATACAGTGAAGCTCCGCGGGATGTGAATTTGTATCTGCCCAAAAATAGTGCGTTTTGTTATCCTGATATTTGCCAAGAAATAAAGTTGAATATTTTTAAGCTGAGATTTTTCTTTATTCTTATTCTTTCTTCCGCATCTTGTTAAACGAACTTTTTCTTGGTAATGGAAACAAAAACTAACTGTTACTTTGGAGAGTTTTCACTGTCCTTCACAGCCAGATACTTGCTGGGAACAGTTGGACTGCAGTTATTAACAATGTATGGAAGGGGGGCAAGACAAAAGGGAAGAAGAAGAAGCCCTCCAAAACTGTCACTTGCAATGGAAACGGGGGCTGTGTCTGGTAAATGGGGGCTTTTAGCGCTAACTGTTCCTTATTTTTTTGTAGCTTTTGTATTTTTTTTCGTGTGCGTTATTTAGTGGCCCGGTTGTTGGTACGGGCGCAATATTTTATACAAATTGTTGGCAGTCGTTATAAGGGTCGCACCTGCCTCGAGGGAGAGAAGTGCACACACACGCACACACGCACACACACATGGCACGTATCCGGGGGATTTAGGCGGTGTGCGAAATAAAAGGAAGGAAAACGGAGCTGAGCTGCCTTTGCATACGGAGCGCGGCTGTCGGGCAATAATTTAGCATAAATTGTCCAGGCTGTCGAGATTAATGTATCTAATGACCTGATTTGCTGATTTACAGTAATTTCCAGCTTATAGACAGGCGCACACACACACACACACACTCGTTCGCTTTACCTGCAGAGATACGAGCACTTTTTGTTTGCCAGGCATTTCCAGGAAGTGTGCACAAGATACACAAAAGATACGACCAGCAAGTCCAGGCCACGCTCTGCCAGCGAATGGGCAGATACACAAATCTTTATAAGCACGGCCCAGGCCAAGCTGCGCTCCGTTGCCCGCCCGGACTCATGTTCAGCTCGCCGGCGGAAATGAATTTGCAGTCATTAATCATGCGTCCAATAGGATTTGCAACCCACCCCCCTAATACCCCGCTGCCCATAGTTATATTTCTCTAGTTTTTTAGATGCCACTCGACAAGAATATGTAAGAGCCAAGGCGCAGACCCATAAATGCAGGAAAGGCAACTAATGTGCTTAGCAGCTGGAAAAGTTCCTCTAAAAAATACTCCAACTATTCTTTTATGTACTTAAATCAAGTTCAAATGCAGTCAAAATTCATTTGATACTTTATTATTATAGTTATAGGTAGGTTCTAGGTATTCCCCAGCATTGGCCGAGATCTTTGAAATTGAGAAACCAATCGGAACGTAAGCAAAAAACTTTCATGCAAACGTTTTCCGCCAATTTACCACTGTTGCGGGTGAAATTTCATTAATTGTAATGTAGAAAATACTTAAAATTTGAACAAAGATCTTTGAAAATGAGTTTAAGGCCGAGCAGATGGTAAACAAAATAGTTGCATACAAACGTTTCTCACGATTCTTCCACACATGCGGGTGGAATTTCCCGAATCACGTCTTAGCAAGCAACTTCGTCATATAAGGCAACTGTAGTGAAAATTTCAGCTTCGTTTTGGGCTGTGAATTGGTCATCAAATAGTCAGTCAGACCGAATAGTTTTATATATATAGAGATTAAATTTAAGTTATACTTTAACTCGAATCTTGAGACAGCTTATCTATCGAGCACTGTCAGTTCTTAGCCAATTTTAAGTTCTCTTTCTAAGTTGCTTTGTTCGATTTCTAATATAAACACTTTTTAAACCTCAAATCCCAATTATGGGTAGCCCTTTTGCTTGACTGTTTGCACGTGGTAAATGTTCTACTGGGGTTCACTGTACTGTCTGCCCTTATGCAGGCAACAGTTTGCGATTGATAAGCGTATTTTGAGAAGGGGTTTCATCAGCTCTAAATTGGCATTCATTCGCACTTGGACGCACTCTCTACAAAGCGCCCCTATATGAAAACGAACCCCAATTCCCATTCCCATTCCCATTCCGATTGTGATTCCGATTCGAGAATCGAATTCAATGCGGCACTTGAGACGCTGCGCAATCGAATGCCTGGCGATAATTTGCACACGCAGCTGGCCGTAATATCCTGCATCTATTTATCTTGCTGGCCACCCCTATATATAGAGTATAAATTAAACCCTTGAGTGCGATATTGCGGCTCAAGTGCGAAACCAACGAGCCTTAAGCTTCATTTGTTTTTTTTTTTCGTTTACGTATTTTGTTCTCGTTTTTGCCGAAACGGAAATAAAGCATAAAAGTTACTTTTGGATGCTTAATGATAAAGTGGAACTTCTGCGTGTGTGTGCTAGTGTGCGTGTGTGTGTGTGTGTGTGAGACTGTGGCATTGTTCGCTGCCACGCCCCATGCACACAAACGGCCCGAGGGCCGTCGGTTTTTGCGTATTTTTGCACGCTCAGCGCAAAAAGAAATTCCCAAATGCCTGCGAAAGGAAAAACGCATTAATTACGCTTTTCAGCATAATAAAAAACATAGAAAAAAAAAAAACAGAAGAGAACAGAACATAACGGAACGGAACGGTTAAAAGGAATAATGGCCAGCATCGAGTGCTGGGACCCTTAACCGGATTCCCGTGAATAGGGTGAGTTTCGGGGTAGGAGGCATAACCGGGTTCCATTCTAATCGAGCTGGTTTACCGGTTGATTCTTCCAGAACTAGTTCAAATGATTCAAATGCAGCTGGCACGCTTCGAAATAAAGCGAAATGAAAACCGGAAGCAAATAAATGAAAATAGTTCGACAGTTTCCCAATTAACCAGAGCAATGATAAAACCCAAAAGCGAGAGGCCGAAAACACAAATTGTCTTTAAAGAGAGAGAAAGAGAGGAAGTGAGGGAGAGCGAGTGCGAGGGATAGGGGAACGTAAAAAACCAAATACCACAAAAACAAGACAAAAAGAAAAAAGTTAAAATTATGTCCATGCTGCAACTGTCGCTAATTGCTGGGTCAGGGGTTGAGCCCGCACGGGGTTCGGTTGCCCAGGAAGTCGTTCAAAATCAAGCGTAACGAAATAACTTGGCCCTCGGGCCGTCGCCCGTCGCCCGTCCGCCCTTCCCCGCCGAGAAATGCTGACAGTTGGCCGTAGACCACAGCCAGACCAAGTCGGGAACCAGGGCTGGCCAGGGCAGGGCAGGGCACGGGATAAGAGGGGAGGCGGCGGCGAGCTCATTAGCATTTTTTTTGCTGGCTGTTGCTTTATGTACCAAAAAACAAAATAAAAAAAGAAGAAATAACCATGGAGTCGGCAGTTGCTGCTTGTTTATTTTTTCTCTTTTGTATTATTGATAAATTATGCAGTCGCACTTGCGGCCTGTAAATCGTTTGATAGCACGCAACTTGGCTAACGGAAAGTGCCAAAAAAAAAGAGAAGAGAAATACAGCAAAAAGCCGGCCGAAACATATACGACTATGTAAATTAAATGTCTGTTAAAAGGGTATTTGTTTTGTTGGTAATAAAACATGTCGTTTTTTTCCGGGGCTTGGCAAATTGTCAGAGAGACTCAGCCACATGCAACTTTCTTAATGATTAGAGTTGCCAAGTAACAAGCATTCATTTATGCTAGAGTTGCTTAGACTAGTTCAGTTCACTAACTAGTTCTAGTTCACTTCACAAAAGTAGTTCATTTACTGAGTTACTTTAAAGTTCAGTTGTTTATTGGAATCGCGGAACTTGCCAGCGAAGGACTAGCCTTTCAAAACTACTGAATGATCCCTGGACTCAAATGAACTAGTAAGCCGTTTGAGACTCAGTTCACTTGGGAAAGCTTCAAAAAAGTGCCTAAATAGTTAACTTCTTTATTGAGGTTATACAATCTAACGGTTATTTGAATAGATAAAAACGTTTTTGACAGTCAAATGAACTAGTGAACAATAATCTGGAATGCATAATGAAATGGAATAATACGGAATGCAATTATTAGTTTAATTGAACCAGGCCATAATGGTTCAGGTTAGCTGTAAAACATTGTTATAATTTATAGTTTTTCTGACTTCTTTATTTCCAACATCCGTTTAAGTTATTCATTTAACATCCATTATCTTTCGGCTGGAACTCAAATGAACTAGTGAACAATAATCTAGAATACAGTTCAATCATTGCAGATATTAGTTCAAATGAATTAGGCCCAAGTATTTCGGGAAAGCTCTTATATAGAATGTAGACTTATAGTTTTTCTGACTTAGATAGTTCCAACTCTGATTAGGTTTTTTATTTCATCCTCCATTATCTTTCGGCTGGAACTCAAATGACCTAGTAAACGCTAATCGGGCAGACAGTTCAATCGGTTCACATGGGCCTAAACGATTCGGTATTGCTCTAATACAGAGTACATTTAATTTTTACCAGCTTTATTGTTTTTCGACCCATTTATTTTCGACTCTTGTTTCAGTCCATTGTTATGGAATATAATTATGCCTCAGCTTCAAAGCGACTGCAGCTCGCCTTCAGCAACGGATATCTAAGAAAATTGCAAAACATGCCACAAGACAAGAACAAAGGCCCGATGGGATTGATGGGGAGGTGGAGGAGTGGAAGGAGGGGGCCTTTTCAGTCGGCCCTGAGATAAGTGCACGCAGAATGAGATATTTTACGGAAATGATTGCAGTGACTGCGACAGTTGAAAAGACTCTACTCAAATGGCAATCCCAATTCCAATTCGAATCCCCAATCCCAACCTCTTCTTCTTCTTCTACTTCTCATTCTCCTTCTTCTTCTTGAATGTGCAGGTTGCTCTCTGGGTTGGCTTTTCATTAGGGGCGCCCAGCAACGCCCTTTTGTAATTCAAGCCAGCGCCACGTGCCATAAATTTTGGCTTTAAATGGAGCATGCCCAAAGTGTAGCCTGTTAGCAGGGTGCCCGGCAGCCGCCCCGCAACCCCCCGCAAACCCTGTCCTAATGTTTCATGAGCCACGTTATCTCACAATAAATTGCTGTCTTAGTTTGCGGGCAGTTACACCCCGCCGCGGTGCGGGGCCTTGAGTTTTCGTTTTACATTTTCTCGTTTTCCTGCAACCTAGTTAAAGTTTTTCCTCTGTCTGAAATTAATATTAATTTGGAGTGTGTATTATTATTTAGCCTGGCAGCGCAACTTTGACGTCGCCGACATCTTATTAAATATGCGGCCAGGCCAAATTCAAAAGTCTACAGCCGGAACCAGAACCAGAACCAGAACCAACGACAGCAGCAGCATGGAACCAGAGTTTGACTAGAGCCAAAGTTTGACGACTTTGTTGAGCTTCGCCTTTTCATAATGAAATGTAATTAAAATTTTATTGCCTGAGATTCTACGACTTGGTTGCTGCATTCCTCGCCAGGTTAACTGTCAAAACTTTTTAACTAGAATCAAGCAAAGGGTGGCCAGGTATTTATTTTGTTAGATTCTTTGGAGGCCTTTAGAAAAGTTTTAAGGATTCCCACTAATAGAGTGTTTTATAATACATAGAAGAACCTAAAGTATATATAGCACTTCGTTTGCTCTTGTAATTCTCAACAAGTTAAAGCTTCGATCAGGCAAAAGGGCATTTGCAAGTTTTAAATGGATTTCAATTCAATTACATTTAAAAGTTAACGTACTTGCATTTTCATTTGCATTTAGATATTAAATTCCATTCGTGACTTGTTCAACATTTTTCACATCCCAAAGGCGAACAGATATAATTTTTCCCAAAATAACCGCTGAAAGCCCGGGCTGACCCCGCCCGGAACTGCCAAACTTCATTTAAATAAGCCACCGCCGTGAAATTTTATATAAATTTTGGCAACTGGCGTCGCTTCGTTCGACATGTCCGGCCGAAAAGCAGCTAACAAAATTGCAGAGCCACGTAAATATTCTATAAATTTTTATGTGCAACTGTCTGACAGTCTGTCGGTGTCTGGCTTTGGCCTAAACTTTGCCCCTGCCTCCCCCCTCCCCTCCCAGGCCATGTTCAATTGTCTGCCGTCTGTTCAAATGCCTGGAACGCCTCTGTGTTGCGGCAGGAGCTGGCAACTGGGAGCTGGTAGCTGCGAGCAGGTATTACGTCTGCTTCTTGCCAAAGCGATTCCCATTGCCATTGCCGTTGCCAACTTTCGTTTTGGCTCTGACGTTTCACGTAGTAATTGCCGCTCTGATGTAGTTTTCAGTTGTAGTTCATGTGCGCTCCTCTAGCCGCTCGCACCCCGCTCGCAACGTACACTTAGAGAAAAGACCCATACTTTTAGTAACAACCAAAATATCTAAAAGCAAGACTTAAGCGTAAGTTTCCAAGAGATTTTAGCCTGTAATCGAGCAAAGTTTCGCTTACTTTAAGCATACAAATGCTTGCTTTAAGTAGCTTTTTGCTTAACGAAGCAAATTTTCTTTTTTTATCTCATTTTATAATGGAAATTGGAGCGAAGACTGCCAAAAATAGTATGAAGAAGGGATATATTAATTGTAATCCAGCTATACTAGAACTTGATATGATGTTTTTCTCTGAGTGTATCGTTGCCAGGACAAGGCTCTACTTGTAGCATGTGTACGAGTATGCGTGTAAACACCTTGTCTGGGCCCGCCTGTCTTGCGGCCATTTCATTTGCACAAATATTTCGCAATTTGGCAGTGGATGTTTCTACTGCTGCTGCTGCTGATATTTCTACTGCTGCTGCTGCTGTTTCTACTGCTGCTGCTTGTATAGAAGATATTTTGGTTTGGCTGTGCCACCCGTTGCCCCGCAAGGCAAGGCAATTAGCCATGGGCCTGGGCCATAACTTTCCTGGCAACAGATGAAAGGCCGTTCTCTCTCTCTCTCTCCCTCTCTCTCTCTGTCCCAGCCAGTGCCTCTCTCTTTTTCTCGACAATCGACAATCGCTTTCAGCCTAGAAGTTCGGCATAGTTAACGGCCATGATAAAAGGCTCCTGCCGGGAGAGTCGTGCTGGCTGAGATCAAAGAGGGACATCGATTAAAATTCCATTGGAAATGTTCTTGAAAATGTGTACAAATTCTCAAGAAGCTGCAGCTGAGGCAAGCTTCCAAGGAAATGCTTCCAAAAAGAAAAAAAAAACAGATAAAACACAAAAGAAATCTGAAATATGAGTTGGCAAGAGGCAAAAATAAGTGAAATATTTAAAGCAAATTATTATTTTCTTAATGTATTTGCACAAAATTCTCACGAGCAGCACACAGCAAAAAGTTGGCTCGAAACGACCGCGCAATACTCTGTT
Source organism: Drosophila kanekoi (assembly GCA_037075305.1). Classification (NCBI taxonomy): domain Eukaryota; kingdom Metazoa; phylum Arthropoda; class Insecta; order Diptera; family Drosophilidae; genus Drosophila; species Drosophila kanekoi. The sequence continues at coordinate 384,859 of JBAMCE010000011.1, read as the reverse complement.
CGCAGTTCTTGATAACTTGAAACAAACTACTAAAAATCTATATACGAAAGGGATCTAGCTCTCCCTTCATCCCCTTTTCCATGGGATGTACACGTCATTTCTGGCATCTAGTAAAAACACTTTATCGACATACTGTACATGAATTTTGTTGCTCTTTTTGGGCTTTCTATCTTTACAAATTTACCTTGGCAACCTTTTTTAATAATTTGTTTAGGCAAGTCAATTAATTTTGGTTCTGGTTCAAGTGCACTTAATGTTCTGTGTCTGTGTGTGTGTGTGTGTGTGAGTGTGTGTGTCTGCTCGTCTGTTTCTAAGGCTACCCTTCAAAGAGCCAACCCCGAACTACAAACACACACGCACACACACACACACACATACATGCAGACAGAATATGCCAAAGTATCGGGCCAAAATATCAACTTGAACAGTTAACAGCAGGTGGCTGACAGCAGCGCAGTAGCAGCGCTGCAGCAGCGCAGCAGCAGCGGCAGTGAAAAAGTTCTCGTTCGTCCAAATTGAAGTTAAAAAGTTATCTTGGCCCAAAAGACGGGCCCCAACTAGTACGCCCGAGTGGCTAAATTCATTTGGCAGCAAAATGCAAATTATTACAACTGACTTTTCATTTTATTTGCCATCATATCTTTTTCTTTTCGGCTGCCTTTCGACTGCTTCTTCCACTCGGCTTTCCTTTCTGTATTTTGCAACTGTCTGAAAATTATTTACTTGGCTGAAGGCAGCTGCCCCCCGCACCCCGCCCCACATTCACAGTGTGTGTGGGAAATGCTGAGGGTTGCTTCCCTGCAAGTTTTTGCATAACTTTACTTGGGCATAATTTTCACCGTCTCCCGTAGCAGAAGTGCGGGGATGGGGAAGAGAGGGGGGCAACTTCCGTATGTATTCGCTTATGATTTGCTTTTGCTCTGATAAACATAAAGATATCAGCTTGGATTTCTGTATGAGGGAGCTGTCTCTTTATAAATTATACAGCACACACACACACACACACACACACTCACACACATGCACACAGTTAGCTGTCTTTGAAGGGGTTGCTCAGCTAAGGGTCGTGGTTGGGCGATAAGGCCTGCACTTTGATACGTGTCTTGCATTTTCTCATGCCGCCCGCAATTGTCATGTAAATCAATGCAACTGGCCCCCAGACACAGCTACAGCCACAGTTCGTCTCCCTCTTGTCCCTCGCTTCCAATCTTCAATTTCCATAATCATTTATAACAAAAACAAGCGAAGGTTTCCCTGCCTGCATTTCGCGCTTAAACGAAACCAATTGAAGCGTAAATCTTGCACGTCTCAGAAGAAACGAATAATGAGCTCTTGACAAGGGCAACAGAATGTATCTCTTGGAAAAAGGTATATGCATCACAAGAAAGACGACGCACCGAAGATTAGGTACCCTTTCCTGTAGATTATGGGCATCCGATTTGACAGATTAAGCCTCTATGTTATGGGTATTCGATTTGATATCGATTTCATATCCGATTTGCAGAAGAGTATGGATCCTCGCAATAGCTGATAACACTCAGATATCTGGCAAATAGTAGTAATAAGTTCTCCATAAACTTCCAATTTTCTTAAATTTAAAGTTCTTTACAATAACTTCTTTTTCGACCAATAGTTCCTATGCCTCTTGTAGATTATAGTAGACCTTTCCAGCAGATTTCCTAACTGCTCTAGAGTATACTTATTTACTTTACTCAGCGTAGCAAAACTATAATAACCCTCCGCAAGGGTATAAAACATGGAATGAAACGGATATTTTATAAAAGTATCTAAAACATTAGCAATACATAAGGCACATCTGGTTCCTCGATTAAGTATAGCTCAGAATTTGATTCAAAATATGCCGTTGAGCAAATGCAGACGGTAAATGGAATGGAATTCACCGTGGCAGTAAGAAATTTAGAAGGAAATACTTTTGTATTGATTCGTGACGCGACTTTATATCGATTTTCATTTAACATTTTCATGTTCATTCCCTTGACTACAGCTCACATGGGATTCCCGGCTTGGGCTTGGGTTTCAATTAAATCGCTTTAAAGTAACCCGAAACGCAGCACAATTTATTGATAGCCAGTCTCGGTCTGTGTGCCAGATCAAATCCCTCTGTGCGTACCTTGCCTGTGGCCAGTTTTTCCAGCTCGTAATTGATGTGCGCGATTTAAACGCAATTGATAAGCAGGCCCAGACCCAAACCCAGAACCGAACCTGAGACCCCGGCAATGGTCCATGTTATTTGGTCGTATTTCGTCAGCCAGGTCCGAGTCCCTCGCCTCATGTGTCCCTCTGCGTGTCCGTGCCAGTCCCAGTTTGTCCATTAAAAAGTCAGCAACTGTAGCTAATTAAGGCTGGCAAGACTCGAATCAAATTTTGGCGCATATCAAATTATGAGCACAGCTGGCAGCAATTGTTGCTCCTGCTTCTGCTCCTGCTCCTGCTGTTGCTGTTGGCAACTTGACACAAATTGATGGGCTGCCGGAGCTGGGCTGGGCGCAATACCACCAGGGATTCGTCTCGCCCTGTTTGACTAATTTCGCTGCGTTTCCGTTTTAATTACATAAATTCGCATTGGAATCAAAATAAATATAAATACGAGGCATATTTATGGCGCCCAACTGTAGCCAAGTACTCCGACCACATGTGCACATATTTGCTAAGGATTCTCAGTGACAATCGCCTCGTCCGTCTGTCCGTCCGTCCGTCTGTTTGCCTGGCTGCCTGGCTGCCTCTCATCTCAGCTCATCCCTTGCCACTTTTTGTTATGTTTGCCCATGCTAAGAGCTGATCCAAGCTGAGCTGAGCTGACCTGAATGCGACACTAGGGTCCACGACTCGGATTTCTCGGCCAGACCAGCGAGCAATTGAGGGATTGGCAATCTTAAGCCCCGAGACAGATGATACTATGCCTGGGTAGACGATTGCAAATGGAAAGTAAGGTGACTGGCATGAAAATGTAACTACTTAGTATATAAAGATTGCATGGGTCAAATGGTTGCATCCAAAAATGAATATTTAATAATTACATTTGGATAGCTGAATACACTCAAAGAAAAGATAATGCAACTTGTACTCAAGTCAAGTAATTAAGTCGGGTAGAAAACAAAATACTTTGTTAAAGCTCGAAGTTCCATTTAATCTAAGAAATGTTTCGTTTTCATTGAGCTGATTTTGTACTTAATCGAACATTTCTTTTACTGAGAACACTTTAGGCTTAACTTAAGCTTTACTTGTAAAAAGTAGATTCTACTTGAATACATTTTTTTTCTCTCTCAAAATCAAGAATGTTTCACGTTTATGAATGTTTCACGTTCAATTTATGAAGATTTAAGCTTGAAATGCACTTGAAATTTGAAAAGACTCTTAAAATCAGCAAAGTTTTCTGCTAAACTCCAAAATCTTTCCAGTGCCTGCCATCTGAAGCCTTCATCTTGGTGCACGCCCCATGGTCGCTACCAGGTTCAAGTCCAACAACAACAACAACAACAGAGGCAAATGCAAACTTGCCGCTAAGGCAGCGCTTAATGGACATTAGTTAGTCCAAAACCTGCTGCTGGCAGCGTGAAGGGGCACGAAACTCGGACTGAGACGGGGACGGGGACGGGGACTGGGACTGGGAATTTAAGCACAACTTTTCTGCTGAGCTGGCAAGCGCTGGGCTGCCGGGACTGTGTGTCGGAGTCTCGCTGGCTTTTGTTGTTTTTTGGTGTTGCATTTCGAGTAGAAATTTTGCAGTTTGGTAGCAATTTTGTTTAATTTCTTTCGGGCCAGCCGCACGCCTCGCACATAACGAGCGTTGTTAATTGTAACCATATACGATATCCACAGCCAGCACCCAGTCCCAGTCCCGGGCCCGGTCCCTGCCTCGCCCCTGTTAAGTGGCCAGTAGCGAGCGGTGCAGGGAGGAACGGGCAGCGGCAAGGGGGAAGGGGGATGTGGAAGCGCGTTTTGTTCGAGGCTGTGGCAAATGTGTCATTAGGCATGTTTCATGACCCTTTGTCATGCACAAATAATTATAATTTAATACACTTTGCTGCAGCAGGTTGCAACAGCAGCGGGGGGAGGGGGAGAGGAGGAAAAGAGGGTTGAGGGTTGAGGGATGAGGGGCAGCCCACCCTAAACGGCTGTGTAGAGATTTTTCCGAAACAGATTCGACACGATTTTAATACAAGCTGAAATTTTCCCTCGACATTGTCTGCGCGAGTGTTTGTGTGTTTGCGCGAGTGTGTGTGTGTGTGCGCGAGTGTGTGTGTGTGTATTTTTACGTTACTTTGTGCCACATAATTGCCGACAATTTGCTGAAGTTGCAGCACACGCCTGGCAATTACCCCAAGCCCTGGCGCAGTCGGGCACAGGATGTGTTTTAGTGCCCGACTCCAGGCAACTGGCTCTCCTCCCCCTCAAATCTGTCCCTCCCCACCCTAAGCCCAACCCAAACCCCTTGCCCTCCCCCACATGCGCTGTCTGCCGCTACTAATTTCCAGCTGGCTGCAGAATATGAAAAGTTTGTCTTGGCTAATTTGCTTTATGGCATTTTAATTGTATTTGCCCAACTTACGACTCGAAACTGAAACTCAAACGCAAAATGGTTACTCGGAACGAAGAGCTGGGAAATAGGAACTGGGAACTGGGAATTGCTGTCGTCTGCTTAAAATTTAATGAGCTTATGAATTTCTAACGAATCTTTCAATGCTGGCCAAGTGCACCTGGCCGCAGACCGAGTTCGAGTTTAGCGCATTCCCCAATTATTGATAATTTATGAAAGCAATTGAAGCTAACTCAACATGTGTGTTGGGCCCCGTTCGTGCGTCCGTCTGTCCGTCCGTCCGTCCGTCCGTCTATTTGCCTGTCTGTCTGAGTGCTTGAGGAGGCCCCAATGGGTGCAAATATAATTCTTATAAATAGACAACAAAAGAGACCCTTGTCGACAGTTGGCAATCATCATCATCAACGTCGTCGTCGTCGTCGTCGTCGTCGTCGTCGTAGCCGTCGCCGCCAACCAACTAAATAAATAGAAACTCATGCCCAGTGCCAGTTCTCGGTTCCCAGTTTTCCCAGTTCCAGTCCCATAAACGCTTCATGGATAATATGTATGTACACTTGGAAATTTGTGAGTGCAGCACTTGAGTTAGAATTCCTACTTAAAATATTCAAGTGTGTTTTTAAGCGTGCTAGAATTGAATTGTCTTTTCGCATTTCCAAAGCTCAAACTAGTTGGGAATTTTAACTGGAAAAAGTAAGTCAAGCGAGGCAGACTTCGCTTTGTGTGTGTACTTGTAATTAGAAATTGTTTTGTACATTTGACCAAATGCTCAAATTGTGTTCTTTTTCGCTGAGTGTGTGCAGCGACAGAGACGCCAACGACGACGCCTTTGGCTTTGGGTAGTTGCCTTCAGTTGCCGTCTCGAGTATCACAAAAACAAGTCAATACAACGCGCTAATGAAACCAAACAAAAACATTAAATGTTATAAAAAAAGAAGAGAAAAAAACATGAAAATAAAATACATTGCATTGTATGGAAAAGTTGTTTCACAATAAATAGACGCATAGATGGGCATGGAAACATGTTCATAAATATTTGTTGCCAGTTATATGTATGTATGTATGTATGTATGTTGATACAAATGGTTCGGATCGTTCGATTGATATTAATGTTGATGTTGATTTTGCGCGGCAGCGGCAGGGGGGCGGGGGGCGACAATAGAAACCCGAACAGGCAACAGACTTGACACGTTTCCAAAGAATATTTGTTTGCTGGCCATAAAATACTCGAAATAATATGCGAGCGGCTTTTCGTTTGAACTAGTTCAGAGAATTAAGCTCACGGAACCAATTCATAACCGTTTGACATTGAACTAATTCGAATGCAATGAACAAGTGTTAAATTCAGTACATAAACAAGGGTTAAATATTATAAATAGTTGATTGCTACTGAAAACAAATGAAATGTCAGCAAGTTTATAAAACGGCTTCTTTCCTCCGACTAAAAATAGAAATAGATAATTAAGTAACTAACTACTTGAGAACTGAACTAGTTTCTTCTAGATTCTAAATTGGCATAATTAAACAAGTTTTTGCCTTTAAACATAACCTGGCGATGGGTAAGAAAGTAAATACAGCCTCTAGTTTGGCTTATCATATAAAGGCACCTGTTCGCTTCTCTCGCTTCCACTTACCACCTCGAAAGAAATGTGTTTTTTTTCTGTTCTTCTTCTAAAACCAAATGCATACAATAAATAGCGCACAATTAACAAGTTTCTAGTGATTTATGCCGACGCGTCGGGTCGCCTGTTTTTCAGGGCAAGGTTTTATGGCACCCCAACCGTGCCGCGAGACAATGCAGCAGATAAGTTTTACGAGGCACTCTCACTGCGCCATATGTTGCCCGGTCGAGAGGACGGCTCAAAGAAAGAAAAAAAAGGGAACAGTACGCTTTACCTGAGGGTCGACTGGCCCTGTCCCTGTGCCCGTGCCTGGCCGTGCTCGAGCTCTTCTGGCCCTTTTACGATCGTGTGTAATTAAAAGATTTGGTAAAAGGCGTTAGGCATGCGCTCGACAGCCTTGACAGCCGGCCGTCCCAGGGCTCATTAAAGCCGTAAAGTCAATAGAGAGAACGGGACAGAGAGAGAGGGAAAGAGAGAGAGAGATGCTTCGCCTCGAAAGGATTGCCGGGCCGGAGAGTCTTGTCATTGTTCGTGTGAAATTCAATTTTGATTTGTGGCAATAAAGTTTTTGGCCCGTCATGGCTATTGATTTTTAATTTCCAGCTAAAGTTTTCGCCATACTCTCTCTGACAGTTTAGCCGGAACTTTTCTAATTGCTGGCACACCAAGTTCTTCCACCCGCCGCCCGCTGCCCGCTCCCCCTTCGCTTCGGGCAGGTCTCCTTCTATTGTGCGTGTACGTTCATAATTTTGCAGCTGGGCGGACTGGCGGACTGTCGGACTGGCTATTGAACAAAGCAATATTTGCTCAAGTAATTTTGGTCCAAAAACTTCCTCGTCCGCCGCCACGTGACCACTTGAGCTGGGCTGCCCGGAGCCGGAGGCGGAGGAGGAGGAGCGCAGCTCCAAGAAGCTGAGACTGCAGTTTTTGACTTTTTTCTCTTCCTTTTCTTTTTCTTTTTTTTTATTGTCGCTTTTGCCAGTGATTTCCCAGCCACGTACTTCAGCACGTAGCCAACTTTAATCTCTGCTCGTTCGAGCTGCTTCTTTCTATCTCCCTCTCTCTCTCTCGCTCTCCCTCTCTCTTTCTGGCCACTAATTTCGCCTTAAAAGCAGAATTTATGTGCGCACAGCATTTTGCCCTAATACGAAATCAAATAGTATTTTTTTTGTGAGCCATGAAAATGGGAGAAAAAAAAGATATAGATTCGCGCTGCATTCTGTTTGGCTGGGCTCATCTTGATTTATGGCCAGGATGTTTGCGCCATTCGCACCGACATTGGAGACGCCATTATTTTGCGTATTTATACAAATGTTTTCAGCTTCCAAGCACACACACACACACACGCCACACACACACACATGTGTGTGTCCCTGCTGGCTCTTATAGGCATCTATAAATCAATAAATGAAATTTACACGCATATTTTGTGTTACGTGTTGGAAAATTTGTCCAGGCCCAAGAACAATATCGGGGCGGGTTTTTCTTCTACAGGGGGTCGGGGACTGGGGACTGGTGCATATTTGAATGGCTTGTGCCTGGCAATGTTTGGGGCCAAGTGCCTCAAGTGATTTGCCGCAAACTTTGCGAAATATTTACACACAAAAGGGGCGTTGCCATGTGTTCGACCAAAGTCAAAAACTTTTATGCTGCCAAGTCATCTGCCATTGCAAGCAGTTTATTGATAAGTTTTTGTTCTTACTATGAAAGTACCAAAGCAAATACCCAAATCAAATTCTATGTGCAGACATATTTTCACAAAGGGGGCAGACGTATTCATATGCCCGCACAATACCTTGAATTGCTTTCGAAACAAATAACTTGTGCACTTTTGAAAAACCCAAATCAAAGTTGTGCAACTGATTATGAGAATCGCATAGAGGACTGCTCGGCTAACTCCAGGAGCAGCTGTTTGCGAAGGAAACCAACGTTAGAATAGATGTGCTTCCGGTCTCTTTCAACTTGCACACACTCAATTACTTGGTTCAAGTTCTATACAAAGTGATTGCTGATATAAAATGAATTATTTTGAGAATCGCATAGAGGACTCGGGACCGGGCAGTCAGGGTAACCCTCTAATCGGAGCAGCTCTCATCATTTGACACCAAAAGAATTTTTAATTAAGGCCGTGACAACAAAACAAAATAAAATATAATATAAAAAACTAAACTGGAAGCTGCTGGCAGCAGTTGCTGCCGTTGTCGTTGCTGCTGCAACATCAGCAGCATCAGCAAATGGCAATGAAACGATAACAATAAAAAAATGCAGCTATGGCCATAGAGATATGCGAGATACGCGCGAGAGATACGAGCGAGAGATATATGGGCCTGCAATGAGTACGAATATGAGTTTGCGTTTGAGTGAGGCTCTGGATATGGGCATGGGGCACTGAGGCAGCAGGCCCAGAATGCACATAAAACTTGTCGGCATTGTAGTCGCCGTGGCAGTTGTTGTTGTTGCTGTGGTTGCTGCAGCAGAAGGAAGCAGCAGCAGCGGCAGCGGCATAAACAACAATGTCATCAACATAATTGTATGTCAAGTGAGCGCAGTGAGAAAAACTGGGGAGGGGACAATGCCATAAAAAGTAAAATGACAAGATAGAGACAGGGCGAGTAAGTGCGCGAGAGAGCGAGAGGGGGTAGGGGGTAGGGACCACTCGAGACCATGACGAGACAATGCAATCAAAGGAGCCACAAAAGAACTTAGGGCGAAAGCGGCAGTGAGGGGCAGTCGAGCGAGCCATGAATGAATGACGAGTGCTGCATACGCAATATTAAGCCATCGGTAGGCGCATTGCCTGCCTTTGCGCAGCGAGCATATCGATGGGTAGACAAGTCCTCTATGCAATTCTCATAATCATTTTCTACATAATCGCCATAAATTGGTAGATAACGGTTGCAACATGCTACAGAAACGGAAGTTGTATGCTTAATTTTACCTGCCCAGTTATATGATAAATATGAGGAGCATATTTCAAATCTTGGGTTAGGGTATTCGCTATTCGTTGCAATTGTTGCCCGCACTAGCTGCCCTTTTAGGTCTCCATATGGTGGGGCATATCGGCTTATATGTTGTGCTTAGACGATGCGGGTCACAGTCGTTTTGTTGATGACAGCAAACGCTGTTGGGGGTGCATTGGTGGGAAGGATGGAGAGTAGGGGGAAAGGGGGCGGCCTGAAGGTGGGGCACCTACCATCATTCGCTTGCAGTCATCATCATCATCATTCGGCAACCTCATCGCTGCAGTTGGCGTCATTGGTTTGTGTGTCATTGAAATGAAACGCCGGGCGACGCCTCTTGAGCGGAATTATTATTACCACTTATGGATGTATGTTTCTGAGTGTGTGTCTCTCTCTGTCTCTGTGTGTGTGTAAGCCATAACCATCAGAAGCCACGACCGCAGCCACAGCCGGAGCCGGAGCCGGAGCAAAAGCCAGGCCAGCAGCCATTGCCATATCCATTGTTTTCCCACTGCGCGACTTGGTTTGGTTTTGTTTTCTTGCTTTTTTTTTTTTGTTTTTAAAACTTTTTTCTTATGTTGTATGCAACTTTGTGTGCTGCCTGCACTCATTTCCACATGAATGCGCCAGCCATGACACAGGGAGGGGGTAGTGTCAGCAACAGGGCGGGCATATGGCCAGGGGTGGAGGGTGAGGTAAGCCACACAAAATGACATAAGCCGCAAATATATTTGAGAATTGCTGGAGCCACGCAAATACTACTGAATAAATAATTATTGGCGGGAGAGAGAGAGAGGGAGATTTCCTATAGCTAAGCACTTGAAAAACATCCAAGATAGTTTAATATCAATAAGGTGTGTGAGAGAGAAAGAGAGAGAGAGAGAGCGAGAGAGAGAGAGAGAGAGTGAGAAAGAGAGAGAGAGAGAGTGAGATAGAGAGAGAGAGAGAGAGAGAGAGAGAGAGAGATTTCCTATAGCTAAGCACTTGAAAAACATCCAAGATAGTCTTACATCAATAAGGTGTGAGAGAGAGAAAGAGAGAGAGAGAGAGAGAGACATTTCGAATAGATAAACATTCTTGTCAAACAGAGATATTTTACTTAAATTAAGTAAAGTGAGAAAAAAAGAGAGACACAGAGAGAACGAGAAAGATTTCCAATGTCTACACACTTGAAGAACATCTAAGAAAGTTGTACTTTAATAAAATGTGTGAGAGAGAGAGAGCGAGAGAGAGCGAAATTTTCTATAGATATACATTCTTATCAAACAGGCAGAGAATTTTTACTTTCATTAAGTAAAGTAGGGGAGAGAGAAAGAGAGAGAGAGAGGGAAAGTTTCCCTTGAGAAAAAAAGATACAGAGAGCGAGAAAGAGATTTCCTATATTTGTACACTTTTCTTGTTCTTGTTGAATTTTTACTTAAATTAAGTATCACAATAAGCCTAAGCCTGACAACATGGTTTTTTTTCAATACTATTCGTAATCCCAAAATTTCCCATCCAAAATTAACTTGAGCACGTTTTACGCATATTTTGTGGTTAAATCAAGTCACTTTTTTGTGTGTTTTCGATACTTTGAAATCCAGAATGATTCATACTTAATCCGAACACATTAAAAGAACGAATTGAACGTGAAATTTAACGAATTCCCGCCTCGTCATGCTAGTATTCAAATGGTCTTTCTTCATTGCGATACTACGAAATGAAAGTTTTGTGAATAGCCAAAAGCGGTTATCGGTGGGCGGGCAACTTTTAAAGAACTGCCAACAGTTTTCAATCTATATAAGAGAGGAATAAGACAAATCAAACTAGTTATTCAGCACACGTCTCTAAGCTATTTACAGAGTAAAAAAACTCAAGATCATTCTTAGCATTTCTTTTGCCCACTTTTGTCTACTCAAAGACAGACTGCGGCCTGTCAAGACGGGCTGCTCTATATAAGGTCGCCTCTCTATGGCATGCCCCTAATGTCCACTTAACAGCCTACTTAAATACATGCCATGCATATGAAACTGGACAGCAGCAACAACAACAACAACAACAACAACAATGGCAACTCATCAATGGCAGTCGGAGAATCGAGCACATTAAATGCCAACTTCACGTAGATGGCCACAGAACAATGCGCCGACAATAAATGCTGTTGATGATAATTAAGTCGATGATGATGATGATGATTGGGATGCTGATGATGATTGGGATGCTGACTTGTGCTTGAATATTGTCGTCTTGTGTCTTGGCTCCATTCGAGTCCAGCTATCGGCGAGCAGCTTATCGCAGCCCATCGCAGCCCGTTTCAAATTCCGAACGCAATTGTTAGTCATGCGAACTTTAATTACACAACGGATCACTTGGGTCTCGCCATGGAGACGACATCGTTGTCCGCCTCCCCCGGCTCCACCCCCAGCTCCTCCCAGCTTAGCTCCTTTCTCCACCCGCTGGTCTAGTCGAATTATAGGCCATGTGGACATGTGGGCTTGACTAAATGCGGCTCATTAAAGTAAATTACAATTTATGTTTGCATGTCGCATGTGGGCGTGGCATGCTCATCTCTTTGCCACTTCTTTTTGGCCATGTCAAGCAAGGGAGGGGTGGACTAGTACACACTGTAATTAATTTTGATTAACGGGCGAAAAGTTTTCGAGGTAACTTGCCACGCATTACTCATGCATTACGTGGCACGTATTTCTCTAGCTTTGAGGGTAGCTCGGATTTCCTTACGGCCCAAAAAGTTTACTTTTCACATTTAGGCTTTCAATTGTTAAGCCTGATAAATGTGTTAAATATGAATAACGAAAAATGAGAGGTTTCCATGGATTTAAAACCTTTGCAAATAGAAAGATGAAGGCGGACAACTCAGCGAATTATTATACCCCATGAAAGAGTATAAATATATGATATATGTGCACCTGGTTTCCCATTTTAGTTACTTGTTAATTAGAAGACAGTTTCCGATGACTCACCGGGCCTGTCGGCAGTATTTGCCGAGATCAATTAAGCCGCCCACAATGCAAATTGCCCCGTCAGCTGGTTTGTAGTGTACAATCTCTTGATCGCGCAGCTGGATAGGATAAGGGGTACAACCGGGGGCCAGTTAACCAGAGGGGTGGGGGCCAGTTAGCCTCATCCCCAACATGAGATATATGCAATGCTCGACTCGCGAGTCGCCACGAAAAATGATTGCCTACTTCGGTGTCATAAATTAAAATCTAACAAAATAAATCAATAAAGATTAAATCTTACGTGCACACAGACAGAGTGTAGGCATAATCCAGCTGGCTTTGTGTCTGTAGCTGTATTTGTAAATGTATCTGTATCTGTATCTGTATCTGTATCGGTATCTGTAATCCGTTGCCTCCTCTATTTGTATCTGTAACTAACAAAACGTGTGGCCGCATATATGAAAGCACCGCCATGTGGCATATTACGGCTATGCATGCACCGTGTGTACGCATGTATCTGCATCTGTGTTTGTATCTGTATCTGTATCTGTCTCTGTGCCTGTGTCTGTGTCTGTGTCTGGCAGCCCCTCGAAAACTACTTAAGTATTTAGGTCTCTGTGCGGCTGTCGCTTCGCATTTTGAATGCTGAATGGGTATTTAAATTTCATACAAATTCTATGAGCGCTTGTCTGGCCCCGACCCGGCCCGGTCCGGATCGGGGCTTGGATCGTGTTTGCTGTAGGCTGGCACAAAAAACAAAAACAAAAAAAATAAAAAACGACACCAAGCAAAAACAAAAAAGCAGTTGAAAAATGCAAAAGGCGGCAGTTCAATTCATTCACTCGCACGCACACTCACAGGCTCAAACCCATATTCACTTGGAGTAGACGTGCAGACTTTTAGACGGGCGGAAAGCCGCTTAAAGCTCTCTGTTCCATTCCCAACAACCACAACGCATCCGCATCCGTCGCATCCGTCGCCGGCAGCTACAACAACAACAACAACAACAACAGCAATAAGATATAGAAGTTGATAAAGAATGGATGCGCTTTAATAATACGCAAAATAAATAACAACAACAATAATCGAGGCCCGCCAGACAATAGAGTTTTAGAAAAACAGTTTTTTCTTCTTTTGCTCGCCCCTCGGGCTGTGCATAGAGCATGCAGAGAGTATCTTATAAAGGGCGCCCATTGTCAGACCTGACATATACCCGTAACTTAGAGCTTTGTAGACGATAATCCTCAACCGCGCAGAAGCTCAAAGCAGTTGAGATAATGCCGGACGGACAACTAAGTAAGTCGGCTTACTTAAACAAAAATATCTACATATGTCTAAGCGAAGAATATAATTCAGATCGCATTTCGTTTTTTAACACTTTGAATTGGGCAAGAGTCCAAAATTTAATGTCGAAAGATGGGAAAAAATAACTTTTTAAATTTAACTTTTGTGAATTTCTTCGATTAAGCATAAATACTTAAAAGTTATGTAAATTTGCGGACTCAAATATCGACCTTGTCACATTTGAATTCGATTTAAAATATTTTCTTTTTCTCAGAGTACAGCTGCTTACAGATATCTACGGGTGGTCCTTGAGCTAAGCGTTTTCTAAACTTGGAAGCTCAAGGCATTTAACTTTTGTTATTCCCACGCATAAATAACATATATGTATGTACATATATAAAGCGCATGGCTTGCATGTCAAGCATTTGAAGCGATTGTTTGACTTCCTGTCAGGTCTAAGAGGAACTCGCTTTATATAACATAATATGCAATCGCCACACCCATTACCCATTACCCATTGCCCATTGCTCCCTCCATCCTGTCGGCTCCAATGGTGCGTCATCATCGTGACCAGCCGGGATCCGGCTTCAGTCAGCCACGACTGAGCAGATAAACGAATACCGATTGCTGAATACCGAGCACTTATTATTATTAATAAGAGTGCACGTTAATGTTTGCTTGATTAAGCGCTCAATCAAATGAAATTCTATACGCATGACAAGCACAAAAACCTCGAAATGAATGCCCAGGCAGGCGGGCCCAAAAAAAAACGAAAGAGAGAAGGAAATAAATCCTTTGCGTATTCACTAATTTTGAGTGCGTTCTCGTTGCATGCCTCAAAATTTAAGTGGAACGCGTCGCGAGCCCAACAAGTAAATATAATTCATAATTTTCGCTCTATTCAAAGAACGCGCCGAGCAGAACGAGCGACAGTAAAGCCTGGCTACGGGGGGTGCTTACCCAGAAGTCAGTGGACAGCTATGATTCCCCCTGACTACACTTATATACCCTGTACTCTGACCATGTTAAGTTGAGCTAATACTCATTTCAATTGGGTAGGCAGGGTATAATACATATACCCTGTACTCTGACCATGTTAAGTTGAGCTCATACTCATTTCAATTGGGTAGGCAGGGTATAATATGTATATAAATATGCTAAAAATGTGGAAAATTGAAATCCACCCATCTTGGTTTCCACTTTTATTTACAAAAATGTTTTAAGTGCATCTTGCTGAAGAGCAAACTTTCGCATTTGCCAACCGAGAACATATCAAATAAATTCTAACAAAGATCTTTGAAATTGAGTTTGAGGCCGATCGGCTGGTAAACAAGAAACTTTAATATAAACGTTTTTCCCGATTTTTCCACACATGCGAGTGGAATTACCCACTGAAGAGTGCAAATATATATTACCCTGTATTAAACGCAGCACGAGTAAATATTTGTGATATCTCCTTTCACTTTTATCGCATCGATCAATATCGATTATAAGACAAGGTTTTTAGAGCATAACTTGAAGATTTTAAGTGCGAGAACTTGGTACATTTCCGACATATCAGAAAATCTTACACTTGGATGCCTCATTCTTATCTTCGAGGTCTCTTTTCTTGTTCAAGGGTAGTTTTGTGTGTTGCTATAAATCGATTTGATGGCTCCCATAGCTTTTATTGTTTTTATTTTTCCTGCTGCTCATCAATCATAATCAAATTATAGAGTAGATCAAAGCAAGAGCCCAGGCGAAGGGCAACAGAAGCCGAGTCAACGCCAGAAAGTGGCCGAGAGAATCTCTTCGCCCACTGTCTGTCTGTCTATTTTTGGAACTTGAGAGTTTGTAAATGTATCTGTAATTGTATCTGGTATCTGTATCTGTATCTGTAGCTGCACTTATAGCTCTGCATCGTGTTGGGCCTGCGGAAGTGCATTGGAACTGCGTCGTGTTCTTGGATAGCTGCCGCGTCTGCACCTTGCTTCGCTGTGTAACCAGCTGCCACGCCTCCTCCCCTCACCTTCGCAGGAGTCTTGGTTTAATCGTTTGCACAGCAGCCGGTTTGCCAGTTTTTATCTGGCCTTACAATTTTACCGTTGCCCGTGTTGCATTGTTTGCTGGACCGGGGCCCAAAAGGACGAGAATGAGTTTTTCGGGATTCGTGTGAATTTCTTGGGATTTTGTTGCTGCGATTTTTTGCATTCCGCTTTGTTTGTCCGTCGGGCAGGAAGGATGTTTGCACCTTTCGCAGCTACACATATGTAGGTAAGTACGTCCGAGGGTTGGGCATGTATCTGGTTGCCTAATGACAGGTTGGCAGTTCTGGGGACCGCTCGAGTTATTAATGCCATTCGAAAGCAATTTAATATATGCATTCTGTTTATTTGAGCTGCACTAAGCAAACAATTCCCAGCAAGCTGGCTGTGCAACCCCTAATGGACATGGAAAACCCTTTAGAAAATTGCTGGGTGAGTTTGAGTGAGTGTGTGTTTGAGTGTGTGCGTGTGTGTAAGTATTTGTGTGTGTATTAAGTCAAAGCCAAGCCGCATTCACTTGAGACCCACAACGAAACGAAATGGCATTGGGGCATAGAATAAGTATCCTAAGTACACACATGTGTGCAAAGGCAAATGCACACACTCTCGCACACACACACTCACACACACACACACACACTTACAAATACAAATTGAAAAGTATCTCAAGTAGTGAGCATTTCTCATGGCGACGACGAGGACTGCGTTTTAAGTGCTTACGATCTGAATTGAAATTTAAATGCGCTGTTCGCGTCTCTGGAGTGCCAAATTCGAGTGCCACGACAAAGCCAAGCTGAATAACTCATGAATAACTCTGAATAGCATTGAATAACTCTTTGAATATCAAATGCAATTTCAATAAATCACAAACAAACGATTGCGCAGCAATTCCCAAATCAAAATACGAATCTTAACATTCTTAGAAGAATTTTCGATCATTGACCCAAGTTTGATTTCAGTCTGCGGTCCACGTAAATTGTGTATATCAAAAATGTGCTGGTTATTTAATAATTAAATGTAATATTATAACATTTAAGATACAGATTAAAAAACATGTTTCGTACTGGCAATTTATATGCAAATGCCTGAGTCAGCTGATTTACGGTTTAAGTAATCGTTGATTGCATATAAATGAATAAAATTGAATTATATTAAACAAAAGTGCATTTGCAAATGAATGTACATTCAGGTCTTTAATCTAATTAAAAAACAGAATTATGACAAGGCAAAATACACTTTGAAGAGTTGAACTAAACTCCACATAAACTTTATGCAAATGTGAATAAATTGCAATTTCAATAAAAATAAAAGGTAAACGAATTAACCAAATAAACAAAAAACAACAAAAAACATGCAAATGCCAAATGTCATTTAACATTCTCCGAGATGCCATTCCTTTAATATGCAGACCGCCGGAGATGAGTTGCAGACGAGCCACAGCCTGGATGCCAGCCAAGCGAATGGGAGCAGCGTGTCTGAGGCAGGAAAAGGGGCAGCGACAGGGGCAGGAGCAGCGACAGGGGAAGAGGCAGAGGCAGAAGCAGTTTGTAGCTGTTGTTGTTGTTGTGTATTTATTTAAGCGCTCGGCCTCGCTCTTTTGTGCCCTTTGAATGTTGCACGTTCCACAGCGTATGTTGCCGAGCTACCCGCCTAGACGAAACCCGGCCCTGCCCGGCCAGACCCAACCAGTCCAGGGCGAGGCAGCACAGCGCACTTAATCATATTCGATACAGATAAGCTTCAGTGCCGGTACGTGCATAGAATTTAAGCATACATAATAATCATCGACAGGCAGGCAGTCAGTCGTCCAGAAAAAACAACAACAACAACAACAACAACAACAATGCCTCACTGAGTGACGTATAATAAAAAATGAAAATAAAAAAAGAATGGAAAGAAAAAAAAAACGAGGCGTGTAGCGCACATTATTATCATAAAGCAAACACGGCGACCAGAAAACAGTTGGAGAACAGCAGGAACAAAGGCAAATCGCAGCCCTGGTCAGCTACCCCCTCTCCCCATCTCCCCCCTCTCTCTCCCTCTCTCTCTCTGCTTGGGCATTTGTAATATCATATTATTGTTATTATTCTTGAGATACAAAAGGCCAAATGATCGCCAGCCGCTAAGTTCAAATTATGTTCGTCTACCGTTCCAAAGTTTCCCAATTTGAACTTCGGCTGCCGCTGGGCGACCCTTGCCTTGCGGTTGCCAACCAGTCGACCAACCAACCAGGCAGCCAGTCGACCAGGCAGCCAGTCGACCAGTCATCCGAGCATCGCAACCGCAGTTCCATGTATCTGCGTATCTGAGAGATTTGAGCTCGACGCTGGCAACATTTGATCTTTGGCTGGCGGCAAGCTATTTTCTCGTTACGTTTTCTTTTTTTTTTTTCTTCTCCTGCTTGAAACTGGCTTTGTCTCATGTTTCAGCATATGCCACTGGGGAGACCCCGCCACGATAAACTGGGAATTTGCATAGCTTTGATTATGTGGCAATCGGGACAGAAGCTGTGCTTGCCAATGCCAGCCAATGTCCAGCCAATGTCCAGCCATATGCCCTGGCAGGGAATCAAAGTGTACAGAAATCAAGTCTGAATAGTTGGCATTGGCTCGAATATACCCAATGCTGCCTTCCAGCTAATCTGCTCACAAACGTATTCGGTTTCAAATCCACAGACCTTTCAAAATCGAAAGCTTTGCAAAAAGTAAACCAAATCCTATGGTCAATATTAGAATATTCCCGATTTGTTATTAAGACTAATTCTGCTATCAAATTCGAAACATATTCGCTTTAAGAAACATATTATTGAAATTTTCGGAAAATATGCAAAAAAATATGCTTTTAATGTTAATATTCATGTGATTTCCTTATATGATCTCTGGCTTTGGTTAGCTTATTCAATAGTTATTTGAAAATAATATTTTATTGATTTTTGCTAAATGGAACGGAATATTGTGTTTGCTTGTGTCGTTAACCTTGATTTTATCGCTTTTAAGCCATTTTATGGAAATGAAGAATCAAATCATTGAAATGTGAAATATTGAAAATGAAAAAATCTAAATGGAACCAGGTGAGGGACAGAACCTGAGCTAAACGCTTAATTGGCATTAGGCACGTAAGCATTGACGAGGGGTTAGAGCTGTTGTCAAAGCCAGCCAGGCGTTGGCAATTGTAATTAAAAGGAGATGGAGAGAGAGAGAGAGAGAGAGGGGAGAGGGTGGATTTTAAAGCGTTGACCAGGACAGGAATTGGTCCTTCTGGCTGCTGCGTATTTATTTAGGCGTTCTACGTGCCGCCAGGCAAAGCCTTTAATGCTCTGGACAAACAAAGATGCGATTTTGAGGCGCTTACGCACGCAGCCATGAAGCTGGGATGAGTTGAAGGATAAAGGACCTGACGCAGGACGCAGTTGCTATGACGCACCCCTGTCATGTTGCATGTCATCAGCAGTTGCTGCTGCTCTTCTTCTTGTTCTTCTTGTTGCTATTATTATAGCAATTATTATAATTGTGCGCACAAATCGACAGTTACACGCAGGGAAAGTCTGCTCGTCCTTCGCCCTTCGCCAGGCTAGGGCTAGGGCATCCTACACAGAAAATTGCATAAAACTAATTCAGTTATTTTGCGCTCGTTTCCTGTCCTGCGTCAGCAGCATCAACATCAGGAACAGCAACAGCAGCGACAGATTTGCATAACTTTTTCAATTTCAAAGCTCAAGCTGTGGCCGACGACGAGGACGAGGAGGATAAGGAGGCCGTGGCATATGTGCCACTGGCAGCAGAAACGCCCCCACAACAGCAATAAGACAGAACGGATATTATTGGCACGTCGAAGAAGAGATACTCTTCTGAGAAATGTAGCCAACTTCTTGGCAGATGTGTGAGGATTTTGAGTAAGTGCTGAAGAGATCTCGAAAAAAGACAGATGGAGAGTGGTATATGATAAAACAAATAGACAAGATTGTGACAATCTCGAAAAAATAAACTATCGAAAGATACTTTTTATAGAGCTATATGATACGGGGATTCGATTTTGACATGACTCTCATATATCAGGAGAGACAGTAAAGATTAAAGACCCTGATTAGGTCACTTTGAAAAACAGAAATGTTTTGCATTTGGTAGCCCGATCGGACGATTAATCCTATGGCAGCTATATGATATAGCGGTCATATATATTGGATGACATAAAAAGACGGGCAAATGCAAAGTTTCACGACAATAGATCGAAACTTGGGGATAAGTTTGTCCAGAAACAAAGATATATATGTCTATATCGACTTGGCTGTTGATACTGATCAATAATATATACACTTTATAGGGTTCAAATTGTCTTCTTCTATGCGTTACACATTCCCTGAGAAAGTTATAATACCCTTTCTCGATAAGGACCGCCCACCTTCAGTCAGTCTATCGCAAGCGTCATCGGGATCGCCATTGGTATTGGCATCGTGGTCGATGTGAATGTCGCCATGCTGCTTCTTACTTACGTCAATTGCGCAATCTTCGCAAACGGCCTTTGGAGTGAGTCCTGCTCCTACGCGCGACAGCAGGAGCTGCGACCTGCAACTGACTCCGCCGACGTCATTTGGGCGCCGTGTGGGCGTCCGGTGGCAATTTTTAGCTTAGAAAATGCCGCTACGTCGGAAAATCTCAGTGCACTTGGCAGGCCGCCATGCGAATCTAAAATTGCTGCAGTCTGTTTTATTTTTGTCTACTTCAGCTTTTTATGCGGCCCTTTGTCTTGGGTTACCTGCTAGTTGGCGATATGAGTTAGTCTCCAATTGGTCACCCGAGGCGCCAACTAACTTAGTTAGTTGTGTATCCTAATCAAGCCTCTCTATGTAGCTTGTAGCAATAGAATCTACTTTGACAGCCACAATTCGATATATACGATAGATACGAATCTTAACCAGATGAACTTAAGTTTACCAGCTCATCATTCAGGAATATAAATACTTAAGGCGCTCAAATATGTCCTTTTAATCTTCCCATTACAATAATGTGCAAAGTTTGTGTTAAACTAAAGTTACGCACGAACTAGAAAACTTTTCTGGGATTACTTGAGGTTGAAGAAAATTAACGATTATGGCCCATAAAATATTCATTTATAAATAACACAGCATGTAGAATAACTTGCCCCGATTCCAAAATGTGTACTATAATCCATTGTTTGTCTTTTGTTTGGCTGCCTGAGAATCAACTGTCACAGTTTGTGTCACAGTTTGTGTCACTGTCACTGTGACTGGCATCTAAGCAAGGCGAACCCAATCAACTTTGTCGCCTGAGCCGGCTCTGTCCGTCGCCCAACCCTGCCCTGGCCGACCTTCACTTTAAATCGCCTGCCTTTGTCCGTGTGTGTGTGTACGTGTGCCTGTGTGTGTGTGTGTGTCATAAAAATAAAAATCTCGCTTCATTTCATTTTCATGGTTTTTGTTACTCCAATTACCAATGCGATGTCGAGTCGCTGTCTCTCTTTCTCTCTCACTCTCTTTCCCTCTTTGCTTCTGCCTCGCCCTCTTCCGCTGTGTCATCAGCTTAGCCCACATAACGGGCCCCGTTATGTGATATATTGCTTGAGCTATGGCTTGGTGGACATTTTGCACCTAAGCTGTGGCTCCGCTTTGTTGTTATCCCCCCCTGCCTTAGCAGCCGTTGCGACCTGTTACCAAGATTAACGCGGACAGAGAAGCGGGCGAAGCAGGCAAAGGACGAACAGCAAAATCAGTCATAATATTTCAAATTTCATAAATTGATGCGTATCACATTAGACGGCGACAACAACAAGGATAGCAGCTAACGGTAACGATGCTGTTGCCGTTGTTGTTGTTGTTGTTGTTGTTGTTCCTGCTGCTCAGTGAGCAACCCTCGGGAACTGGCTTTGATAAACGCGCCCAGGGGCCATTGAATTATTTTGAAGCGCGGGTGCGAGGCGTGGTGCCACGCCTACATTTCAACGCGCGCCGCACCAAATGCGCTGCTAACTAACATACATATATACGCTGTTAAATAACATTACATACATATTTGTATGTATGTATATACGTAAAATACTAACACCCAAACGTATATACGTATGTATATAGGAAAATATCCTCTTTGATTTTGCTGCACGATTGATTTTCTCGCTCCGAGCTCGGAAGACGTCGCCGCCAGCATTCATGTCCTTCATTCGCACCTGCTGCTGCTGCTGCTGGTCTGTGCTGACTTAAATTGCTCCCCAGTCGTGAGATGCGAGATGGGTGTAGAGGAGGGAGGGGGTTGAGAGGGGTGAGCACGTCCTTTCCCGGCTTCGTTTATGGCTTTCTATGCGACGTTTTCATTTTTTTTTTTGTTTTTTATTGCTGCATGGCCATAAAACAATAAAAATTTCTCGTATTTATATTTAAGTTCGATTGCTTGTAGAGCATCTCGCGGGAAATACTTTTCTAATTAAATTTTATGACTTGTTCTATCAAGTTGTTAAGATTAAATAGAAGCAATAAATATAAATTGGCTTGGAAAACTTTGAAAACTGTTGGAAAAAAGCTAGATGCCCAAATAAACTTATGAAATCTTCTAATTTATTTATTTTAGAAAGCATATAACGAAAACTCTGATAAAATGTTTCTTAAATACATTAAACGGAAACAAAAATAAACGTTTTAAGTTTTTGTAGCTCCAGATTCGGTCGAAAAATATCTGAGATTTTTTCAAAAACCTTAAATAAAATTGGCCATTTTTAAATAGTGGAAGTCCTTAGAAGCGATTGCCATCATAAAGGTAGCATTCAAAAATCGGACCGAAATTGTAATATTTTTCAATTATTTTAAATTTGATAACCGACATTATGTTATTACAGGCGCCATCTCTTAAACGCTAGCAAAACACCAAGCGCCATCTCTTGTTTAACTTGAACACTAGCAAAAGCACACAAACAAGTAATTATGTTTCATAGCAAGCAGCTTTTGTGGCTAAGCGTAACAGCTAAATGTTATCGTAACAGATTAACAGCGCCATTTGAGTGTACACTTAGTGTTTGTTGTTCGGGAAAATGTTAAAACATCTGATTTTCCTCTTCTTGGACCCGATTAGTCAGTAAGTTTTTAATTTGTTTGGGATTTTCAGTACAATTTAGTTTAAAGTCTATTAAAATCAGCCAATATGCATGGCCGTGTCAAAGTGCGCACCACCGAGGAGGAGCGAGAGCGCAAAAAGAAGGAGCAGGTGCTCAAAATGCGCGCCTACCGCGCGGCCATGACACGCATCCAGAAAAAACGCAGCGCCGGCGAACTCGATGACGAATTGCTCAACCTGACAGTGCAAATACTGCAGCGCAATCCGGATATCAGCACGCTGTGGAACATACGACGCGAGTGTGTGCTGCGGAAGACAGGTGAACTGCAACGGGCATTAAAAGAGCTCGAAGCAAATGAAGCAAACGAAGTGCCCGAAGAACCAGTTGCAGCAGACAAGGTGGAGGAGAAGAAGGAGGACACGGTCGAGGCAGATAGCAAGGCGGTGGCTGGCGTGGATGGATTGGCTAAGCAGCTGCAGACTATTTATACGACGGAACTGGATCTTACCGAGCAGTGCTTGATGGTCAATCCGAAGTCGTATAATAGCTGGCATCATCGCTGCTGGACCCTTGAGCAGAATCCTCAAGCTGATTGGCAGCGCGAGGTGCAACTGTGCAACAAGTACTTAAAGTACGACGAGCGCAATTTTCACACCTGGGACTACAGGCGCTATGTGAGCGCAAAGGCGGCTGTGCCCGCCGAGCAGGAGCTGGACTTTTGCACAGAGAAAATCAAGGTGAACTTCTCCAACTACTCGAGCTGGCATCATCGCAGCCTGCTGTTGCCCAAGCTGTATCCCAACGAGCAGCACGATCGGCCGATGAGCGAGCACAAGCTGCAGGAGGAGCTGGAAATGGTGCTGACCGCCGCCTTTACAGATCCCAATGACAGCAGCGCCTGGTTCTATCAGCGCTGGCTGTTGGGCAGCGGCGCCCAGGAGCGAGACCAGCCGGTCGCAGTGGCTGCCTTTCGCTGTTGGCCCCACAAGGCACAGTTGGCGCTGAAGAAACCCTATCCAGATCTAGGGAAACTCCAAGCACAGCTGATTAGCGAGCAGCAAACGTGGCAACTGCAGTCCTGGAAGCCTGCCAACAGCGAGAAAACCCAATGGCAAAGCGACCAAGCCATCAATATCGATCCCAGTCAGGACTATGTCCTGGCACTGGCCGGACAACACCTTAAACTCTCCGTACAGCCCAGTGACAAGAGCCTCTACTACTTTGTGCCGCCGCACGCCGCTGCCAGCTGCAGCAAGGAGCTGCTGGGGGAGCTGCAAACGCAGCTGCAATCCTGCCTGGATCTGCTCGAGTACGAGCCGGACAGCAAGTGGACGCTGCTGACCAGTGCGCTGCTCATGCGCGCCATCGATGTCCCCGGCTATCACGAGCAGAGTCTGGCGCACTTGGCCAAATTGGAACAGGTCGACGCACTGCGTCGGGGCTACTACAAGGATTTGGCACTGCGCTGGACTATGGAAATGGCCTTGGCCAAGTGGCCGGAAACGTCCAATTACCCGCAACTATTTGAGATGCCCACCAAAATACCAGAAACAGAGGCTCCCTATGTCCAGTATCTGATTGTCGCCGACACGGTCTCCAGCTGAATTGGAGAGGTACAGAATCTGGAATCTACTTTAAAAATTGCTAAAACTGGAATCTCTTGCAGCTCGCCAGGAGGATCACAGCCGTAAATATACTTAAACTTAAAATATGTTAAGTATTCATTTATATTTAAATATTCTACTTAAAATATTCCTGTTTAGCGAAGAAGAACTTTGTACATGCTTGTATATACTTTTTATGATCAATCATTGCTGAACACATATTTAATAAACTATTTTACACGCCACTTAAGAAAAGTCGGAGCAGAAACTGAGCCCAATTAAGTGCGTTAGAAGATAATCAACTTTTATATAAAAAAAAAGTTGCCAAGTACAAGGGTCAAAAGCTCTTTTTAAGCCAAATTTTACCCATAGCTAGGTTTATATAAAACTTATTCCAAGACTTAATTCAATTCATCATGACTTGCATTATTTTAGATGATGGAGCGAGAAACTTGCGAATTTGTGGGCTAAACTGTTGCCAAGTGCGGAAGAAGGCATCGATACCAAGGAGCAGACGCTGCGAAGGCAACTTGAAGTTGCTGCTCGAGTGGCTGATGCGGTTGATGTGCATTGGAGCGCTGCGAAGATTTGCGGTTTTTTGGCTGGCTGCGGTTGCATAAATTATATTGCAAGTGTTGCCAGCGAATGGCTGCTGGCGAGGCATGCGGCTCTCTGCGCGTCCACAGCGCTGGCAGCCGCATGTCATTACGTGCCACATGAAGTGACAGCAACATTGTGTGTGTGTGCGGGTGTGTGAGTGTGTGTGTGTGAAAAAGTGCCTGCCAACGTGGCAGGCAGCGAGCTGCCTTGGCATTGAGGTGTTAATGCACCTGCAAAGAGGGCAGCAGCTGAGCTGCTTTCACCTGACACTGGAATTTGCAAGCCAACCTCTTTGCCTGCTGCGCCCGCTGCTGGCATATGGAAATAAGCGAGCAGCTCCTTTAATGCACATCGTGCACGCACGCATCATCATCATATCCATATGATACACAGCAGCGTCTTGGCATTTAAATTTCCGCACCCAAGCCTGAGCCCCCAACCCTCTGGCCGACTGCTCTGCTCGTCCTCTGCCTGACTTCATGTTAATTATTCCGCTTCCCATATCTGGTAAATATTTTGAGACGAAAATCGTGACATTGACACGTTGATGCTCATTAAAATATTTGATGCCAATTACTCGCTCAGTGGGCGTGGCAGCAGCAATTGCAACTTATCTTTGCACAGAGCAAACGCAAACGCAAACTTAATTAATAAGACACGTAATGCAAACACACACAGGATGCGCCCTGAGATGTATCTCAAATGTAATCTTGCTCGCACAAATTCCATTAGAAGCTTAGACCGAAAGGTTTATTAATTTATTGACTGTCGTCAGTCGGAACTTGGATTAGATTAAGAGATACCAGCTGACGGAAATGATATATATATATATATATATTGTGCGCTATTGAAGACTCCTTTTGGACTAGAGTCCATAAAGTTAGTCGTTCTGTGTTCATCCGCATAACTGCAATATACCCTGTTTTGTTAAACAAACTCAATGGATTCCATAGACGGATAGAAGACATAAGATTAAGAGATCCTAGCTGACGGAAATGATTATAAAATAATATAATATAATATGGAACTGACTAGGAACTACTGAAAATGCCCCTAGCTCGCATAGTCCATAAAGTTTGTCGTTCTTCTCAGCAATGTATGTTACGTACGCACAACTGCAACATACCTTCTTTTTTTAGACACAATTTCAAGGTACAATTAGATTTTATCACTTGCGAGTGATTTATCTGGAATAGTTAAACTACCGGATCTGTGCAGCTAGTGCAACTGCAATGTCTGTTACTTTTACGACCGCGGCCAATCTGAGCACACATCGCTGCGCTTCCTTTGTTGTTGTATTTGTTGTTGTTGTTGTTTTTGTTGTAGCTAGTGCCAAAAACTTTAATTGCCTTTCGGCCAAAAACTTTGTACACTCTGCACAGTGCATTTTGTTAACATTTCCTGTGAGTTTTTAGGCGACGCTGCATTCCCTACGCAACTTCCAACCCCATCTTGGCCCGCTCCTCCCCTCTCCTTCTCCCCGCCCTCTTCCCCAGCAGAGCCGCTGCTCAAACAGTTTTGCAGCTTGGAGTTGGCAAAGACTTGAACTCTGCTGTTGTCGTCCCCATGTTTTGTATGCCCTTTTAATTGCCCATTGAAAGTTGTTCACTTGTTAAAATGAACTTTCGCCTTTGGCACCAATCGCAGCTGCCCCCGCAACACACACAGCCAGCCCTCGACTCTGCCCCGCCCTGCCCCGCCCCATTTAGCTCGGTGACAAAGTTGCAAGTGAAGTGTAAGCAACACGAAGCGTGAAAGTATGTGTTATGCAATTAAAAATTGCCAGCCAAAGATGCTTTAATCGAATTGCTAGAGCTATTGAATTTTCCCAAACAATATCCAAAAGTTTTTCCTTGAAGCAGGTGCCAAGTTTGCGGTTATCCAGCGACTGCTTTTCCTAACGTGTTTCATTTTTCATTATTATTTCAAATTTGAATGCAGACGAGCAGAAGGGAAGGAGAGTTTTCGGTGAAGCAGTCGCATCTCGAGAGATAATCTTAAAAACTAGTAAAAGTAGAAAACTTAACCCTAAAAACATCTCCTCTTAACTTACAAATAAATTTATTTACTTCTTTAAGCTCATGTTACTGCCCTTTTAATTTCTTACAGTGTATGCAACACGTGATACAGCTGCAGATGCCTGAATATTTTTCTCATTTGCGTCTTTTGTTTGTTGTTTTGGCAACTTTTTATGCTCATTGAAAATGGATAATATGGGTAAAATAGTTTTGCGCAAGTGTATGTAATTATTGTACCCTGCAATGTGTATATTTATATAGATATCATAAGACAAGTCGATCTAGTCATGTCCGACTGTCCGTCAACCTATTCGTTGCGCTTGTCTGGGTATTCTGGACCAAGATTTTCTGTCCAGCCTGTTACAGAGTTACACGTAATTGAAAATGGATAGAAAGGGTATATTGTATTTGTGCAAATGTATGTAACAGGTAGAAGGAAGCATCTAAGCATATATATTCTTAATCAGCATCAATAGCCGAGTTGATCTAGCCATGTCCGTCCGTCCGTCCGTCCGTCCGTCCGTCCGTATGTATGAATGCAAGGATATCTGAACGTATTCGGGAGCTCCCGACTAGAACCTCTTACTTGTTTTAAAATAATTTTTCTCTGCCTGCTGTTGACTTGGCCACAATCTGAATGGAACAATAGAAAGCGGACAGCTAAATACTTTATTTGTCTGATTTTCCAAATGCATTTTCATGTCTGTAAACTGTCTAGCATAGAGCCAGGCTCATTGTGTGTGCCCCGTGGAGGGGCCTGAGGGTGTTTACACATGAAATATATATATCAGGAAGTAAAAACTATAAATAATAAACACAATTTCATGCGAAGTTATGAGAGGATAGCTTCAAATCTGACAATTAGACAGTGAAGGGATAACAACATGCGTCGAGTTGTTAACAAGGCAAAATAAATAACAAATGGGAACTTTTATTGTAACTTTCAGATGTATTTAGTACAAAAAGCCAGCCACATAACATTCAAATACAACTAGCTTTTACTGCTACCACAATACCTCATCTATACATCTGGCTGGGATTCGAGCTCTGCTTCTCATTTCTCAATGCCAATGGAATATTTCACAAATTGTGTTCCTTGTTAATATCGATAGTTGCAGGGGGCTTGTAAAAGTTGAGTGATATGCTCCACTTGAAATGCGGCCATAACAAGGCCATAATAGTTAAGTGCTACCAACAATGGCCACAGTTCACCCGCTATTATGGCCGTAAGCACACAGCCAACACACACACAGACACACACACACACACAGGAACACACATGCACACAATAAATGCATATTTATGCACTATAAACATTAATTTACTTGCCGTTTAGTTAGACGCAAAGTTAATTGAAAACAACAGCAACAACTTTAAATTATGCAAGAAGTGGAAAACGCAACAGCAAAAATTGCAACGAGCGTAAAATGTGGTGGCAGGGGGCGGTGTTGGCTGGGGGTGGGATGGCTTTGTGGCAAGCGCAAGTAATGCCAAATTTAATTGCAATTAATGTGCAGCTAAGCGGAAGTGGCACAGCACAGCATGCCAGGGCGCTGGCACTTCCGGCAACGGCTGGCGCCAAATGCTAAAAATTATTTTGATGCCACATGCAGCAGAGCCTGCAGAAATGTATACAAGAAACTGTGCCACATGACACCTGCAGCACCTGCAGCAGCAGCAGTTACTGTAAACGCGACGCCAGTTGTTATGATGGGTCTCCATTTCAGCCGGAATTCAATTACTCGTGCACCATAAACCGATTAACTTATATAAATATTTATATCGCTGAAATGCACACGAGCTGCCTTTATGACTGGGCGTGGTCAGGTTGGGTCCTGCTGCCTCCCCCCTCTCTCAATCGTGGTCTGCTGTGCCTTTGCATATGCAAACACTTTTACAGCAAACCGATTCCCAGCCACAAGGCCATCCCCAGCCCCCATTCCAATCCCCAGCCCCGTCTACGGGTTGACTGTGGCAATAATTCCATTCTGCATTTGCATTTGTTGGCGTTTATGGTCCACTTAAGTGTTGTCATTCGCATCCATGTATGGCCAAGGATTTAATGATAACACGCTAGGTGTCATTTACAGGCGACACGACTCTCTATGTGTGTGTGTCTGTGTGTGTTTGTTTACATGTGTGTGAGTGGGTCGAAGGCAATGTGGAGCCAACAGGCGCCTCATAGAACACTTCAAAGCTGGCCGGGAATGGGCTAGTTCTGCCCGCACTTGCGACTATAACTAGCAGTTGCTTAGCAGCCGGAAGTGGGCGGGGGAGGGGAAGTGGGAGGGGTGTGCTTGTTCTCCTAATGTCTCTTGTCTTTAGTCCTTGTCTTGTTCCGTCTATGTTCGAGCTGTTATGTGGGCTGGCAGCGGCGACAAAAGGTGTCACCGAAATGGGTTTAATCTCATGGTCCGAGCGGGACAACTTGTGGCTAGACTTGGGTCTGATTTATTAGTCAATGTTGAAGCCAGAAAATGTCAACTGATATGGCCTGCAGTTGTGGCAAGCTTGATAAGTTAATTGAATATATAAACATAATAATTTGCCTCACTGTCCAACTGATTGGCTGAGGATCAGGAGAGATAATCGTAGACTAGGAGCTATCCTTTGTGTTGCAGGTAAACAAAAAGAAGTTTTGTAAACTTCCACACTCAAATAAATATCATTATTTATTTTTTGCACTTTACTCCGCAACGAAATTTAATGTTAAAACTTTAAACTTTTAATTTGAGCTTGTGACAATTGTAAACTGATTTTCACACAAGTCCAGCTCGTCCAGGTCGTCCCCGTGCACTCAGCTTCACAGACCCCAGCTTCGGTTGTGCTTCAGCTGCAGCTGTCGCAGTTGTCTCTCGAGGGCGGCACGCCCCTCGAACAGGCACCGCTGCTGGAGCAGACGCCGGGCGAAGGCATCCCGCTGCAGCTGTGTCAGCTGCTCGCGCAGCCACAGATGATTGGACTGCAGCTGGCGCAGCTGGACAAGCACATCGACATCGTTCTGGCAGAGATCCACGACCGTTGAGTGCGCCTTCATTGGGCGTCGTTGGCAGCTGTCGAAGACATGAGAGGCTAAGCATAATTGAAGCGGATGCGGATGTGGATGCGGCGCGGATGTGCGGTTAAATCTGGCAAAAGTTTGCCCTAATCGCAGCGAAAAGTTTTTGTCTGCAAAAGCTACGTATACTCCTGTTTGCCTGCGTGTATTGTTTTTTTGTTCGCCTCCTTTTTTTCTAGCTGATTGACTTATAAATTGAAAATTTGCCAGCATTTGGCCAGAGTTTTTAGCTGCTGCTTAATGTCTTGGCCGCTTTGCTGAGCAATGCTCACTGATGCGTTCCTCAAATTTGCCTGCCCCACTTGCTCCACTTGCCCTACTTGCCCCACATCCTGAAGGTGCGGCACAGACAAAATTGCTTTTTACGCTTCTCGCTTCAGTCAAGCATAAAAATGTCTGCTTCTGTCGATGTTCGATATCCAACCATCGATTGATTTTGCATACATTTTCTATGCAGCCAGGCCAAGTGCACATATGCACACAATTCTTTGCTATGTTGGCCAGTGTAAACCTAAGCTGAATGTAGGCGAGCAATTATGACTGGCACGAAATGATTGATTGTAATTGATTAACATCTTTAAGCAGCTGGCTTTTTTGTTCTTTTTGAAATGGGTCAAAGCCTTTGGCGATTCAAGCATTACGAGCTCAGAGGAATCGACCGAGAATTTAGACACTACCAGCAAGAGCGATAGAGTAAGCGAGCTAATACTCTTTTGCGCCACTTTGTGGCTCTAACGTAACCACAAGAGCAAAAACTGTGATTCAGGCTCAGCGCGGCTTTGCGTTCAACAACCCAGCAACATGTTGCGGCCGTGCTGGGCCCAGCCAGCCATGCGTATACGTAATATTCTGCTGCAGGGGCTTGTTAAATGCACTTCGAGGTACTCGAGCCTGCTGTTGCTGTAAATGTTCGACTGTTCGACATGTTTTGCACTTGCCTGGCACGGGGAGTTTGGGGGAGGGGTGTTTGAATGAATAATCAGACTAGCTTCACTCGAGCTTGGCATTCATAAGCTGTCGCATTAGCGGCTTTTGTCTTGCCTGAAATTTAACGCTTGTTTTCTATTTGCAGCTTTTGCTTTGGGCAATGTTTAAAATACGATTTAAGCAGCCATTAGGCATAAATATATATGTATTAATATATATACATATATTTATTAATAGTAGCCTAGAAAGTTTTTATCCTGAGGAGTATTTATCCTTTCCAGTGAGGTATTTTGGCCTCAATCATAAAAGTGCTCTAGGCGAGAGTACACGACTGGCAAATACGCTGTAGCACATGAATTAATGGAGTTGTATTCTTCAAAAGGGCACACACACGAATGTGAATGGCTTATGACCATAAGTTCCTTAAAAAAGGACAGACGGACCTGGCTAGATCTACTCGTCGGATCGTATATACTTTATAAGATCTACCATTTACAGACACACATTATACCCTTTTTACCCACTCTCAAAGGGTATAAAGAGCCATTTTCAACGGCTCGAAAACAATAATCACAACAGCAGCAGAAGCAGCAGCTGCAGGCAAATAACGAGCTGGATGATGGGCGCAATCAGCGTGAACAAACTAATAAGGACGATGATTGCACATCAAGGATAATGCCTGCTGAACGAAAGAGAGAGAGAGAGAGAGAGAGGGAAAGATTTCAATGCACACACATTGATCATGCAGCTGTCAGAGCCTGTCTGTGTGCGTGTGTCTGAGTGTGTGTGTGTGAGTGTGTCGGACAGGTAAAAAGCATTTATGGCTTTAATATGCAAATGTGCAAGAATGTGCAGCTCACCTTTTGGCTTAAATCCCGTGAAAATATTTAATAAATGTATTCTGAATTTCTCGCTGACTTGCGATTATTTCAAAATTTGATACTAAAAGCCTTAAAGCAGCGCCAGCTGTGTGAACCCCGCCCAACTCTGAGGCGATGCCTAATTGAAAATCTATGCCACTAAACTGTAAGCCTGCTTGTGTCTGTCTCTCTGTCTGTCTGTCGGTCGGTCTGTCTATCTGTCTGCCCGCCCGTCTGCATTGGCAACTTAATTATTTCAGCGGCACGTCGCCGTCGACTGGCGCTTAAGCCAAAACTCACGACAGCTGCAAGAAGGGTAAATAAAAAAAAATTAAAAACGAAAAAAAAAAAACAGATGAAACAGCAGCAGAAAAGAGCAAGGCGGTGGCAAGTGGAATAAACAAAAGTTTGTTGCATGCAACGGCGGCTGCTGCTATTGAAAATCTGTGCTGAAAGATAAAGTTGCCAGGCAAACGGATTTAACTGCAAAAAGCGGGCGAGTGCAACGGGCCTCGCGGTGGGCACGGGGCGGGGTCAGATAAGTTACTATAAGGACACAGCCGGAAGATGAAGTGTGCGTATGTGTGTGTGTGTGCGTGTGTGTGTGTGTGTGTGTGTGTGTGACCCCATTAAGCCAGACACGCCCACGCATCCTCTTGGTATGTGCTGCTGCTGCTGCTGCTGCTACGGCTGACAATGATTCCCAGTGAATCCTGCGACATTATTCATGGACATGATTCATTAGCACGATTTCCTATGTATTTCTCTAAAAAATAAAAATAAGTGCCACATTCCCAAAGGATCTCTTTGACTTGCTCAATTCCCGCCAAGCAAACTGTCAGAAAGTCTTGGAGATTTTGCAGGCGAAAGCGTTTTGAGGAATGTCGCAGCATTTTCCACAACATCGCAAAGGAAGCCAAAAGTATTATTAAAGTCTACCAAAGGATCATTTTAAATTAGTTTTTAAGTTTTCCCTGG
This sequence comes from Drosophila kanekoi, assembly GCA_037075305.1. Taxonomy (NCBI): domain Eukaryota; kingdom Metazoa; phylum Arthropoda; class Insecta; order Diptera; family Drosophilidae; genus Drosophila; species Drosophila kanekoi. The sequence continues at coordinate 352,374 of JBAMCE010000011.1, read as the reverse complement.
AGCAAACTGACAAGCTGGCGTTTTGCAAGCGAAAGCGTTGCGTGGAACGCGCACACATACTTGGCTTTTGGGCGCATATTTAGCCGAGTCTCTTTTTAAATGACTTTGGCAACTTTGGCAGGCCAAAAGTAATTAATTTTTGCTAAGTCACTCTCAGCAAAAAATAGAAAAAAATAATAAATATAAAATAAAGTAAAAAAAGAAGTAAATAACACGCACACAAGCGGCACAATTAACGCCTGCAACTTTAATTGCGTTTTAATGGGCCTGGGTGGCGCCTGGTTAGGTATCGTAGCCCATATATTCTTCGTTTGTTGTTGGTGGAATCGGTGGGTTCGGTGGGGTCGGTGGGCTTGGTGGTGGACTCTAACGTGACATGTCAACCACAGGCGGCGGCTCAAAAGCGTAACAAGAATTTTGCCGCGCCTGAGCAACATGACAAGCGGCAAACACACAGAGGACATACACACAGGTGAGAGCCTGTCTGAGTGCCAGCCTCAAAAGCAGCTTAACGAACACACACACACACACACACACAATGAGACAGAGGAGTACAAGCACGAGCCTAGGCCAACTATTTACATGTCCCCCTATTATGGCCGGATGCGGACACGAGCTTCACAACTCAAACCACGTAACATGAAGCCGTGCCCAAACCCCATACCCCGGACCCGTAGCTGGTGTGTCTTTTGTGCTGTGTCTCTCTCTCTAAGTGACGTGATTTAAATTTTTATGTCCTTTGAAATTTTGAACGCAACTCTGCTGGCTGCTGGCTGCTCTCTGCTAGCTGCTGGCTGCTGGCTGCTGTCTGTGACGTCAACGTTGCCGCTTCCGGCGCACAAATCACGTAATCTGGTCTTTGTGGGTCAAGCAGCGCGCAGCCACATATCTATAAAGTCGTAAAGCTCAAGAGCATAAACAGTAACTGCAGCTGCTGTGCCACATCAGCAGCTGGACGAGCTCAACTAAATAGTAGATACATGCACTACTCGTACTTGTCCACACAACCCATAAAGAAACAGCTCCAACATGACATGGAACTGTCCCCGCGGTCGCCAACCCCGTCCCAACCCAACTCAGGGCAAAAGTCAGCGTCAGGTAAATGTCAAGTGTTTGCTCTTAACACAACAATCGTTGGTAGGATTATTATCTTTTATGATGTTTTTGATGACTCACTCAACAACAAACTGTCCAAACACTTAGGAGAAGATAGAAGGCTAGAAATTTGGTGCTGGCCAAATCCACCCGCAACTGTGGAAAAATTGTGGAAAAGGATTTTAAGAAAAATTTGGAATTTTTATCGGTTTCGTTTTGTGCACACTTTAGTCGGAAAATGCTTAGCTACAGTTAAAAGAAAATCATCTAAATCCTGAGAATTCATAGCTTCATTATAAACATCATAAAATCAATATACCTTTATATATATATCAATTAATTACTTTTGCCTTTAGCTTTCGGCTGTCGCAACAAACAAGTCAAGATTTTTTAATTGTTTAATATCCTTTTAATTTTAATGCGTTCGCTTTCCGCTGACCCAAAAATGAATATGCCAAAAAAAGGTGAAGAGAAAAGGATGCTGAAATGAAAAAAATTGTCTCTCATTTGGGGAAACTGATAGCAAAGGCTCTGCGCCAGCTCACAGTAATGAGGATGCCATTCATAAGGCCATAAATAAATGCAAGAGAATGTGGAAAAAAAGAACAGAACTGGAAGGGGAGACAATTGGGGAGCCGGTCTTATCGCGGGCAAGTGGGCATCATTAACCTGGCGGCATCCAATGTAATTATGTTAACTGCTAATTGTGTGTGCGGGCACTTTGGATAAGTGGCAGGGGGCGGGCGGGGGCGGGTGAGTGGGCGTGGTTGTGGGTCACGCATTCTTATGGCCATTCAATGCACAAAACGGGCAGCATGCAGATAACGTCGATTGGCCAAAGAGCAGAACAACAAAATAACAATGATTGTATTTTCAGGCAAACATGACACATTCCACAAGGAGCTTGGGCGAAGGGGATATTGTGGGGGGAGGGGGGTTCGCTTGATCCTGGCCGCGTTCGCAATTTTGGCCCGCGGCCCTCACAGCCAAATGAAAGTGGAAAGTGCGCCTCTGTTTATTGGTTTTTGGGCCCCCGCTCTTTGAATTAAATTGCACTTTTTACCAATTGGTATTGGTTATTTAAATGGATTTATAAAAATGCGAATATTCAACAGTAAGAATTTGGCATAACAATGGGAAAAAACTCGTTAACGCTATTAAATTCGGTCTTGATAAATTTGATTTTTCCCGCCATGCTTGTTTATCGACAAATTGCAGCAAAGCATTTGAAATGCCAATGCCATCCACTGACAGGCCAAACAAAAACTCGAGTCCACAACACCCAACAGCACAAATTGGTAATATAAGATAGGGTATTTCCTGGAATTGTCCGGATCAAGCAACCTTTTCTTAGATATTCCTTTAATAAAAAAGATACTTAAAAGTATGTTTAAAACGATTTGGACCAGAATCTAATCTTAATCTTAATCTAACCCTTTTCAGACATGTAGGTAGGGTATTTCCTGAATTTGCTTGGATTAAGGATTTTCTTATCCAAATTTACAAATCCCTTTTCTACACCTTACTTGTGGTAAGGTACTAATCGATACTCAGTTTAGAACTAGAATCTAATTTTCGCTCATTTTCCACCGAGGAGGTTGTGTTCTTCACATGAAATGATCGTAGACAAGCAATTGGGTTTTACCTGTCTTTTCGCCAAATTTCTTCCAAGACAAAGTCTATTTTTGTGCACGTTCATCACATGGAGTGACTACAGTAGCAGACTACAGTCAGCACAATAAGTTTTTCTCTTATCAGAACTTTCAGATAGCAGCCTCTACGGGAGCACAGCTGATACACCCAGTAAGAAGGGCTAGCAGGCATGCTAGGAGTGCGTTTTGTTGTTGCCAAAAACATAATTTACTTTCTGATTTACGGCACAATTCTGTTGGTCTGTGTAATGTTTATTTGCATACAATTGTTGTTGCATTTGCTTTTTGGCCAATATATCATATGGGTCACTGAAAAACTGACAACTACAAATTCGGCTGCTGTTTATGCGGCCAGGACATGGGGGCGTGGCATACTTTCATATGAGAGACATGTGTGTAAGTGTGTGTGTGTGTGTGCGCGCGAACCCTTTCGATAGGTAAACATATTTAACATGTGCGCCTGTGTGTGCATGCGGAATTTATAATTCACAATTCTCATTTGTTTACAATTCATTTATGCATATTATTCTTATTTTTTCGCTTTGTTTCATAGCAAAAAGTGGCGCAGCATAAATATGTCGAAATCAAAGCTAGCGCAATTTTCATATAATTAATTGCAATTGAACCGATATGCAATTTATTTATTTTATATATGTATATATTCGGGCAGCAGCAGATAGTATTATGATCAAATTTATTCCACGTTTCTTCAATAATAATTTGCAGCACTTTAATTCATTTAGCCTTTAAGTCTTTTATCCTCTATTCGCGAGGCACATGGCACATAAAATATACATATTACAAATTGTCGCTTTGTGTACATTTTGCCGGGGCCTAATTAATTATTTTTGGCCTGGTTTTATGTGCTCATTATGAATTGAATTTTGTTGTGCAAATTGCTAAAAACTTTTAGACCCAACTGCGGGCTTTACTAATTGAGCGGCAAAAACTATTCCATTTGCCAGGCAAATACGCAAACATTCTTTTGAATCTGGTTTCATCTAAAAGTTTTTTGTGGACATCAAAGTAGTGAAAGGATGAACGAATTAAATGAGTTGGAATTCATTTAAATGCAATTGACAGCAGTTTGTGATTTAGATGAAATCAAGTTTTCACAATTTGACAATTTAATCAAAAGCCATTTGACAGCGGTTAAATTTAGCAATTATTTGGCCATGGATATGCTTTTATTATTCGCTCTATTGCATATATATATACAATATATTTAACTACAAATATCAAGTGGCCATATCAAGCAGAAACCTAGATCGCAGACAACTAAGCAGCAGATGCAGCAGGAGTTGCCTTTAAAATCATCGCATCCTAAATCAACCCAAGCCTCAAGTCAAGGGCTTTAGCCATTGTAAGTGTAACACATATTGTATATACATTTGTATGTGTGTGTGTGTAGGTGTGTGTGTGTGTGATTTAGCAACGTAACGCTCAACACTTGGCCACAACTTACTTAGAGCGTGCCCTGCCACAAATGGCCCTAGCACTCAGACACTCAGATACAATCCCAAGGGGTGGGGGGAAGGGGCCATATTTATGACAAGTGGGTGTGCGTGTGTGTGTGTGTCGGTGTGTGTGTGTCTGTTTGAATGGCTTTCAATGGCACACAAAGCAACCCAATCAGCAGCTCAAATCAAGCAACAACAAAAGCCAGCCACAATTTCCGCAAGTTCAGCATTTGATTGGCAAACGGCCGAAAAGCTGTTTTAAATTTCAAATGGAGCAACCTGCCGCACCTTTAATAAGTTTGTGGCTGCCCACAAAACTAAACAGAACAACAGCAACAACAGCAAGAAAATGTACACACAATTCAATTTATGGCACACCTAATCGAGGGGAGAGGGTCTCCGTCCATTCAAGGCACCCGGCTCGAACCCTGTTCACTTCAGCCTCTCCCTCAATTTTAGCCACATAGCTCGAACCCTTTCCCTCCTTTCTAGCCACCCAGCTCGAACCTGTTGGCTTCGGTCTCTCCATTCTAGTCAATCAGCTCGAACCATGTTGGTTTCAGTTTCTCCCTCCTCTCTAGCCAACCAGCTGAAACCCCCTCCCCCTTTATTCTAGCCAACCAGTTCGAACCCTTTCCCACCTTTCTAGCCAGCCAGCTCGAACCCTGTTGGCTTCAGTCTCTTCCTTCTTTCTAGTCACCCAGTTCGAACCCTCTTTCTCCTTTCTAGCCGGCCCGCTTGAAACCTGCGCGATTGTCTCCACTTATTTTACCAGTCGATGGTATTTGTTTAGCCGCTCAGCGAGCGTCGCGGTATTTCGAGTTGCTTTTCGAACACCAAAAATTTAAAATGCAAGGACTTTAAGCAAATATCTCGTCGGGTATATATACATATATTCTAACATGTATATGAATAGAATGTGAATACATATGTGTAAGCAGGTCAAAAGTCAAGGATTCAATCAGGACTCGTGCTGCCCCAAACTTAGTTTTTATCAACTGGCCAACTTTGAAAAACATTGCTGACACTTAAATGTTGTCTGCTTTCAGTTTGGTTAACTTCAAAATAAATGCAATGCGAAGGGAATATTACAGCAACTTGTGCTCTATAATATTTGTTTTATATGTAAATACAATATAAGACAACAAGAGGAGACTAGGGCGTGTCTAAGCAAATACTAAACTATAATTTTAATATCGTATTCGAGCTTTTAGTGGGTCTTCCCTATTTGCATTGCTGTACATATTTTTAATAATCTGGGGTAATCCGAGAGGCGAGTGTAGAAAAGAATTTGTGGCATATATATTTTATGCAATATTTAAATGTTGCAAGTTTTCCTTTGTTTGCAGCTGCCATGCACATTTGGGCATATTTATTTTGCAATCCTTCAGACAGCCTTTCCATTTGTTGTTTTGTTTATTTATCAACTGTGGCCCAAATAGTTGACCAAGTCTTCGGCTATTATTTTGGCCAAGCAATCGTAGGGTAAGCATATGAAATTGAAGCAAATTGCAAAAAGCCCCTAACACATGCATAGTATGTGAGAATGAAATAAAAATTTCTGCTTAATTAAATTTCTATACGAAATTCTGTATAATTCAATTTCCATACGAAATTCCGACTGCATATAAAAGGTATGCCAATTGGGACAGAACTGAAAGCGGGCGATGCAAATGCATCTTGCTCTCTGGTCATAAAAGCAAGAAGACATAATATTGCGTATACGTCGCGTGAGACAAACGCTATTTAAACACTTTTTAATGATGTCGCAAGAAAAAGTCGTGCAATCAGACTGAAACTGAGACCGAGATGGAAACTGAGATGGAGAAGGAGATTGAAGAGCTGAAGCGGAGGTTTGAGTAGTATCTTGCAGCTGCTCTTTACAATTTGCAGCTACCTCTTTTGAGGGCTTTATTTTTTAACGACTTGTACTTGAGTCTGAAGCAGCAATCGAGTCATTGTAGGCATGTATACCCTGTTGTAGAGAGAGCAACGGCCAAAGCGACTTCATTATTCACATTGAAGAGGACATAAAAAATAACAGTCGCAGAGATTAGATTACCCCGTCCAAAGGTTCGACGAACGATTAAATGAATCTTTAGCGCGTTTAAAAGGGAATATAATATTCGCATTGCAATTTCTCTTTAATTTCAGTTTTTGTTATACCTTTTGCCACGTGTCTCTGTCAATAAAACATGTTGTTCCATCTTTTTTCTTTTTGGCCAACAAAGTTGAAGGTGGAGCCGCCTCCCCTTCTCTTCCTCCTCCCCCTGCCGATGCAGCTGGCCGTCAACGCGGGAATCCTTTGTACGATGCGCACTCAATTATTCGTGCGTTACTTGTTTCTTACCACCTCTGCTCCCCTCCCGCCACTCCACGCCAACTCCAAACAGTGGCATTAAACTACACACACACACACACACACAAGCAATGCGGCTGCCATACAAATGTATGGAATGTAAGTTGGATTTGCAAACACAATTGAATAATATGAAATAAAAGCGCATTTAATATGTTAAAGAACTGAGGAAGGGGAGGCTGCAGCACTTAACATTTCTGGGCTGTTAGTGGCTCAAAAGACATCATGTTAATTGGGTCCTTCTGCATGGAAAATTAATTTGTTCAAGTCGAAAATATTAAGCAATATGCGTAAGTGACGGGCTCTTTAATTAAATCGCATTGAGCAATAATCCAAGTGAATAGGAAAATTGAAAACTCATTTTCAGGCTAATTGTTAGCATGGGAATTATATGAGTGAAGTTTTCGGTGTCCTAGAAGCAAAGTAAATCTCTTTAAATACTATATCTTTAAAGCAAAGTTTTTTAGATAAAGGATAATTGTGTCAGCTTCTTGTTTTGCTAAAAAATATAATTACTTTATAGGAAATGCCCTGCTTAAGACGAGGCTAAAATATCACATTGACAACAGGCCACATCAAATACTGGTTTTAACGGTCTGTTTCGACGAAACGGTTAACATGAGAAATTTAACAGTCTGCTAGGAACAGTCATGCGCTGCATTTAACAGCAGCCCACAGCATCCCATTTGTGTTGCGCTCTACCCCTAAAAGCCGGGCGCAACGAAATGGAATGAAACGGAACGAAGTGAAACGACGGCATGAAATGAGGGGTAAAGATGTGACGAATCAAGCAGGCCGATCAGCGGCATGGCAAGCAAATGAAATGCGTAACAATTGAGAAGTGGAACATCAGGCAAGGGGAGCAGCAGCACGCACGATGACGACAACGACAACGACAAAGACGACCACGAGAAACGAGAAACGTCAGAAATCAGATGAAACTTTAAACTTGGCTAAAAGTCTGGCATTGGCACGCTCCACGCGTGACTCCTTTTTGCAGTGGCTGTTTAGTTGGGAATTTGCATGGCTCCGTGGCGGTTGTGCGAGCGGGCGGACAGAAAAACCACCAAAGCCAGCAAAAGCTGCTGAGGTGAGGCTGATAAATTCGAAAGACGAGCGCGAAGTTTAAAATAAAACGAACATTTTTTTTGTTGTTGTTGTTGCTTTTGTTAACAACAAATAACGGGAATTGGGCGTTGGGCGTGCCACAACTGTAGGCAGCAGCAATAAATGAATGCGAATACGAATACGAATACGAATGTGAATACGAATGTGAATGTGAATGTGAGTGCTCGTCCCCATCAGCGGGGGCCGTGTCTTTGTGTGAACACAAATCAAAATCCAAATCCGAATGTGTCTGTGAATTGCAATGTGTCCTTTATAAATCAACAAAAATCACATTCGAATTGCTGCGCATTAGAACGGATACAGCCAACAACTCCAGCGGCAATAACAACATCAACAACAACAGCAACAACAACAACAACAAAAGCAAAATATCTAAAGTCAAAGACGTCAAACGCCGCGTCAAACGCTGATTGTGTCGTTGAGTTCTTGTAAAATACAAAAAATAATAAAAACAAAAACGAAAAAAGTGAATCATGTGAAGAATGTGGCAAATCATTTGCAGCAGCCTCCAGGCGTAGGTGCCATACCCACACACGTGCCTCGCGAGGGGGTGCAACATATGTACTATATCACATGATGTAATATATTGAAATATAATCCGAATCGACTTTTGGCTAAGCCCTAGACGCCTACACCTGTGCTCCGTGAAAAGAAAAGGTAGATTTAAAACTCATTAGGGCGTCTTTGAGCTGACAAAGAAAAGCCGTTGAGAAAGCATAATGAAAATGAAAAAGGCAACAGAACAAATAATGAAAAGCTGACAATGAGCAAACTAATGAGCAAATCAATTAAACGTGGAAACCGGTTGAAGAGCAATTTTCACAGCAAAAATTATGTGAAAAGCTGTTCAATTAATTTCTGCTAAACAAAAGATTAGCTGTTAATAAAAGAAATTTAATTTCGTATAAATTACTAAGAGCAAACGACAAGTTAATTTTGTTATAATATCTATTTATATCAATTGTTTTTCATGACTGACTGACTGATTGATTGATTGACAGACTGATGATTAACGTACTGGAAAACCCCTTACAGATAGAAAGCAAAGTTTTAAAAATATTAACATTTTTTTAAATGTAAGTCTTTTTACATTCGGAACCGGGTAAAGTCAGGGGAAAATAAAATAAAATACAAATTAAATTTTAATCAATTGCCTTAAGCTGATTTAAAAAGATTTTTTTAGCAGAAAATTGATTGCACACACGTTTTACGATTGTAGAAAAAAATTCAACTGGCCATGGTTAAATTTGACCTTTAACAACTTTAAAGAAAGCACTTTACTTTTTGCAAAATGCAATTAATTTTATGAGGTCCAAAGAAAGAATATATCATTTCCTGTATTTCTTTTTACCTATGTCATACAATTCAGGTCAAAGTTATGTTGCTGCAAGCTTTTGCCATTGTTTCATGTGTCATTTTTTGTGGCTTCGTATTGTGTTGTTATGTTGCTTTTGCTTGCCTCTAGATAATTTCTGAAAGTTTAAATTGGCTCTGGTAGAAGCTGCTCTCTAGGGGAGTTGGAGTCTCCATTAACCTGGCAGAGATAATGCAATGATATACATATATTTAGATGCGGCAAAATCCAAGAGGCCAGCTGCATTTGGTATTCGCATTCGGGTATCTAGAATCTGGCCCACAATAGAGATGTGACTTGCCGTTGCCGAGCGCAATTCATTAATTTATTGACTCACAATCAGGGCAGCTCCAGAATCGACTACTCCCGAGCCGGGCAATGCCAGCAGCCTGGCACTTGGCTGGAGCCAAGATAAATATGCATTCCTACCGTAACCTTGATGGGAATGGTTAGCAAGTCCCTGGCTTAGTAGCTGCCCAAAGGTGGTTTCTGTGGTTTTCTACACAAAACGTTTTTCATGCTCGTTTTGTGCTCCTCTTGGTTTTTTTTGCGGTTGCCTTTGCCAAATCAAATACGAACTGAGTTGGGGTTAGGTTTTTGGGGCCTGCGGCTGGCCTGAGCCTGGCCTGAAACATGCGAGTCAGCGTCACGTACGGAGGCTGTGACGAGTTATATGCAAATGCAGGCAACACAACTCTAGGAAAGCATTCAAAATATAATTAAATAGCAGAGCCAGAAGCACAAACAAGTCAAATAACAAATATGCATGTGTGTTCTATGCCGTGAGCCATGACAAGCTACTTGAGCTGATGAAACTCGGATTAAAAACAAAAACAAGCGAACAGCAACAACAACAACAGCAACAAAAACAACAACTTAATAACAACAACAACAACAGCGAGTACAAATTCACATATCCAAGGTGTGACACGAAGCAGCCAGCAATCCTCGCACGCAATAAAATGCGCTGTCGACGGGCAGCTGAAGGAGCCACAGCAGCAGCAGGAGGAGGAGCAGCAGGAGGTGCTGCAAGAGGAGGAGGAGTAGGAGGTGCCAGGAGGGGCGGCGGATTTGCCGCTGGATCTGGAGTCAAGGGGGCGAGCAGCGTTCTGCTGGCATTTCTGGCAGCTGTCAGCTTTCGTGGCATGCGCACCCGTAAGTACAAACGTCTTTTACTTTATAGTGAAAAGAAATGCGATGTTCCGGGAAACATAATCGCCTGCAAGGCGATTGACTGATTGAATGGCTGATTGCTGATCCTGATTGACAAATCCACACGGATTGCTTAATAGAAATGTAAAAGTTTTTCTAGTAATTGACTGATTGATTGATTGCGATAACTGATTGATAGCAAGGCATATCACATAGACAACTGATTGATTGACTGACTGATTAACACTCAGCTTATAGACAAGATCACATGGCGCCTAATTTATGCAACTGTTAAATTGTTTTTATTGAATGACTGATTGACTGATTGATTGCCCAGATCGTGACTGACTGATTGACTGACACATCCAAACAGCTCAGTTAATAGAAATTTGCAACTTTTTCTTATGAATTAGTAATTATTGACTGTGTGTTGATCAGCCACACATGGCACATAGGCAACTGATTGATTGACTGACTCATCCACACACAGCTTATAAACAAGATCAGATGGCGCCTAATTTATGAAACTCTAAAACTGGCTGATTGATTGAATAATTGAGCAGTCCATATTTTAATGAAAACCCTAGTCCAAGCCAAGTCCAGTAATAATCAGCATCAAATATATTAACTTAAGTCTTTAAACAGATAGTTGTACAAGTGGGTGACTCTCATTTTCATAGGGACATAGCGACTGCTGGAGAAAGTACTTCCAGGAACGAGCACGCACACACACACACACACACACACACACAGACAGACACACACATGCATACAAATAAGCATGCTAAGTACACATATTCTATGCTTGTAAATATGTACATATATGGCACATCCCTACACATGGTCCAAACTTTTTGGGCTACGTGCTCTCTTTTCCCGTTTTGTCTGTTTTTTCTTGCATGCATATTTAATTCAATTTCGCACATTTTTGTGCAAGTGTCGGAAGCGTTTGCCAAATTTAATTTGCATGATGAGATTTGCCTGGCTGCATTGTCGTTGTTTCAGTTGTCGTTCTTGTTGTCGTTCTCTTTGTTGTTGTTGTTGTTGGCAACTCGTTGGCACGATTTTTATAAGCTTGTCGAGTTCATTTAATCGAGCTAAGCAAATTTTCATTTATCCAAGCAGACACACACGCACACATAAACACGGACATGTACACCTTGATATTTCCTAAACACCTGTCACAGGAATGTATTCCGTACTCGAAACAAAATTCATTACACATACGCACTGTTGACTGGGCAAATACTATGCAAGATTCGTATTTTTTCGACTTTATTTTCCCAAAAATGACTGGCATATCCTGTTCCAGTAAACACCAGAGCTGGTCTAATTGAAACTTAGCCCGGCCAACAGCAGCCTGCATCTGTTGATTAAGTTTTCGTCTGTTCAACAGGTCGTATGCGTGACGTGATTTCGAGTGCTGTGTGTTACGTGCTCGAACTACAATTCATTAAAACCATGTCCTGATAGAACATACTGAACGGCTTTCGTCTAGTTTGCAGCAGTTATTTGCTTTGTTTGTTTGCCAAAACATGTTTTTCGAAAAATATCAAAGAATTTGCAAGAAGTATTTAATGCATGCCAAATGCATATTCGAGAGTGGACACTTGATGAAAGAAAATTAAATTGTCTAGCTAGATAAACTACATTTGATTTATAAACGTTTGGAAAGTAATAAATGCAAGACTGAAAACATTCAAAAATTGTCAACCGCAATCAAAATATTTGTGTTTGAGTATTGAATTGTATGTGAAATAATCATAATCACATATCTCTATCAATCCTTCATCATTTGGCCTCTGCTTTACGCAGACTAATTAATCCAAGTTGAGCTTTCGCCAAGGCCAAGGCGATATCATTAATAACACACGTGTCCATCCAGTCTGCTGCTTATATGATTTAATAGTGACCAAGTGGAAAAAAGAGAAACAAAAGCCAAGAGCAGCTAAATAAAAACCTAAATAGACACTCAAATAACACTTAGGCCATCAATCAGCGCAACTGCCAAGGTCAGATTCAGAGCGGGAATCAGAATAAAAGTCCGATTGGGGGGATGATGCCCCGACCCCCAACTCTGGGGTAGCTCGGTTAATTACATCAACAACAGCTCGAACAAACTACCAACTATATATTTTATGCGAACTCACACATTAGATACAAGTATTTTGCCAAGAAACTGGCGTCCAGGACAAATGGCGGTCAAATGTCACATTTAATTTATTTATGGGCGCATCGCAGACACGCGGGGCGTGGCTGTCCAGGGCCATGGCTTTAATTAAATAACTGCGCTAAGTGAGAGCCAAAGAGTTGACGTCGCTAATACAGCCATTAGCCGTTTTCGTGCAGAGCTTGTAAATTCTCATTTCCTCAGATGGAAGCTATATATCATTCCGCCCGTCTTCCGACTGGCCCCGAAAAATGTCTCTCTGTGTGTGTGTGTGTGTGTGTAACATATACCAATATTAATTTTAATTTCCAAAGCAAACTAGACTACATTCAGCTGTTTTACAATTTGTATACCCTGAACCCATTAAAAATGGAAAAAGGGTCTAATGTATGCAAATGTATGTAACAGGCAGAAGGAAGCAGCTCCGACGCCATAAAGTATATATGTTCTTGATCAGCATCAGTCCGTCCGTCCGTATGTATGAACGCAAGGATATCTGAACCTATAAGAGCTAGAGACTTGAATAGTATATATATCTGCATTTGGTGTTGAAAGAAGAGGATTCAGGGTATCCCCTAGTCTGGAGTTCCCGACAAGAACTTTTTACTTGTTATAAATTTTCTGTACAAGTCCGAGTAGATACTGCGCATGTTTATTTGTTTGCTTGCCCAACGATCTCCATTCCTTTTGGAATATGGTAAATAAAAACAGTTCGAGGGGCGTGGCATGCCTGGAAAAGCGCAAATTGTCGCCACATGCTGTGTCATCATCAGCAGAAAAAACAAGCAACCCCTCATGCGAGCATTTGTTTATTCGTGTGTGCAAATTAGAAACAACAACAAATAAAACAACAAATATAACAACAACTACAACAACAACTTTTGCAACAATAACAAGGCAGACTCAGCAGGCGGCCAATTGTTTATCGCTTAGTCCGCGCTGAAAAGTAGGCAACATTTGTGCGTCGCTTTAAAGCAATCAAAATAAGTCCTGAGCTCGACTCCTATTTTTTTACTCTTTCTTTCAAGAGTTAAATGGGCGTGGGCATGGGCGTGGCCCACTCTACGCCTGGGCCGTGTAATTGCTAAAAAGCGAACTGAAATGCCAAAGAAATCAAAGTAAACGACAATGTGAGCGCCGCCCCGTCATTTGCTAAAACAACACGAACAAGATGCAATAGAAAGTGCTGCAGATGTGCCGAACAATTAATACCCTATCAATCAGACAAATAAATGTTTGATTGAAATTAAAATTAAGTTTTTATCAACTCAGGAAAACTTTCAATGGTTTGCTTAGCGCTTCAAATTAATTGGGTTCGCTTAACTTATCGCCTAACCTTGAACTTGAACTTTGACACTTCGCATTATACATATAATATATATTAATGGATATTTTAAAATTGTCAGAGGTCTTGTTTAAAAAAATTTTATCCCAATTTAGTTCGGTTTATAAATCGTATTGTACATACAAAATGTGCACACAAATGGAATGCTTTAAAGGGTCATATGTTATTTTGTTGGCATATGCAGCAAACTTGGCGACTTTGTCATATTGCCCCACTTGGCAGGGCAGCAACAATAGAAACGTGCGGCAGTTGGATAAAATGTGCAAAACTGTTGATGTAGGTCGGGAACTGGGAGGGCGGGGGGTGGGTCTGGGCAGGGAAATCTATGATTTCATACTTTTCTCTACATGTTTTTCTGTTGTTTTTATGTTTTTTTTTGCTTTATTTCGCAATGCGTGTACGCTGTTTTGGTTTACAAGCCAAACCGCCGCCGGCCCAGCACAGCCGGAACCTGGTACTAAGCGTATTGACTTCTTGAGTTTCTCCGAGTGTGCGGGTGTGTGTGCGAGTGTGTGTGTATGTGTGTGAGTGTGTGTGTGTGTGACAGCCATTTGAACTGTTCGATTATGCATGGATCTAGTTATGTGTGCTCAAGTTGGCAAGTGCGTGAGCTCGTCAATATTTGTTGTGCGTGTATGTGTTTGAGTGTGTGTGTATTACGACCCAATAAATGACGAGTTATGCCTTCTAATTAATGTGCTAAAATATGCGTATGCCAACTGTAGCTACGACCCAGGACCCTGTCTGCAGGCCCATTTAACGACGGCCGAATAAATAAATGTGTGGTCGCATAGCTCGAACACAGAGACACAGAGAGACGCGGTTCTTGTGGCCACGTCCTGCGGTTGCGGTGCCAGGCCAGATGCCCTTTAATTTTTTTTTGTTTAGGGTGTGAATATGCGTGCATTGAAATTAAAATAACATCAAGTCAAGCGACCGTGAAAAGGTCGTGTGCTTCATCCAAGTGAAGGAGCGAGCAGACATCCCGGACAGGTTGTCCATTTTATCTGCAGGCAGGACAGACAACTTTTGACAGACCATAAAATTAACAACAATGAACAAAAAATTAACAGAAAAGACATAAAACAGATTATCCTAGACACAAATCTTAAAATTCTCAGCTTCTAATCCCAATCCCTCGTTTTATGCAGCCTAACGAAGACTGGTTCGTATTTCATTTAAGTAAATTATAAATACTTAAATTTAAAAACTTGAATTTCTTCTTTAAGAACCGAAAATACTTTGTTTCTTCAGTTTAACTAAGGCACACACAAGAACCAGAAATAAATGTTTGTGTCACGTGTAATCAATAACAAAAGAATTAACGCAAGCAAAATGTGAGGGAAAGTGCGCATGGCTTTTATAAGCCTGGCCAGAATTGGGCATGTTGAACGCGTAATTAGGCCTAAATATTCTGGGACCATTTGCCATTTGCCATGGCCAAAACAATTTGGCTAACATATGAAGCCCTTTACTTGCTGTGCCTTCGTTTTCTAGCAAAAGAAAACAAGTTTCTCTCTTAGGCAAACTTGTTAGTTTTTTTTTTATGTCGTTCGTTCCGACCAATATAGCAATCCGATAGATCATTTCATATTAAAGCAGGGCCATGTATTTTCATTTTTGACTGCGTCCTGCGTTTCCACTCTTCGAGCCGTAATTCGAGGCGCCAGCTGATAACACAACAGACTTTTCGGGGCTGTTTGCCAACCTCCTCCTCCCTCTCAGAGACTCCGAGCCGCTTCCCAATTACAAACGAGCTAAATTATTGCTAAACAGTTTGCTTTTGTTGTTATCCCCGGCAAAGTGCTGTAAACAGACGCCTCTCGCCCCGCCCAGCACGAAAAAGGTTCAACTAATCATTTGCTCAATGAACGTGAATTAATTTTTAAATTACATGGCAGACGCAAAATTAGGAAAGAGACTCTTTAAACTGAGCACAAGCGTATTTATATTTATTATTAATTTAATAAGTTTAGTTGAAAACTATAAGCCTGGTTTTATGGGACTACAAACATTTATGTTTCACTAATGAAAAGAGCTGCGCACAGCACACCAAAAACAAGTAAGAAGTTCCGACTAGGGGATACCCTGAACCCTCTTCTTTCAAATGCAGATATACATGTATACTATTCTAGAGGCTACATGTCAAGTTTGATGGGCTCAAAAAACAGGATTGCGTTATAGATTTTCGATCAATTACATGGAAACGGGGCATGTTATCGAGTATCGGAAACAAACTCGATCTGACCTAGAGCTAAGATTTCAAGTCTCTAGTTCTTATAGGTGCTGAGATCCTTGTGTTCATACATACGGACAGACGGACGGACGGACGGACAGACAGATGGACATGGCTAGCTCGACTCGGCTGTTGATACTGATCAAGAACATATATACTTTATCGGATATGCTTCCTTCTGCCTGTTACATGCATTTGCACAAACACATTATACCCTTTTTACCCATTTTTAATGGGTTCAGGGTATAAAAAAGGTAATAAAAGTGGAAAAGTGGAATAGCGGAAAACCCGAAATCAGTTTATGTGGTTTACACAACTGTTCAACTAATTACCGCAGCAAATGTTGTAGAAGCTTTAGTTTTGCAGTGATTGTTGTTATTGTTGCTGCTGTAATTTATTTTGTATTTTTTTTATAAACTTTTGCCGGCAAATAGTTTTTAATTGCAACGATATGTGTTAGCAACAATGACAAAATAAAGTCGCAACTTGGCCACAAAACAAATGCGACTACAATAAAAGTTGCAAATTTTGTTAAAATTTATCGCAAGCTTTCACATGATTCCATCGAACAGCTGACAACGGCAACTTTTTGAGCATTAGATGTTGCGCTTAAAGTTACATTTTTCAAACAATTTAAAAACAATAACCTTGCCCATTTAGTTGGCCAACAGCCGGGAGCAGCAGCTGCCTCAAAGTGGGCAAAACTATTTTAGCAAATGCTTTTTTCAACGCTCCACAAAAGCATTTCCATAAAATTGTTAACTTGTGCGCACATTTCTTGTGCTTTCATGTATGTGTGTGTCTGTGTGTGTGTGTTTGTGTGTGGGTGTTTGTGTGTGTATTTTCATTTGGTATTACATTATTTACATAATAAATACTTAGCTATAATTTGTTATGCTGCGCGTAAATTTGATGCTCGAGGCGAAAGCCGCTGAAATCCAAAACGAGTCTGAACGGAATATGGGGGGAAATGGAAATGGGATTAAATTCAGTTCGTGTCAGAAAGTAGGCGTAGAACAAGTACACAGAACGCAAGTGGGCGTGATCGCCTGCCTGCGGAAGCAACCACAATGCGAGGGGCGTGGACTTTCGGTTTTTTTTCGGGTGGGCCATCTGTGGGCCATTTTAATACGCCATTGAGACCTGGCCTCGAGCTACAAACTTGATTTGATGATGATAAAGATGAGGCTCATAAATTTAACGGGGTGGGGGGTGGGATGGTATAATGTGCCTCCGCGGCGGATCAATTTATTAATTTAAAGAGCAAGCCGCAACAAGAGGCAAATCAAGCACGTGAAGTGAGGGAATAGGATGAGCTAGACACAGCTACCAGTGCTTCTTGTACCGCTCAAGTGAAACATGACCTGGTCCGAGGACGACTAGCAGCAGCAATCCCCCCACAACAGAGAGCGTATGGAAAAAATAGTACTTGAGCACATCCCTAGTGGGGTCGTGCACATGCCACCAGGCATGCCAGTAAAGATTCCAAAGGATCAGAACCAGTGCCAAGGTCAGGGCAGCCAACCTGGTACGATAGCCGAGCACAATCAGCGCCATCAGCAGCAGGCCCAGTCCATTGAAGACCCGAGTGGCGAGTCCTTGGTCCAGCCGGAGCAGCGTCAGGTACATGCAGGCCAGAAGTATGCGGCCCGCAAGCCGCATTAAGTGCTGCGGACGGCGATTGATCAGCAGAGGGACGCCTGCCCCTGCCCCGGCACAATTACGGCTCGCTGCCGCCGCCTCCTGGGCATCGACGTGCAGCAGCAGGAGGCCGCCGAGCAGGGCGAAATTTCGCAGAAGCAACTGCAGCTGCCAGGGCTCCATATGCAGATGGACCTGCAGCAGCACCAGGCTGGCGAGCAGCGTCACGGCCACATTGACCCACACACGCAGCAAAATCAACACCGAGCCCAGCAGCTGGCCGAGCAGATTGACGAGCACAATTAAAATGGAAAGCATCTCCGAGCAGTTCAGCTCAATCTGCAGGTAGACCAGCTGCTCGAAAAACTGCTGCCACGTTCGCAGCGCATCCTCCAAGAAGGTGGCGGTCAGACAGAGTCGTGCCACAAGCGGCAGCAGGCGGCGGCTGTGGTTGCCGACCTCCGACCGCAGCCACAGGGCATCAAAGTCCATTCACTAGGGTCCAAGGAAGCTTCTCCAGCTTAAAGCAATCCTCTTTTCCCAGCGACAAGGATGCTTAACGAAATCCTCTCAAAGTTTTATTGGATGTTTTAAATTTCTCTGACGAACGTTAAGAATAGTTTTGACAACAAAAAAAGGTCCATTTAAATAATAGTACTTAAGATTTAAGTTACAAATTTGTGAATATATATATCATTTCCATCTGACATGAACGTTTGGTTATTTGTGTTAACTATTTGAAGACAAACCAAAGGGCCTAATAAACCAATTTGTACATAATTGAAATAAGGATTAGATTCTCATTTATTAATGTTTTGCATGAAAATCGAATGCAGAAATTGTATTCGAATAAATTACAATTTATCAATTACTCCTGTGTTGGCTTTGTCTGGGATTAGGACCTGGATTTTAGTCTAACCATGCAAGAACTAATTTGAAGCTTACACTTGCCAAAACACTTGGCAACCGCTGAACTGGAAATATTCTTGGCAAATTAAATGAATTAATTTGTTCAAAGAGTATGTAATATTTGAGATTAATAACTTTGTATACCCTTTAACCATTTGAATGACAAGGCAGAGCTCATCGAGCTAACCCGAAATGCGGTTTATTTGGCCGGGCCAAACATATTAGGCTTTTATTATAGATTTAATTAGGTATTTAATAGACGCAAAGCTTTCACTATTGGTACACACACACTTTTCGAAGTCTTAGTCAAGATGTCTGAATTCAATTCACAATCGAGTGCTGGGTATCTGCAGGTCGAGCACAGTTAGGTTATGCCTGTCTTGCCAGCAGCCTATGGGCGTTCTTTTATACCCTGAACCCATTTAAAATGGTTATAATGTATTTGTGCAGGCAGAAGGAAGAAAGGTGTTGAAAGAAGAGGATTCAGGGTATCTCCTAGTCGGGAGCTCCCCATTAGAATCTCTTATTTGTTTATTAGCTAATTTATTCATTCTATGCTTGAGCATCTTAATTTAGCTTTACATTTTACTTGACATTACCTATTAAGTTCGAAATTATTTGGTTTATGTACCAATGGTTATTATTATCAATGGGATGGATCATGCAAAGTCTCCGTCGCTTTCTTCTGCAAAGCCCTTTAACCAATATATTGTTGCCTATTGGCATAAAGTATTCATTGAAAATAGTGTTACTTAAGTCTTGTATGATTAAAATAAAGTAACTGAGAGCATAGATCCACTGATGTCCTCTTTCTTGACCTATTTCGCAGCACTGGCAGCAAGTGCGTCAACAATTGGCGACAACTCGTCGCTAATTGCGGCAACAAACGGAGCAACTGACACCAGTCCGGCTTCCAGGGCGCTGGGCCAGGTGGGCGTCAATCAATTGGCCATTGAGCAGAGCACAACGGAACTGCAAACTGCTGCGGACATTTGGAGCGAGCGACCCGATACGGCAACACTGACAAAGGGCTTCTCGATACCCACGTATTTGCCACCGTTTCCGGATTTCATAGCTGCTGATTTGCCCCAGACTCTGACAACGACTGCCTCACTGCCGCACAGCCGAATTCCCGCAGGCCATGACAATGATGCCAGCTCCCAGCAATCGGGTCTTAATAAGCAACAACCGCAGCACCAGCTCCAGCCCCAACCACATATGCGTCTGCATGCCTACGACAGTGAACAAAAGGAGCAGCAGCTGCGCCGTGAGAAGCAACTGGCACGTGAGCGGGAGCAGATGCCACGGCGACAGCTCAGTCTCCCATCCCGGAATGTAACAGTACAGGCGGGCCAACATGCCTATCTGCCATGTCAGGTGAGTGGGAGCCCAGTTGATTATCCTGATTGAATGGCAGCAACTCAAAAAACCACCCACTGTTTGTTCGTTGCAGCTGCATCAGCACTCAAACAAGCCCCTCTCCTGGGTTCGGCTACGGGATGAGCATATCATAGCCGTGGATCACACAACCTTTATCAATGATGCACGTTTTGCAGCGCTGCTCCAATCATCGCAGGCAAATTTCACAAGCAGCCTATTGGACGCCACAAACGGCAGCAGCCTCGGCTGGACGCTGCTCATCAAATATGTCAGCCTGCAGGATACGGGCTGGTACGAATGCCAACTGGCCACAGAGCCAAAGATGAGCGCCAAAGTCCAGCTGTTCGTGATAAGTAAGTCGTCGGGGAGATGGGGAGACGCTAAGCTAAGCGTTTTAATTGATTGTCCACAAATATGAGACTTCTGCCCTGATATTATAATTGATGATGAACTGAATCGATCAAAATATCCGGTTTAATTCGAGTCCCTATATCACAGCCATATTGAGGTACATTCAATTCTTAATTTTCATTAATCTCTCTTCAATAGCACCCAAAACAGAGCTTATTGGCGATAAGCAGCGCTTTGTTAAGGCCGGCAGCCGAGTGGAGCTGCATTGCATTGTGCGCGGCACTCTCGAGGCACCGAAATATATAGTCTGGTACCGCGAGAAGCAGCAGGTCGTGTCGGAGAACGAGGCGAGCGGAAGTGAGAACGGCTGGTACACTCAAATCGATCGGAATATCTTTGGCAGCACCGAGCACAGTCGCAACACGGTACGAGAGCACAATATTTCGTTCAGTGTATAAATCTAAACCTCCAATCCCCACCCAAACAGATTGGCAGTCTAGTTATACCCGTCGTGCGTAAGACCCATTCCGGGAACTACACCTGCGAGCCGGAAAATAGTGATGCAGTTTCCATACAGCTGCATGTACTCAGTGGTAAGATAGACGCGAAGTCATAAATTACATATATCCTTAATCAGCATTAATAGCAAAGTCGACCTAGCCATGTCTGTCCGTATGTATGAACGCAAGGATCTCAGAACCTATAAGAGCAAGAGTCTTGAAAAATGGAACATATGTCCTATTTCAAGTAATTGATTAAATACCTTATCGAAATTGTGTTTAATTTAGCAAATCTAGTAAGATAGAAGAGCTTGAGTAACAAAACTTCCCACTTAAATAGTACATGTACATCATTCATTTTACCATTTTTATCATTTTATTTACCCACACATAGCTATTAACCAACTAAATAAGCCAATTGGAACTACCCACCAATTTAAACCACAATTCTAATTCAATTTTGCATTTTGAATATAAGAACATTCTATAGAATAACGAGGGGTATACAGAAGTTATTAAAGAAAAAGTGTGGTTATATATGTACATATATATTGGCAGCCCACGAATCAGCGGCAGCTACCGCAAGGCGCAAGACTTCCCGTATACATATGCACACGCACATTCACGCATCATGGTTATGTGCTTCTATTTTAATTAGTTTTTTTTTCACGGGAATGAAATTGTTGGTACGGCTTTTGAGTAGAGGCAAGTTGTTTGCGTTTGAAAGTGGTGCAATATGTCACAGGTTCAATTCCCAGTGAGAGAAGGGTATTATTTTGCATTACTGCTCAAGCAATCGCGCTCGTAGCGCGAACTTTATAACATATTATATTTATAGTTATGATGAATATTCACTCACCCCCTTTCTTTGCAGGAGAGTACTCCGCCTCTGCGATAATGTCCACGGCTGCCGGCCTGTACAGGCATGAGCATGGTTATAATAGTCTCCATCAATGGCTAATATTTCTGCTGGTGGCTCTCCATAAGACATGAGCAAATGGTATCCGAAATCGAGGCATTATTCATTTAAGACATAAGATTAATTTCTAGGTAAATTGCACAACTTATTAACTCAATATTATTGACGACACTTTCAAAGGTGTTTGCAGATTTCTTTCACATCATTTCAGCACTTTTTTCTTTATACAATTTCTAGATATAATATGTCATGTCCTTTGTTATTGCTTTTGGAATTAGATTGCTAAGCATTTGTAACTTTAAGCATTCGATTATGTTTAAGATTAAGGGATTTGCGTAAATAAAGCCAGAGGCGTATTAAGTAAGATCCAAAAAATGCAACAAAAAAAAAACAAGCAGACGGAAACTCAGCTCGTGTGTACTTAAATGGGAGCAGAAATGCTTCCTTATTGCGTTTCACAATTCATGAACAAAATTATAATTCCCTCAAATGGGAATAATAAGGGAAATAAATATAAAATTGAAAACAATTCATTAAACAATTATAATTCCCTCAAATGGGAATAAAAAGGGAAATAAATATCAAATTGAGAACAAAAATTTGTTATAAAGCTTTTATTAGAATAACTGCACGGTCTTGCTTTCTCTCATTTTCTCTCTTCTAATCCGAAGATGCACAGTTAAAAGTGAGCTTTTTTCACTTGTAGAAAAAAGCTTTTCGCCAAAAACCATGTACAATTTTCGCGATTGCTTAATATTCATATGAGCCATTACGGACGGAGAACAGATGATAGACTGATATATTATAATGCACTTGCACAAACACACACAGCACAAACTAAATTAAACTTTATGTAGTTTATTAACTTTGTAATAACCCGATTTTACACACGCACACGCAAAAAAACACGACCGATCAACAGGACAGACGCGCACTGACTAAATTGTCGGTCAGCTCGCGCCTACGCTAAGCCGGCATTTATACCAATACAATTACAATTGCTTCGTCTCTCTCAGTTGCGCGACAGTTTACAGAACTAAGATAACAGGATCAAGTGCACCTCGACCAATGGCGTGAAAGTACCTCGCTTACGCATCTCTCTTGATTTAGCGATCTATGGTGCTCGCTCTCTCCGTCTGGCGCTGCTGCAGTCCACACATACAACACAACATGTAACGGGTTCAAAAGCATCAAAGTGAATAAATTATTTCCCACGAGAGACAATGTCCACGCGCCGGGTAAATTTCTCTGCTAAAAGCTTAATATTTGAAGATTGGTTCTTGTGGGAGAAATATCCCAGGGCACATAATAAATACAACAACAAAATTCTTGTATTTACCTCATTGTGAATTACCTTGTTGGTACATTTTCACGGTTGAATTAAAGTCAAGAATCCACTTAATACTTTTTCTCCTAATTCTTAACCCTTCAAAAGGCAGCGAAATCTTTTTAACCGTAGTTCTTGAAAACTTTTCAGTCTTTTCATAACCTCAACTCAAACTCATTAAATAGTTGCAGTTAGCTGCCATTTTTTATGGAGCAAATTATCTACGTATATACTCCATATATAGTCTATATGCATATTGGAAGATGGATATAAAAAAAAACGCGCCATAATTCAGGACGGAAAAGATGGAGGAGAAAACTTTACAATTGTGTGGTAACTGCTGACGCCTTTTGTTTTGCTTTTCTTTCATTGTTTTTTTTTTTTTACGGCTTGGCAACTATAATTTTGCGCGATTTTCTTGATTGCCCCCGCCGCCTTTTACGTAGCTCATTTATCAACACGGCTGACCAAAGAAGCCGTGGCCAAAAGTTTTACGGCCAACTTTGAATTTCCTTTGCACATTCTCATCTTTTGTGCACACCTTGCGCTTTTCCTATTTTCCTTGTAGCCACAGCCACAGCCACTCAACAGACAATTTACAGCTGGACAGCGGAAAAACAGATGAAGGAGGCAAAACTGTAGTTAAAGCTGAAACTAAGATAACAGCCTGGCCTAATCACTTTTTGATTTATTTTGCCCCAGTTGTGTTCATCTGTTTTTTTTGCTGGCTCTTCTTTTGCCTGTTGCTCTTCTAAGGGGCAAGAAATTATCACTACAAAAAAAAATATACAAAATAAATACCTTGAGAACAGATTTCGTCAAATGTCAGCAGAGCTTTTCTTTGAAAAGCATATCAAAAATCTGTTTCATTTTCCATGTCTTCCGCCCACACACACGCCCAATTTACGTACGGGCAATTTTCCGCCCACATTTTGCGGCCGTAAGAGTTTAAAGTTTGCCGTCTGACTTTTAAATTTTTGCCGACCTCCGCTTCAAGCCGAGAAACTTGGCCCGCAACTTTCAGCTTAGTTTAGTCCGTAAATTGGAATGAAGACTTCCCGACTCATAATCTCTGCCTGTCCAATTAAGTGTCTGGCAAGGCATATCCAGCACTTGTTTAAGGAGCAGGCATGAAATGGCCAATGATTGGCTCGGACTTGAAGTAATTACCCCTAAAATATACAAGTTTTTAACTTACATAAAGCTGTCGCAAGTGTTTAATCTCCTCAGAATGTTCTAAAAAAGTTTATTTTTACCCTGGACTACCTCATAAATAATTCCTTCGGGTAGTTCAATTCGCGCACCTGTTGCGAACTGGGAACAATTCACTGCGCATGCGCCGAATTCAAATCTGTTCTAGGCGCCAAAACTGGCAACTGTTCCCAGGCAAAAGTATCGAGTATCGAGTAAGTTTCAAGCTACATGAATGAGAGTTGTGAATTAAACATAGATTTTTGTAAATTTATGTAATTAATTTAATAACCTTTTATTTGCATAAATATGCACAATATGTTACTCGTTTTGTGTTCGATATATTTGAAATTTTTGTTTAAAACTAATCGCGCTTAAAGTTGAACTAAAAAGCAAATCTTCAAATTGTCCTTAATTTTCTTCCTTTCTGTTTTTTTTTTTACATAATATTCAAAATGTTTTAATTTGCATTTGAAATACTTGGAATGCACAAAAATAATTTGTTGCTCTTTTGCTGTTGTAATTGTATTTTAGTTTTTTTTTGTTTGTTTTTTGTTGTCGAATAAATTGTATGCTATAACAAATATAGGTGTATATATTTTGTTTTAAAGCCTTTAGGTTCTTGTGTAGTGAAATCCTATTTGATTTAAATTGGTACGTTTCGTCTATGCATAAGGTTTTAGTTTTTGTTTTTGTTTCTTAGTTTCTTTGTTTGTTGCATTTAAAAGGTGTACGAAAATGTTTTAATTAAAAATATATATATATGTATGTATATATATCGAATCTTTTGTTTGTTTGTAAATATACATTTTGTTTTTATACTCTTTTAATAATAATTGAATAATTGGACCATTTGTTATTTGACGTCGTGGCTTATCATTTCCTATTAGATTAATAATAATAATAATAAACGTTTCTTGTTGTTCCGCACAATTCCCAGGTAAATATCTCTAAACTAGCCCACATCATGTACATGTTATCGATAAGGTAAATACTAAACATTTAAATCTGATGCAACAGTTATATATATATATATATATCTTATATATGTGCACATAAACATATACATATATTCGGATTGGGTAAAGAATTATGTTTAAAACGCTTTACAAATGCGGCTCGCCCAACTTTCGTTGCCCCGTCTCCAGGCTCTATATAATTAAATTTATATATATGTATTTATGTATAGACTATTGATAGAATATGCTAATTTTGCTTTTCACTAATTGAATTCAGTTAACGTTTTGTCTGTAATCAATCAACTCGTTTTTTAGCTACACATACTACGCAACTAGGCGATCTTTAGATCGGATTAACGCAATAACTATGGATTGTTTATTGCCTTGCTAAGCAAATTCGTTAGGTTTGTCATATGTCTGCTATGTATGATAAATATATATATATTAAATATATATAGCTATTTAACGTAACAACTTGGCCCCCAATTCGTACTCCTGATTAGGTTTTTTTTCTGTTTCTACTTTTGCAATTTGGAATTCGACATCAATCGACAACAATCAGCTGATTCTCAGTGCACTGCATCAATGTCCCTTTGCGCTCGCGATATTTTCAGCTTATCCTTGGGCGTATTATCCTCGCCCGATTCCAGGGCAAACATCTTCATTTTCTCCTTGAACGACAGCTTCTCCGGCACCGCATCTCCAGCGCGTTGCTGCTGCTGCTGTTGCTGCTTTTCCGCCAGGCGACGTGTCCTGGGATCTCTGCAAATATATTTCCATACAAATCATTAGCTTCTATACGGGCATAGTATGGCTAACGTATGGGCTACCTGTACACCTCCTGGGCGCCAATGACGCCAGGCGTTGATTGCACACTGGTATTCCAGAGCGCCGCATCCGGCGTGGCCGGCATCGAGGGCAACATCGAGGCGTCCATATTGTGCTGCATATACTGCGAAAAGCAAGAAAGAAAATGTGCATTAGTAGCTGGAAAAGTTTAAGGTATCTTTGGATTAAAGCAACTCACGCTCGCATCCTCGCGTATGGTGTCCAAATCCTGATGCTCCAGCGCGTAGCTGTCGAGCAGATATTGTTGCTGCTGTTGCTGTTGCTGTTGCTGGATGCCCAACAAGTTGTTGTCCTCATCGTGGAAGCTCACCCGCTTGTTGTCCCGCTGCAGCAGCGGCGGCGGTGTACCTGTGCCCATGCTCATTCCCGTGCCCGTGGCCGACACATAAGCGGCATTCAACTCCATCGCGCTCAGCGGCGAGGCTTGCATCGTGTTGTTGTTGAGGCTGCCACTCAAGTTGTTGTTGTTGATGTTGTTGTTTGCCGCCTTTTTGACCTCCACAGCGGCTGCCTGATTGCTGGTGGCCGTCTTCAGCAGTCCCATTGAGGAGCTGGAGCTGGTATTGCCGCCAACACTCGTCCGCATCTTCTGCTGCGACATTATCAGATAGGAGCTATTGCGTTCTGGGGGCGGCGGCGGCGGCACGGAACCATCCACGGCGGCCGTCTCGTTGTTGTTGTCCTTGTCGAGCATGCTGAGCTGTGTCAGGTCCTTGGCCAGACTGGAAATGGGATGCTCCGTCTGCAGATGCCGTTCGTCCGCAAAGCTAGCCGACTTCTGTGACTTGGAGGGCGAGGAGGGCGCACCAGCCGAGCTGCCGGAGCCGGAGCCACCCTCAGAGTAACGATTATGCTTCAGTATGCTCTTCGGCTGTTGCTGTGTTCCAGCTGCTGTTGGTGTTGCCGTTGCAGCTGGTGATGGCGCCGCAGGCTCGACGGGGCTGCTCTCGCTGATCTCGGCCAGCTTGATCTCAGTCTGGCGGTAGCTGGTAATGGGTGTTTGTATGGCACTGACCTGAACACCGCTCGCTGACAAACGGAACAGTTCCTGAACGTTGTCCTTGTCGTATGGCTGATCCTGGTCCTCCTCCTGCTCCTGCAGCTCCTGGGCGCGCCGCTCAAAGTCACGCTCCAATATGAGCGTCTTCAGCTGCTCCTCCTGCTGCGGACTGCGCGCCAATATCGCCGACAACTCGCCAATTTGCTGTTCACGCCATTGTCGTATATGCTCCCGTCGCATTTCCAGATCCTTTTCGCGTTCCTCACGCTCCCAGGGATTGCCGCCGCTGTGCAGTGATCGCGCTGCCGTCTGATTCGCCGGCAAATAGCTGCCTTTGGGCGGATCCAGCGTGCTGGCCACATAGTTCATGCCAGGCGTCAGCTGCTGCGTCGCCTTGAACAACGGATGCGTCGCTGTTGGCGGCAACGGAGGCTTATCCTCGCCCAGCACATGGCTGGGCAAATATCCTGCTGCCTGTTGCTGCTGCTGGAGTCGTTGCTGCTGCTGTGGCTTGGGCGCGGTGCTGGGCGGCCCTGCTGGCTTACTGGGCGATTGCAAGCTGCCAATCGGCTTTGGTGGCAACGTAATAAAGTTTGGCGACGCCTGCTGCTGCTGCTGCAGTTGCTGGTGTTGCAGTTCGTAGAGTGCCGCTGCCTCATGCAGCTGACTGCGTCGCACATGTTGCTGATAGTCAAGTCCGCCGTTCTGATAGCCCCCCACATATTCGTTCACATTCTGCATGCTCTGGCTGGCGCTCACCTGCTGCTGCTGCTGCTGTTGCTGCTGTTGTTGATGTTGCTGCTGCTGCTGCTGCTGGTACATGTTGCTTATGTTGGGCATGGATGGCGCCAACATTTGCTGCATGCGCAGTGTGTGTTGGAAGTTTTGTTGGCTCTTGGCGCGATTGTTGAGCGTCAGTTGTCCATTCAGATTGCTGCTGCTGTGCGCGAATTGTTGTTGTTGCAGGGCATGTTGCTGTTGCTGCTGATGTTGCTGCTGCTGTTGCTGTTGCAGCTGCTGCTGTGCACTTTGCTGGCTGTGATAATAGGCGGAAACGGGTCGACTAGGCAGATTAGAGCTAGCCTGCAAATGTTGTTGGTAGGGTGATGCCTGCTGCTGCTGCTGCTGTTGCTGTTGTTGCTGCTGTTGTTGTTGCTGTTGCAGTGCGGCAGCATGCGGGGAATTGCCATTGTAGGCGCTCATGGCGGCATGTGCAGACATGCTGGGTCTGTAAATAATAAATAACACAAATAACTTATTTAATTATCTCCAACCAGCTGCTGTTGCTGCTGTGAGTCACATGTGTTGCTGTTGTTGCCATATTGCTGGCAATTAGCCATTTGCAACGTGTTGTGCAATTACAAAAGGTGTGCCTGTGCTGGCATGAGAACAAGGTGCCCTATAAACTTGCAGTTGTGATTCGTGTAGCTGTTGCTCTTGAACTTCCGTTTGTAGGTGCGCCTGTGCACAGCAGCAACAACTCACATAAATATTGTCAACGAGAACGACAACAACATGTTAATTACGCACTTACATGCCGCATTTCTACCACCTGATATTCACTTTGTATGGGAATAAGGCCGTAAAGTAATTTCTTTACACGCAATGTCATCCTAGAAAAAGTCAAGCAATTTTCAGCGTGTTCTCACAACAGCAACACATTAAAAGAAAAAACAATAGCAACAATTGCTGCACCCTGGCATTATAGTCGAGCCTGAATCAATATTAGATTTTAGCCCATCGATTTCTTTATATTTAAATGTTGTTTTAATTGGATCAAGATTTGCTTCTGATTCGATAACAAGCCTGATTCGACATCTAAATTTGATAAATAACCTTTCTTAAAAACTAAACATGGCAAAAAAATATCATGCACAACCTTCTCCCCTTAATAGATTTGTAAAAACTTTCTAATAGAGTAGAATAAATGAATCCCTTTGATGAAATTATAGAAATTCTAACATCATTTAAAAAGGTAATAATTTAATAATATTTGATTAATAATATATTTAAGTTCTTTGAGTTGAAGGAACCAACACTTACCGCTCATTCAAAATGGGTTGACTTTGATTTTGTGCACGATACACGCTTAAATTCTGGTAGAAGCCCTGCTCGTTCCCATTTCCATTTCCGTTTCCATTTGCATTTGGATTCGAATTCAGATTTGGATTTGGATTGTTGTGTGTGCCGTTTGGCTGGGCTCCGATGACGCCGCCGCCTCCGCCCGCATTGTTATGCAAGCTGTGCGTGCTGCGTGACTTGGAATTGGCCAGAGCTGTGGGCCAGGTGAACAGAGAGGGAAATCAATTAAGGCTTGGACAAGTGAACAGATTGTTTTGTGTGGGCGGGGAGAGGGGAAAGGGGAGGCACACACACTTACATATGTTGCCAGATCCCGTGTGATGATGCAGGGCCGGCACCGATTTGCTATTGGGCAGGTGTGCAGCTAGGGGATTCATGATGCTACCGCTGATATGGTTGTTGTGACTGTGACTGTGATTGTGGCTACTGTTGATGTTGCTATTGCTCAGATTTAGGTGCTGGTTGAGGCTGTGACTTGTGTGGCTATTGGCAATGAGCGGCCCACCGATGCCGCCCAACGATTTCGACGATTCGGCGCCGCCCATCCGACTCAAATCGCGCTCAGACATGCGGCGATTACCTGTTTGTTTACACCATTATCCAGTGGAAAGGGTAGAGGAAGGGGAAGGGTATTTAGTGTTCGTATTGGTGCACAAGAGTTCGTTAAGTGGAGCAGCATAGGGGGAATAGATGGTAAAAAGACAGTTTGTATTTGTTTTAGTAATCTTCATAAGTAATTATATGTATAAGTGTGTGTGTGTGTGTGTGTGTGCGTGTGTGTGTGTTGCGTGTATAATCAATTTTAATGATTAATGCATACAAAATTACAAAATTAATTATAATGTGCAAATACAAATACAGCTACAACACAAATGCAAATGCAAATACGGTTATTAAATAACAAAACAAAAATTACAAAATCTGTTTAAATATCTAATAAAAATACAACATAAATGGATAACAAGCAGCGCGTTGATTGAAACCAAAATTATTTCACATAAATTGCAATTGAATTGCATTAATAATAAATGAATAGCAACAGCAACAAACAGCATGCATTAGTTATCTGCTGGAACAACAACAAATTAAAGGTCAAAAGGTGAACATTTTAAAGGCTGAAACAAAAGAGTTCTAAAAAAAAGCGAATACCAAGCTGATAAATGGCCTCACTTTAAAAAATTTAGGTCAACAAAATACTTTATAATTATACAGTTCTCTAAAGCGAGTACGAAAAATAGTCTAAGGGCAAGCCGAAGAGTAGATACCCTTGCAGACAATTAGGATACATATAGACCAGTTTTTTATCTGGGAGCTACATATATATATATGATTTGAGGCTCAAAATTTGCTTAAAAAGAGTAAAAGAATATGCTGCAGCTATAGGATATAGTGCTCGGATCCCTTAGATTTCTACAGCTATTAGAAAAAGACAAAACTATGGCAGGTTGCAAAGTAATATTGTAAGTCAAATTGGCTTAGGAACAGACAGGCAGAGGATATATCATCTCATTTGTTCATATTTATCAAGAACATAAATCCTGAGTCCGATTTGCATGTCGTGACAATACTGTAATATGCTCCGCAAGGGTAGGGTACTTTAGAATCGATTTTAAAGCAATATAAAATTGAATTGTAATCAAATTAAATACAAAGTTATAGAAATAATTCGCCTAACTGCAGAAACTCAAGAACTAAATAACGCATTGCAAAAGTCGGAATAATATATAGATATACAACAACAAGAAGAACAAGAAACCTCGGTGCATGGCAATTGGATTGTCATCTGTGAGCTGCGCGGAACAATGTCGCTGCAGTTGCTCCCAAGCGCCCAGTTCCTGGCCCGGCAGCAGCATCAGCATCAGCAACATCTTCATTATTAGCTGCGCACTGTACGCAATCGGATGAGGAGCAGGAGCAGGAGCAGGAGTAGGTCTCATCGTCGTCGTCGTCGTCGTCCTCGCTGCAGCTACAATTGTTGCTCTTGTTTCTGGCCAAAGACAGCAGCAACTTGGCCGTGGAGGGCGGCGAGGCGGGGCGCGCTTGTTGTTGACGTTGATGATGCTGATGATGGGGTTGATGATGATGGGGTTGATGACGATGCTGATGTTGTCGTTGTTGGTGTCGCTGCTTTTGACGCTGTTGCTTGTTGCGCTTCAATTGCCGCACGCTGTGCGCCTGACGATTGCTGCACATGACGCTGCGACGACAGGGCAGCTGACGTGCCAGGGCCAGGGACTGGGTTGCAGGAGCAAGTGGCTCCTCCTTCTCTGCCGTCTGGCAGCTGTCATAGCACTTGAAAGTGGCTGTCAAACTGTCGTTGTTGTTGTTATTGTTGTTGCTGCCAGCTGCAGGTTGTCTGTTGCCACGACAATGGTCGCAACAAGGACATTCGCAGCTGAGCTGCGACTGCTCCGGCAACTGTACGTTGTAATCCTTGCCAGCGCTGCCAAAGAGACTCCACTCCTTCAACTGTTTGATAATGTCGTCCTGTTCGTTGTGCGTCAAACGGCCACGCTCGGCGACGGCCAGCGACGACGTGGACTTGGATTTGGTTTTGCTGGGCGCCAAACTTAGCTGTGCATCCAAATGGGCGGCCATTTCACGCACCTTGCCCTGGCCAAGGGGTGGCAACAGAAAGCTGGGACTGAGGTTCGTATGACTGGAGGCGCGACGGGTGCTACGATTGTTGCTGTTGCGATTGCTGTTGGGAAGATCTGTGGTGCTTGGCTTAAGAGTTGTTGTGCTTGCACAATATTGATTGCGTTTATGTACATTTTGTGTGCGGGAACAAGCACAGGAACTGTCACTAGGAACTTGTAGGCTGATTAAAGGAGCAACAACAGCTTCTGCTGCTGTTGTTGTTATTGTTGGTGTTGTTGTTGTTGCTGCTGTTGGTGCTGTTGCACGCAACGCTGACCTTTTATGCGAACGCTGAGCGTTGAGCTGCCGCCGATAGGGCGACTGTTGCTGCTGTTGTTGTTGTTGTTGTGTTGGCCGCAGCAGCGGCATCCGCTCGATGGACTCGCTGGACGAGCGCTGGCTGTTCGAGCCGGAGCCACCAGAGCTGTAATCGACAGCGGAGCAATTTGTAGCACGTTTCGTGTTCAGCTCGCGTCGAATTTTCTGTATAAGCGGCATCCGTTCGGCTGTTTGCTGCTCCGCGAGCAGCGATTCCGTTGAGGAGTTACTCACGGCAAAATTACTGATGGCATCGTGCGTATGATATCGGCGATCGATGCTGGGCGCTGCTGCAGTCGGCGCCGGCTGCTCCAGATCAAAGCTAACGGTCTTCCGATAGCCAGCAACCGGATTGCGTTTCACGGTAGACAGCGGGGCAAAGCTGCTGCTGCTGCTGTTGTTGTTGGCCGTGGCAAGGCAGGGACGCTGCTGCTGCTGCTGCAGCTCCTCCTCGTCGTCAATGAAGGGTATATCGCCCGAATCGGCCATGGAGGCGATGCTCTCCTCGTTGAGCGGCTGATGCGCATCGCTGTAGCTGGCAAAATTCGTGAACGATTCCTGTGAATTGCGCGCTTCCGGCTCCAAGGGCGCCGGCTCATCCAGATACTCCTCAATGTATATAGAGGGCGGCGGCGTGCGGCGCAGTGGACGCATTGGACTGAAATGCGGCGCCGCGACAGGAGGCTGATAATAGCCCGAATTTGGCTCATTGGACAAATACAAACTGCTCGCCGAACGGGCTATCGGCCGGGTGTCCCTATAGCGCGGATCGATATGCAGCTGATGGCCCAAGGCGCACAGCTCCTCCTGCAGACAGGAGGCGCTCAGCCGACGCACCGGTGGCGAGGCGGACCGCATGCAGGCAAACGATTCGCGGCGACTGCGATTCAGGCTGTCGTCCGAGATGGAGTTGTTGTAAAGGCGCGCCTGCTGCTGATACGAGGAATGGCGACGTTGTTGCAGATGTTGTTGCTGTTGTTGTTGCAGTTGCAAATAGTTGCTGCTGCTGCTAGTTGCATCTTTTTTTTTGCGGCAGCATGTTCAAAGAGCGAATGCGGGGGGTTAGGGGGGATTCAGTTACTTTCGATTAGCTTACACAACAGCTCGACAAGATCTGTGTGTGCGTGTGTGTGTGTGTATTCATTATTGTTATTTACTTTTTTGTTTAGCAGCTACCCAGCACCGTGTAAGTGTGTGTCTAATGTGAGTGAGTGTGTGTGTGTTTGTGTGTGTGTATTGGCTGGGCGTGGCCGGAGCGCCAACTACTCACCACGCTGTATAACGGGACTGGGCTGCTGCAGCAGCGTTGCCAGACCATGATAAATGGCGCCCTGTTTGGCCACCTCCAGACTGACAACCGGACCCGTGCGCACCAAATAATCCGCAGCACTGCAAATAGTTTTGGGAGGGGAAAAGGCTATACACAAGTCCAATTTTGATAATTGCCTCACTTACCGCTCCTGTGTTATGCCAATCAGGCTTTGGCCATCGACGCGGAGCAGCTGATCGCCCGCCTGGAGACGTCCGTCGGCATCGGCAGCGCCGCCGGGCACCACGCTCTTGATGTAGATGCCCAGACGCTCCTGGCCGGCACCCTTGGCGGCAACTATCGAGAGACCCATGCCATTGCTGTTCTTGTGCAGCTTGATCAGCTGCATCTCCGGCTGGGGCAGCTTATTGGACATGGCGCTGGAGCTGCGTGCCTGTTGCGATAGAAATATATATAGAGAGCTTGTTGGAAATCTTCAATAACTAGAGCTCACATTGAATTGATGCATGTAGACCGTCCAGAGTCCAATCGATGTGGGCTGGGCCGCCAAACGGCACATGCTCTGCTGCTGCAACGGATTCAGAAAGTCCACCAGGCCGGTTGGAATACCCCGGACAACATCGCAGCTGAAGCCATCGTCGGGCAGCAACAGTGCCAGATGCAGTTCGGGTGACTCCTCCAGCCGCACTTCGCGGCCGTCGGCACGCGTTAGCTCATCCGCCACGGATTCGGCCATGCGTATGGCCGTGTCGACGAGATTGCGTGGTATCTTCTCCTGTTGCAGCAGGGCGCCCATTTGCAGGGAGTTCAGGCGAAAGCAGGAGCAGGCCAATTGCTGTATTTCCTCCACAGAGGATTTGGGCGCCTGCAAAAACTGCGCACACTGATTGATTTTGGCCAGATGACAGTCAGCGGCCAGCTCCAGACCCTGACGCTCGGCCCACAGCTCGAGCAGCTGCAAGCGCTCCGTCATAACCTTGCCCCACTCGCCGGTGCACATGTGCGAATTGGCCACAATCTGGGAGAGAGACGGAGAGAACACAATCAGCATGGATGCATGTGGAGCACTCGGAGGCCACGTTCGACCCGCTCACCGTATTGAAGCATATGACATTGATGTAGTGGAACAGCTGCGAGAACAGCTGAATGGTCAGGGCGGCATTCACGCGACAGCGCCGCAACAGAGCCATGGCCGAGCCGAGCACGGTGAGTACCAGGCCTGCGGCGGAATCATGATCGATCGTCTCCGAGAGGAATTGATTCAGCGTCTGCGAGAGCTCCAGGCGAAAGCAATTGACCAGGTTGCGGAAAGCCGTCTGCACCGCCTCGGCGAGCACCTCCTGCGCCTGGACGCTGAATGCGCTAATGTGGCGATCCGATTTGAGGAAATGCAAAAACTCCGAGCTGTTCGCCATCCAAAAGGCGAGTATGCGTGGATCTGTGTACTGCTCCTGGACGACGCCATAGACCAGATTGGCCACATGATGCAGAAATATGGTCAGCTTGTGGGCTCGTTCCGTGGGCTGCAGCTCGGGACGGTAGTGGGTGGAGGCGCGGTATCTGTAAACAATAAAAAATAAATAATAATTTTACGGTAATCAGCAGCTCACTATAACCCAAACGAAGCCATTTATTGATTTCGATACCATGTAGCTCGATAAAAAAGGGGTAAACTGTAGTCTTACAAAAGCATGTAACAGGGAGAACAAGCAGAATCTTTAATCTTAATACTCTCTTTATCCTTAACGATAAATATGGTCAATCTCGTAAATGATAGAAGCTAGAGACACAAAATTTGGAATGTTACGTCTTGTATGGAATACGCAGGTCAAGCTTGTTTTAACTTTTGAATACTTCCTGAGTTTTTATAATGAAGATCGATAAATATCGACAACCGTTCTCAGTTTTCTGAATATATATCTATATATCTATAAAGATATAAGTTAGAGACCCAAAATGTGGTATGTAGCTTCTTACGTAGGTTACACAGATCAAGGTTGATTTGACTTTTGAATACTTCCTGAGTTAATATTATATCTTATATTGATTAATATGCCATATTTTGTACAAGAAATTTAAACAATGATCTGGCTATACATACAGAAGTTATCTAATCATAAACTGAGTGTAATTTATATAGGGAATATCTCAGTGTAGCACTCTCGTCTAGAGCACACATGTCATTTATTATATTCGCTCTACATTCGTGTGGCCTTGTCAAATGTCAATTGCGCTCCAGCATGTGGCTGCCGCAGCGCTGCAATTTCCTGTGTTTACATCGAAACGCTTCACTCCCCCCTCACTCTCGCCGGTCAATATTAATATTAATAGCGCACAAATTGGGTCAGCAGCCAGGATAAATCATAATAATTGATAATGAATTGTTGATATTGGCCACGACACAGCTGGGAATTCAGCAAATGGGAATACCAAAATAGCATCAGCTCAGCCAAGAGCTCAAGTCAAACCAAACATTTGTCTGCTACTCTTAACGACCTGGCTTAGTCTTGTGGGAGGGGAGCACTGATTTCGAGCCAAGATGAAATACACTTAAACGGCAGATGGAAGAATGAGCTTAAGCAGAGAAAACTACTTTTGTGATGCGACGTCATTGGCTTTAGATAAAGTCAACTTATTAGCCGCTTCAAATATTAAGAAAGCCAAGTAAAGTTAGGATATTCACGGTATACAACAATATGTATGCAAAAAGTGAGCTGAGTGTGAGCGTATTTCTAATCTGACAAAGAAGTTAATGTATGTGACCGCGATTACTTTTCTTGCAAGAAAATTCTTTGTTCTGGCTACATAAAAGCTAGTAAAGTCCGCACAGCATGACCAATAAAGTTGTATAAACTTTAATACATAAATTAGCAAAGCTAGCAGGTCGGCATATAAGTGTGACCAGATTTCTGATCTAACAAAAAGTCAATGTGTGACCGTGTTTAAAAATATGGATTTTTCTGGTAACTTAAAATCTAGCAGTCAGCACAACATCGACTAGTAAAACTAAATGAGCTTCAAAACATAAGTTAGCAAAGCTAACCTAAGCAGGTCGGCATATGAGTGTGACCAGATTTCTGATCTATTAAGAATATTGATTTGTTAAACATCTGGTAACATAAAGGCTAGCAAGGTAAACATTAGTTAGCAAAGCTGGCAGGGCAGCACATAAATATAGCACACTTATTAGCCAGGCAGGCGAACAGTTAGCATCGAGCTATAAAAATGCAGTCAATATTATTTTGCAGCGTTTTTACGTACCTGGCACACAGGTATAGCGAATAAACTGGCGCCAGCTTAAAATGCGGCACATTCACATCCAATTCGCTGATGATGTGGCGCAGAAAGTTCTCCTGATGCGTTTCGGGAAACTCCAGAACGGCTGGCAAAATGGGCTCCTGCCCCTGGACATCACCAGATCCGCTGCCGCCGGCGCCGGAGAGTAGACCACCAGCACCTGGCAACTTGGGCGATCTAAAAAGCGTTAAGTTTGGTTAGGGTTAAAAAACAAATATTCATATATATATTAGTCGAGCGGCATTTCATACGAAAGAGAATGCATTATAAAGCACATAAAATAAAGCGCTAAAATATATAAAAGTGAAGGTAAAATAAAATTTAAGCGCACACGAACATAAAGAATATGCACAGGTGATACACATAGGTATGTGTGTGTGTTGGTGTGTGTGTGTGTGTCTCGCTGTTGGCATTATTTAAATTTGGCTGCTTTGATAGATTTTCTCAGTTAAACGACGTTTAAAAATACCGTACGTATTCTCACCTGTCCTGACTGTTGGAGCCATTTGATTTCATGCTCGATATGGACTTGATTTCATTCTCCAGATTACCTTCTAAGCTCTGACCATCATAATTGCCGCCACCTGGATTTGATAGCTGTTGTTGTTGTTGTTGTTGTTGCTGCTGCTGCTGCTGCTGCTGATCCTGGCTGCCGTGTTTGCTGTCGACCACATCCCGCAGCGTGTTGTGCAGCGGCTGCGTCTCCGCGGAGCTGCTGTGGTAGCCGGCAGAGGATTGATTCAGCTGCGGATGCGGCTCATATTCGCTCTTCTGCGTCTGCATGGAATAAGATGGGCTCCAGAACTGTTTCGCACACACCAGATGAATCACTACTCACCGAGCTGAGCGCTCCATCCTCATCGTTCCAGGAGCCCGGCGATGTTGGCGACCGACTAAAGTTTCGTGTTTTCGGTTTTTCGTCGTTTGTGTGTGTGTGTGAATTGTTGTTGGTTGTGTGTTGGTTGTGTGTTGGTTGTGTGTATTTGTTGGCGAGTGCATGGACGGATTAATGTTGTACACAAACAATAAAAAACGAACAAACAAACACGTAACGAACATAAAGCCACATAAAAAAATAAAATAAAAACACAAAATGTATTTGCATAAATATGAATTCGACTTAAATCACAATTGCCAAAAAATCGAAGAGATTGAGATACATGTATATATATATATTATAGGCTGGGATGAACAATAAAAACTATGCTCTCTCAAGCTCTTCCACATTATAAATGAAATTAATTACACAACTGAAGCGCACATTATAGCATTGAGTGATAGAACACGTTCCCAACTCACCTTTCGTAGAGGCAGGCCGAGTCCAGCTGGGATTGCGACAGGGCCAGATTATAGCGTCCATCCGTGGGCGAGTCCAGGAAGCGGTACGAGGCGACCCGCCCGAACATGACGACCGAGCCGTTCTGTGAAGGGCAGATTACATTACATTAATTACAGTGCATACACATTATGATGGCTTAATATGATTTCATTAAAGCACGCATTAAGGCACTTTAATTACATTTTTCACTTCACTTGAATGCGGCGATTAAGTATTTCAATTTAATTATAAACTAATTAACATAATTAATGAAATCGACAGCAAATCGCAGCGTGCGTTCGTTATGAACCATTCTCTGGCACTGCGAAGA
Organism: Drosophila kanekoi; assembly: GCA_037075305.1. Lineage (NCBI taxonomy): Eukaryota > Metazoa > Arthropoda > Insecta > Diptera > Drosophilidae > Drosophila > Drosophila kanekoi. The sequence goes on along the minus strand of JBAMCE010000011.1, from coordinate 314,141 downwards.
TTCGAAATTCTCAATTGGAACAAAATGTGGGGCGTTTCGAAACTAATGTCATCGATAGAGACGCCCCCGTTCACAATACTCTCTGCCCCAGTGCGGCACATGCATTCAGGCATTTAGTTTGTGACCTCATAAATTGTTAAATTGTTGACTTGAGTTTGAAAACGGTTTTTCTACATTCATGAAAAATTGCTGAAAACATTTTCAAACTGATTTTGTTTACTTGCTTTACAAATTTGATACAAACGCCAAAAGTTTTTTTGAGCAGCAAATTCATTTTGTTTGTTTTTAATTTGTTTCCAATTTGGTTTTTGGCCATTTGTGAATATTTGTTGTTTGGGTTCATTGAACCGCAACCGAATCCAATTTGCCAATTGAATGCAAGAACAAAAATTTCAAAAAGCAAATAGAACAGCGAAACAAACAGAAATCTACTGCGCCATACTCTGTTCAGAGTGTAATAAGAATATAAAGCATGTTCGCACGGAATCTATATCTATATTTTCACGATTAAGTCGTCCCCTGGTGGGCGTGGCCAATCAATATTATCAATATAAACATTTTAAACTTATAAAAGTGTATTTCCCAATGGCAAGAAGCTAATGTAGTCTTGTTAACAATGTGAACACAGTATAAAAAGTCGAAATGATAAATTTTTGTTCAGTGAATTACACAAAATTTATGTCTAACTCGACCACACGCCCCCGCCCCCCGTTGCCCGTTGCCTGCGTCTCTCGAAAAGAGTCTCTGGAGACAGTTTGACGTTATTGCCAAGCATTTGAGGCTTATCTCGAGTGGGGAGCTGAGGCAGGGGCAGGAGATTGTCTCTGTCGATGTCTCTCTGGTTGGGGGGCGGGGTCCTCAAGTTTGCTTTTGTTTATTTCGTCTCGAATTCATCAAGCGGAAAGTCAGAAAAGTTTGTACACATTTATTTGTTGCTGTTGTGGGTTGTGCATTTGGCCAAATGCGTGAGAACGCACAGTCAACTTGTTGTTGTAGTTGTTGTTGATGTTGTTGTTGCTGTTGTTATTTGTGTTGTTTGCGTCGAAAAGTTGTCAAAGCAAAAGATAAATCAACTGCGGCCCGCCGGTTGTAAGCATATAAATCCAAAGTTGTCCAAATTAGGAGGAAGGGGTTGATAATGAACTTGAGTAGAGAATGTGTTTGTAACTGAACGCGATTTCAAAGCATCGACTACCTGTCAAAAAAAAGGTGCTCCAGGTGGGCAGTGCCAAATAGCAGAGATACCCTATGTTCGGACTCTGATTAAGAGATCTTTAATTATAGCAAGGCTCAGTTTCGAGTCTGGAAATCCTAATCCAAGCAACAAACTCTCGCTCCGAAACAGGGTCCCTATCTATAAGGTAATCTTTGTCCCTGTGTGACAATTTGGGCTCCAGGTTTATAGTATAACCGCAAGGACGCTCCTAAACAAACTCCGCATCCTCCAGGCCAAGACCTTGTGACCTTAAGGCTCCAATGATAGTTGACGATATCAACGAACAATCGGAGCTTAATCAGGCCCGCAAGCACCCTAACGTCCTGGCAAGGAACCTGCTAAGAACCGGCCAACCGACGACTTTAGTGAAGCAAAATATACATGTACATAAACATCCTGCATATAACAAGTATTTTAATTAACTTATCTATAACCAAAGCTACTTTTTGTATGAACCCACGATCCTCAGGCTGATAAAAGATGCTAAGCTACCGTAATTTACTTTCTTTGTAAATGTTTTAAACAATTGTTATCGGGATATTGTCAGTGCTGTACTTGAACTGTCCTTTCGTATTTTTTGCTCATGGAGCCTCTTTCAGCTAATTTTTTTTGGCACATTTCCAACTGTCTTTTAGCAAACGGAAGGCCGTAACAATAACAAATGTTTGCACTTTGGTCGGACTTCTGGCTTATTTTTGGCCTGCAATCTCTTTCGTTTTCCATTACGCTTAGACTACATGGGCAATAAAATGCGAAGAGCCTGTGCACATAAAATGCTGCAAATGTGAAATGGAATTGCGTGACAAATGCCAAAAGACAACACAGCAGGAACACAGAATGCCGGACAGACTACGACTTTTAGTGGGTCAAGGTTGACAGAATTAAGTGCAAAACTTGGAAATGGCACCCAAATTGCGTGTGAACTTTCGGGAATTTAGGTTAAATGGCAACTCACATGCAAAATGGTCGGCTGGCTAATGTGATGTCCGTTGACGAAGGTCAGCGCGTCCGTGTGCAGCGGCGTCACCGTACAGACTCCCTCCAGCAGCGAGATGAGGCAGTGCCTCGGCTGTATCGAGGGCCCGAAGAGCTGCAGGCAATTCGTGTTCGCTGAACCGACCTCGACCGGATCGCTGCCCAGCTTAATGCGGCGTCCGCCGTCGCCGCTGTGTGTCACCTCCACCAGGACAGGGCCCTCGCGATCGCCGGACATGTGATTCGCTCCATTCGCAGATCCCAATGGTTTTTTCTTGCGTCGACGCGGCTGCGAGTCCGCCGGACGGCGTCGCACATGAAACATGATAGAACCTGCAATACAACGAGAGAGAGAAAGAGAGGATAAATTTAAAATTGTTCCAAATGCTTCGTTTACACATTTTCGCCAAATATGTATATATGTCATACTAAGCCACAAATGCAGCGCTAGCATTTTTCAGCTATTCAGCTTTTCGCGGCCTTTGTGCTGTGAATCTCTCCTAAAAGTGTAGTTTAGACAAAACATATATTGCCACAACGACTGCTACAATATGCCGCAGCAGCTGCCATATCGTTGCCGCCATCCTAATACCTTTTAAAATCACAATGCCATTATACAGCGGTGGGCGTGCATATTGTGACAGGCTAAGCTTAGTTGTAAAAGTAGAACTACAAATGTAAAATCTGATTATAAAGAAAAACACGGAATGAAAATGCGTCATCAAAATAGGTAAACGAGTACCACATTTAGGAGCTAGACCACGGATATTGTTAATCCCAGTCACGTACAGTTCGCACACTATGCACACTATTGCTGGACGGCACTGTTAAACTGCAATTGAGCACAGCTCTTTTCCCAAAATCTAAACTCATTTTGTTTCATCGACTCATTTCAAATAGATATTTCCAGAAATCAAATCAAATCAAATTCTCGCTGCATCTACAGTGGTGGCCGTGCATATTGTGACCGGCTAAGCTTAGTTGTAAAAGTTGAACTACAAATGTTAAAGCTTATAATAAAGAATAAAACCAAAGAATAAAGAAAGATAATAAAGAAGCTCGGATGACCAAGACTATGCATATTATTTAATGTTCAAATAAATAGTACAAAATCGTTAAACTAATCTCAAATCGATATTCGCACATTTCGCACACTATGCACACTATTGCTGGACGGCACTGTTAAATTGCAATTTCGCACAACTCAACTCGCTTAATCTGAACTCATTTTGTGTCATCGGCTCATTTCAAATAGATATTTCCAAAAACGAAATCAAATCAAATTCGGGCTGCATCAATTTCCGTTTCAATTTATTACCCAGAGAAGAAAAAAAATCATTAAATAAATCCGAAAGTCAGTCGGTTTAAGGCTCTGAGAGGCTGACGGGCAGGGAAGCTGCGGGCAAACTTGTACACTCCGAGAAAAATCAAACTACATTTTAAGTGAATTAGCAACCAAATTTGGTTGGAAAAATTGAGAATTTTCTTAGCCGAAATAGGTTTAAAGCATTTCTATTAGATATTGTAGAAGAACTTGTTGCCAGGTCAAGAAATTTTGATCTCACACAGTTAGAACTTGATTTCAGATGCAAAATTCTATATTTTTGGCCGAGTGTAAATATTAAATCCCAATATGTGTGTTGCAGTTGAGCAAAGTCGGCAACCGTGTAGTTTGCCTTGCTTTGCTTTGTTGCTTGTTGTGGCAGAATGTACAGAATGTTAAACGAAGCATGCAAAATATGATGCCAGAGAGATGGCCCCGGATGCATATATACTTCTAGCTTTAGTTTTGGGCGAGCCAAATGCAGAGTGCATCGTGACACGGATCTGGGCAGAAGGGACGGTTGAGTTGGAGACAGTTGTCCAGACATGGAGCATGGCTGGGGCTTGTCCGGCTCTATCTGGGGATGTGGGCCATGTCGAGCAGGCAAAAAAAAAACTTATTAAAAACTAAACTGAACTGAACCCAGCTGAAAGTGGAAACGTGGGCAACAAGACCCGAGCACGGGGCGTATGAGCAATGTGAAAATTGGATTTTCGCCGTTGGGGGAAAAATCGCAACGCTTTCAATTCAACAACAAAAAAGAGTAGAAAAGAAAAAAGGCACACTAAATCACACACACACACACAACAAAAACACAACTAAAACAACAAATACAAATGTCGAATACCTTTTTTGCGCAACCAAAAGAACCACATTTGATTTATATATGGATGAAAATTTGTTCTATAGTTCACTTTTTAGTTTGTGTGTTCTTTTTTTTTTCTTGAGCAGCAGCAACAGCTGAGAAAATTGCGAAGAATTTAAGAATAAGTAAAGAGAATTTAAATAAGCTTAAAGAAAGTTTTATTAGCGATTCATGCAAAAAAAGCTTTAAATTGGAGAAAAATTGAAAGAAAATTTTAAGAAAAACTTTACCTAGTTTGTCATAAATTTCGTCTTCAGCAATATTAACAGTTTTGTAAATTAAAGAGAAATTTAAATAAGCTTAAAGTAAGGAAAAAATTGGGAGAAAATGTGGCAAAAAATTGTGGAAAATTCATGTAAAAGATAAAAAGTTTCTCAACAATATCATCTTCAGCTATGTATATGTGAATTGATGTATACAATGCTTAATTTCAATCAGAGCCAAGACACGTCGATTTTAAAAGAGCCAACCGAGTATTTTATAAGGAATATTCCGAGATAAATATGTAGGTCAGCGTGTTCCCCTTGGCAGTTGACATTTGAAAAACAAGTCATAAAGTTCGAGAAAGTGCAGCAGAGAAGAAAACATAAAAAAGCATTTTAATTGTTCAGCCAAAGGTAAACTCCATCGCAGTACAATGCACACACTCACACACACACCCACACACACACACCCACACACACCCACACCCACACACCCACACACACACACACACCCACACACACACACACCCACACACCCACACACACACACCCACACACACACACACACACACACACACACACACACCCACACACACACCCACACACACACCCACACACACACCCACACACACACCCACACACACACCCACACACACACCCACACACACACCCACAAAATATATACCCACACACACCCACAAAATATACACATATATATACAAAGGACACAATAGGTAGCTAAAATGCCTGCGAGCCATGAAATTGATTTGGTCAACAATGCGCCAGGATCATGTGTAAGAGCTGGCATGTGTGTGTTGTGTGTGTGTGTGTGTGTGTGTGTGTGTGTGTGTTATTGTGTGTGTGCTGCATTGTGTGGGCACGTGCATAAGTGCGCATAAATTGGCAACAGGACGAAAGCAGCGAGAAACAATTTTTTGTGCAATGCCAAAGCTGAAAAACAATGCAAACGACGCGATGGGAAAATTGCATAACGTGTTGAGTGAACCTCCCGTTCTCCCTATCACTCCCCCCTCCTGCCAACCGATGTTGCCACACAATCCTTTGACACCCCTTCAGGGTGTGTCTGTGTGTGCCTGTGTGAGTGTATATATGTGTGTGTGACGAGCAGCCAACGCAATGCACATTTATTTTAATTAGCCCAGCTTTTTTTCTAATGACCAACGTAATTTACTGAGTTGAGGTCAAAAGCTGAGCACTTGATGGACTATGAGCTACCCTACAATTAAGCGAGTCTCACTTAAGTCTAGACCCACTTGACATTAAGACAGCCAAATAGAAAGATAATTCATTTAAAAATTCTTTATAATATATAATATATTTCTTTATAAATTCTTTATAAATAGAAAATTTAATTCGTCGGACAACGCTTGGGATCAATGTACTCTTTCTGACTCTCTGTACAGAGTATTAAGGAAGGAATTTAGTTAAACGTGATTTAAAAAAGTTTTCTTTAGCTGCTCAAGTCGTCGCTTTGAATTTGGAGTACTTAAAAAGCCAGCTTTTTGTTTAGCCTAATTGATTCAGGCTTATAATCTGGCTGATGGGGAGGGAGGTGGAGCAAGGGATGCTATTTGGCTTGTTGGCAGCTTGCGTCCGGCAGATAAATTAGCCAAATTAGCCGTGAAGAGTGGCCAAGTTTTTAACTTTGCTCAAGGAGAATTGTAAGCGTCGAGCTACTTAAATCTGGCATTTCTTAGCTAAACATACAGATATTTAATGTGCACATATCTAACACCCATCCACACACACACACATGCCCACCCACACACACACACACACACATGGGCAGCTACTCAAGTAGTCGGACCGACCACACACACACACAAGTTGCGGTTCACGTTGTGCAAATTAAAACAATGAAAATTTAATGGGCCAAGTTTTCTCTGCCAGTTAAAGGACCTCGCCTAATCCCTGGTTAAAGCCTGGACACATGAAGTCATTTCAATTGGCGAGAACTTTGTAACAAGGACACGGAACCAGCTCTGTGCGTGTGTGTGTGTGTGTGTGTGTGTCAAGCACATTTACCTTGGCATCTTGGCGAAAAGTTAAACATATATAATTGGCATCTGTTTAATGTCCAAGACTTTGGCATTGTTTTGTAAACTAACTATAATAAAGGTGTCTTATGGTATTTAAAACAAGCTTATGCACCTAAAACGAACACTCTTATCAAACGGAAAATTTCGCCTAAGCCATTATAAATCAGGCGGCAGCCAGACTCCCTCTATTAAGCGGGCACGTTTCTTTAATCCCATGCCCCTTTAAAGAGGCCGCTGAGAGTGCTTTCTTTATGCTTCATAAAAAATGTTAAGGAATCATTGCACAAAATCGAATTACACGCCGGGCTATTAAGCATGTACACACGTCCGTGCGTGACCTTTTGACCCCTCGACCCCTCGACCCAGCCAGCAGACAGAGGCATTCCGGCCTCATTTGAACGCACTTTTGTGCCGGGCCATATTCGGCCAAGAGCCGCCCGAGGTGTGGCTATCAACAATTTTGCTAGACAATTTGGCAGCAGCAGCAACAGGGACAATAAAAATATAATTGCCACAAAAAATAAATGCCAAAATGTATCAAAAAACAAAGCAGTCGGGAGTGCACGACTATAGAATACCCTGAACCATCTGCTTCCTTCAAAGATACCTCATCCGTGTATACTATTCTAGAAGGTAAATGTCAAGTTTGGTGTGGTTCTTGCTCTTATTATTTACCAAAGTTGCTCAAAAAACAGGACTTCGATATCGATTTTTATCGATTTCTTGGAAACGGGACAAGTTATCAAATATCGGAAACAAACTCGATTTGCGCAGGCACTAGAAGGACCTACTGCTAAAATTTCAAGCTCTCTCAAGTATGTAGCTCTTATAGGACAGACGGACAGACGGACATGGCTAGATCGACTCGGCTGTTGATGCTGATCGTGAATATATGTATATACTTTGCTTCCTTCTGCCTGTTACTCATTCTTACTCATTTTGAATGGATGCAGGGTATAAGAAAAAGAAAGGGAAAATAATGAAAAGGACGAAGCGAAATATGATTTAATTTTGTGGCTGGAATTTGGCGAGAGCAAAGAATTGCAATTTTGCGACATAGCGCAGATAAAAGCAAAAGTTGACAACCCTAAACAAAATTGATGAGTTTCGGTCGGGCCAGGACTTTTGTCCTTTGATCGAAAAAGCCAAAATGTTTTAGCTGCGCATCGAGTACTTTTCTGTTGTCATAACTTACGAAATTTATTGATTTTTGTCTGTTTGTTTTGGCCGGGCCATAGACGGACGGGATAACACAAGCCACATTCAGCCCTTTACATATGTACATACATGGCGCAATGAAATTACATTTATTTTATTTTTTTATTTTTATATGGCTTCTGAAATTAATGGCCCGCACTTTACTCCCCTGTTGCCCTTTTGGCGCCTGCCACGCTATGAGCCTTGACACGGAGCAGGAGAATTAAATGTGGAAAACGAAAAATAAATGTAAACCATGCGAAAATTCAATTTGCGCTTAAAGGAATGCAACAAAAAAGCAAATAATCCCCCAACGGGCACAATGAAATTTAAATTAAAATCAAAATAAAGCTGTCCGCGCATAAAAAAGGAGGAGAAATTAAATGAAATAAATTGCAATCGAATTAAACAGAAAAAAATTAACGCACAGACACAAAAACACTTTCCGCGACAAAATTAAATCATTTACTTTGTTTTTTTAATATTTTTTTTATAACTATTTCATTTTGTACTGGGTCGAGTGACTAACCGTCTGGTGGACACTGAGCTGAGCTGAGCTGAGCCTCGACGGATGATGCCGGGCGGCCACAACAATGCGTTGACACAGCGCAAGGATAACTGAGAACTGAGAACCGAGCAACGAGCACCGAGCACGGAGCACCGAGCAAGGAGCACCGAGCACGGAGCACGGAACACTCAGCACTGAGCACTGAGCCCTCCCAGCACACAGAGCGTGTGAGCAGGGCGACAAAAGGCGCGCCGACTAACTGAGTCACCTACTGACTAACTGACTGACTGACTCACCAACAGACTGACAAACCGAGAGACTCACTTAGCGAATGAATGAATGAATGCACGACTGAATGAATGAATGAATGAAATAACGAAACAAGCAAGAATGCGCAAGTAGCAGCTGCCCCAACCAGGAGCTACCCTGCTCAGCAGCGAGCTGCCGATTTGTATATATACAGGGTGCTCGGGTAGAGGCTGCCCGACAACGCGATACCCTGCTCACTCGCGAGCTATCACATCAATCTTCAGCTATTCTAGCGACTGGGCTTCTTCCGTCATTCCACCATAAGATATTCTTTAACAAATGTTTAGATATTCTAAATTTATGCAGGCAATACGAGAAGCTGCCGCCAAGCTTGTTGCCTCTTGCTCTGACACCTGTCTCGATATGCTAGGCTATCGATATTTATCGATTTTGGGGCATTCTTCTGCCTGTCACATACATTTGCATAACAACAATATACCCCTGTTTATCGAATTTCAATGGGCATAGGGTACAAAAATAAACAGCGTATAAGGGAAGCACAGTCTGGTGTTAGTAAGAGAAAAAAAAAACATTTAGTTTACACTGCATTCAATGGGTGTGTTTGCTCTGCATGTGTGTGTGTGTGTGTGTGAGCGTGTGTATTTGTTGTGGATTGTCTTTGCGCTGCTTCGCATTTGAGCTTAAGTGCGTTCGCCACAAAGTTACTTATGTATGCGTGATACAGGACACACACACAGACCAACACACCCCCATAGACGGACACACAATCCAAAAAGCATGCGGCCAGAACAGCTAAATAAATGCCCTACAACTGGGAAGCACTTAAGGATCAGAGTTTGTAGAATGCGTTAAACAGTTTTGGGGTTTTACAACACTTTAATTTAGATAATAATCCTAAAATCAAATAATCTTAAAATCGAAAAATAGGTTCAAATAGGTATTTACAGAACCTTGGTAAAGAATTGTGTTGAATCCCAACAAACTAGCGTTAAATTTCGCACGGTGTATAACACAATTGCTTGACTATCATATTCAGATTTATTCGAACACACACCACGCCAAACACACACCCACATACACACACACACACAGATGGCCCGCATCATATGAGCGCATAAATCAAGCTGAGCATATCATCATCATAATTTGATGCTCGCACAAAACAATCGATATACCCAGCCCAGAAAAACACGTCGAAAAAACAAAGTGAATTCAGCAACAATGAAGATGTCTGTCTGTGCGTTAGTATGCGGGCACACACACGCACACACAGATAAACTGTGCACATTAAAACTCGAGATGTAGATACTTGATGCTACTTTTCGGCTAACGAGCATCGCTCAGTTAACGTCTTTATTGTTGTTGGCCAACTTGCACTTGAGTTGGTTTTCTTCGTCTGAGTTTTGGTATATTAAAATTGTGCAATAAACTCGCGGCGCCATAAACTTGAAAGCCACAATATTTGATGGTGGTAGGGAAAAGGCAGCTCTTAAGCTTCTTTTGGTTTTAAATGCATTCTGTAGACGACCCCCTATGAAGTAAGGGAGTCTATTCCAAAAATTCCGAGCGCCGATCGAGGATCAGCGAACGGGGGTTTTTGTTATATCTTTGGTGTCAGCAGCAATGTCCTCACTAGACGTTCATTGGACATTTCTGCTCCCCAAGACAAGGAAGGCCGACTGTTGGCAGCTCGCGCAACCTAATGCGGCCGTAGCCAGAACCATTTGAGAATTGCAAGCGTAAAAAGCACGCGAATGCGTGCAGAAAGAATTGCCTATCTATCAGAGCAGACGCTCGATCAGTGCAGATCGGATCGAGGAAGGATCGCAAGAACCGGTTTGTGCACAGCTTTGGGTGCAATAAAAGCTTGTTTCTTGTGGGTTGGTTCCCAGACTTCGCCTGCCACAAACAACCCCTAATCAAAGCAGGGCCACAATCTGAATGGATATCACAATTGATGCTACACACATTAAATGAATTGCCATAATTTCTGTTTGGGCTCATAGGTAAACACCCAATTTCCGAGCACAATCACAAAACTACGAGTAAATAAATAAATAATTCAATTTCAGCAGCAGAAAATATATGGGAATATATTTATCAAATGCTTGTGTTTGGGTCTCTGTCTACGGCCCTGTCTCCGGGCATTGGCAAGGAGCCAAAAGTTAAATTTGCATGGTAAGTATTAGCCATGATTCCATTTCAAAGTGTGTGTGTGTGTGTGTGTCTTTGGGGGTAGCTGGGCGCGACCTGGCCTTTACTCTGACTGTTGGCCCAGTTCAAACCCACAGTTTGGCTCTCTTCAATCAACTTTAACAGCTGACAAGTGACGCGCAAGAGAAATATGAAAAGCAATTGAGCAGCATCATGACAATTGTGATGAGGACTGTTGACAATAAATTGGCTGTTGATAATATAGATTGAACCCAGCCTAGAAAAAGCCTATTGAATATAATTAAATATGGTCGTGACAGAAGATTTTTTCACCTGAAACACGCTTTTCATTTCGAAAATATTGTTTATAGGCATTATGGGGCAGCATAAGTGTACAAGATAGGGCCAAAGTAAGGTGGAACCATCCGAAAGTAATCTGACCTAATGGGATAATCTAATGGGATGGCATTTCAATAAATAAGAAGTTCATTAAGCTTAAAACAATCTTGCAACGAAAATATTTAATTCAAGTTGTTCCCATTCGATTTTTCTAGCGCTTTGATTAAACATTAGAAAATTCTTTCTTAAAAACAAATTTACAGCGAAAATCTCTCAAATGCAATACTAATTTCAATTCATAAATTTAATTTCTCAAAATCAACGAAATAACTTAAGCCCATCTTGAATATCCTTAGCAATCCAATTACTATTAAAAGCCGAGCGTTTTCTGCAATTTTCTAATGGCATTTATGCCGCCTTTTTAAAGCTTAAAAGCCCAGCAACGACAAGGACAGCAGAAAAAATAAAAAAAAAAAAAGAAAAAGATAGAAAAAAATGGAACAAGTTGTTAACCCAATTTGCTGTCTTATGGCTTCGCATCGCTATCAAATTCCTTAGAAAAGGCAGAGGAGGCAGAAGTCTGAACAGGAGCAGGAGCAGGAGCTCAGAAGAAGAAGCACGACCTTCACAATGAACTGCACTAGATGAGTTTCACGGGGAGCACGATAGAGAAAGAGAGAGAGTGAGAGAGAGAGAGAGGGTGTTGGGGGAGCGGGGGAATTATGAGTTGTGGACTCAAATGTCGCATAGTTCAACAGGGCCGAAGGTGGCATCAAAATTATGCGCGTGCATTTTGCAAGACTTAAGGGGCGAAGCAAGGGCGTGAGTGGGCGTGGCAGCATATATTTATGAGCAGCCACGTTCCAAGCACTCATTAGAGCAGAGTCCTCCGAGCTTCATTAGAGCCTTTCAATCGCATCAGCTTGTCGTCAGCTCCTGATTCTGATTTCTATTATTTGCAGCTATTTGTTTTGGCTGTAAATGTTTTTTTTCCCTTGTTTTCGAACGTAAACGAAATGTCAACAGGACATTTAGCAGCGTCATGGTCAGTTATCCTGAATAATATATGAATGTGTCCTCGTAAGCACACGTCATTTAGCCGCAAGCCGATGTCCAGAGGATGGTTAATCGGTAAATCAAATTATTATGTACAAGGACATTAGGTTAAGCTTTGTGCTTTTCATAGCAATTGATCGTACAAATTGTTCATTTGCGTCAGCTTTGTAATTGAATTTAATTACACAGATATTAATAATGAAATAGTCGAAAAGTCTAATTGCACAGTATTCGGTCCTTTCCTTTCTCAACTCAATTCAAAGTCAATTCATTAGCTGAAAACTCTTGAGAACTTTTTGACAAACATTTTTTCTATTTGCTGAGCAAGCACTTTAATATGCAGCCGGCCAGAGAATTGTAAATTATTATGTTGGCAGACGAAAAAAGAAAGAGGAAGAAAATGATTTTAAAAAATGCAACGAAAATTTAGTTTGCACAAAGTTTTCTGCCAGGCAAACAATTTCGCATTTCGTAGCACACTTTTTGGCGCTGCAGCGTTTCATTAGGCAAAGGACAAAGTGAGGGAGGACTAAGCAAATAGTCAAAATCCTGTGCGCCCCCCCCCCTCCCACCATCTTTCCCCGCTACTTACGTCTTATGCCCCAATCCATCATTTTGTTGCCTTTGTTGTTGGTGTCGGCAATAAAATGCCTGGCGTTGTTGTTGTGGTTGTTGTCGTTGTTGTTGTTCGGTTGCAACTGGACGGCAAGTGGGCAACATTAGCTGCCGGACAGAAACCGGCTGCGACTAAGCAGCAGTTGGAACAATTTCCATGATAGCTAACAGAACGCGCTTTGCGATAAGGACAACACGAACAAATTGAATTGAAGCGTTCTCTAATTTTGACAATTTTATGTATGCCTCAAGGAGCCGCCGGGACACGCAACGGAAACAGAAACACGGCACAGCACACAGCACGGCTACAACAACAACATCGACGACGACAACAACAACGACAACAACACAAAAACTGTTGCCGCCGTTTGGGCGCTCATCGCTTAGCCAATTGCGATGCCGATTTCAATTGCGATTTTAATTCCGATTCCGATTCCGCTTCTCGATTTCCCGGGCTGTGCAGCTGGCCCGAGCAGCATTTACTTCATGACTGAAACCGAAACCCAAACCGAAAAACTGAACTCAAGCGCGCAGACACAATGCGCTGCCAACGTTGACGCCGACGCAGGCAGCGACAGCGAAGTGTGACTGTGACGGCGCCGAATGTGCATGGTGCAGATAACAGTGGGAGCTGCGAGCAGGTGGAGAGCGTGTGAAAGAGCGAGAGAGAGAGAGAGGGAGAGGGAGAGAGAGACGGGCACGACAGCACAGGCATGCTTCGGCACTCGAGCTGTCGAGTCGGGTTCCACGACATTGACGAGGACGTTGACAACGACAACAGCAACAACAACAAGTGGAGCGTCGCATTCGAAAAAGTTCAAGTGGTCACTGTGCGAAGGTTGCTCCACTTACTGTTGTTGTTGTTGTTGAACAGGTGGCAGCGTTCGTAATCGAAAATGTAGCCATAAAAAATAGCAGTATCCTTAAAGGCATTCGTCAGCGATAACAGAGTTACAAAGAGAGGCAGTTTGAGAGAGAGAGAGCCGGCGGGCGCTAGAGCGCGGACGAATCTGAGTGGAGCAGGAGCGCCCAATCAAGAATTTGCACAGTGGTTAAATGCAGCCATAAACCAAGTTAAAATTATTTCACATATATAAAAACTTGAGAGAATAACAAAAAGCTTGCCAACTGAGTTTATGTTAGACCTAACATTGGAATAATAGGTATTGTAAATATTCACATAATTTTAAATAAAGTTGTTTCCATAATAACAGTGAAACTCAAATAAAGCAAATAAAATAGATGCCAACTGATACCACTGTACGGAAGACAAAAAAACAAAAGTGAAACGACGTCGCAACCAAAATGAAAGTGACGCAAAGAGAGCTGTAAGAGTTTAAGCGCTGCTACAGCTTGCATTAACGCTCATCTCTACTCGTTATTGAAAGCACATTAAGAGAAAACAATATGTACAAGAGAGCTAAGCACTAAGAGAGCACGCCCAAGTTAACAACAACGACAAATAGACAAAAGCAATGACATCGAAATGCTGTTAAAATGCCAAAAACAAACCGTTATAGTAAGCAGACAGACAGGCAGACAGACAGAATAGAGAATAGCGGAACGAGCTGACAGGAGGCCACGTTGGTAAAGTGGAATTTATAAAATGAAGTTGGAATCAATTGCAGCTGCTTGGTTTATCAAGTATGTCTGATACAAAGGAATAGCTCATTTGGGCGAACAATAATTTGTTCTTTTTATTTAATGTACACCTCCCAAAGGTAATATTAGCTATCCATGTAGCGGACCTTCACTGTACTTATGTTTATTTAAAGTCCTCTGGGCAGTTGACCCCAAATGGATTGTTTGGCTGCTCAAATAAGACAAAAAAATGTTTAAGGAAATTGTGACGTTTAAGTGAAATTTATTAGTGCGCGCCTAAAAGAAGCAGCCCAAATGAGCCACGCAATTAAGACAGAGACGCAGGAAGTGGCAATAAGTGGGACAGGGACGGGACATGAAATATTTACACAAATGCGGTCGCATTTACATTTTACACCTTTTGAATTGCACACGCAGCCCAGCAAGAGAGAGAGGCGGCGAGGCAGGAATGCGAAGCGTGTGTGCGTGTGTGTGTTTGCGAGTGTGAAGAGCAGCAGCCGCAGCAGCGCTGGCGGCAACATGTGGCTGCTAAGTGGCTGCGCTGCCAGCCTCAAAACTTTGGCTGTGTGTGTGTATAGGTGTCTGTGTGAGTGTGTGTGAGTGTCAGTGTGAATGAGGCCAACATTTCCGGGCGCATTTTTTTGTTGTTGTCCTTATTTAAATGTCATTTATGTTTGTCGTTTTACTTAACTGTTGTTGTTGGCAGACATTGAATTCCCAGCGGCCTTTTTGAGTAGAAAGTTTGTCATTTATGTAAATGAATGTGAATGTGTGCGCGTGTGTGTGTATCGCCCACGTACGCTTTGTCTAATGCTCCCACCCCTCTCCCTCACCGACAATGTAAGAAGTCTTGTGCACTTTTTCTTGTGTCCAAAGTTTTGTTCAGTTTTGTTGCCTACTTTGAGGCTGGCGGCGCATTCAAGACACGTCCTTGCACGTAATCGGCTGATTAATGCGTGCCAAAAATAAAATATTCTAAATAAGAGATTTTCTAGCCAGCAGGCAATAGAAAAACAACTCGAAGTCAAAAATTGGTATGTGTATTCGCTGGAATTCACTGGAATTCGCTTGAATTTCATTCAATTTGTAGCTAATTTTATTAGCATATTTTAATTTATAATTAATGTACAAAATTTGAATTTGGTTTGTAGACTTTGATGTACTAAAAGCTCGGGTTTGTTTCTAAGATGTACTAAAAGCGTATTTCATTGAGCTTTCGTTCAGCTTAGTTCGTTATCCTTGCCCCAAGGGTTTGTGTACTGGCTAAGGAAATAACTTTAAATATTTTAGGTATTCTACATATTTACTGTTTTATCCGTTTGTTAATAGACACTATAAAAATGATAATTTCCATTCTCGTGGGGTTTTCAAGTTTTTACTTTAACTTTCTATCATTTCTTTCCTTAGTTTTATCTAAATTGTACACTCACGTAGCCTTTCACACAGTTCCTCTCTCATCTTATCAGCTTTACTCTAGATTTTGATGTATTTTTCTTATCTATTTTTTCTTTACAAATTTCCCGCTCTGTCGCAACACTTTGAAATGCCAGCATAGAACTGAAACTAGTTTTGAAAGTCTTACAAAATGTCGAGATTTTCGGAGCAGGAGAATAATAAAATAGCAACAGTAACAAGTCGCTGTTCCTTGTTACTGTTGTTGTTGATAATTATTGATAAAACAATGCAAATATTTATGAATGAGCTGCCCGCCCTCTACATGCTACATGCTACATACTATCCAGGAGCTAAGTGATTTCTAATGGACAACAAAAGGCAGGCAAAAAGGAAGGATATCGAGCTGCACTCACCGCGTGACGTCGGATGATTCATGAGTATCGATAAGGGGCACTCGTCGTCGTCGAGTATGTACTCGGTTCCATCGCTGTTAACCTAAAGAAATGGAAACGCAGGAATGAGTACGCATACAAAAGCAATTAGTATTCAGTTGTGTTCAAACCTGGACGAGGCAATAGTGCAAGGGATCGGCCTTCTCCAGGCCATATTTGCTGAGCATTTCCCGGACAACCGCCTGGGCACAGTCGCGTATCGAGAGCAACAGCGTCTTGTACGGCACATCCTGGCAGAGGCTCTCGCCGTAGATTTTGAGGGTGCCGCCCGTGTCGGGTCCGCCGTCGCGTGACCGAAACTGTTGCAGCTTCTTCTCTAGCTTTTGTTGTCGCCGTCGCCGCATCACCGCCTCCGGATTTGAGATCGAGCGTGTGAATGAAGTTTCCGGCAGCTCTGTGTACAGCTTGCCGGCCACCGCATCTCCAGCATCGCCGCCGCCGCCTGTGCCGCCTGCCGCGCTGCCATTCAGGTGAGAGGAGGTGCCGCCAGCGTGGCTGCCAACGCCATTGCCCATGCCCAGCTGGCTGCCATTGGAGAGCGGTAGATCGGAGCTGAGCTTCGCTAGCTTATCCTTCTTCTTCAGCTCCTTCTTCTCTCGCTTCGATAGCTTGCGCTTAAAGTTTAATTCCGACTGCTCAATGGGCTGTAAAAATAGAAGGTTTGTTTTGTTAAATGCAATAGATTCTTTAAGAATTAGATCTACAGAAGAAAAGTTCATCAAGATCGGTTAATAAACACAAAAGTTATTTAATTGCGCGGAACGGAACCTACCGTCGTCTTCTGATCGATATTCTTTAACAGAAAGCGACCCTCGCGATCGTCAATATGCCAATTGAGCTGGACGAGCAGCGGCTTCTCATCCGCATTGAGGCGACGCTCCTCGCCATTCGCGTGCACCTCGTAGAGGGCATAGTTGGGCACCGACAGCATTCGCATGTCGGGCCGAAACTTTTCAATTAATGTGTCTGCAAAATGGAAATTCAAATTAGAATAAGAATTAAAAGTAGAAGATAGAAAATGCCTGGCGACTGACCTATGACATCTGTGACTGTGGCATCGCTGGCAACGCGAATGCATTTGGTGGCCACCTTCTGTCCGGCATCTTGAAAATAGAAGCGCATTACGCCATGGAAGAGCAGATTCTGCAGGGAAAAATATATTTAGTTAGTTAGCCGGCAACAAGTGCACGTGGACTCACCTCGTCTGGTTCGGAGAGCGCAAAGAGATCCAATCGATTGGCATTCCATTGCTGTATAACTGAACGTACTGCCTCGCGATCCAACATTTTCTTATCATGTGACATGCCGAGCGACGGGGGACCAGAAAGTTTTGGGTGGGTGGTAAACAGAGAGAGAGAGCGAGAGAGAGCGGGAAAGCGAAAGAGAGCGAGCGAGAGAGAAACAGAGGTAATATGGAATTTTTGGAATGTTTATCGTATTTGTGACTCCAGTGTGACGTCGTTTATCTCTTGCTGTGTTCCTCCGGCTAACTGAAAATAAAAAACAACAAACAAAAAAGAAATAAAAAAGGGTTAAAATTAGTTTCTAGGTTTACAACTTCCACGAGGCATCGTTAAATTCACGTTGCACTCGCAGATGCGTTGCGTTTCCGCCACAGTCAGAAATTAGTTGGAAATATATCAAAAAATCCATTTGGATATTTTAAGCATATGATATCATGTTATTAACATGAGCCTCTAACATGAGCGTCTAACATTAACATGATCCCCTAAGATTCGCATGGCACATGCTGTTTACATTGTGTCGCCAATAAAGTTGGAAATATCAAAAGTCCATTTGGATATTTTAAGTATATGATATCATATTATATCATGTTATCAACTTGAGTCCCTAACATGAGCCCCTAACATTAACATGAGTCCCTAACATTAACATGAGCCCATCACAGTCTATTCGCATGGCACATGCTGTTTACATTGTGTCGCCAATTAAGTTTTCCCCCCCTCCCTATCCACCACAGCTCCGACGAACTCCTGACCGCTGACCCCAGACGTGAAACAACTTCATCGGGGCAGAAAATGTTCAAGACAAATAACCTCATGTTGTTTTCGGGGCATGGCATAAACGCTCAAAGTTCATCAGTAAAAAAAAAACAACAAAGAAGACGCAGAAGACGCAGAAAAAAGCGGAACTATGCGTGGAACGTTACTTCAGCACCCCTCCTCCCCTCCCCCACCCCCTCCTCCCAAGTCCCGCTTAACTGCTTCGTTTCTTGATATCTGTGGCTGCTTCCTCTTGCCTCTTCTTCTTCTATATAGTTTAATAACCGTCAACGGTTACGCTTCGCAGAATTCGTCGTTAGCTGCACCAAAAGAGGTAATAGTGCAGGGGAGGGGTGAGGGGTAAAAAAAATGACATAATGAAACATATAACAACAAGACCCCATAAGAAAACTTTGAAGTAAAACAATTTTTGTACTAGGCGAGGGCGAGGGCAAGGGCAAAGGGTTTTGTCTGTTGCAATTTTTGGTGTTGCCGCGCAACGAACTTGCAGGAACCTTCCCCTTTGCATGGCCCAAGCCCAGCAGGACATAGGAACTGCAGCAATGCGTAGCCAGCAAAGGGCTTTATACCCTGTATTCGAACAATAAACATATAATGTATCTAAAAACGAATTTCCCAGACTCAGCTTTAAGTAAAAGCTCTGGAAATATATAATAGTTCGAGTTTTGATGTGTATGTAAGAAATTACCAAAATATATTTAACTTGTTTTTACAGGGTATATACTAGTCGATCATTTCGACTAGTTTCCATATGTTTTGGTATTTAGCTTGGCTTGGTTTTCGATTGCATTTCAATGCCCGTTGTTTGGCTAGTCACGAGTCGGTTGCTGAGCAGCATTTTTTTGAGGGGTTGTTTGGAGGGTTGAAATATTTTGAGGATTCGTTGATTTATTGTGAAAATGTTTATCATTTTTGTAAATTCCTGCAGTAGTTTATCATTAGGTATAAATTTCGCTTTAATTGTAGTGCAGTTGTTAATAATGACAAAATATTTGAAATTCATTGCGAGGCTTCGCTTGAAAAGGTTCACTGATACATTATCAACTGGGCATGCTTTTTGAGTTTGTTTAGACAATTTTACAACATTATTAAAAAGACATAAAAGTGACACTTAACGAGCAGAGTCAACAAACAAACAACAACTTGTTGTCGTTATTGTTGTTGTTGCTTGTGCACTGAGCCCAAAGATTGCGCTTATTGATAAAGATTGTAAGTAAGCCGGAAAACCGCAAAGCAACAACAGAAACAGAAACAGAAAAGAAAAAAAAGCCAACAAGCGGAAAGAAGAAAAGAAAAACTGTCGCATGATAAATAGACAGACAGATAAATACATATATATATAAAATAAAAGTACCGCAACACAACACAAGACAACAGACAAGAGACAAGAGACAAAGGCCTCGTTGCCAAAAGGTGAATGTCCCTCTCTTTCGATTGGGCGCCAACTCGGCTTGGGCCAAGTCAAGAGCAGTTCTTCAGCAGCTCTGGGTGCACCTGCGCACAGCAAGTCACGATTCCAAATATTTATAAATATATACATAAATATATATGTAATTAAATATACTGAAAGAATTTACCCAGTTTTAGGCGCTCGCAAATTCATCCATTTGGCGTTGCTTTCTTTCTTTGCAAATTATAAAAATTCTAAATTGTACAGTAACTAAATCAAAAATCGCTGCTGAATTTGAACCGGTGACCTTCCCTTTGTTGGTCCGACTACCAGCCAAGTCACACACCTTCTCAGAACAACATTTATGTGTGTTTGTCTTTGTGTTTGTGGAAAACAGTTGACAACAGCACTTTGCGTAATCAGATAACTAATTGAATTAGTTGGCATTGAGTGGCGCCTAATTAGAAAGCAATAAAAAAAAAAAGAAAGACAGTAAGTCAAGTATTCGCTCAATGACAACGCGTAAAATGTGCCTCAATCAGCGGCAGAATCGAAGCTGGGCCAAGTCTCGCAATGTGTTCAACATCTTTAGCCATGACACAAACCTTTGCGTTTATTCGCCTGCCCCTCTCCTAACCCTTCCCTTCTCTGTTGTTGCGCGTTTTTTCCTCCTGCATTGTTTTGCTTTGATGTGTTTTGCTGTGGCTTCTTCTCTTTTGCCGGGTTCTAGAAACCAGCCTGTGACACTTTTGCAAGCGGCCAACCAACAACAGTCAGCAGAAAATAACGAGTACGCGTGCACGACTAGCAGATACTCTGCACAAAGATAGATAGCTTGCAGCAATTGATTAAAAGAGACAGAGAAAAAAAGTAAGAAAAATATAAAAACATTGTTAAGAGAAAAAGAAGTGAGAAAGTAGTCGAAAGAGAAACAAAGAAAATCATTTCCTTTTGTCATGAGAATCGCTTAGAAAGGCGATATTTAATATTTTTTGTTTCTGCATACAACATTATGCGATTTGACAATATGTTTGAATGTGTTGTCGCTTTTTATTTGCAAATCGACCCTTACTTTGAAAGGGCATTTAAAAAACACACAACACTTGGCTTTATAATCCAATTTAACAGGCGTCATTTGCCGGCAGAGGTTTGTACAAAATTGCTGGCGACAATTTTTATGAAAAGCGTATATGTATATGGGAGAGATACATATATAGATATAGGTATGTATGTATGTGTGTATGTAGCTTTGAAAGTATCTTGTTTTCTTGTTATTTGCGATTTAGCCAAGTGTAACTGTTGTTAACGCTTTTGTTGTTGGCTTAGCTTTTGCTTTTGTTGTTTCTCTGGCCAAAATAAATATAAACACAACTCTTTTATTTTTTACCTTTACAGAAAACTTAAAAACAACCGGCGATATGCGAACCGGCCTCAAATGGCATACCAAAGTGGTTGTTGACTCTTCTTTGTGGTTGTTGTTGTTGGTTTACATACCCTATATTCACTAGAAGCGGGTGTGCTAGTTTCACACATGTGAATGCCATGCTGAAGCACTGAGAACTTCATAAAGAATTTAACAAAGTCTGGAGCTCAGCAAAAGAAAAGTGTGCTACAAATTCATGTAACGAAGCTGGAAATGGGTAGCTTCCAGTCAAGTACTCCCGCCTGGCAATACTTTTGTTTGCATTTGTATTTGTTAACATACATGCCCAACGCTCTTTTGCCATTACCTTTTTTTAAAGCCCAGTTACCAAACACAGGTGAGCTTTTTAGTCAGACGCAAATATGAGTCAAGTTTTCTTTCCGTTTCTGTTGCTTAATTGGGTTGAGCGCAAAATTTTAATGAGCCCCAGCCCCAGTCCCAGTCCCAATCATGAATCAACGGGGGCAAATGAAAAATGCGGCCGCGTAGTTAAATTTGAATTTAAATAGATGATTATGCCCAACAGGAAGGAACACGCATGCTTCGTAACGAGATCGTGACTAATTCGTGAAGATCAGCCCCGTTTCGGTCATTGTCGAATCGGATACATATGTATGTATATACAAAAGGAATCAAATGTTTCGAGAAGTTCAATGAATTTGTAATTAATTGTAATTGTAATTGTAATTTGTCACGATCCGTCGTGATCACACCTTTAAAATTACACTAAAGTTACCCACATATAGAACATTAACAGCAGGAACATTAAGAAACATTCACGAATTGTGCGTGGTCAAGAAAATTCTGGTTTAATTTGTATTTGAACTCGTAGAACTATCTAATATTATTAGTATATATAAATCAGGCTTTATTTCAAATAATTGTGTAATAGTCTTTTGCTTTTATGCTTCTTTTTATTAATTTCACAAGCTATTGCCAGAGCACTTTCGCACACATCCGTCTCTACTCAGCTCTGCTCCGAAAGCGCCTCATTCCCTTTTTTCTCAACACTGTCAAGCTAGTGATGAGTAAGTAGAAAAGACTGGAGCCTTACACAACACTGGATAGACCAGCTTGTCACAATTGTAACATGAAAATTCTAGAATAGAACTACACTATTCTGACGGACATCATAATTATTGTCGTTTATTTCAGGAACTACAAACTAAACTAATTGTAACAAATTGAACTAGCTTCTGTCGTGGCCGTGCCCCATGCCCAAAATCAACGTAATTATTATGCATGCCACAAACAGGGGCAGGGCAACAAAAACATTTCGTCAGATGCCGCGCCCCACGCGTTCTCCTATGCATACTTAATTAGTTGATTTCCCATAAAGTCGACGCTGTGAGAATATGCATAGAAAATGCCAAATACTCGCACACGATATACATACATACATATATTCAGATGTATGAAAATCAAATAAAGTAGAAAAAACAAAAATATTAATTATTATACGTGCGTGCAAAAATGCGCAGCGAAGTGAGAGAGCGAGCGAGCAAGAGAGAGAGAAGGAGAGTGTGCGAGCGAGATGGCAAATAATTTGCATGGGACGCATTGCTCATACGCCGCATGAGCCAGCTTTTCTTTTTTTCTTAATTTGCGTGCAACGAATTCTCAATAAAAATCAAAATTTTTATTAATTCAGGCTAAAACAAAAAAATATATATGAAATCAAATATACATAAATAGCTGGCCAATCCATAGAAGGAAACTATTAATCAACTTTCACTTGTTTGTTTGTTTGTTTGTTTTTTCTCCCCTCAAGTTTTGGCCAATGTTTGTTTATTTGATGTGCGTTTTGAATCGTGGTCAACACAGTCAACAGGTTATTGACTGATTATGCTTATGGCTTTATCTATAGGCCATTATCTTGACTTTGTCTCTTGATTGCCCGGCCAGTTTATATATATTTCCGATTGCGGCTTGCAAATTGAATGAAACTTGATTTTTATCTCATTTTAATTTGTCATTTAAATGCCGTTCCTCGTTGTTTTACATATGCATAATAACATAATGATTGCTTGTGTGTTATCTTATCTGTTGAATTGGCATCAAAGTTTTCAGTTTTTGAGCTTGTTTCTTTTGCTGATAAACAATTTCCATTGTTGAGGTAACAACAGGTTTCTTTGTTGACCTTACAGTTCGATAGAACAAAGCGAAACAAGGCTTCAATTGCTTTTTGCAACATTTTTTAATTATTCTCGTTTTAGTTATTTTTGAGCTGTATTCAAATTTGTTCAATGTGTGCTCTGAAAAATTGCGCAATTCGCAGAAACGTGATGTCATACCGAAACGCAACTGAATCGAAGCAAATGTTTTGCATTTCTCTCGTCTCTCTCTTTCTCTCTTATGCAACGTTTTATGGCAATCACAATAATATTCATGCTTTTTAACCAAATCGTTAACAAAGAGAAATTTTATTGTTGTTTGTTTAAGTTAAAGTGCGAACTTTAGTTGACATAAACTAAACAACTTGTGCTGGTCAACAGCCAGAGAAATAGCTCAAAAGCTGGCCTCAAATGTTGTTGCAGTTGTTGTTGTTGTTGTTGCGACTGCAGTCTAATTAGGCCAGGAAACAATCTAAGCGGTTAATAGCGTTGCCTGCCACTTAAAATAATATGAAGGTAGCAGCTATATAGAGACTATATATTGTCGGGAGAGCCCCTAGCAGCTATTAGAAGTCAACGTTTGGGTGCATATTTAATGTGGGAAAATCATAAGGTTTGTTAACTGTCCGGAACCCGCTTTGATGTTGATTACCCGCCAGCAGACAGCAGCCAAATGGCCAGGCACTTACAAGCTAATGGCAAAATATATCCACATGGATAGTAACAATATGAAAGCACAACTATTGCCCATATAACTGGGCGCACTTCTTGGAAATGCGCAACTTTCACTGCGCCAAACAACGCCCATAAAAAGAAAGACCCAAAGTCGACGATAAAAGAGAGGGGCTAGACAGACAGACAGACAGGCGGGCAGAGAGACAGACGGGCAGACAGAGGGGACGGTTAGACAAAGCGACAATTGACAATCGGCAATAAAATTTCAATTAACGTGAAAATGTCAAATGCTTGAGAAAATGTTATAAAGACAAATAAACATTACGCCGTGGCGCAAGTGAAAATAAGAAAGAACAATTATCTGCGTAAAGCCGAAGCCTAATAATACCCTGCCACACATATATATCCCGAATGTGCTCGCATACAATAAAGAAACTTTTGGCATGCAGCAACTCGTGAAAGTGGTTGTTAGATAAAGTAATTCGATTCCGCCTCCAAGAGTATTACGAATCATCAAATAGCTTTACGACTAAGGGGCTAGAAATCACATTCTATGCGGTAAACAATTCGCGATACCCTTTGTTAGGGAATATTATAATGAGAAGCTGTAGATATATAACACAATCGGACTACGATTAATGCAATTGGGCTGACAAATCGCTGCCTGAAAGACATGTGAATCATAATGAATACATATGTACATATATGCAGACATATATATGTACATATAACAAATCGCAACCGGTTGGATGACCACCAAGGAGGAAGGCGGGGGACGTGCAACGCTTGGCTGCGGCATCTGTGAATGCCTCAGAAATGTGGCATGTTTAATTCATATGCAACTGCCTCAGTCAATGCGCAGTCGCAACTGTCAACTGTGCACATTGGCTAATAGATAAAAGCACCAACACCCCCCTCCCCCTTCCATCTGACAACTCAAATAATGTTTAAAAGCTGGCCAAGATTTTAATGCTTAATTATGTTTTACATCAATTAACATTTAATTTGTTACTGTTGCAGCAGCTGCAACCTTGGGTCAAGGTTTTTTATTTATCAAGCCAGACGCGGAATAAATGTTCAATTCATTTTTACCCCCCTTCACATTCCCTCCCCCAGTCCCCTCCCCTACCCACGACCTCTGCTGTAGCTTTTGCTTTAACGCAATCCGTTAGGGCCATAGACCGAGGCCATAGGAAGGATCGGTTGAAAATAAGGTTTCTGAATGAAAAGCTTTTTGTTTTTCAAGATATCTTGCCCAAACACGACATTGACTATTTTCCCTGTTCGTCTCACAAACGAACAAAGCATTGAAAAAAGGTTCGGCTGCAAGGGTATCCAATCTTCGGCGTGCGCTTCTTTCACGTTTTGACTCAGGTAAGTTAAGATAAGAAAGACACCGTGAGAACTCAGATAAGAGCAGTGCTTATTTTCTCAGCACAGTTAGTGACAACTTTTTAAATACTAATCTGCTTGTCAGACTTTTTGTAGATCATAATATTATCTAAAGTAAATCTTAAGTTTTTGACCAAACTTTCTACAAAATGATGCAATTTGGGTGTGCAACTCGCAGCAGCAACGGCAGCAGCAGCAGCAGCTGTTGCAATGTTGTTGACCCACAAAATGCGGCACACAGATCAAATCTTTGTAATTACGTGTAAAATAGTCTGTGCAGACGAAGAGATGCCAAGCGTGAAAATTGCAGCTGTTACAAACGGGATTTAAGGTCAAATAGGTAACAACAACAGCAACAACAAGAGTTTTAAAGGTGCAAACATCTTGTACAAACAACCAAAAAGCAAATAGCCAGAGGTAATCAGCTGGCGCGCCCGCCGCAACGACAAAACAGACCAACGAAATAATTAGTCGGCACTCGAGAAGAACTCACAAAAAAAAACTCTGATAATAATAAAGATACATTTGCAGACAGACAGACTGAGAGATAGACAGACAGACAGACAGACAGACTGACAGACAGACGCACATTAAGAGTACATTATGCATGCATTTGAGTGCGGAGACAAGCCAAACAGAGGCAGAGTGGCAGACAGACAGACGAACGGACGGACAAACGGACGGACGGAAAGACTCTCCTGTTCAGAGAACGATTCATATTATCCTTTGCAGATAAATGGAGATTTCGATGAAGTTAGGCCATCATTCCAAATTTCGGCATTACAGCTCAAGTGTTTACTGGGATATTAGAGAGCAGCATATTACGTTATTTTAGATAAATAAATTTAAATATAATCACCTACTCTTATGGACTGTTAAGCCTAGAGATACCAAGACATAAAAAACACGAGATAGAAGGACTGTGTTCGGCACGCCGAAGATTTAATACTCTTGCAGATCTAACCTTTCATAATGCTTTGCTTGTATCTAAGATGCACTGGGAAAATAGTTCAGAAAATGGTTCAGATATCTTGAAAAACCATATGATATAGTCGTCCGATGTTGATATGATTTTGCAAATATATGAGGCGCATTGTAAAGCTAACAAGATATCTTGATAAACAAAAGAGTTTTCCATACAATAACTAAATTTTCGACCGATCGTTCCTTTGGGAGCTATATGATATAGTACTCCGATCCAGCTGGTTCGAACAGAAAGAGGGACTTATGCACAGTTTCATTAAGATAGCTTTAAGACTGGTTCGCATAGAAACAGACAGACGGATGGACGGACGGACGGACATGGCTATGTCGACTCGTCTGTTGATACTGATCACGAATATATATACCTTATGAGGTCGAATATATCTGCTTCTATGCGTTACACATTTCGAGGCAAAATTATAATACCCTCTGCAAGGGTATAATATGGCCTCTGCGTTGGAATGTTGGCCTGGTAACTGTCAACTTGCTGTTAACGTTAGGGGTGGAAACGTTCCCTCCACATAAAATCGAGCTGAGCTGAGCTGAGAGAGAGGCCAGGTATAAAAACCGAACGGACCGGCAAAATCAAGATCATCAAGAGGCAGGTAGCTGGGCGCAGGCCACGAAAAGGAGCGCAGCTTAAAGAGAGAGAGAGAGATAGAGGGAGGGGGAGAGAGAGGGAGAGCGCGCGAGAGAGATGGAAAGGTAAGCAGGGTCGGTGCACTGGCGCAGAACGTGGTTGTTGGGAAAAACAGTGAGTTTTTCAGTTTTATGAATAATACCAATTGACAATTTGAGGGCAACATTCCAGAACAGAATTTATCAAATAAAAGTACAGTCATTCAAGACGCTCAAATAGCACACCCTGTTGCCTAGTGTAGTCCCTGCATCTTCTTCTTCTTGTTCATTTTCTTCTTGGCCATTGTCGCACTGCTGTCCATCAATCAATGCATACATCTATCAATCAATCAATGGGCCACTCGCATGTCAAAAGATGAATATGAAAGGTTGGCAAATGTTTCGATTATTAATTCTGAGTGCCTGGCACGCCCTGTCCAGCCCCCCTCTCTTTTTCTCACTCTCTTTCTGTTCGCGACCAATAGATAATATACCTATTTTTCTGATACTTTTTCATTTGGGGAGCTGTGAGCTTCAATTTTAAAGGAAATACACTGAGAAATATTAAGTATATTATCTTCTTTTCTTTCCACTCTAAAATTGGAATTTATTGGAATAAACTTGGATTAAAATTGGAAGTTTAAGTATGAACAAGTTGCATTTTATTTTACTTGACTTCCAGAAACCAGAAATGGACCTTTCTTATATATTCAAGGGTGCACTGTACTTTTTGTAATGCTTTAGGGAAATCTGAGAAAAATAATAGAGGAATTTCAGTTCTTGGAGGTAATTTAAAAATATTCATGCCATTAATCCCAGTTATGTACGCAGAGATCTCCGTTCCGCAAATGGAGTCAGATTGGAACCGGGAGTTCTTCGGGGTTTCGAATAGGCTTGTTTTTGTTGTTGTTCTTGTTGTTGTTGGGTAATGCGAGCCGTGTGTCTGTTTGAGGAATGTGCGGGAAGAGACTCGACTCGACCCCTGGGCCGGATAGCCAGTGGGAAACTGCGAATGAATTTCATGAATTGACTGGGCAGTCAGTCAGTCGGATGAGGGCGTTGTTTGTGCAATTGCGGTGTTCCTCCGCCTCCTCCTCCTCCCCCCTCCCTGTAACCCACACGCTCTTGTTGGCATTGGTTGCTTGGTCAACAACTTTCTCACACGACAAGACGAGTCGAGTCGCAACGAAACGAAACGAGAGGTGACGAAACGGGGCACACGATGAAGTAGATCTTTGAAAATGCATCAAACCGCACACGAAATGCAAAGTGGAGCAAAATGTGTACTGCATACAAACATGCACATATGTATATGTATGTGTGCTTACCTAACAGGCAGTAGAAGAAGAAGAAGAGAAGCTAGAATAACAATGACATTGGCCGAATATTCAAAAAAACATGAAATAAATAGACAACTTTTCATGCATATGTACATGTGTATGCAAATATGTATATATTCAGATATGAACATATGTATGTATGTATGCATGTACATATGCATGTGCATAAGTATGTTTGTATGCATATGTACATACATATGTATGTATGCATATGTTTGTATGCATATGTATGTATGTATGCATGTATGCAGAGGGACAATAATGTACATACATACATGTATGTGTATAAAAACTTAAAACTTGGCCCAAAAAAACATTCGTGAAGAGGTGTGAAACGCCCCTCAAATAGATTTGAACAAAGATCTTTGAAAATATGTTGAAGGCTCATCAGATGCCAAACAAAAAAGTTTCAAACATTTTTCCACACATGCGAGTGAAGTTTCCCGAAGCCGCGTCTTAACGTGCATGGCATAAGATAAGGTAAGGTGAGTTGATCAATCAGTCAGTCAATCAGTCAATCAGTCAGTCAAGCAGTCAGTCAGTCATGTAATCAGTCAGTCAGTCAAGCAGTCAGTCAGTCAAGCAGTCAGTCAGAAAAACAGTTTATATATAGCGAAGATATAAGTCTATAACAAACAGATCGCGACTCGGACAATAGCTCACGCTGCCGCCAGCTCATGAACAAACATTCGGCTCAAAATCACGGTCAGACGGTAGACAATAAAAAAAAACAAGTTAGCTGTTGGCGCATTTGGTTTGCGAAACGGGTTTTGCTCCCAGCTTTTGAGGGGCGGTCCACGGCCTGCGGCTGGGCGTGGCACTGACCGCACTAAATCAACGCAAATGTCTAACCCATTCGTATTGCTCCTTTTCCTTTTTTTTGGGTTTGCTTAGAACCCTTCATTTGCATTTCAGCATCAGGTTTAAGGCTCAAATGAAATATTCCATTTTTATAGAGCAAGTATTTTATTAAAATTACATAAATACATACAAGCCATTATTAACCTGCTTTGATCGGGCCAAGTGTTTTTCACTAGCTTTCCACCCAAACGCTGGATTTCGCAAAGTAAGGTGAAACAGGTCTCACAAGGCTTTAATTTAATCAATTATTCACAATATATTTTTCATAGCTTTCAACAGTATTCAATCAAATAGAAACATACATATTTACATATGTATTAGGCCCCACCCCCTTCGCTTTCAAAAGCGTTTATCTAACGGAACACGGAAACCGTTTCGTTTTCTTTGAGCTTTTTATTTCTTTCGATTTCGCACGAATTGAACGCAATTAGAAATTCCGCTTTGTTTATAGAACGGCAGCTGCGCCGCCAAAAAGCTCGAGTTTCCAGCTAAGGCCCAAGCATAATAAACTATAATTTGTGCATGGCAAATAAGCCGACAACGATACGGATAGCGATTCCGATGCTAAATCCAATTCCGATACCGAAAACGATGCCCAAAACGAATGCAAAAGTAAACAAAGCACGACCAAGACAAAAAAAAAAGGAGAAACAAAAACTGGGCATGCATATGCCAAAAATAAACATTGTGCCGAGACTCCGATTACGAGTTGCGAAATAGGCACAAAAAAGGAGATGGCGAAAAATTGGAGGCTGGAAGGGGTTACCATTGTGGTGAGTATCAGCTTCCAAAGCTGAGCTAGAAATACGCTCTAATTATTCCCCATTCCATTCCGCATTCCCTTACTCTGTGCTATTTTTAGAATTCGTCGATTGCAATGCTGTAAAGTAATTATGACTATACATGCATACGTATGTCTGTATGTGTGTGTGTGTCACAGATTGTTGCAATACCTGCGGCACACTAGAAAGTGCGCCCTGAATACACACACACTCACACACAATGTTTTTCTATGTATTATCAATGGGCAAATATTTGATACGAGTCTACGCTATGTCGTAATTAGATTATCTGGCACCTGTAACTACACACACACACACATGCGCACGCACGTGTGCCAGTTTCTCTCTGTTTCTGCCTGTTTGGGCGTTTCGTCTTTTTTTTCGATCGTTTGGCCCATATTTGCCGCATTTTTGTTTTGCTTTAGCGTTTATTTAGTTTGACTTTTTTTCTTTTTTGATTATTATTTGGGTTTTATTTACCTTTCCCTCTTATCATTCGCTCTAAATGCAATTGCATTGTGCGTAATTTTCGTTGTTATCGATGTTGTTTTTGTTGCTACTTACGTATTTTTTATAGGCCATACATATTTGGCTTATCTTTCGACTTTTTGGGACACGAACGACCACACTTGGTCGCATTTTTGATAAGGCCAAGATTACAGAACGCGAACACAAAGTCTAGATATGACAGCTTTAATTAAAGTTTTTCTCATTCTCAAATTTTTTCCAGCCCCAAGACCAGGCTAAGCCGAACAACTGTGAGTCATGCGGCGGAGCCAAAGTACAAAGTTCAGTTTGCAGCGCGCAAAAAAACAAAGCAAAGCATAAAAAACTCAAGGCGCCAAAACGTACATAGCTGTAATTTAGCGTAAAATACATATACTTTAACCAAGACAGCGGCGAAACAAACTTGCAAAAAAAAAATAAAGAATACAAAAAAACATGCTGCCTGCAAAAAATAAAGCCCATATATAACTCCATTCCAGTGTTGCCGCCTTTTTTTTTGCTGCATTGTTCAAAATCGCAATTGCGACAGAAATTTGAAAGAAACGTTGTTGATATTTATTTGAAAGTTAAAAATTTATAAGTTTTCCAAATTTTAAGAATTTTGTATTACAACTTCCCCTAGAACCAGCTTTTTTTACATGCTGCTTAAAAGTTGGCAGCACTGCGCTCCCACACACACACACACACACACACACACACACATACATTGGTGGCAATTGTTGTTGTTGCATGCGGTGGGCAAGACAACAATACAAACAGTACAATGACCGAAAGTAGTAGCTAAAAGAGAAAAAACGCAAATCCGCCATGCAAAAAGGTAGTCTGCATAACACCCACCGCAGCGTGGAAAACGTAGTAGAATTGAGTAGCGCATGTTAAAGCTACTCTATGCCAAGTGTGTTTGTGTGTGTGTATGTGTACTTATTTATAAACCTGTTGTCAAAGAAAATAGCAACAGCAGCAACAAGAATAACAACGAGTTGCTGTTCGTTGTTGTAGAGCTGCACTAAAAATTCCGATCTTCCAGTCGTCGGCGTCGTCGTCGCGCCGGCGCTCGGCTCCAATGGAGTGAGTCCCCGCCATAAAGTGCTCGCGAGCGCGGCGGCTGCGCTCAAATAATAAAAACAGGTATAACTGTTTGCATGGGTATGCGTGAGGGCATGCGTGCGTGTGAGTGAGTGGAGACTTTAAGAGCTGGGAGCCACAGCAAGGCAACATCTTCAACGAAACGGCAGATCAAAATGTACGCTGTGATAACCGTACGAAGGTGAACAGCAAAAAGTAAAGCAGCAAAACACAGTAAAGGCGAGACGACAACAACATTGAAAGTCGACGCACCCTTTTCTTATTGTTTTGTTGTTGTTGCTGCTGCTTATGGAGATTTTGAAGCGCAAAACCACATCCGAATTAACGTAACTTCTTCTACCTATATGCAGATGAAAGCAACAGCAACAACAACAACAACAAGCAAAAGAGCGTTACAAAAAGAATGTAGAATGTAGAGTATAGCGGGTGGCGTCCGTCGTTCTCCACAAGTAAAAAAAAAACAAAACGGAGCAAAGTATGTAGGCAAAATGCCGACGGCGATGGAATGCGTTATTGCTGCATTTTGTTGTCGTCGTTGTTGTTGCTGTTGTTCTTGCTAAGCCGGACATTGCAATTGTTGTTTGCTCTCCGAGAGAGATGCATTTATTGCTCTTGCGCTCAATTGACAATAATTACTAGCGTCTAAACTGGAAATGACACAAATAATTTATGGCTTACCTTTTGTCACGTTTCGCCGCTCTATTTAAATCCAAAAATGAACACGTCGAGTATAATCCCAGCATAAATGAACACTTTTTACAATTTTTCACCATTAACACTAAAAAATTAACAGCAAATTTATTGCCACGCTTAATTAAATTAACGCAGCACTCAGATCATTTTTAACTTTGCTGCTGCACATTTTGACGCACAGATCGCGCAGATCGAAGGCCAAATCAAAGAATGGCTATAAAAGCAACTAAAATAAAATGAGAAGCACTCCGATTTGTAGAAGAAATTATTTTGATTTACGCATACGCACAACACTTTACACTTGTTGCGTTGTTGATGTTGCAATTTTCTTTTTTCTTGGAAATTGAACGAATTTGTCGAACGAACAAAGCGCGAACCACGCGCGTAACACGTTTGAAAGCGACGACGTCTGAATTGGTACTCAAAGGGGACGGCAAAGCGAAACGCAATGCTAGCGGGGCGAATTACAACACAAAATAAAACGACAAAGACTTATCGATAGTTAACATGGCTCAACTGTTGCTCGCTGTTAAGAACAGTTTAGCAAATGTTAATGTTGCGCCAAACAATTTACATACAATTTATGCAAATATTATTACATTTACAACGCACATGGGCCGGTCAGCAGAGAGAAGTAAGGTTGATTTTAGGGTGAGAAGTCAGTGTTTAAATATATAAAAACAAAATTTAACAATACGTTACGTTAACGTAACAGAGAAGTAGCTATCGATATTAAGGTGAGTTAATCGCAGCAAACGAAAGTCGATTGCGCAGACCATAAAATGTATCGATGATACACAAAAACACGAACTGATTTAATTAAATAAAATTTAAGGAATAATTAAAATACGTAATTTAAACAAATTACAAGAATTCTAGGTGTCAAAAAGGGGTTTCTTGCTGATTTTACCTGCCTGCTTACCCGTAACCCACAACATACAAGGCAATTAGTTCTTGTTTAGGTTTTGGAGCAAACAAAAATAATAATTATCAATAATAATGCCAAAAATATGATTGAAATTCAAGCAAAATTGGTGCGTGCAGACTCTCCAATTTATGCCACGGGCGAGTGCGTCGAGTGTTTAATTGAATTCACGCACAAGCTCTTTGCCGAGGAGCAGCAAAAGTCGACCGATCGAAATGCCAACGCCGCAAGGTAAACAAATCGGTTTTTGCAATTTAATTAAATTATCTTTTGATTATACTCACAGCGTGGAGAACCTAGCCTGGGCCTCGGTGCAGCTGCATTGCTATCGAAAGACCAGCTACAGCACGCCCGCGGGCGACAAGACGGCGGAGCTGGCCGAACTCATTGGACGCACGGCGCTGGATGCAGTGACCCAGACGCCCGGTGAGGTCATTGTGGCCACCAAGCCGAAGATTCTGTTTTGCGATCTCAAGCTGTTGCCCGGCGAGACCAAGATGTGTGGGTGTTATACGTGGACCAAGCAGGCACGAGTCATGTGTTCTATTTAAATCTGATTTCTTTTGCAGATTTCTTCAATGAGTTTGTGCCTCGGGATGGGCCGCCCACGTATCGTGGCCACGATATACGCTACTTTTACAAAATCACGATTGCAACGCAGCGCGTCAAGTCCAAGGTGCAAACGCTGACCGTGCCGATCCGTGTGCTCCCGATACCGTTGATAGCGCGTCCGGACGAGCTGCCGGTTACGGTGGAGACAAACGAGGAGCTGGCGCCGACCAATCCGTTTCTGGAGAAGCGCGAGATAAGCGAACTGGAAATATCCTGGCATCACCTGAAGGTTTGTATGCTGGGTCAACACAACAAATCCTACTGCTTATCACTTCAACGATTCCTTTGCAGAACGTGACCGCGCGGCGTGCTCCCAAGTTCTATCGGATTTCGAATAAGCGCGGCTTTGTTGGACGCTTCTGCTTGTTCAAGCCCGCGTACAAGCTGGGCGAGGATATTGTGGGCAGCCTGGATTTTGGCCATTGCCAGGTGCGTTGCGTACAGTTCTCCGTGAAGCTGCAACAACAGGAGCTGCCCATACGCCCACAGCCGGAGCAAATGCAGGCGCATGCCGGCGACGATGCCTCCTCGGTGAACTCCTTTGATATGGCCAGCATAGCCAGCGGCATTGCTGTGGATAATATGCACAAATCGGAGACTTCGGGCAGTGCGCGCAACAAGGATGAGCCGACGCCCACGGGCAAGCTGAGCACAATTTCCACGTCCCATCAGGTCTGTCAGGCCTGTCTCTGTTTATCTCGCAGTCCTTCATCTGACACGCTTTTCAGGTATGCTATGCGACGCTGCAGACGCAGTTGGTTGTACCCATTCCGCTGCATGTGACGCCCACATTTCGCACGGATCTGGTCGATGTCAAGTGGCGTCTGCATTTTGAATTTGTCACCAGCACCCTGATGGACTTTGGCACACCGAATCCTGCGTCCGGCGAGCTCAAGGCGCCCGCCGAGCTGCCAGTCGAGACAATGGTGTGGAACTTGCCTGTTACCATTTACGCGGCGAATCCGCTGCAGATATATGCGCCGAATCAAACATATAATCTCCTGATTAAGTAATTTTCATAAATGCACATAGTTGCAATAAATAGTTTGTACTTTTGTGAGTTGCATTCGATTAAAATTGGCGCGCGACGCATAGTTGATATTTCAAACACAGTGTGGCAACACTAAACGGCCCGCCTTGCCAGACTATCAATTATGGCGCTGTTAATAGCAGTTGAGCATATGTCAGTGTTATTCTCGCTGTTAGCAAACAGTGTTGTGTGACTGCAAACGAACAAAACAATTTCCCAACAAAAACTAAAATATATATAGATAAACACTAAAAGTCCGATTTGGACAACGCCAGCATGTACCAGGAATATCTAAATCAATTGCAATCGTCACTCTTTCCGATGAACTCGGACCAACTGAAAGAGCTGCTCAACAACGATGACAAACTGGACGAAAAGGTGGACGAGGTGCTCGAATCGCTGAAAACCCAAAAAGTGCGCTTCTTCGAGGAGAATCGCAACAGAGCCGAAAAGAACATTGAAAAGGAGCCAAAAATCATTGAGCTGCGCGGCAAATTGGCCGAACTAACCGAGGAGGGACGCACCAGCTGCGCTGCTGTCCAGGACTTGCTGTCACAAATCAAGGAGAAAACCGGAGGCGTTAGCCAGGAGACCGCCTTGGCTCTGCTCCAGACAGCCGCCTCCGAGAGCGAGGAGCAAACCGAAGAGTTTGTCAAAAAGTTTACCGACAACGAGCTGAACGTGGAAACATTTCTCGACGAATTCCTGACCAGCCGTCGCACAATGCATCTGCGTAAGCTGAAGGCCGAGAAAATGCAGGAGCTGATCCGCAGACAGTCGGCTCCGCAGCGTCACAGCACGGCGGGTGGCGGCGGCGGCGGCGGAGGAGGAATGCCCGCCTATGGCAACCTTCCTGGCGCTGGCAGCGGCTTCTATCCGACTCCACACATGGGCGGCGCGGCCAATGTGCCCTATCCCATGATGGGTCCCATGATGCCCATGCCGCCGCCACCAAGACCCTATTGAGAGTTAAATTTAGTTATAATTAAGCCCAATTCGGAGACGCTGCCAACGAGAATGACTCATCCGGGTGCTTTGTTTACATATTGCGTCTTTTATATATAAACAAATGAAATATTACGGAATTTTTATTAAATTGTCAATAAATGCAGGCTTTTCGAGTTAAAAATTCTTGTGTTTATTGTTTAAAATGTTTCAATATTGCATTTTAAGTACATTTGCAGCTTCACAATTCTCTCTGGCTGTGCTTGATGTTTCATATATTAAAAACTATACACTATGATATAATATATTTTATATATAAATTAGGCGAAAATTAATTACATTAATTGGACAGTGAAAACTCGTGAGTGTTAAATATATAGTATTAATTAAAATGGAAAAAAAACAACTTATTTTGGATGATTAAATTGGGGCTAATGTTAAATGAAGCCATGGGCTAGGAGGCATGTTCATAATAGGCTTAGTGTAGATTGGAAAGGATTGGAAGGATTGTGCATATGCTCTATGTATATATGATTGCTTTAGATAAACCTCAATGATTTTTTTTTTTGTATTTTCTGGCTGTTTTTTTTTTTAATATTTCCTCTTTAAGAACTGTTAGTCTTTTGAATTCCAACGCTTCGTGTTTATATATGCATATATCATATATATACATATATATATATGCAAAAGGTTATATATAAAATATGTTCAACATTTGTCCGGCCGGTTTACACTTTAAAAGCTTTTTGTTAAAACTATCCGTGTGTGTATTGGTTGTTATCAAAAAATATTTGTATATATAAATAGATGCCTAGATTTGTTGAAATCCTCGGGTAACGCCATCATGACGAACCGAATTCCCTCATCCATTTCTCATACTTGTCCAGATCGGCTCTGGATACACTCTTATTACAGCGACTGATGGCTTCGTTGAAATCCTTAACCGACACGGGCAAATCCACCTCCTCGGTGGCCAGCTGTCGGATCTGTTCCGGCGTCAAACCGGCTATCTTGCGCCGCATGGACATCATGCTGGCCTCCCTAAAGATGAGTAAGAAACCAAAAACACAATTTAAAATTTAACATTCAGGAATGTATGTATCCTTACTTACCTGCACACATTGGTGATGTCTGCGCCGGAGTAACCGTCCAGCTGATTGGCCACATAGTTCAGATCGACGCTATCGTCCACCTTTACCTCGCGCAAATTGATCTTTAGCAACGCCTCGCGGCCCTCGTCCGTGGGTAGTGGTATGTAGATACGCTTCTCCAGACGCCTTCGTAGCGCCTCGTCAATGTCCCATGGAAAATTGGTGGCTGCCAGCACCATGACAACTTTTGCCTGCTCCTCTCCGCCGCCTACGCCATCCATTTGCACCAGGAGCTCCGATTTGACGCGTCGCGATGCCTCGTGCTCCGACTCAGAGCCTCGTCGCGAGCACAGAGAATCAATCTCATCTATGAAAATTGTGCTGGGCGCATAAAAACGCGCCATCTCGAACAGAAGACGAACCATTTTCTCAGATTCGCCACGATACTTCGAGGTCAAAGTGGCGGAGCTGACATTGAAGAAAGTGGTGCCACATTCGGTGGCCACCGCTTTGGCCAGCATTGTTTTGCCCGTGCCAGGCGGTCCAACCATTAGGACGCCCTTCCACGGACGTCGTATGCCCTGCAAAACACACGGAAAGCATTTGAAAACAATTGATAAACAGGTTAACATTTGAATGGGAATCAACTAAATTAGATACATTTCTTATCAGACATAATTCTGTGTTGTTATCAAGAGTTTATAGGGATTAGAGCTGACTTTATAAGTCAGCACCCGACTATGAGTTGACCTGTATCCAGGTACAAGCGACACGTAATATTCTTTAATACAGAAACAAAATCGGGGAGGCAACTAAACAAAAATACAGACGGACGGATAGACGGACACGTCGTCAGCGATGTCTGTTACATAAATTCGCTTTAAGCCATAATACCCTCCGATTTCATTGCCTACAGGTTGTAACAAATAGGCTAGCTGATGATTCAGCCAACGCAACCAATGTGACACGATGACGCACCTTGAAGTAGTCGGGCATCAGCATAGGCAACACAACGGCCTCCTCCAACAGGCGCTTCGCATCGTGCAGATCAGCTATGTCGCTCCAGCGCACCTTTGGATCTTTTTGGAGTATATCACGTTCTGGACAGGATGGCAAAGAATGTTGTTAGCCGGGCTTAACTAAGCAGCTCAGGAGATCTTTACTTACCTAATATGTCGACCAGCTCGGCTTCGATGTGATTGTTGGGTTGAAATTTGCGCTCCTCTTCAGCTGCCTGCTGCTCGCTGCCCGCATCGCCATCGGCCGTGGAACCATTGGTGACCGCAGCTGTGGCTTCATCATCTTTGTTGTCGTTGTTGTTGTTATTGCTGACGCTGTTTGAGGTGGACAATTTACGTCCGGTCGCGCGACCATTGACGCCGCCGCGTGCACTGTTCGATGTTGAGGCCGATGGACGACCATTGCGCGCAGTTCCAGGGCCATTGCGGGCAGTGCTCTGTGGGATTGTGCTGGGCCGGCCGCTGCTCTGCGTGCCGGCAGCTGTTGTTGTACGTCGGCTATTTGCTGCTGTTGCCCGCCGACCCACCGTCTGTACGGGCGGCGGCGGCTTGGGCGGGCCCCATACATCTGGATCTTTCGGTGGCGGCGTCCATATGTCCGGATCGGGCTTAAACCATGCAGCGGGATCTTTGTTCACATTGCTATCTTCGCTTAGCTGCGAGCGCAGCTTATGGGCAAATTTCGTGTTTTGTAAATCCAACGAAATGTCCTGCAGTGTGCGTTGTATGGCCTTTACCTTAGCATGCTCCTGATTGATTTGCTGATTGATCTGTAAAGGTGAATCATGGCAACTTTTAATCTTCAAGAACTTTTCAGTATTATTCACTTACCATGCTCCATTTGCCCTTACGCATGGGATCTACAGTGCTTTTGAGCAGGCGCGCCAGCATGCCCTAATATAAAGAGGATTAGCAAATTGATTGCTATAGTTTTTTATACCCTTGCAGAAGTCATTATAATTTTGGCATATATATTCTTGATCAATTAGCTATTTTCTAGCTAAATTCTAAAATTGTTTTTCAAGCCAAACTCAGCAGATTCTAACAGCTAATCAAAAATCTGATTAGAATCCAACTTCCACTTGATAGAAAATTTAAACAGACATCTTAAATAGATTTCTGCAAGGGTATTTGATATTCGGCATTTCTCTATGCTTTATTCATATACCTGCAATCCCTCGTAGTATATGCAGGCCGAGTCGTAGTTGCCTGTCAGGGCCATGTCTCTCGCTAATTTGGCATTCTCGCATATTTCTTCAATTGTAGTTTTGGCCATTACGGTCATTCCTACGCAAGTGGTTGTCTTTTGCTTGCCACCTCGCAGTAACTGTTCGAAATCGGAACAGGTTGTTGTCGTTGTAACCAAAAACGAAACAAAGATTAGTCCCAATTAAAGTCATGAGCAGTGTTGTTGTTGTTTTTCTTGTTGTTTTTACTGCTGCTTTAATGCGTAAGCTTATCGTTCTCTTACTCTCTCACTTTGACTGTCTTTGTATTTACTCTCATCAGACAATAGAACGGAAGCAACGCAGCGGCTTTGTCACTCACTCACACACACACATGCACGCGTACAGGCGGAGACAATCGGACTCACACACACTTGCAGGTAAAAATGGAAAGTAAGTATTGGTCGCGCTATGCTTCAGCCTCAAAATAACCGAAAATAATAAAAGAAGATAGCAATGGCAACGACCGAAGACAACTACAAAATGTACCAGCACTTAAATACATACATACATATGTAGACACAGACGGCAAGTGCGCTAATTATAAGCACAATTGTTCGAACCCGTTGCCACTGTTGCTGCTGTCACCAAATTTAAAACAAGAACGTGCAACTGCGCGGCGCTCTCATTTCCGAGTTGTTAGCCCAAAGTGAATCGGAATCGCCGTTTGGCGAAATGTAATAAAATAATTATGAACCTTGCCGTTGACATATAAGGCGCTTGACCTTGTTGAGTCGTCGTCGCTGAGTCTTTTGAATAATTCTTTCAAGTCAGCGACGTTAAAACTTTGCAAAAAAAAAAACTAACACAAGCGCGCGGACATACACATGCACACAAACACACACAAGAATGAGCAGAAGCAGAGAAAAACAGAGCTCAAATTTCCGCGGCGTTTAAGTTTCGTCAAACATACACATACACACACACACACCACTACGCACACAAACGGCCGCTTGCTGCCTTCAGTTTAAGTGCACATAAAATACAATTTTTAAATAGAATAACGATAATTAGTTGCAGGTAATTCTGTGTGCGTTTCCACTTGCATTTTTAACAATTTTAATCTCGTATGCGCTACGTGGGGGCGTCAGCAGTGACGTGAGTTCGTCCAGTTTCTCAGTGTTTTTGCTAGCCAGCCTACTTACGGTTATGGACATTAGTACACTGGCTTTGTTACACGGCGTTACGAGCTTAAACTGTATGAACAGATTTATTTGTTTAAATTTAAAAGCAAAGCATTAGCTTAAATAAACGGGTGCTGCGACTTTTGCGGCGATTGTTGTTGCTTAATACTAACGCAATGCCAGTGATGGCATCGAATATGGAATTATTTTTTTGCGTGCCGATATTTCATTAGATATGGCACATGCCAATGCAAGCAGTACAACTTAAATATACTGTCATATATCAGCGATCTAATTATTGTATTATTTTCATTAGACTACATTGAAATGAATAATTTCAACAGTTTTTTTTTCATAAATTTGGTTAAATTTCGCCAACATCTTTATTTAGCACAGTGGCAACCTAACTTATGCTGCCACTTGTCGAAAACATGCAACGCTTTGTACACTGTAAATTCTGACTTTTGACAAATATATTGTAAATTTTCAAAAATAATCTTATAAATACAATATAAAAAAAAACAACAACAACAAATTTTTTATGTTTTTACAATTCAAACAAGGTGGCAATATCGATAATTGCATAAAGCGATCGATAGTTACAAAGCGGCAGTCCCACCTCTAAGAGGCCGCGATATCGTCCAACTGGCTAAATCGGAGTGTCTTGCAGACCTAAACTTAATTTACATGAATGCTAAACAGTGGCATACGTAGTCACACTCAGCTTGCTGGAGTAAACACAACATGTAAGGCAACCAACTCAACTGATTGTTTAGACTACCAAACATGTTTGACCTACAGCTTGACCGTGTTTGGGTCCCCTATAGAAAGAAGCAAGCACCAACATGTAAGGCAACCAACTTAACTTTTCCTTAGATTACCAAACATGTTTGACCTACAGCTTGACCGTGTCTGGGCCCCCTTATAGATAACAAAAGAAGCAAGCACACCATTTGAGTCTCATAATATTTTTGGCTTTAGATTGCTTAAGAAAGGTATTTGTGTGTTAAATTTAGCGCTTACGTTAGCGCCGAACCCAGCATGACAACGCCCACGCGAGCAACACTCGAGAAGGCCCTGAAAAGCGAATCCAAGCTGCAAGAGGCGGCCACACAAATTGCCAATGGTAAGCGGAACACACTCAAATCAGCTGTGGTTTCTATAGCCTCTCCTTTTTTTATTGACTACTAACCAGAACTTACCGCTGGAACCTACAACATTGGCCAGCTGGCCGAACAATTGGGCTTTGCCTTGACATCGCCGGACACCGAAGAACGCGTGGCCGGCACAAATCTGTTGTCGGCTGTGCTGAGCGCTCTGCCCGGCGATGTGTTAAGCTCCAAGCAATTGGAATTTCTGACAACCTTCTATACGGATCGTTTGCGCGATCATCACAATGTTATGCCCGCCATAATTGAGGGCCTTAACGCCTTGGTGCGCATGAAGCAGCTGCCGGCCGAAAGTGTGCCCCTCCTGCTGCACGCGTTCTTCCAGTACACCACCTGCCAGTCGCAGACGCGCGGCGATCGCACTAAGGTGTTCAACATGTTGAAGTTCCTCACATCGCATTTCCAGCCAGGTGAGTTTCGCCTTTTGGCTGACTACTAAGTGGTAACCCCTTGCATTGCAGAACTTGTAAAGATGTCTGGTGACTTTTTATACGGGCTGATCAATTCCATTGATGGGGAACGTGATCCGCGCAATTTGGACATCATTTTTAGTTTCATGCCAGAATTTATATCGCAATACCCATTGCTGCATTTAGCCGAGGAGATGTTCGAAATCTTCGCCTGCTATTTTCCCATTGATTTTCATCCCAGCAAACAGGATCCGGAGGCCATAACACGCGACGCTCTGGCCGAAAAGTTGACCAACTGTCTGGTGGCCAGCGAACAGTTTGCTGAGTGGACCGTATCGCTGGCCGTGGAGAAACTCGACAGCGAGCTTCTGGTGGCCAAATTGGATTCCATTGAGCTTCTGGTAAGCTACGCCGATTTTAAGTCGCATGGTGGTATCTACTAATCTGATTTCAATTGCCTTGGGCAGCATCAAGCGGCTCTCAAGTTCAAGCCGGAAGCACTGGAGCCGCATTTCGGCCAAATCTGGCAGGCATTAAAGGCGGAAACCTTTCCAGGATCTGATAACGCGGATGTGCTTCGATGCGCTCTCAAAGCACTCGCCGAGCTGCTGAAGAGTGCCGCCAAAGTGCCGAGCATCAGCCAAAACTATCAGAGCACCGTGCTGGGCGTCGTGCTACCCCATCTGAGCGATGTGCATCATCGTCTCTTTCATCCAGCCACTGCTATATCCCTGATGTGCGTGTCCGGCGATGCGACCTATGCCGCCGATAAGATCCTCAGCACATTTCTGCTTAAACTGCAAGCCATCGAGCTGAATATGACGAGTTGCGAGGAACGCATCAGATTCTATCATATTATCGCGCAGGTCTATAAGCTGGCCGCTTTGCGAGATTCCCTGCTGAAGCTGGACAAGACCATACTGTTGCCGCTGCAGGATGATGTCATACGGGCGCTACGTCTGTGCGAGCGCGACGATTTCGATGCCAAGCAGGAGGAGGATTTGGAGCTGCAGCGCGCCGCCTTGTCTGTGCTGTGCGAGTGTGTGCCCGTGCTGAGCGAGGAGCAGCGTGCGATCATCTACAAGGCGCTTGTACAGCTGATTAGTCATCCGCACATTGATCTCGACTTTAAGATGCTGACTGTTAATCTGGGCGCCCTGCAACCCGTCGAGCTGCAGTCCAATTTCATCGACATTTGCATGCGCAACTTTGCCATATTCTCCGAGTTCATCAAACGTAAAATCTATGCGAATTTGTTGCCGCTGTTGCCGCAAATTGCGTTCACGCAACGCATACTCGACCTG
This sequence comes from Drosophila kanekoi, assembly GCA_037075305.1. Taxonomy (NCBI): domain Eukaryota; kingdom Metazoa; phylum Arthropoda; class Insecta; order Diptera; family Drosophilidae; genus Drosophila; species Drosophila kanekoi. Next base: position 271,166 of record JBAMCE010000011.1, on the reverse strand, counting down.
GTCATGAGGCAGCTGTTTACGGAAACTGTCGCGGAGCCGGATCGTCTGTTGGCCTTGGAGGCGCTGAGTGCGCTGCTCAATCAGGAGGATCAACGCTTCATTGTCGAGCTGCAGCAGCAGTCGAATTTGCTGCACAAGCTCATCGAGCTGGCGAACCAGACGCCCAACTTGCCGCTGGCATCGCTGGAGATGATTGCCGCCGCACTGAGCCGGATTATGCAGCAGCTGCCGCTATCCGAGCAGAGCGCCATTGTCAGCGAATATCTGCCGACGTTGGAGCTACACCAGACAGCCCATCTGTACGTGGCCAAAGGTCTGTTGGGCTATTTGCACAAGGACATCAGCTTGGATGATCATTTCGAGCGGCTGCTCGACGATCTAACCAAGCTATCGCTTAGCACGGATAACGAGCAGCTGCGTGAGATTGCACATCACTTGCTTTGTAGTCTGGTCAACAAAATGGACAACAATGAGGCGAACCGCAACCAAGTGAAACGCATCACGCAGCAGCTCAAGGCTGCCGTCAAGGCGGGCGACGAGCGCGCCGTCCATCTGCTCGCCTGGCTAGCCAAGGGTCTGGTGGTTGCCGGCTTTGAGGAGGCCGCCGAAATTGTGAGCGATGTGAGTAACAAATCCAACTATACCTAAACAATTGACAACTTTTTGCTTCCCTTTTCATATTTGGTCAGCTCACGGATCTGCTGGAGCATCCGACCTTGAGCAGCGCCGCCGCGTTGGCCTTTGACATTATCGCTGCAGAGTATCCTGAGCTGGATTTGCCCGTGGTCAAGTTTCTGTACAAGCAAAAGTTCTTTCACACCATCATGAACAAGCTGGGCACAAAGCTCTCCAGCTGCTGTGAGCATCATATGAAGGCATTCATATATGTGCTGAAGGCGACGCCACATTCGGTGATAAGGCTAAACATCAAGCAGCTGGGTCCGCTGCTCTTCAAGACCCTGGATGCCCACAATGATGCTAATTCGCTGTGCATAGCTCTGGGCATTTGCCAGAACTTTGTGCAGCAGCAGGATGCGTATTTCCAGGCGCATCTGGGACACATTTTGCCCAGCTGCCTAGAACTGTCCAAGCAAAAGACGCAGCCCAACATGGTGAGGTGCAGCAGCATTAGAATCCTTCAATTAAATATTAATTTCCTGTCTTCTCGAAACACAGCAAGTGCGCATTGAAGCTCTCCAGCTGCTCTATGAGATAACAAAGTATCCAACCTATGTTCTCTTGCCGCACAAAGTGGATGTGACTCTGGTTCTGGCCGATGCTCTGGATGATCCCAAGCGCCTGGTGCGTAATGCCGCGGTCAAGGCACGCAATGCCTGGTACCTTGTGGGCGCGCCTAGCGGGGATTAGCAAGCCGCCAAACGAATTCTTGTTAACAAAAGCAACAAATACGCACAACTGTTAATCTAACGTCTATTTATTTAATGATTGTCTAGGATGGTGGGAAGGTGGGACGATGGAACGATGGATCAATTGCTGGGTTCAGTAGGGATGTTCGCTCTGGGAACGTGCCATTAAGGCGCATTTCTGGGCACGTTGCACGACGTCCGGACAGCGACGCCTCCGCATGAAACGGCAGTCCTGAAAGTAGCCCTCGTTGCGTGGAAAGCCGTGCGTAAAGTCCTGAAAGGTCAACAGACCCAGACCCCAGATTTTACCGCCACGAAACTCACCCTCGTATTTCATGCCATCCGAGCGCCAAAAAATGCCGTTCCCATGAAACCAACCCTGATGGAACTCCCCCTCGTATCTGTGCAATGCAAGTGTTGTCATTTGAGGTGGAAGCAATCCAAATCCAACATTAATCCGTTTCAAGGCATAGAATTACTCACTTGGCACCATCGGGAAACCAAAGGCAGCCCAGTCCCTGGCTCAGTCCCTCCTGGAATTGTCCATCGTAGCGGGTGCCATCGGCGAACTGTAGATGCCCGATGCCATGCTTCTGTCCGCGTTGATTCCATTCGCCAATGTAGCGGCTGGCGTCCTCGTAGCGCCACCCGCCAACCTTGACGGCACCCCCACCCTGCCCCTGTCCCTGTCCATGGCCCTGCTGGTGGCTCTGCTGGTTCTCAATACGCGCCGTGGTTACGCCCACGCTGCTCACTAGGATTGGATGAGGGTTTTTTTTAGGCTTGCTTAATACAAAAAGCGTCCCACTAACTGTCATCCTCGTAGTCGTCCATGGCCATGTTTCCAGCTGCTCTGATAAACTCTGCACACGACGCGTTTCAAGCAGCTACACGACTGGGGCTGGCTTTAACCGTGCCGCGTCCGCAACTGATGCATTTTTTTGTGGCTTCCATACAGCGGCCCTCCCCCGCCCCCCGTTCTAAATCTAATTAGCATATTGAGCCATTGCACAGTGGTTAAAAGTTATTAGAAAAAAACAAATTAAAAATAATTCCTTTCACTTTAAAGTTAGGCCACATCCATATGTAGGTGGATCTAAGTTTGACTTTGATGTGAATGATGTGGGCTCTTTGTGGATTCCTGCCTGGATTGCATTTTTCGCATTTTTCACATGGCATTGGCCAACTGCTTGCCGTTGCCAAGGCTAGCCGGGGTAACCATGACTACGTCGGGCGGCGGCGCCACAACAAGTCCCGGCTAAAAATTTTCATTACAAAGCAGAGCCAGCAAAAATGCTGCATCAGGGCATAATTCTGCGCGAGGGACATGTCACGCGAACCATCTACAATCTGGTAAGCCACCAACATATCCAATTGCCCATCATCAGCTTCAATCTGATCCATGCCTTGGCCAGATCAAGGATAAACGCTATGAGGATGTGATCGAGTGCATTGCAAACTGCGGCGAGGCGGCCAATACGCGGGCGGGCCTCTCCACGCTGGGCCATTGCTATTACCATGCCCAGAAATACGAGGAGGCGGCCAGCTGCTACGAGCAGCTCTGTCAGCTGCTGCCCAAGGAGCCCAAGTACAGGTGAGTCTGCTGAAGATCAATTCTAGATGCCATTTGTTCTCATTGCAAACACTTGGTAGATTCTACTATGCACAGTCGCTCTACCAGGCGGGCATTTTTGCGGAGGCACTGCGCGTCCTGAAGCAGATTGGCGACAAGGAGTCAGAGCTGTGGGAGCAGTGCTTGCAGCTGCAGAGCGCCATACTCTATTCGAGTGAGGATTATGCTGGCGCCCAGAGCCTGCTCAATCAGCGCGCCGGCGGCACTGCCGATACACTCAACGATGAGGGCTGCCTGCTCTTCCAGGCGGAGGAGCATGACGCAGCGGTTCAGCGTTTCCAGTCGGCGCTCCAGGTGGGCGGCTTTAATCCCCTGGTGGCCTACAACGTGGCATTGGCACACTTTCAGCGTAAGCAGCGCGCCCAGGCGCTGGACTACACCACGGAGATTGTGGAGCGCGGCATGCGCAATCATCCAGAGCTGGGCATCGGTGCTCAAGTGGACACGGATGGCAGCGCACGCAGCGTGGGCAATCCCATTACTATGGCCCTATCCGGAATTACGCAGGCCCTGAATCTGAAGGCGGCCTTGGAGTATCAGGATGGCAACGTGGAGGCGGCACGGGATGCCCTGCTCGATCTGCCGCCACGCGCCGAAAGCGAGCTGGATCCGGTCACGCTGCACAACATGGCACTGACCGATGCCCAAGGCCCGGTTGCGGGATTACGCAAGTTGGCGTTCCTGCTGCAGCTGGGCGCACCGGCCTGCCCCAAGGAGACTTTTGCTAACATTCTGCTGACCTGCTGCAAGCACGAGCTCTACGAGACGGCTGCTGATATTCTGGCCGAGCACACGGATCTTACATACAAGTATCTATCGCAGTATCTGTACGAGCTGCTGGATGCTCTGATAACGGCTCAGACCAGCGGCGAGCTAGCCGAAAAGAAGCTGGGCACGCTCGCCTCCAGCTTGTCGGGCAAGCTGCGCAGCCTGGCCGCTCGGGTCCAGGAGGTGAGGGCAACTAGTGAGCAGCAAGCGCTCAGGGATGCGCTCAAGGATTATGAGCAGGCTCTTGAACTGTAAGCGAGATTTCTTCCCGATTGGTTGTATATACATATATTCTTCCACAGCTATCTGCCCGTGGTCATGGCCCGTGCCTGGATCTCTTGGCGTGAAGATGACTTCCTGGGCGCCGAGCGTGAGTTTCGCTCCAGCGCCGAGTTCTGTTCCGAGAACGCCATCTGCTCGGTGTGGCGCCTGAATGCCGGCCACGTGCTCTTCATGCAGGACAAGTACAAGGAGGCGGCCGCCTTCTACGAGCCCATCGTGCGCCAGCACTCCGACGATGTACATCTACTCCCCTTTACTCATTCAGCCTGGCCACGCCCTTACTCATATGCATCTGAATCTCTTTGCAGATCATGTCCGTGTCGGCAGCGGTGCTGGCCAATTTATGCGTCTCCTACATCATGACGTTCCAGAACGAGGAGGCTGAGGAGCTGATGCGCAAAGTGGAAAACGCCGAGGAGCTGAAGGGTAATCAGGGTAAGCAATATCATCATTTGTGCATTGTCAACCTCGTGGTGGGCACCTTGTACTGCGCTAAATCAAACTACGAGTTCGGACTTTCGCGCATCGCTCACGCCCTCGAGGGCGGCTCGGGTGCACGCCTCTATGCGGACACCTGGCTGCATGTCAAACGCTGTGTCCTAGGCCTTCTCACCGGCATGGCCAAACAGAACATTATACTACCATATCCGGCTGTGCAGGAGGTGCTAAATTTCCTTAAATCCTGTGAAGCCTATGGCCTGTTCACGCCGGCCAACATTTATGCGGCCACTGAGCAGCCGCCCAGCGAGCCGCTCACCATTGGACTAGAAGCCCGGAAACTTCGGCTGCTCTTGATAAAACTAAGCGAGTATGAGAATTAATGAGATCATTTTAGTCAGTCATCAATCAGTCATCAATCAGTCCATCAAAATACCTGCTAAAGAAGTTCTCCTTAGATGAGCTCTCTTTTAGCCGTGCTCAAATCCGAGCCAATGAACCAAATATATCCGAAATATGTTCGTATTTATTATTATTTTCTTCACAATTCGTAATTTAAGTTTATTTCAATATATGCTGCGCTATTATACGGGCTTGTATATGATTTTTTGGAATGGATTATAGGTGTTGCGACATGATTATATTGGAACAAAAAAGGCCAAACGAAAAAGATGCACAGAAATGTCAACTGCAAGCCAAAAAGAAATTTGTGCTGTAGCTCAAACATTAACATAGATACATATTTATATTTCTATTAATATTTATATATAGATGTATAGCTGAGCGTCCGCCTAGGCCAGGAGCGCGGAGGTGGCCATCTCGCTGAGGCCGCAGGTGTTGTCGCCGCGGTAGACGCGATAATAGCCCTGCTCGCCCCAGCGCGGACCCCACGAGTTCTTGACAATCCAATAGGGCAGCGTCTTGTGGAAGTTCGGATAGTCAGAAACGCCGTAGCCGACAATCAGTACGCCGTGATCGAGATTCTTTTTGCTGCACAGCGGCGACCATGGATGCGAGACGCCGCCGCGATAAAATTGCATGGCATTGGCATTGATGCCTGTTGGGCAAGTCAAAACGGGAGTTAAATATAATATACATATAGATGAAAAAGGTCTACGCACCAATAGAAATGGGTCCGTTTGTGAGGAGCCACTCCTGCATGGCCGTCTCATTGCCCTTGGGCAGATCGACAAAGCCGGACACTTGCACATGGGACAACGTCCGGTTGAAATGGCATTGCTTCTTCTTCGCCTCGTACGGATACTCGGACTCGTACTCCAGGCCGCCAATGTCCTTGATGGCTCTGCGATAGTCCGGTTGCAATTAGAGTCCATAAATTGAAATCGGAAACTTACTTGTAGGCATTGTCCATGAGTCCGCCGTTGCAGGCGCTGTCCGTGGAATCGCAGTCGAGCAGCTCCTGTTCGGAGAACTCCTGCAAGTCGCCCGTTTTGATAGCATACGCGCCCTCAATGTTGCCTGTTACACTGAATGCCCAACAGGAGCCGCACGATCCCTGATTCTTCACATGTGTAACGGCATTCTTTTGTCGCCAGTCAAATTCCTTGGGCAGTACACCCGCATAGGCGGGCACCACCGCAGCCGCGCCGCCTGTCGGCTTGCCCTCGCTGCGCTGCCAGAGTCCGGCGCGCTGGGCGTACTCCGTGCTGGTCATGTCCGCAAACTCGGTAATGCCATATTTGGCGCTGCCTCGCTCATTGGCATTCAGCTCCTGGATGGTCTTCAGGCTCTGGCGGAAGATGCGTAGGCGCATCTGATGCTCAACGCCGTTGGCATAGCGACGCTTGTACTTAATCTGGAACTTGTGGAACAGATGCTCCACCTTGTTGAGCGTGTGATGATTGTGCTTCTTGTGCGTCTTCTTCTCGGCCCACTCCACGGAGCGGCTATGGCGAGCGTGCACGGCCGGCTGATTGTGGCACTTGAAGGTCACCTCGTGGCCCTGTTCCAGCCACGGCTGCGCCCAGATCTCTACAATGCAGCGACGCTGTGCATCATTGCTATCGACCAGGTCCGCATCGATGCGCGTCAATGTGCCCGAGACAACCTGACGCGTGGCCGAATAGACCTTCACAATTCTGTGCGACAAAAACAGGGTATCAAAATGGGAAAACAAAAAGACGCAGCTTATCCTTCACCCACCTGTAGTGCGGTCCCTCGCCAGCGGTGAGCTTGTCCAGAGTACGCTGCAGCTGCTCCTCTGCCTGTTTCTCATCGTAGGGCTTGCGCCCGCCCACGGGCACATCGTTGAGGCTACGCCGGTTGCGGGACAACTGCAAAAATTGCAAAGTAAGCTGAGGGTTAGGGATAACTACAGTGAAAGCTCTCTTGAACGGACACCACCCTCGGTTCCAGTTTATTGTCGTGAAAATTACAGTAGTTCGGGAAAAACATAGATTCATTCATAATTTGTACATATTGCCCCAAATTAAATATATGCATTTTCGAGATATTTAGCTGTCACGAGAACTGGTCTATCATTAATCCGATTAAGAGAATAACCCCAAACATATATTTGCTATTTATATAACCGGATTCGGGTTTATAATATAATTGACGCAAAATTTTGATAGCTTCTTGCTCCACCGCTTTAGAAACTACACTCGGCCGGAATAATGTAGTCGTCCATCACACGAACGATACGCAGCTTACCCTCGGAATCGACACCCACTTGACCCACTTCGGCCTCTAGCTTCTGTTTATATTCAAGGCGCTTCAGATTCTGTTCTCGACGGCGCACGACCAACGCAGCCGCGGCCAGCGCCTCGTGGCGCAGCCAACTGGACATGATCCAAATGCTGCGTAGACGCAACATTAGCGCAGAAGGTTTCATTTTTCTCCCACTTGGTACGAATCAGGTTCCAACACACGCAATATTATTGTCTATGTCCAATACAATGCAATTTGAAGGAAACTTTCGGACAGTTCAGTTAATTGGAATCACCTACAAAATGTGTAACAAATGTAAAAATGTTTTGTGTGCTATTTGAATATTGTTCTGCTTGAGCTTAACTAAGGAACGTTTATAAATTTCGGAGTCCAGCGGGGAAGCAAAGGGCTTTTAAATTTTTCAACGGCGCCTGCTCAGTATTAGAAAAAAAGCAGTAAAAGAAAAAAAAACATCCGATTGCTTCACTAATCTTTCTCTGATAGCAGGCTCTAAACTCGTGCCAAAGAGACGTATTGCATCAAACTGCCAAATCGGAGACCAACAATCCAATTGAACTACGCACACAATAACATTGCCAAAGGGAGAGAGAGAGGGAGAGAGGGTCGGAGAGCGAGAGCGAGATAGAGAGGGAGAAGGAACATGGAGACATGTGGCATATAAACCATTCCAATGGCAAACGCAAAACCAATTAAACCAAACATTCTGGTTGGAAATACGTTGCCTGTTGGCGGCGCCAGATTATTGTTGGACTGTGTGAAGGCTGGGGGCAAGGGCCTACTGCGTGGTGTGGGCGCTGGCAGCCGAATTTGGAAGCGAGAGCAGGAGCAGGAGGCAGAATGCAATGACAACAATACGAAATGAAATGTAATGGCAACGACGTGTGTATAATTAAAAAGGTAGCCAGGTTGGCTCTGTTTTGGGCGAACTGCGGCGGATTCTGTTTCCGTTTGACCTGCCGGCGACATGAATTCATTAAGCCGCCTGCTTCTCGGCATGCCCTGTGTAGTCCTCGTCGCCCTTCCACTTAGTCCTTCTGTATTTCAATAAGAATTAAAACGTAATTCATGTTCAGGGACACCGCTCGACCGTTTTGTGTTGGGAAAATGACCCGTAAAATGCATTTCGACTGACAGTTGTTGACTGCCCGACATTCGATTGCATATTCCCTAATCCAGCAAATTTCAGATGAAACCAGCTCAACAAAGGGCCAATTGTCGGGTAAAGTTTGGACAGCTTGGTTTCCTGGATTTGCAATGCGATTTATTAGATTCATTTATTTACATAGATACATCACTTGTAATGAGTATTTAATTTGATTTCGAAAGGTGTAACTCGCAGAAGAACCCCGGATAATTGCTGCTAGTAATTTTATTTTGTTAAATGGCTCTTTATTAATTTCACAATTTTGTCTCAGAGCAACTCTGCTCAAAATGTGACTTCTTTTTTTCTCAACACTGTCAACATAGTGATGAGTAAATAGCGAAGATCATTAACAGTTAACCAGCAGATGACTAGACCCTAAAACAGTACAACCTGGATAATATATCAGCCTGATACAGTACATACAATGTGTATATCATAAATGTGCTAAAAAAAAACTATTTATACAAAGTGTATATAATATTAAGCTCTAGCTATAATTTTCAATTTGATTTTCCATTTAGCACGGACACTGTCCAGAGCCCCTCTGCGTCAGAGTTGGGTGTTAAAAGTAGAGCATCAAGGATAATGAGAACACTTTTACGCAGCACTGTATGCTGCTAAGGGGCACACACACACACACACACACACACACATGCCAGTATGCCACACGCCACTTGAGGTCGTCCCCCTAAGATATGTACATATAGACAGTTAGAGTAACGGACAGGGGCTGATGCGGGGCGGGTTAAACAGATTGCGGCCGTAATTTGAAAGCGAAAACTCATTTGATTATTAAGCTGAAATAAGTGCGTCGGCGAGGTGGAGGGGGGAGTAGGAGAGGAGGTGCTTCGCTTGGTTGGACTATGCTAACAACGCCCCCTTTCAAGAGCCCAGGTGTGCTTGTGTGTGTTTTAACGCAGGGCAGGTGAGAAAAACGAGAAGCTTAAATAAATTTAATTAAATAACATTTTCCTTTTATTGTGTTCATTTACTTTACGACTATTCGTATATATATTCGAGTATATATGCGACACAAGAACTGGGTGTGTGTGTGTGTGTGTGTGTATGCGTGGGTGCGCGTGTGAATGTGTAATATGATTGTGATATTCATATCTCATGATGGTTATGATTATGTCTCCGGCTCCTGGTCCGACTCCCGCTGCTGCTGTTGCTGCTGCTCAGGCTCCTGCTGCTGCTCCCCCGGTTGCTCTACCTGCTGCTGATGCTTCAATTCGGAGCGCTGCTGTTCAATGGTCTTTTCAAAATTATATGCGCCCACAGAGAGGATATCGTCCAGCCAGCGCTTTTCATTATCATTCAGCTCCGCTGTGGGCGTGGTGGCCGCCTCCTCAGCAGCAGTGGCTGACTCGTTACCGTTAATTGACGTGCTAGGCTCATTAGCGGGCTCTGTTACCGTTAGTGAGGGTATAACTGTTGTGCTAGTGCTGGTAACTGAGTTGCCCACCCGTCGCCTGTTCGCGTCCGTTGTTAAAATTTGTGCCTCCAACTGAGCCATTTCATTGTCGCTCAATTCGTTGCGCTGCCCGCCATTGAAGATGCCGTTACTCACGTATTTGTCGTTCAGCAGCTTGGAGCGTTGCTCGCCGTCAACGGCCAGGGCATTGTCGGCCGCATCGCTGCAATTGGTGTTGACCAGCTCGCGCTGCTTGTCGCCCCACTGTGTGGTGAGCCAGGGCTTCTCCAGTATGACCAGGCGGCAAATTGTGTCCGCATCTTTCGCCTTTGTGTCCACTGCATTCAGTAGAATCTCGTAACGCACCCCGTTCACAATCTCGCGAAAGGCATCGATGATATTTACAAAGTTCATCGATAGTGGCAGGAATGTCATCGCAATATTCTGCACGCCAATCAAATTGGGCGACAGATATTCCCGTTCCCCGGGATTTAGTACATGTACCAATTTGATGGGCGGCTCGCTGATCCCTGCCTCATCCGTGCTCGTCTGCGTATGTATGTGTGTGTGTGTGTATTGTGTTTGTGTATTTGTGTGGCAAAGACAAAAACAGAAAGCAAAACACAAATTTGTTTAAGGAGAATACACACACAAAGAGAGAGAGAGAGAGAACATCAATGTTGGAACATGGACATTATAATGAATGCAGCAAAGCCATGTGCCAAATTGCTAAATGTGTGTATATGGGTGTGCGTGTGTGTGTGCCAGCACCATGAATCAAAACGGTTAATAGCTTGGGTAAATGATTTAATTAAGTGCTTAACCCACTATATTAAATGGTAATTTCCCTAAAATCACGTTAATTAACTGGCTAATGCGTGAGAGCTTGAAAGCTAAATTTTTTACAAAAAATAGGGTTCCCTCTTGAATTGGAGAAAATTGTGATATTAAAGGAAGTTTGAGACCGTGTTGTGCTACAATATAGAGAATACAATGGATAACCACCCCTTAACTCCGATATATACATGATATTCCGTTAATGGATTAATTTGATACATTGCCTAGGTAAGGCTTAAAGCTTAATTCGGTGGAAATCACGAAGGCAGTTACAGCTCAATATATATAATTACGAAATGATTTAAAAACTGGCAACAGCTTTAATTGTGTGTCAGGTTTCCTCCCATAGGGCCTAATGAACTCAGCATAATTGCAATTACATTGCTGCAACGCAGAGAGGTGGAGGGTGAGAGAAATCAAGTAGGGAGTATGGAATGAGTGCAGAGATAGAGGAGACATTTGGCCAATCAAGTCAATCAGTGCAGCAACGCTGAGCTTGCGGCAGGTCACAGAAACTAATTAACCGCTGTGGCAAAATGAGTTGCACATCTCCCCTCCGCACCGCATCGCACCCAAAAACTAGTTTGATGATTGCAACAACAAAATTCATCGATAAATGATGAGCCACAAAATGCAGTGAATAGACAACAGATGGCGACGGCAAACGGACGAAGCCAATGCTGAATAATTTACGAATTAAAAGCATAAAGTAAAGACTGAAAACAACAAATACGGCCGAGAAAGAGCGAGCAGCAGACAGAGCGAGAACCAGAGGGAGAGGGACAGGGAGAGCGATAGCTAGAGGGAAGAGCTGAGATTGCATGGCACAAAGCATGTTGACGTTTCGGTCGTTCATCCTCATTGCGGCTGACGTTTTGGGACTGCAGCGTGACAAAAAGCCGAAAAAGTGCACATAAAAAAAACTTTTTGACGGCGATTGCGTCACTGCAGAAGTCAACGCCAGCAGCGACAGCGCAGTCAGCGTCCGCATCAACTATGTTGATGGCTGGCTGATGCTTGAGCTGATTATGTTGTGTGCGGGAGGTTTGCGGGCTGTGAAGGGAGTGGGTGTGGGTGTGGGTGGTCGGTTGGTTGGCTGAGTTGATTCGGTCTTGGCATTGTTGATGCAGTTTGTTGCTGCTACTGCTGCAGCTTGTTTGCAGCTTGTTTTTCAATTAAACTTTACGGCACTTTAAGCAACACCCCAAAGTTGCCATAGAACACAAATAAGGCATGTTAACTGAACTAGCAGATATCCTGTACTTTGCTTATTTTAAACCCAAACCCGAACTAGTTGTCAAAAATATGCCTGGTCCCATTTTTTGTACTCTAGTTTGTCTAGTTTATATGTTCTATGGTTACTGCTCATACTCTGTGAAATCGGGGTCAAATATGCCGCCCATTTTCAGCTACAAATTGTTTGCATTGTAATCTTCTTTATTATTATCTTTATTAGTATTAAAACCCATTTTTTAATTTCTTTTCATTTTTCGAGTCCGCGTCACCACGCGTTCTCTTCGTCTTATTTCTAGAGTACCCAACTTCTATTTTCAAAAATACATATATCTTATACTATTATACCTATACTTTGCAGCACTAGATATAGAGGCTGTTGAGTTTTAAAAGTTTACATTAATGTTCCCTGTTCACAGCATAATTGATATATACCCTATTATTGCAATTGCAATGGGTACAGGGTGTCGAAAGACGCTGATGGCTTTTGCAGATTGCCAGTTGGCCATGTTACGAAGGCTTCTCCTTTTGGTTGTCCTGGCAACTTAATGCGCAACCAAGGAGCAAACAACCAGACATGCTTTTCGAAGCATATTAAATGCACTTGGCATCAGATTGAATTATGATTTTCGATAATTAGTTCAGGCCCATCCAAACAGAACAATTCCAAATAGATTTCGAGTTAGATTGTGGTACAGAACATTGTGGTATAGTACAAATTTTGAATAGATTCTGAGTGGTATTTTTTCATCTAGCTAAGAGTTTTTCATGCTTTTTCATGGTTCACATTGGCCCGGCTTATGTCGAAACTTTTCGCCTCTGACAGTTGAAGCCAAAGTTGCTGTTGTTGTTGCTGCTGCAGCTGCAGTTAATGCTGATGCTGCTGCTGCAACGTGCTGCGCATCAGTGTTAACAGGCTTTTATGAATAAATATTGCACTGGGCTGGGCGTTGGGGGGTTGGGGCTGATGCATAAAGAAGATGCGCTGGGGTATTAACTGATGCAATGTTGAAAAACTTTAATTGAATTGACGTAAAAAACGAAAATATAAATAAATAAATAAAAAATGAGACAGCGCAAATTGCAAACTGTAAATTGCCAATTTGCTGTAAAACTGTTGATTTTAATTAAGGCTTAATTAAAGTGTTTACCAACGTATAAATAAATAAACTTGGCCAGAAAGAAGTCAAAACTTTGCGGCTTATGAACAGTTTTAAATATGCATGTTCACACAAAAAAACAACAAAAAAATCGGTTAAAAACCGGTATTTCCCAACACTGTCAACGGGAGGGGCCATCTGGCTAGCGGCTATTGTGCAAACAGCTTTATATACCCTTACAGAGGGTATTACGACTTTATTACGAAGCATTCCCTCCGACACAATAAAGTTTTTCCTGATCAGCTGGAACAGCCAAAACAATAAATGTTATTTAATAACCCCTATAAGCTATATGCCTTCAAGGGTATTTGGTCTTCGGTGATGTTCTAACAGGTTACGTTTATTTTTTGCTCAAGGTCAGTCGCTTTTAGGTGCTGAATAAGCGTGTGTGTTTTACAGAAGCTACTGCCACATTTTTAGACGCTTCTTTAATGACCACATTTACCTTGGCCAGAGCTCTTTCCTTTGGGCCATCTGCACCAGAGCTTGTTAGCCGACAAGCCTTGCGATTAAACGAAGACTTTTTTGCAGTCAGCTCCATTCGACAGCGTTCTACTCTGCTTATTATCAAATAACAGCTTAAACGAACTGAAAGTTTATTTATACTTTTTTCAGCGTGAGTAGTGTACGACATCTCCCACTCTATACTGGAGCTATAAATGTAAAGTCAAGTTTCGCTAAGTGTATACTAACAGTGTCAGGATATGTTAGCTACTGGCTGACTCTATGGAACTTAAGCCTTCGACGGAGTATCCCTATTCCTGCTAAACTTACCAATCACACAGCAGGCACAGTTTGAGCAGCTTGGACACGGATTCCATATCAAGCTCATTATAAACTTTGCCTTCAATACTCCCCCGGGTGATAATTTGCGCTGTGTGTCTGTGTGTATGTGTGGTTGTAAGACATTGGGTGCTGTAAGGGGCCTTTTAGTGGATTCAATAACGTCATTTTCATTCATTAGGCGACGAGTCATTGGTCGAAATTGCGCAATGACACAATGCGATTGACATTGCCTCAATGTTGCTTGCTCAAGAGAAAGGGAGAATCCAATTTGCATATAGAGCCGGGGAAAGAGAATCGTATTTAATAATCCCTGACAATTTGTCGGCAAACTCTGAATAGACTGAAACGGATGCCGTTTGTGTTTCTGAATCACATTCGCAGCTGATTTCCGAAATGACAAAAACAGTTGAGCGAGAGCCATAAAAAGCCGCCTCCGGCGACGATTCCTCCACAAAATACTCAGCAGTTCCAGCTATAAGTTTATTTTTCCTTAGTTTGCAATTTTGAGAGCAAGTTTTGTCTCCGAGTATATGAATGTGTGTGTGTGTGTGTGTGTATTCACACATTTATTCACACAGTTCCGCATTTTATTCATTTATGTAAATATTTTTATGCATTGTCCGGCTGTGTTTGTTAGCATATGGAAATAGTTGACAGTTGCTTTGTCTCTCTATTTTATTTATTTTTCAAATTTATGCCTAAAAGAGCTAGAATATTAACCATATAAGAACACATATATTTATATATGTGTGTGTATTAAACTGGTTTCGTTCTTAAATATCATATTTCAATTTGAGCTTTAGTGCTCAGCATATAAAGTATTTCATAACAAAAATATATTTACTTTTACGGGAACTCGGCTTGATTTAAAACAATAATCAAATTATGAGCTTCAGAAAAAGTCGTTTCATATGTAAAAATGAAATCATTTATTGAAGCTCTTGATTTTTTTTCTCTTTTGTTATACACGAGCCGGTTTTTTTCTTCTGCTAAATGAATACATTTTAATTGATATTGATGACTATCCCCGGCGCGGCGGGAGGGGGTGGAGAGAGGGAGAGCTTTCCACGGACAGCCTGCAGGTAATTAATCTGATTTTTTGGTTCATTCTACATTTTTTTTAGCTGGAGAAAAAGTGAACTAAGTCGAAAGTTGCCTATTGTTATAGTCATAACAAATTATATACTGTTGCTGATTCACTTAAATTTTTAATTTTAATTGAAAATTAAACAGGTTTGTGTAGCCAAGTGGGGGAGTCGCAGGGGGGCATGTGTGCATGGGATGCAAGTAGACGCTTATAGTATTACACTTACATACACATACATACATACATATGACTGAGTCAACATTTTCGGCTAAAAACGTTTGTGCTACGGGAATTAGAAATAACTCGATCTTGACATATGTAACCCACAAAAACAGTTCAAATTGCACTAATTGCTAAATAAATAAATAAATAAAAATTAAATAAGTCCAAATTGACTAAACTTAAAAACTGAAACGCAATTGCTGCTGGTTCATAAATAGAAAGAAATGTATGTAGATAGAGCAACGGGATCCGTTCTATCGGTCAAACTGATATAACAGCTGATTGCTAAGCTGAAATGGCGACGCAACAAAGAAAACAACAGACAAGGCGAACCGACAACAAAAACAAACGAGAGAATTGCAAATTTGATAAGCGCTTAAAGCGCCAGTACCATAAATATATGTATATGTATACGTACATAATAGAATTATTTTCTTATAGTAATGTAGTTTTCCATTACAGCCTTTTATTTATGCATTCGATTTTCTTTTGCTGACTAATCAAAATTAATGTGTGGACGCAGAGACAATCCAAAAGTAAATAAGTATGGCGTACGCGAGCATGCATGTGTTAGTGTAGCCGTGTGTGAGTGTGCTGTGTTTCTGTTTGTTTGTGTGTGTCGGCATTGTTAAAAACAGCAAAGCGAGCGAAAATAACGTAATTTCTGTAAATTGTAATTTCTGCAAAAACCGCAATTACATTCAAAAAGCGTTAAGCTGTTGTTCACAACATTTGCGAATCATAAACAAAAACAAAATCTCACCTCCTGTTCCTCGGCATCCGCTGGCGTCGTTTGGATTATGGCCAACAGAAAGAGCGCAACTGTTGCTGCTGCGAACAGCTTCATTGTGACAAGTTTTTGATGTCGAAAATGTCGACAATATAAGCGTTTAGATTTTACGCAATTTCACACGTACACAGATGGAACAGACTGTTTGTTTTGTCGCAATTTACGCCACTTTCAATTAACTTTGTTCAATTTTTAAACACACACACGCACATTAAAAACCGAACCAACCGTCGTCGTTCACTGACGAACTCGCACTGCTAGGCAGCCGTTGTTCATCTTTTAACTTTACATTTACTATTATAAACCATATACTATTAACAGCAGGCGCCAACGTTATTCTGTTAAAGTTTGAAGTTGAAAATGTTTGGAAATTTGAATTTTTCAGTAACCTAATACGGTTTGATGGGAGTGCAAGTGATAATTTAAATTAAATAAAGTTTTCTAGCCAGTAGCGAACTTTGTTGCCGAATGGCCAAAGCAACCAAATTTTTTAATTAACAGCTGCTAACTAACAGCTTACGTATCCGTAGCAGTTGCCAACGGCTGACTAATCGATAATTACAATGCGATAGTTAAATGTGGGTGACCACAGACAATGAGCGAAAACTCACATCTCTAGTAGAATGTGGAATATGCTATGTTAGTCAACGCTAAAATAAAAATGGGTAATTCTCGCTGTTTGTTTCTTAGGAATATGATCATAACATATGACACTCATTGCTGCCAATTTAATAACTTTAAGTCAGCACCAAAGCGTTACGCTCAAAAACAAGGCGTAAGCGATGCGCTTGGTAACCGCTGGCAACAGTGACCCCAAACATAATGGATCCAAAATATTGATAAAGCGCAATGCGTTTAACGATTTCCTCTGGAGTAGATATGAGCACTCACATGGGTCGAACATATTTGAATTCCTGTGTCAAAGTGCCTATAGATCCCTGCAATAACTGTCCGGCACCCGTCTATAATCGTCCCAAGCTTTGCATTGGCAAAAAGACTAAGGCAGCAAGCTGCAAGGATGCAGGAGGAGCCGTATCAACTTGGACAGATCAGGCGGGCATTAGAACGCTGGCCAAGTTCTACGACAGCATACCAGGTATTTGATACTTCTGGCACATTTGGCCCAAAAAATTATCTCATTTGAACTCCTTTTAAAGATTACTGTGAGGTGAAACATCTACACAAAGCAGAATTCTATTCAACTCTAGAAAGTCTACGCACCACCAGCCGAGAGCTGCGCGCTCTGCCTGCACACCCAGAACTAAAGGAAGCTCGCGCCAGCAGTAGCAGCAGCTCCAGTAAAACCAAACAGCGGCACGTCAAAGGCAAGAAACTAAAGAAGAAGACGTCCAGCATAGCTCCGCTGATCTTGGCAGAGCAGCCCATCATGCCTACATCCGACCTAACGCACAGCTCGAGCTGCCTCAGCGATGAGTATGAAAAGTGCGTGCGTGATTTGAGCCGCATCACAAATTTCAAGCAGGAATTTGCCCTCGAGGTGGCCGACTTTAAACGATCTCTCAAACTGTTCGAGCAAGAGTTCAAGCGCAATGCCGAGCGGCCCAAATCCATCAGTAGTAAAACTCCACCATCAAGCCAAGCCAAGGTGCCAGCTATGCACACCGCAGCACGCGCAAAGGTCCGCAGCGAAATGCTGCGAAAATGCTTCAGTGTCAATGATTTGAGTGCCAGTGAGACGCCGGCGTCCAACTATTTTTCGACTAAAGAGGTACCCAAGTTACACATCGAATCCCCGCCGGCATCTTCCAAGCGTAGCAGCTGCAGCACCGCCTCAGGCTCAAGTCGCGTGCGTAGGCGGCGTGCCCGAAAGTCGAAGGTAGCCTCTACGGAGCAACAGCAGCAGCAGGAGCCTGAACTACTGAACATCTTGGAGGCAGAACAGCTGCCAGCAAAGCGCATATCTAGTGTGTCGCCACAGCATCCGGTGGCACGACCTAATCTGGCAGCCACACTACGAGCCGAGGTGTCACGCAAAAAGGTCAAGGAGCTGCAGAACAACTGCACGTATCACGATCCCAGGCCGCAATTTGACTGGGAGGTCCGAAAAACGCCCGCCTGGAAATCGCTTTCACTCATGTGAGTTTAAAAAAATCACAAAATAATACCACTAACCAAACAGAATATAGATAGGACATGCAGAAAAAACCGAGTAGGCAAGAAATAATCGAAATAAACAGAGAGAGCGAGAGCACTGAGAGTAAGTGGGGGCGAAAAAAAAAGCGATGTTGTTCTATCGAGCAAATCACATGATAAGAGATTTAGCCATAGAAGTTTCCTCTCTCTCTCTCTTCTCTCTCCCTCCCTATCTCTCTCTTCTCTCTCCCTCCCTATCTCTCTCTTCTCTCTCCCTCCCTATCGCTCTCTTCTCTCTCCCTCCCTATCTCTCTCTTCTCTCTCCCTCCCTATCTCTCTCTTCTCTCTCCCTCTCTTCTCTCTCTTGCTCCCCAGATGTGTCCGATTATTTTTTGCATCCTCTGGTTGTTCTTCGTAACCTATCTATAAGCTTTTGGTTACTGCTAATACCCAAATGTTGGCTAATGGTTGATTTCATTACAGCGAATCTCACAAGGCACTGCTATCCGTACGTTTGGCCACGCGCAAGGCGGAGCAGGCGCTGCAGGAGCGCCAATACGAGATGCACATGCAAATGATGCAACAGCGTGTCAAATCCGCGCCACTGCTGCTCGAGGGTCCCACCTTTTGGGGCCCGGAAATTGGCAAGCTCAGCCACAGTTGCCGTAGCGAGGGCATGCGACATACCTGCGAAAGTAGTCTACATCGCCGGAGTAGGCAGCCCAAGAAAAAGTGCGGCGCAGCCGTCAGCGATGCGGAGGCCAAACTGCAACAGATACGCAAAATCTATGGCTCTCCGCTCAAGTGCAGCTCACGGCAATCTCAACGCTCCACTTCGCGTCGTCGTCGACAGGTGGAACAGACGCCCGAACCGCACGACAGTGGCGACGATTTGTGCAGCGTCGATCGCGCCTTTCTGTAAACCAAAGCTCCAGCAAAGACAATGTTTAT
This sequence comes from Drosophila kanekoi, assembly GCA_037075305.1. Classification (NCBI taxonomy): domain Eukaryota; kingdom Metazoa; phylum Arthropoda; class Insecta; order Diptera; family Drosophilidae; genus Drosophila; species Drosophila kanekoi. Next base: position 252,269 of record JBAMCE010000011.1, on the reverse strand, counting down.
ATAATACAAATTACTTGAAACATTTCTCTGATTCTGACAAAACTCAGCTTTATTCATGGCTGTTTTAGAGTGTGCAGTGCCACAAAGTCTTCTACGACAGGATAAGCGCATCTCTCCTCTTCGCTGAGCGACGCATTGCCGGGTCGTTGCAGCAAAATTGTGAGCATGCCTGCGGCACGAGCGGCTGCGGCCTCTGGGAGCGGGAAAAAAGGGTAAGAACAGCGGAAACGAAGCGCATAATTCGAATATATAAATACTGCGAAACGCACCGCCAGGCACATCGGTGAGGAAGAGCACATGCTGCGGCTCTACCTGCAGTAATTGAGAGATTTTCGTATACGACGCCGTCTGCTGTTTGTGTCCCACGTGGGTATCGAAGTGTGCGCTGAGATGGGGCAGCAGGTCGCCAGCTAAGCTGTGCTGGAAGATCAGTTTTTGGGCAGCCACGCTGCCGCTCGAGTAGACGGCAATGCGGAGGCCAGCCTCACGCCAGATATGAAAGGCCGTGGCCACATCTTCGTATACACTGGGATGGGAGGGCAAAGATTAGTCAAATTTAACCAGCTGTTTTGGGTGCAACTTACTGTCCCCTCAGCTGGCCGGAAGCATAGCCCTTGGCCCAGATCAGGCCCTGCAGCGTTTTAAGCGGTGTCACCTTCAAATCTTTCTCGATAAGATAACGCACAAATCCAGCGATAAGCTGTGCGTCTCCTGCGCTGTGATTACCCAGAATCGACGCGTATTCTGTGAACTGCGGCAACAATTGCAAATCTTTAACAATTTGTTTCGTCGCATCCGTTTCCCAGGTTTCTAGCAGATAGTGCTCCGCATTTTGTTTGGCATAAGGGAAAAGCACTTCGTGCACGAAACTTATTGAGGTTGTTGTGCCCTCAATATCCACTAACACTACTTTGGCGGTCAAATCTGGTATTATCATATTGAATCTTTTAGAAAAAAAACGAATTTATAATTTAGCAACTGATTTTGTTTTAAATGTTAATTTGCTCTGCTAACAACGACCGGCTTGCAAACATATATCGAGAGCTGTGCTTTGCAATCGATTAATCTAATAAGACATAGATAGCACACAGGGATGTACATGTACCTTATTTCGATTGTTCTTCTGACCGAACCATTGGTATCGATAGTACTAGTTCATTTCGGAACGAAACTTATCGTCGTGAAAGTGAATAGCATAATTTTTATTAATTTGCATTTGTAAGCAATTTTTAATTTGCTAAAATACGCTGAGTGTCCACGAGTAAATGCAACGTGTGTGTTACGATCGATATAAAGTGCAATATCGTGCAAAACGGTGAACAGTGAACGGTAAAGAAACCAAAAGCAGTGCTGGCCGACGCAGCTGGCAGCAACAAAAACTACATATCATCTTATTGTTGCTATTTTTTTTTCGGCTGGGCCTACGTGATTAAAATGCTTACAGTATAGTATAGGCAGAGTCCAATAGCAAAATGAGGTCTGGTGAAATGCCCTGAAAACAAATTGGCCCACACGCGCCGTCGTCGCCGCCGCCGCTTTGTTGTTGTTGTGTTTGTGCAATATTTTCCAAAGTGCGGGGGAGTGGAAAAACGGCAATTAACAACGTTGCCAGACAGACGTTCAAGGTTGCCAATATGCTATAAACAGGGGACGCGACAAGGACATGCAGAAGCCACAATTGTCGTCGTCGTCGTCGTCGCGGGCACGTTGCGCCATTTGCGGCACAGTTGAGCAGCTGCTGCGATGCGCCAAATGCAAAAGCATTTACTATTGCTCCATACAGCATCAGCATCTAGATTGGCCGACCCATCGACATGATTGCCGCCTGCTGGCCCGACAAAAGCAGAACAACAACAACAAGATACAGCAGCTGCAACAGGCGGTGGCTGCCACAACGCTGGATGTGAGTGGCGCCAATTGTTCGACCGCCCAAATGATGACGCCGGCGGCACAGGCCCAGAGCTGGCCAAATGAACTGGACGAGTTGTTCAATTGCTTTGGACAGCCCTCGCTGGCCACCCAAACGGCCCAGGAGCACCATGGACAGGGACATGGGCATGGTCATCATCATAGCCAGCACAACGGTGAGAAGAACTCGAGCTATCAGATTGGCCAGGCGGATGCCAGCTTCATGGGAAGCGGCAGGTGAGTTCACAATGAGTTCTCTTATCCAAGGTATCAAAAGCAAATACAACGTTTACAATATTAAAACGGTCGTGTTTTTTTAGTTAACGTCTAGTGCACATGCATTTAATTTTGAAATAAATTATGACTAATATGATGGCCAAAATGGGTTATTAAATGAGTTAAGTTTTAAAAATGTTAGCTAGTTTCACCAGCTCCAGAAGGGATGGCGACTGTTTGATATAGTCCTCGGTCTCCATGTACTTGGCCTTTCGGTCAGCCCTTCTCGTTGGACCCTTGTACGTATTGCACTTGTCCAGCACACGCTCAATCTCCGCTAGAGCCTCACTGCTGCTGCTGCTACTGCTCTGCTGTCCGTTGTTATCGGGCGACATCTGCTCCCATTGCGGCCGCTGAGGATGGGCGCTTTCTGTGCACGCTGGCTGGGCCGCATAAATTGTGGCCACCGCAGCGCCGGCACCCTCGATCATGGCCAGCACCAATCCTCCGACCAGGGCACCATTGCCTATTGCCTTGATGCCGTTGCGGGCAGCTAGAATGCCGCCCGTGGCAGCGCCACTGACGATCGAATTCCAGGAATCCTCGCGCTGCCTGTAGTAGACCATGGTGCAGTCGACTGTGCTGAATGTGGCACCCCAAACGGCAAAGCTGCCGGCTATTGCCGGCGTTTTCATCTTAACGGAGTCCAAGCCGCCGTAAAGGCCGCGCAAAATGCCAGTTGGCGCATTTCTGAATCCCCTCATATACTGGAACATGGAGCCACCGATACAGCCCATCATAAAGGCACAGCCGCAGTCCTCGACAATGCGTATTGGACATGGTTGACGTGTGTATTCAACCATTGTTATCTCAAGACTTCAAGATTTGTAGGATTGATCCTTTTGCTAGCTAAATTTCGTAGTGTCCAAGTGTCGAAGTGTGTCGGCGGGGGTCACTGTGAGTCTTCGATCTTTGGGCAAAATTTTTTTACTATACAGAAAACGTGTGTTCTTGAAACTAATTTTTGAACAAACATTATATCAAACATTTGTTACACACATTTACGATGACCACAAACCTATTGATCAAAGCAAGCTGTCCAACTTAATCTTCAAAGAATTTCCTCTGAAAATCCAACAACAACAAATTTTCAAAACTTTTCGATCGATTAAGCAGAGCTGAGTTTATTTCTCAGCTCAACTTTGGGAAATGCATAATTTGTTAATGGAACATAGATTCGGCGTTTAAAGTCCGATCTTTATCGAATATTCAACTGGGCGAGGACCTACATAATATATTTTAGTTGGCCATTAAATATATAAATTGGTCCAGAAATCCAGAAAATTATAAAAAAAACATGGAAGTTTATCGAAAATATATGCCTTTCCGACCCAGGACCTAGTGTCCTGATCAACATTAAATACTTTCTAATTTTTATTCTTTAAAATTGAAAAGGATCTCAATATATATTTTTTATATATAGTAGTTCTAGGAAAAATAATAAATTGTTAGAAGATATGTAAAAAGTAATACTAATGCATGTTTAAAGTGCATATTAATCTGGAAAAAAAGCATTGATCGCTCTGTCAAAGCGTGTTTCTTGACATACTGTATACGACTTATAACATATTTGTATGCAATTACACAAAACCGCATTTCACCCATCTTCAGGTGCAGAGTAAAAAAAAGATTTAAATATCTTTATAAAAATGCAATTGATGTATTTATTAAATTGAGCACAAAAACAACAAATTATATAGAACGCAATAAAGCCAACGCCCCGGAAAATGCGTACTTATGAATGTACAAATCTACATTCACGCCTGCATACATAGATACTTACACACATACATATGTACATGCACACATAAGCCGCTAATTAGCGATAAGCTTTACGTGCTCCGATCTTTGGCGACTGCCGACTGCAGGCCCGTTAATTTATGGTGTTCTTTTTTTTGCCAAAAAGCAAATATATGCCCTGCGATTAGATTTGGTGCAGTTGCAAATATGGCGTACGTTGTCTGGAATGTTTACCGTTTATTATTGCCGTTACGTGCAGCGCAATGTAATGCACATATGTATGTATGTCCGAGTTGGGACGAATCGAGCCGAACTGTCGCGATTCCCATTCCCGAATAGGTGCACGTACACACCTGAGCACCATGCTTGATTTGTTAACACCTTTCACGAAGTGCAGTCGCATTTTCTGAATGGCGCCGCTTACTTTGTAATTATTCTGTTGCGCAGTTACGCCCGGTCCAAATTTTTTTTACATATATTTTTTTTTATTTTCACATGCTGTTTAAACAGATATAAGAACACACACACACACCAGCAGACAACTGGCAAAAATTCTATTTGCAAATGGCCGGCCGATGACTTCAGTGCTGATTCATCGATAAGTTTGCGAATTTCTTTTGTTGTTTTGTTTTGCTAATCGTCTTTGGTGGGTGGTCTTCGTGCTTCTTCTTCTTGGGTGGCCCTTCTCAACTGTTTGCATCAATTGTTTTGCGTACGTGCCGTGCGTACGCAAGTCGTTACGTTTTTATTTAGCTTCTTATCTGATTGGCAAGTCTCAGCTACGTTTTCAGTCTTTCGTAGCTGCTGCTTCGCGTCTTAAGATTGGACCCAGTTTGTTGTTCTTTATCAAACAATTAGGATTGGCATGTCGCATAATCTTAGTACGTTAATTTCTTCTTACAAGCAAACGTGTGTGTGGCATATTTGTCAGACACGCGGCACTTTTCAAACTTCTTGCAGCCCCTACTTCAAATGCAAGAAATTACCACAAGTTTCCCAATGCTTCTTAATGAGAAATGCTTAAATATCAACAAAATCAATTGCTGCGTGCATTGCAGCTGATACAGTTTTCAGCCCCACAATCTGCCTAGCAACAAACAAAACGACAATCCTTCATTTTTACATACTGATACATACACATATGCATATACATATGAATGTATGAAGTTCCAACTACGTTTGGCCGCGCACGTCACAAGGTCGCCCGCCATGAGTGCGTGTTCGCCGCCCTCGACAGCATCGACCACAAACCAGTGCTGAGCAATGAAATAGCTGTGACTCGCACGCTTTTTCACACATTCTACGAACTCGTAATCCTCCACTTTACTCTCTCAGGGGCCATTATTTTATGAATTATGTTTTCTAAGGTATATATTTTGTACAAATTTCAAATTATTTATCCCCGTCTTTCTTTTCGTTGCCAACGTGAACTGTGACTGTGAACAAATACTATGTGGGACATCTCTGTCGCGTGGTGCACGTGCCATGTTCGCTGACATCGCACGTAATATATTTAAGGGCTACAATCGATCATTGCGCATCGTACGTACATATATATGTATGTTTTTGTGTTTGTTTGCTGCTGGGATCCCTTTTAAAAATGATTTAAACGGACGACTTTGAACTGGGCCGTTGACCCAAATTTAGAAGTACACGCCGGTCTTCATCTTTGTATATATGTATGTATATTAACAAAGATATATGCACACATACATACTCTTACAAACATGTATGCACATACATGTATTTACAGCTGTTTCTTTAGTTTATCGTTTTTCCCCCATTCGCTTGCCAAACAAATTCAAACGCCTTAGTCCATGCCCCTCTCTCTCTCTTGTGGCGTCTTCTCTTTCAGACGGCCGTTTTGATTTTCATGCATGTGCCTTTGTTTTTGTGCTGTACGATGGGCTACGTGAGCGCTAGCTCGTTTATTGTGTGAGTGCTTTGCGTGTGCCTTCTGTGTTTGCATTCGTAGTTGCTTGGGACAGTTGCAGGCAAGTTGAAGGGCACGCGGAAATCAGTCGTAGCCAATGAAGTTTGATAAAGCCAAATTTGCCAGCTGTTAGCATTTTCAATTATTTGCAGCTATAAACACAAATAAATAAATATATGTATATATATATATAAATATATATATATAAATATATAAATAAATACGTAAAGGTAGCGCTGTAGCAACAATTTCTGTTGCTCATGCCTCAAACGCAACTCTCAGAGAAATAGGTATGCGTTACAAATACATGTGCAATATAATCTCCCACGGTTCGGTCGGTCGGCTGTTCGCTGCTTCTGCTTTTGCCGACACTTCAGTAATGAACGTGCGGTCGACGCGAGCGGTTCGTTCTTTGGCGCATATAAAGAAAAGTTAAACACATGTGAGAAAAATTAAATAAAAACATACAGGCTTTGCCCAAAAGAACTATTACATGTGAAAAACAATTAACTACAGCTGTTTCTTCATGCATGTGGTATACATGTATGTGTGTATTTGCCGGACTGTGCTTACCAACACTGTATCGATACAAACGCCGGTGCTCTCTCTCTCTCTTTTTCGCTGCTTCCCACCTGCTCTCAATCGGGCATATAAAAACAGGCAGGCAATTTAAAACTTTCATCAGTTGTGCGTGAATTGTTTCCGGAGTCGTTTCCGATCTAAGGCCTGTGGGCTAGTTAAATAACAAAACATTTATACAAGTACAAAGTGTAGAACAAAAGAATTACAATTATTTAATAAAAGTCGATAAATCAAATAACGCAAAATGATTACGTCCACGTCAGCGGATTATAAAAATTTCTTCAAACATTCGGCGCATCCTGCTAATGCTGAACAATATTTTCGCGAGCTTTTGGATAAACGGTAATTCAAATTGACAACTGTTTAGCATTTATTTATTTTTTTTATAATTAGCAGTGTTGTGGGCTCGATAAAGAAACCGGTTTATTACCGTTTTAATATCGCAATTCATTTAATTTGCGACACTTGAGGTATTTTTTTTGCCATCTTTAAAGTCGATCGCGATTTTTTACAAACTTTCAAATCATGGTTTTTTTTAAGTACCTTTTTAATTTCTTTTATTTTTGCATATTACCTTAAAGACCAAATTAATTGGAATTTTCAAAGTTAGACGAAAATAGTTATTGGGCTTGCTTTATCCAGACTTGAGCGAGTCTTCATCTCTTGCCTCGAATTCTCTTTTCTTTGTGTGTGTGTGTGTGTGTGTGTGTGTGTGTAGCTGTGTGTGCTGTGACTTTTTGGACTACGTGACTGAAAGATGTCTAATAAATATAGCAACAGTTTTATGGGTTGGAAATCATAAAAAAGCCATAAAACATGGAAATGCATATTAATTAAACTAAATAAAATTAAGTATTTGCATTTCGATTAGCTTAAACGCTTGCTACTCCCGGACTAATATGCCAAGGTGACCCAAGAGCTCCAAGGGATTAGATTATAAACTCAGATGAGATGGGATGAGATGAGATTAACAAGGGACTATGTTAACTAATTTTGCTGTTTGTTTATTTTGTGTCAACACAGCGAACGGCGGTATGAAGATCTTTGTCGGAATATTATCAACGACATGAATCAGTACGGACTTTCTGTGGTGGATGACTTCCTGGGCACGGATAAGGGCCTGAAGATCCTGAACGAGGTACGCAGCATGTACAATGCGGGTGCTTTTCAGGATGGTCAGCTGGTGCATAACATGAGAACCGATGCGCAATCCTCAAAGGTGCGCGGTGATAAGATTCGGGGTGATAAAATCAAATGGGTCGCCGGCAACGAGCCCGGCTGCACCAATGTGTGGTATCTGACCAATCAAGTAAGCTTCCAAATGGTCAGAACATTCCAACATCCAAGTGACTTATATCCTGTGCCATTTCTAGATTGACTCTGTGGTGTATCGTGTGAATACAATGAAGGATAATGGTATCCTGGGCAATTACCATATCAGAGAACGCACGAGAGTAAGCACAATTCAAGCGAAAATATGTGAACATAAAATAAATTCAACCTATTGATTTCTGCAGGCTATGGTCGCTTGTTATCCAGGCTCTGGCACGCACTATATCATGCATGTGGACAATCCCAACAAGGATGGACGCGTCATTACAGCCATATACTACCTGAATATCAATTGGAATGCCAGTGAAAGCGGCGGCATATTGCGGTCAGTTTAAAACGCGTTAACAAAAGTTGTTTTGTTTTATAGTTGTTGTTTTTTGTTGTTAATAGAATTCGGCCTACGCCGGGCACAACTGTGGCCGATATTGAACCCAAGTTTGATCGTCTGATATTCTTCTGGTCGGATATACGAAATCCGCATGAGGTGCAGCCTGCGCATCGTACCCGCTATGCCATCACCGTCTGGTACTTTGATGCCAAAGAGCGTGAAGAGGCTCTAAATCGAGCCAAGTTAGAGAACAGCAAGACAAACAATGCCAACTCCAACTCAATTGCGCAGCTGGCGGAACCCGATTCAACAACTACACCCGCCTCCTCCCCAACAGCAGCAGCAGCAGCAGCAGCTGCATCCAGCTGCTCCACGAACAAATCATTTACACCCGCCAGCATGACAACGGGCACAGGAGCACTGAACGCAAATGTGGCGAGCAGTTCCTGCCCGGCCGGTAACGAAATTTGCACGTAGCCCATTGTCGCATAAATTCTGTATATATATCTAGACCATGTGTTCTGACTAATGGCAACTTAAAACTGTACATTATATCAAACAACAAGCACACATTGTATAAAGCTAGGTAAAAGCTATTTATATATAGTTCTTAAGTACGTAATCTTATCGGAAGTACATGAAGTGCAGTTAGGCATAATGTCATTTGTTTGGCTTTGCCGCAAGACTGTATGAATCTAACCTATATAAATGTGAATCAAAGCTCCTTTAGTCATGTAAAACTATAGTCGTAGTAACTAAGTCGTTTAGTTTAGTTCTTTTCGCAATAACCTTTAGTTAACTGCCTTATCAGCGTCATGTTGATTGTATCTTATTATTTGCATATACGCGTTGTAAAAACTATCAGAATTTGCGTAATTTGCCAAAGTATTAAAGCTTTAATGTAGCTTCAGGTGAAGCGACATTAAACGTGTTTTCCCATCTCAAAATTTTGTAAACGAAAAAATTAACTATTTTGGTTGTGTCTCACAAAAATAGAGATTTTAGTCCAAGCAACAACAAAAACAATTATAAATCTCTTTGTAAAAGCCTCATAGAAAGCACAAAAAAAATTAATCATGTAAATTAATGCATATATCTATTTTTTGTATTAAATGACAAAATTTATGAAATGTTATAAATCGTTACGCACAAAAGTGTGCACTATTTTAAATTTGTTTGAAATTGCTGCAGCGCCATCTGTTGTTCACGTTTCTAGCATTTGCGATTCAAAGTGTTTAAAAAACCCTAAAACTTGAATATCTTCGTTTTTCATCATCTGAATTTGAATTGATATACCTCATTCGACTCGTGATTCTGAAAGTTGTCGAAATTTGGAAATATGCGCTTGGTCCTGGACTCAGAAATATTTGATGCCAATCCATTCTATAGCAATTTTAAGTTTTTCTTATTAAAAAATTGATTTGGAATATCACAATTCGATAGCAGATCCTAAAAATGGTAAGCAAGGTGATGGAGAGTATAGTAAAAATGCGTTGGTTAATATTTGAATATACACTTTATTTTCAGAAAAGTTTTTCATCTTTGTAATGACTTTACATTTACATATAGTATATGTATATATATATATATATTTATTCATATGTTATATATGTTTTTATACGTGTGTTGCAATTGGTGTTTCTGTGCCCACATTCTCCACTCTGCGCCAATACGATACAAATTATAGCACACGTGATTTAAATTTCGCTTTAACTATAATTATATTAAAAACTTCAACAAATGCGAACCGAAATATCAATGTGTTTGACGAACGAACAACCAAATGAATTTAAATTGAACATTGCTTTTAACATTTACATTATCCATTTTCATTTTGCTTCGAAACTGTTTAGTTCCTATCAAGGCATATCGACATATCTCCGCCGACATATCTCCGCCCAGTACATTTTGCCGGCGGAGTTATATGTCGCGCGGAGATATGTCGTTACTCCCTATCAATTGTGAATGTTGCTGCACCTATGTACATTTTTCAATGTCTATTTCCATTTTCCAAAAATATTTGTGCATATGTATATGCATCATATATATGTACACGAGCGATCTAATTGCCATATCTATGTGTAAATGCATGAACATACATGCGTATGCGTTTGTATTTATGTATATGGGTAACTATATTAACAAGTTGCTGCCTCTATGTCCAGTACCTGCAGTTTGTCGGTGGAAAAATAAAATTTTATGCTTGAACTTTATATTCCTTTTATATCTCACTGCGCCCACTCGATCTGTCGGGCTCTCTATCACTGTCACTCCTATACACGAGTATGTATCGCTATGTACTGTTAGTTTACATTTCTGTTATACTGTTATACAAGACAATTGAAATTTGATCAATTTTCAAAGTTGAGATGCGTTCGCAACCCTATGCTATATTTGTGTTTAGCAAAGCTTTGTATTTTATTTGGTTTCTGAAATGTGGATTAACAGAAAGGGCTCTGTTATGTTCTTTACTTTACAGCATATTGGCAAATATAATATGTATTTTGAATCAATGAGGTTTTCGTGTTACAAGGTGGAGAGTTAAGCCCGAAATGCGACACATTTACAAACGCCAACAATTTCTGCTCTCAAAATAGTAAATATAATTGATAATGATTACGCTGTTAAATAACATTAACTTTTTAACGTTTGTGCGGATGGTTTAATTTACTTTATGTTTGGTGCAGATCTACAAATTTCGCAACTACTCAACACTGGTTTCTTGTATTTTCACAACATCTAGTTCAAAGCAGACACCGACATATAGCTAAATAAAATACCTGCTAGCAAGATAAAGTCGCAGGAATAGCTCTATTTTGGATTTACTTGACATATATATGTATATATGTACATAATTGGGTTGATCTCCTATGAACAAAATAGGGGATCACATGCATACACAATATATGTATATATATATATATATATTTGGTAATTTAGCAACAACGAAATGTGCGTTTGTTTGTTGTCTTAGTTTTCACTTGGTTTATGCAATCTACAGTCTACAAGTTAATTGACAGAAGTTACAATTCAAAAATGTTTGTTTTTGTTTGCATTGTTTGACCGCACAACAAAGTTACATATGCATATGCGTGTGTGTGTGTGTGAGTGTGTGTGTGTAGGGCATAATTGACGCACAAATTAGTTGATAATCGATCCACGCTCAAAACCTTTTATGATCCATGCTATATATTGATATATATATATTTTCTTTGGTTTTACATTTTAAATAAACGCATTTTGGTCTCAAGATTTTATGTATGAATTTTGCGCGTAGCTTAGTTTTTCTTCTTCTTTGTTTTTTTGGATCTTTGATGCTCTGTAAACAAGCCAACATCTTGAGGGGTTTTCGTAAAAGTCTTCCGATTTCACAATACAAATCTAAGTTCAATTTGATTAATTCAATTTTCATTGATTTCCTTTGTGTGTGTGTGTGTTTAAAGCTCACAGAACTCATGCGTTTTTTAAGGAATATATGTATATAGGCTCATATGTATACAATAATATCATATACGGAAAGTTACACACAGCTACACAAAAATTGTTTATCAACGATTTTAAATAACATCTAAAATAACATTTTGCAATTAGCGACCACCATTTTTTTGTTTTTTCTCTTTTTCAATATAGTATATCATATACTTGCATATGTATATAAGTACAGTTAAGTTCAAGTTAGTTAGTTTAGGTTTTTGGTTTTTGGTTTGTGGGCCTTGGGGTGCAAAAAAGTTTCAGCTAAGTTTCTCTAAATTGTTGCATGCTACATTTGTTTTTTAGGTTTAAATATTTCACATCCAGCAAACATTTTCAATTGAAAATTAATGTTAAATTTAGATTTGTTTTTGTTTTAGTTTTTTTTTCGAACTGTGTTCAGTGTAAAATATCAGCAATTTGCTCTATCAAATATGTGGTATGTAGCTCAGATATTTAGAATTTATTTTATATATAATATGTTGCATGTTTCTAGGGAGGGAGGGAGGGAGGGAGATATTACAACACCTTTAATACGTCAATAACAAGAGGTCGCGAGGGCTGCACAAATACACTACAAAAAATGACACTTAATTACTTCTTAGATTCATGTACATCCAGACATCCAGTGTTTATGTATGTATATAATTATGTGTATATATATATTTGTAGTTATACTCAATAGTATCTCAAAAGGGATATAAAGCCATTTAAGTTTTCAAAACCTTCGCATCCACAGCTCCGCCATTTTGTTTAGGGGGCTGGCGATGTTGAAATTTATGTTTCTGGTCGTGTTCAAACATATACATATAGCTAAAACTCTGATCAAAAATTAATATGTATCTTCTGGAAGAACCTTTTCGCCGCAATGCATATTTCCAAAAAAGTTAGCTGAACTTTTGGATTTTCAGGAAAATCCGTAAATTGGACTTCAGCTTCAAACAGACCTTAAATCTTTATGCAAGACTTGTAAGTTTATAACTAGACTAAAAGCCAATAGCTTTTTGTGGTTTAATTGCCTTTAAAGAGTGTCAATTTTTGAACAAAATCTCGACTCGAATTTACCAAGTAAAATTCTGCATTTGTTATTGTTGTAATATATATTTAGTGTATTTCAATCTTGTGTTGTTTCCTTTTAGTATAATTGCATTAAAATCAACATCATTAGCAATAATTAAATATATATGTAGTTGGTGTAAAAACTAAAGAAATTAATTGCCTTCTTTATATTTCTCTCTCTCTCTCTCTCTCTCTCTTTCTTTCTCTCTTCTGCTGTCTGTCTCCCTCTGCTATTCTTTCGGTCTCTCATAAAAAGTTAAATCTTTAAGATATTTTCGTTTCACTTGCAAAAATTGGAGGCGTGTCAACGCCCTTGCACTAAAATTATATCGACATTTCTTTTCTTTTCTTTTCATTTCTATTTGCACATGTTTGTGGAGAAAAAAGCAAAGGCACGAATCAAAATTAAATAATATTAGATTAAACAAAATACAAAACAAATAATCAATCGAAACGAAATGAAAACTTGTTTGTTTTGTGTTGTATTTTGGTTCATCAACATTACATTTTGTATAATTTTTCGATAATAAAACTTAAGCTTAAATGCGTATGTGTGAGTTGGTGTATATATGTATGTATGTACGTGTGTATGTATGCGATGCTTATGTCCAAATGTTTCTCTCAGTGTGTGTGTGTGTTGTTTATTTTGTTAAATGTAATTTCCAATTGTTTTTGTTTTCGTGTTTGTTTTCCGATTTCTCACTGTTTAAATCTACTACATAATTTAGTTAGCTCTTGTTTAATAATATATATAATATAAAAACTAAATAATTAATACGTTTTAACGCATATAGCAATTATCTTCTTGCTCACAGACATTTTTTTAGAAGCTTTCACAATTGCATCCGAAGTTAAGGTTAGGCTCTCAATTATTCTCGTCTTTGTGTTTCTGTGTGATTATATGTTTTTTGTTTTTTGTTTTTCGTTTTTGTTTATATTTATTTATTTTTTTGTTGTTGTTTAGACACGCGTTCGATTTTGATATCATTCTCAGGTTGTTTGTTATTGTTGTGGTTGGTTTTAGTTGTAGTACACATACACATATAGATATAGATAGATATATATATAATATTATCAATTAATTAAATAGGTAGGCTTCGCGCTCTCAACACAAATTCACTTAAACAAATGCCCAGCATTCGAGTGTTTTGATAACAAAGTCTTCTTGTGGTGCCAACGGCTCGTTGCCATATGTGCTGCAATGCTGCGATCGGCCCTGGTTCAGATCTCCGTCCAGCCACAGGCCAAAGCGACCGCTGGAATAGAGAGAGATTAGAGGGGATTTTTAGTTAATTTTGCTGATCAAGTTCACTCGTTCATTTTCAAAAACGACAAAACTCTAATTATTAATTATTTTAATAATTATCTCCTTGCTCCTGAATAATATAGGGTACTTACTCGCCAGCGCCAATTGAAAGGCTCTCCATGTTGCCCTTTATGAAGTACATATTCTCGCCAGTCCAATGGAATACCTTGAAGCTGGGATTAAATTTGTAGAGCAGGGATTCGCCGGTGCCATAGAAATGGTCGGACACATGCAGCGAGCAGGAGGTAAGGGCACCAAATACCTAAAAGTCCAAATATATAGGATGTTATATATACATATGGGAATACTTGTACGATTCTCTTATTGTTCTCATTGTACTCACATTGTGCTCTGTATCCTCGATGACAATCAAAACTGGACTCTCCAGCCGCGCCATTTTGCGATACAGCGAGTTGAGCGCGAAACCATGTTGCGATGTGCTAAAGATTAGGGACCAGGAATAGCCCTCGGCGCGCGCCGGCAAATGTGCGCATAGTTTTTCACTAAAAAATGTGATCGAATTCATTATTAATTATCCTTCAATTTATATATAACTAACGGATATAGCCCGGCCTTGCCCGTGGCACAAATTAAATAAATTTTCTCAAAATGATTTTGAAACAAATCGGACGGTAAACAAATAACTTTCATACAATCGTGTTTCGCCAATTTACCACTGTTGCACCTTCATCAATCAGTCAATCAGTCAGGACAAACAGTTTCATATATTTAATTTATCCACTTACCGATGCTCTTCTGTGAGTATCTCTGTTTTGCCAATTAGATCTGGTATAGGAAAGTCCAGGTCGAAGGAACCAGTCGCAAAGAGTGAGGTCTTGCGATATTCATCTGTGCTCATAGACAGCACCTGAAGAACGATCGAAATATCAGAGATTAGCATATTTATTAACTATTATTGAAAGATTAAACTCATAAATAAAATGATAAAATACATATAAAGAAAAGTCAGCCCAGTTCTCTAAATCTTCATCCGCATGAGGAAAGGCAGGAACTGGGCCGAGTACTTAAATCAATAAAGTTTAGCAAAGTTTCTTGTGTTTATTTATAATTGTTGGATAGGGTGTAGCAAACTTTTAAATTCTGGTGCAGAGTAACTAATTAAGAAATTGTTTGTCAGTGGTTCGTTGATTCGATTAAAGTTTATATCTATATATCTTTTGTAGAATGCTAGAGATACGTGGATTGTGGTTTGATTTCAACAAAATGTACTACAAATAAAAATGCACGCATTGAGCTTCGAGCTAAATAGAAATCAAAGTATGATGTACATCATGTATGATGTATTTTACAATGCACCGCGAATGATTTCCGAATTATTTAATGAATGAAACAAATGAGATTTGGCACACACAACATTTAATTCTACGTGAATTTCGCACAACTGCTTATTTTGTCTTCGCCTAGATTTATTTATTTGATGCTACATAGACCGGGACAAGATTTGGGGACAGTGAACAGTTTGTGTGAATATATAGAAAAAATTTAGTGATTATTTAATTTAGAGCTCTATCGAACTGCACGGCTATATTGAAGATGTTTCCCATTTAGACGCTCAGGTTGACGTTAAAAGAAAAAATATGGACATTAAAGGAGTTTGGAGTGAATCGTCGCCGTAGTCGAGGCTGTCGTCGTCGTCGTCGACGTCGTCGTCCTGATCGTTTACTGGCGCGCCCGCTGTTGTGCATAATGGGCGTGGCTGGTGCGCTTTTCGAATACATTGCCCAAACGCTGCACCGCCGACTCCTTGGTATATTCGTTTGGCATCAGAACATCATTTTGCAAACTTTCGCGCGTATAATCCTCTTCTGGCTTTTGGGACTCGCGCATCTCACCCAAACGCATTTGGGATCCGGTCTGAGCCTGCGACATCTGTCTCAGCTGCTGGTTAGGATTTCCGTGCTGCCTCGGCTGCCTCTGCTGCGATTTCTGCTGCGTTTTCTGCTGCTGCTTCTGCTGCTGCTGCTTCGGCTGTTTCTGCTGTCGATTGCTGGTGGCCCAGGTGGAATTATTGGATTTGGAGCGCATTGTTTTCTCCAATTTGCTGGCCATGTCCAGTTTCGATGGTCCCATTCCCAACAGGTTCTTCTTTGGCATAATTTTGGACGACACCCGTTGCCCACCCTTGGCCTTGGGGCTGGACGGTGTTGTGTGTTTCGAGTTGGACTTGGACGAGTTGGGGCGACCCATCGACATGAGACGGGTCTTGGGAGATGGCGGCTTATTGGGCACCTTGGCCAGCGGCGTCGGACTCACCGATTGCACGACATTCTTCGCGAGCTTGCTGCGTGCATCCAGCAGATAGTTGCGATAACCCTCGTACTGTTTGTTGATGACACGCTGCGAGGCGCTCATCAAATTGGCCGCCATTTTCGTCTGATAATGCAGCTCATCCATGCGACTGCCTGCGGCATCTGCCGCTTCAGCTGCCTCGGCAGCATCTTGTTCAGTTTTTAGGACATTGCGCTCGATATATTCGCGCTCGGATGGCCTCTGCATGTAGGATTCATCCGGCGTCGACGCATCCCGATCCCAGTTGCCTGATGGTTTCGGCAGCAGCTCGGTGGATAGGGAACTTTGAAAATGTTGCTTTCGCAGGTCGCTGCGTTGCTGCTTCTCTGGGGAGCGCAGCTTGGCGGAGCTCGAGTACAGCTCGCCCAGCTGGGCCTGCAGCTTACGGCTGTGCAGACTGGGCTGGATAAACTGCTCACCGCTTACGTCCTTGTAGCGAATGTTGGTCAGCTTCCGGCGCAGTGGCTTGCGTTGTTTGGCGAGATTGTCCTCGTTGGCGACGCCGGCGGCGACGGCTCTCGTCGTCTCGACTCTATTCAAGTGACGCGGATGATTCCAGCCCTCTAGCGGATCGTAATGCAACGGCTGATGGAATTGCTGTATTTGCAGCTGCTGATGCAGTTGCTGCTGCTGTAGCTGCTGCCGTTGCCGCTGCTGCTGCTGCTGCAGTTCCTCCTCATCGTCATCGCCGTAGTTGGCCAGGTCGGTTTTACCACGAGCGCAGCTGATTAGACGCTTGGTGTTCGGATCGACCTGCATCAGCTCGGACTGTATGGAACGACTAATGTCTCTGGCCAGCTCCCCGTTGCGTATCTCCTGTACGGCGCCCAACTGATTGTAACGCTGCTGGACAACGGAATTGTGGGACAGCGGCAGGTTGCTGCTGCTGTTGCTGGACAGGCGACGTCTCTGGTTGATGGAGCTGAAGAGGGCGCTGTTGCTGCTGCAGCTGCTGCGCGCCTGCAGGCTGCTCATCGAGGAGAACAGCTTTGTCTGGCCATAGATTCTATATTTGGAGCTGGTCTGCGGTACGCCCTGTGTCACGCCCGCTGCGGACCGGATTTTCGGACGCGTCTGGACCATGCCCTGCATTTGGTTAACCAGGGTCTTCTTAACGCCAATCACCTTGCTCAGGCGACCCACATTCGACACTCTTTGCGCACTGGTCCGTTCCGCCTTCCAGTTACCCGAGTGCACGGCCTTCCCAGCCTTTCCCGGCTGTTGCTGCTGCGGCTGCGGCTGCTGCGGCGGGTGTTGCAGCGGCTGCTGCAGGTGGAGGGCATTTCTTGCTGCACTCGCAATCGCGTTACTCTGATAGAAGTTGCGCAGACCAATCTTCTTCGTGCTACTCATAGTGGATGTGGGTGTGTGTATGGGTATGAGTATGCGTATGGGGATGAGGGTATGTGTGTGTGGTTGAATGTATGGATGGAAAGAGGGGAAAGTAGTTTTACGCTGTGTGCTTAAATACGTTGAATTTTGACACTGGCTTTTCGAAAACCGACTAAACCTTCTTTGGATAGACACACAAACAAAAAATTACACAAAAATGGAAAATAAAACTTTTTCGAGATGTGTGCTCTACGGAGCTAACTATAAAACTGATTTTATAAACTAAATCTGATAATGTCAGCCCGCTAAAGCAGGCTGCTCTGATCTCTTAACAGAATTTCCAAAGCCCGCCCGCCTACTGAGGCCCCAATTTCTCAACAAATTCTCATTTAAGAACTGAACAAAATGCCAGTTTATTAGCGCATTCAAATCAGATAATTTAGTCTTAGACTTTTTTGGATCTTCAGGGACAGCGCAATAAATGTCAACAAAAAACGAAACAAAAACTAGCTTTTGACGTCAATGGGATTGCCAGCAGGTGCTAAATACTTTTCGTCACAATATTTTTTTGAAAAATTTGATAAATATGCGCGATAAATATTTGATAAAATTCAAAACTAATTTCTCTAATATTGAGGATGACAAACCCCCTAAAGATAACAATTGTTGAGAAATTGCCCACGTCGTGTCGCGTTTTAATTATACCCCTTCTTTAGGGGAAAAACTAAAAAATAAAACAGTCTTAACGATTTGTTTACAGCTTCATTTGTTTATTTTCAAGACATTTCGACTCATGCGATTTCCATGAACTCAACAAAAGTTATCAAAATCGAACGTGCTTGAACTATTTAGCAGCTGTGTCTGGTGTCTGATCTGTCAAAGACGAAGCTTGGAGCTCGATGTGGCTTTAATTGGATTAGTATATAATCGAAAAGGTGCTCGTCAAGACTTGACACTGATTCGATCTCAGCTTGACTTTAATTTGCCACTAAGAGGTGTCTATAGATCAATTATTCTTGCAATTGGCCATCAATTTCGATTAACCTTTAAGAGGATCAAGTTTGAAGATTAAACTTAATGTTATATGCCTCCATCTGAGTTGTAGAATGACTGTCTCATTAACCTGAAGGCTAGATAGACATGTTAATTTTTTGTTAATTTAAGCTTGATTTGGCGAATATAATCCACGCCTTTTGAGAAAGTTGCTATTGAAAATGATGAACATTTTCCAATTGGGTTTTCGGACTTGTTTTCGTGCATCATTTTAAAGGAGTCTTTCAGTTTAGGCCAACTGCTGAGCTGTCTAAATGGGCCACAGACCAATTAGTGCTGAATACAAAACTCATTTGAGAGTCTCTAATTATACCTAGTCCCTCATCAGAGTGACAACAAAAGCAGCGAATTGAAGCGTGACAATTGCGGCCATATATAATTTCAAACAATCCCCCCCTTCCTTTAAAATATACACCCCCCCGACATATTGTCAATTTAAGATGTTTGTGCACATATATGCGAGTTACGGCCGGATAGAAGTCAAACGTCAATGACAGATGCGGCTCTCAGATCTCCCAATCGGTTAACCAGTTTCTGTTTGCATTCAATCTACACTCTTTTTGTTGGTATTTTTATACCCTGTACCCATTAAAAATGGGTAAAAATGGTATAAAGTAATGATGAAGGAATAATCTCCGACCCCAATAAGTATATCTATTAAGTAAGTTGAGTAATTTTGGTAAATAATAAGAGCTAGAGTCACCAAACTTGACTCGTAGCTTCTAGTATAGTATACAACACAGATTAGGTATCTCTCAAGGATGGAGATGGTTCAGGTTATCCCCTAGTCGTGCACTCCCGACTCGAGCATTCTTACTTGTTGTATATGATTCATATGGCTTAAAAGTTGTACCTGACGGTTGAGCATTGGCTCATGATTGACAATCAGTTCGCACATTTTCATCTACTCGGAATGAATACGCGCAATATTATGTTAAATATAGGCAGCGGCAACGGCACGTGGTACATTTAATTGTTATTTTTTTCAACGTGTTTTTGGGAACTTTCGACCCTGTTTATACGAATATATTCCGACTATATCGCAACGCGTTCAAAAGCCAACTGGCAGCTGTTTTGGTCCGGGCCGTCGTCGTCTCTCAATTAACACAAAACTCAGCAAATTATTATTATTATTTTGTTTGTATTTTTTTTACGAGAGCGGAACAGACGAGTTTGTGCTTGAGTTTGTTTTGAGTTGAGTTGAGTTAAATTGAAAGGCGCGCAAAAAATAAAAATAAGTATAAATAAAATAAAAAATTAATCAAGTAAATTGCCTGCTGGCGCGCTTTATGAGTACTAGAATACCCTGTAAATAAACGCCTTTAGAGGGTATTTTAATGCTTTCACATCAGATGACCAATTTGTCTAGAAAGCGATTTATTGTTGTTATTTGTCAATTACATTTTGAAAGCGCTCCAAAAATATAAATAAAAAAAATATATCAAGTTAATCCTAGAGTTCCCTGTAACTAAACGAAGGCAACGGGTATATTAATGCTGTGCACATCGGATGACCGATTTCGAAAGTCTAGAATGCGTTTTATTTTTGTTATTTGTTAATTAAATTTTGCAGGGTATATCAGAGTCGGGTTCTGTTTTATTCATATTAACTTAATGGCGTGCATGGTAATACTTTTTCCGCTGTTTAGCTGATCGAAAGAGCTAGACGAAATGACGTCAGCTCATATTGTTTTGCCTACAATCTTTATTTAAATATCGTTTATGTTTTAAAATTTACTAAGTTCCTGTCTTTGAATCTATTGGGGTGAGTTTGTGATTGTGAGATGCAACCGTTGCGTTTATTAATTTAAAGTAATTTTCCAACTTTTTCTCAGCTAAAGCTTACTTTATTTGCAGTACAATGCCCTATAAAAACGTAGAGCATCTGCCATGATGTGAAGACAACAACAATATGAAGTTTCTTACTTTTTCGATTCGAATAAAATCAAAACAAAACAAATTTGCTAACTGCGATGCAAGTGCTAAAAGTCTATATTTTGCTATTGGCCTCTAAACAATAGCGAAACAAATTTTGTGTAGAATCTATCTTCTGTTGCCCGATAAGATAGTCGATGTCTTTTATCAATTATTTACTGTGATGGAGCACATTGAATTTGATTGGTGGAAAAATGTTTTGTTGAGAGTCTGCAAATATACTTGGTGTTTGGTCAGATACCTCATATATACATATATCAGTTAGGTTATAGCAATGTAAACATCTGAGTATGTAAAGATTATGCTAATGTCAAAAGCAGATTATGCTAAGATGCCAACTCTCTTCTAATTAAATGCCATAAGCACTCATACATGTATACATGTACAAAGTTTCGCTCTCTTTCGAAATCTGTAATTGCTCGGTCCCTTTAATCTTAGGTTATGTTAAGAAAACATTTCTGTAAGCATCATCATTGAAGCCATAGTCGTGTCGCTTGGCTTGGCTTATTACAATTTCATACCATTCACACTTGAGATTAGATTCTTAAAAGATCAAAAACGCTTTTGATCCAACACTTGGATACACTAGTATTTTAGAAAACTTGGCAAACACTTCGGTGCACAACTGCATTTGTACCTTGTGTTTGGCTTTGGCTGTGGCTGTGGCCGCGGCAAACATGTTCTACAACGGCTGTGCATCAACTGGTTTGGTTATTGAAATGCGGCGGCGTCGCGAGTCTGAGCCAAAAGTCTGGGCCAAAAAGTCAGACAGCAAACGTGTGCAAAAGTGGAACTCAACCCTAGAGCCGGCAATACGAACAAAAAGACGGCCAAACCGGCCGCTCAAACGAGTATTTTAGCCGGGTCTTTAAGTAACCTGATGCCCTTCTCTCTTGCCACTTGGAAGAAAGTCAGAAAGCGCGAAACCCCAACAAAAGAAGCCATGAAAAACCTTAAACGGGCCAGAGAGGAAGGCTTAAATGTGCCTCAAGAAATGTATCTAAACAAACATTTACATATCTAAGATACTTTTGCGGGCCCAAAGAATTAAATGCACGAGTACGAGTTTCTTGTTATCGATGTTGGAAACTTAGAAACCAATCTTGAACAGTACATTTTTCTTTTCTTTGTGCCCCAACATCTTATCGGGCCGGAACGGAATATAATTTCCTTATTTTTTCTCATTCTGTTACTTATCGGCGATTTTTTTCTGTTTGCTTCACTAAATTAAGAGGGCGTGAAATTAAGCTTTGTTGTGGTGCGAAGTTTTTCTCTCCACATTTTACATTAAATCCCTTTTATTTCGCGGCAAGAATTTATTCTAGTTGCTTGGGTCGTATTAGGCAAGTTATATAGGTTGACTTTTTTTATAGAGCCATTATAAAGGCTGCCCCTGTAGGGCAGTTTTAAGCGCATTGACCCAAACTCTGTTAAGCAATTAGAGTGCTTGGCATTTGACAGGCGGATAAATGGGGTTCATTTTGCTCTCGACTGCCATTCACTATTGTATTGTGCACGGCACACGTGTAACGTATGTAATAATGATGCCATAATAGCAGAAGCATCTCAGTTCAGGCAATTAGGCTGAAAGAGAATGTGATTGGAAAACCTAATAACATAGCTATAAAAGCATATCATATAGCATGTATGTATGTATGTATCATATGCATGCATGTCATATTCTACAATTCACTATTGTTTCTGTTAAGCTTCTGATCTTTGGGCATTCTGTTATTTGGATGTTGCTCTTCCCACTCACCGTTTCATGCATTTCGCCGCTTTCATCTAGCAATGCCTCCAAGCTCTGATCATCTTTGGTAGGCGAGAGCGGTGGCGTGGGCGAGCGATTCTTGGCCGTGAGCATCGAGCGTGGCAGCAGGTGGCGCCCGTAATGCAGGTAGAGGTATCGACCCCATTTTCGACCCGCAACGCCACAGACGGCGACAATTGCAAAGAGTGCCACAACAAACCACATGTTGTAAACAATAACAACACCAAGAAACGTGATTTGCTGCTCACTTGTTTACAGTTAAAGCTCAAGTTGCTCAACGTTTTTGGCCAGCAGTGTGCTTAAAAGCTTTCCCACGCTCAGCCGCATTGCATGCGCTGCTCTCTTGTTTCCGCGCTCTTGCTCTCTCGCACAGCTGCTTTGGTCTTGTGACCCACGCGACTACAGCTTTATATTTTTATTTTTTCGTTAACGTTTTGTTGTTGCCTCGGCTTTTATCGCTCTCTATGCCGCCTTTCAATTGCTTTTCCAATATTTTCTTACACGTTAACAGCAAAATGTTAATGTTGTTTACTTTTGCCACAACACATCACTTTGTACACTTTTGCTTATTTTGCTAATAGTATATATACATTCTAGCGAGCGAAGCGTATAACTGTGTGCGTGTTTCAAAAACAAGTTGCTGACTGACGGAATGAGCGCCGACTGGCGTACATGATGATAACTAAAAGAACAGGCGCACACAGTGGCCCAAAAAGAAGTTGAGCAACAGAGAGACAGAGAGAGAGAGAGAGAGAGTGTGAATGGGAGAGGAAGCATACAAGAGAGTGAGGAGTATGCTCTTATTATATATTGGTTCTCTTAGCAAAGCTTTTTTTTTAGCTTCCGAGCTAGTCGATTTGTTGTAGTAATCAAATTTATTTTGTTGCTGGCTATTTATTATAAAAGAGAGAAGGAGGGAGGATGGTGCTTCCGTTTATAACACATTGACTGACGCTCACAGATTTTATTGCCAGCAACATGTTGCTAATGATACGTATACGCAATTTTGGCGTGTAATTTAATTTGTGTAGTGCAAATCGCATGTTTATTCGCGGCCAGTTGTCGCCCTTAAGGGGTTACCAATTGGGGCATGAGTTGGCGGCAATTTTTTTAATATATTTCATTTTGCTAGACAACGTATCATCATGTGCTTTGGCCCCAAAAAAAGTTTAATACTTAATTTGGTTGTCGCTACTGTGTTGGGCCAAGGCTGTTGTCGTTGTTGTTGCTGTTGTGCATTTTTGTGGGTTAATTTGATTGCTTTAAAGTGCTGCTTGAACAGGTTTCTGCTTTGGTATTACCAGATGTGTTGCCTTTTAAGTTAACTGCTCGTTTTACCGCATAACGGGCCCAGTCAGCTGTTGGATATATTGACAAGACAAATCAAATACAATCATAATGCAGGCTGGCTTGACCGTATCCCATTGTAATTAAAGTAAAACTAATTTACAATTGGTCCCAAAACTGTTCATGCAGTAATCCACCTTATCCGGCTATTTACTCCATTATCTGTTTGTTTGTGTGTTCATATTTCCGCATCCAAATTCGAGAGTTTTGGATTATGATTTGAGATTCAAGATTCTCTAATCGATTAATGTAATTCTGTTAGTAAATCAATTTTTATGATTGATTCCCCTAAGCTAAGTTTTACTCATGCTAGGAATTAATTTTTTTGGAGTAAATATCACTTCTTAGTGTTTTATGCGATTGTAGGTCTCAAAACATATTAGTTATAATTAATGAATGCTGAGGGTATCTTTTTTCTTGTTAGAAATTATGTAATTATATATGGAACCGGTTTTCATAAAAGATATCATTCTGTTCGTGTTCTGTTTTCTATAATGATTATTGCATTGCGGAATTCCTGAACTATTTAATATTCTTCTTTTTCTTCTTAGAACCATGTATATTTTCTATCCAATCTATGTTTTATAATTTCCTTCAGTTAACAGTTTACAGCTTTCGGATTGTCTTCAACGTTTAATCAACAGGTGGCGCTTTCCCATAATAACAATAACAAGCCGCAACAATAACAGTTGTCGTCATTTGCCACACCTTCCTCGCATATATATATATTTATATATTTATATACACGCCAGTCAACCATTGGAAATCTAAGCCAAATACATAATATGTTTAAATATACTAATAGTATATTTGAATACGTAGTTCAAATATATGTATATTATATTGCACTCTTTACAAATGGCTGAGTTTGAGAAGAGGCGTATTTAATTACATTAGTTGCGGGCGTGCACATAAAGACTTCCAGCCTTTGTTTTGATTTCGGAACCCAACAATTTCAATTGAAACAACGTAATTGTCGTCCCACCCAGTTAAAGGTGAAAGAAATGTCAAATTTTGCAAAATTGCCCCGCGTCAAAAGTATTTCGGGCATGAGAAAACCAACCAGTAGAACCAGCTAGCCAGGTCCAGCTTCTAATTATGGGCTATCTAAAGAAATTCCTAACAATGCCATAAAATTCGCAAAATTATGGATTTATAAATACAGACCAAGAATTCGAGTCGAAGCGTTGATTGCCTTCATTTCTTAAAGGTGACAGATAATACCAAAGCTCTCTTTTATCATATTGAAACAGCTAAGTTCCGATTTAAAACCTTTAGTAAAAGATTCGTTTTCAAGTTTCTGGAACTCAAGCCAACTGTTGCCCGTTAAAGTATCTATTTTTGATACAATTTGCAAGCAGGTTTCACCCAAATTATGCATTGATTCATTTTTTATAAAATACTTTGAATCTCTCTGATATGATAACAAAGATAAAAATGTAAACAAGTGGAAAGTGAATGATGGAAACGGAAACATACGAGTAGCTGGCAAGCTTTTAGAATATTATAGTACCTATTGCCAAGGGTAACAAGAACTATGACAAACAAAAAAAAATGTTTTCATATCAAGAAGAAGAGAATGCATTGCTTTGATGAAATCAGATTTCTTTTCTTAAGCGAAAAATCAGTCAGAGCTTTTTCAAGGCTTTAAGGCTTGAGGAAAATAAAAGAAAAAAACCTATTCAAGAGTCGATCTGCTAGTGATGCTTAGGCTTAGCTTGGCTACACTGCTGTCCCACAAATGGTGCCACATTGCATGTCTGGTCTTGCTGTGGCTGCTGCTGCTAGACGAACTATCAGCTGAGCATCTTTTTTTTTCCATCATAAAATCTAACTATGATTGGCAAATCAGTTAATCCTTGGGTTTAGATTAAGTCAACCATTTAATTCTAATGCACATGGACGCTCGCTTGGGGAGCTTTTACTTTGTGGAGACCCTGAGCTTAAATATGGCAATGTATTACGGTACTTTAAAGTCAATTGAAAGCAATTTCAATGTGCAATGGCAACATTTAATGGGGCAATAAGGCGACTTATGGCGACCATTGCCCGATCTCTTAAAAGGCACTAATTATAGCTCATCTTGTATACATGATCATCAACATCATCATTGTTATTGTTGATGTTGTTGCTGTTTGTGGCGGACATGGCGCAAATGAATTTGCATGCGGCGGGCGGGCGGGCGACTTGTCGGCCTTATCGATGGTATTTGCCAGCTTTTTGCACTGTTCAATATGGACACACTTGTTTTGCGCTATCGTCATTTATGGCCAAGGCATTGAATATAGTATATAAATTTGTCTGTTTTATTTTTTTCGGAACGCGCTCCGATTACAAAATGCCGCAAATTGATTGTTTTTTCTTTTCTTATGTTATTTTGCTAAACTTTCACCAACAAACAATAAAAACAGCGCAGAAAATGTAACCAGCAAATCTCAACTGAATTTTGAATTTAGAAAACTTGTAGATTTTGCTTGCTGTTTACCTTTTTCCTAATATATTTGGCTATTTTTGACAATTTGATCGGCTTGACGCTCATTTTGGCGACGAGTTTTCGTTTCGGTGAATTTCTGTTTTTGCTTCTCGCGTTTTGTCGTCTTCTTCTTGCGCAGGCGTTGCTAATTTTGGATACGCTCTTTGATTGGCAGCACGGGCACGGGCATCAGGCCAAGAGAGTGTAATATCCCAAACAGTTGAGTACATATGTCGATGTTTATATATATATTAAATATATGTCATAAATGTGTGCAACATATGTGAGCACAAAAGTGCAATCACATTACTACTGCATCTGGGCACAATTTAACACTTTCGATTTAAAATTTAAATTAAAATTCAATTTTTTTCGTATACCAAAGAAACGACAAAACGACGAAAACGGCGACGATGCGTTTGCGACTGTGCGGCTTGAATGTGTTGCGAAAACTAAAACAGAAACAGCCCACAAAACATACCCAGCGGCCGAAGCCTCTGTTGTGGTTGACGCCTCGCCGACGTCACCATCAAGCTGTCGGGCGGCAGCAGCAGCAGCAACAACAATAAACGTGGCTCAACAACAGCGGCATCGTCAACGTCGCGATGCTCTGCTGATAGTTCGTCTAGCAGCAGAGACAGCCACAGCAGACATGCAATGTGGGACCATTTGTGGGACAGCAGTGTAGCCGCCAAGCCTAAGCCGCGTGCGTTTCTTTTATACTGTGCAGCGAGGCGGCGCAGCACTAGTAGAGCTTTTGTTTGTTTTGCTGCTTTGCTCTACAGCCACACACACATATACAAACAAATAAAAGCATAACATATGTGCACTCTGCATTTCAATTACAGTTTATTTAAAGCTTGCAACGCATTGAGAAAAATTAAGACACAACACAATATGCACTGCAGTTGAATATCTTTACTAAAGACTGGCTACGGAATGCGTTATCTACTTATATATCTCTAAAAATAAGATATACGAATTTTTTGCTTAACCGGATATTGGAAAGAAATTTTAAGCTCTATAAGCAGCGATTTTCAATAAGAGATTGTTCCAGAAAAATGGGCACCACTCTTTTTGTTTGTTTTTATGTACATACATGGTATATTAATATTTTGTTGTATTTACATTAATGAAAAAGATACATTAATCAGAAAGATCGCTTGATCATATATGTATACTAGGGGGGGTTAAGGCTTTTCAAAGACCGTGCTGCCACACCTTCTCCACACCTTGCGACCAACTCATAAGTCGTCAATATGGGGTTAAGAGGGATTCTCATACGTGTGGGTGTGTGCTTTAATAACTGATCCATAAATGTAATGAGTAAACAAAATATTGTGAATACTGCAATATGCAAAGTGGATATTTAAAATAAAAAAGACTTTCATCAAACTGGGAACCGCAATTCCCTCGATTGTTCAGAAACGTTGACGACTCGTTTGGATGGCGTAAAAATTCATTGAAGCTAATTGATCGTACAAGTACGCCTTATAGAGGTATATATGTATGTATCTGCATACATACTTTCCATCTATATAAAAAAACTTGACAATTAATAGCTAGCCACACTTAACGTGTGGGCGTGGCATGACCCGACTAATCGGGTAATTGGGCAAAGCAAAGAAGGGGCTCCCAAATGTGCTAAAAAACCGGATGCCAGCTAACAAAAAACAGTCCCGGATGATCAAAAAACGAACAGTAACCGGCTAAATGGCAAGCGCTTTACAATTGAATAAAACGTAATTCGTTAAAAAAAAAAACGTAATCAATTGTTTACTTTGTGTATAATGAAATTCTAAATGGATTGCTCTGAATAAGATATATGTGTATTCCATGTATCATGCACGGATCAAGATCAACTGCCGCATTTAATGGATCTGATCGAATGATCAGAATGATTCGCGTGGCTCATCTTCGAGCCGTTCTTTATATGCAAATTTGCTTTTGTTTAACGAGTGAGCCATTTGGTTATGTTGGCTTCGATATGGAGCCAAACCAACAGCAACAATAATAATAAAAAAAAATCAACAACTATAACAATCGGAACCGGTTGATGCTGCTAAGATGAGAGCGAAAACCAGCACCTAATACCCAATAGAAATATGCAGCTATATTAATATTATTTACAGTGAATACAAATATGTGTTTATTATAATGTTTTATTTTTGGTCAACCCCTTTAAAATGGCCTGCATACTTGTCTACCAGTATAATTCATTTTTAAAGTGTGCCTAATAAACGGGTTTCTAAGCTCTTGCTACGTTATGAGACGACTTGTTTACCTGCTTTTTCTACATAGATTATAATTTACATACTTTTGTATATTTATAAACATACATTGCTTGTAGCAAAGAATATAATTTAAATAAAAATTATATTGTCTTTGCTTGAAACCACAATTCCACGCAGCAAAACGCGGTTTTTCCGCAATCTTGCACAACAAATGAGTTTGAAGTTGATTATATGAAATAGAAAAGTTTGATAGAATCGTTTTTCATCCATTTTCCACATTTGTGGGTGGAATCCAAAATCCCGTCTTAAAACTTCGCCCAAAATATCGGTGAATCACATTTTCAAACACATCTCAAATGATTTTTCATATCATATACAAATATATCACCCACCAAATCTTTAACCCCTAATTTCCACCCAGGAGGAATGCATATTTCGAGAAGTGTGATTCACCCCTCAAATGGATTTGAACAAAGATCTTTGAAAATGAGTTTGAGGCCGATCGGATGGCAAACAGAAAAGGTTTCATACAACCGTTTTTCTCGATTTTACCACACGTGCGGGTGGAATTTCCCGAGATCCCGCCTCAACAAGCGCCTTCATCCCATAAGGTAGGGTAAGTGAAAATTTCAGCTTTCTATTACTGGTGTAGGTAGGTTATCTCACATAAACTTATAGTATATAAAATGTATGTATACATATGACCCCAATGCTGACTTTATTTTTAAAAGCTGTCAACGATAACCGCAAAAAAATGATAATTACGTAATTTTGTGGTAGATCGAGTGAATGTTTTGAACAGGGAAAATAATCCAAAATCCAATTAAAAGCAAAGATAGGAAAGCAGCAGCAGCAGCTGTATAATCAGATAGAAACTGACAAATCTTTATACTATTTGGTTTGATAACCTCTTGAACTGACTTGCATTATATGGGGTTATCTTCATAACCGACCCTCTATATGTACTGCAATACTCCCAAATAAGGAAACAATTTGTTTTGATTCCGTTTTATTTACAACTGATGTGGGAAATACTCGGCATACGGATAACCTCAGACTTAATCGTATTATTCATTAACAGCCTATTGCAATTTCCTTAAGAGAAGGAAAGCCAATTTGATTAGAAAATTGCAACAAATTTCTAAGATAAATAGTTTAACAACCGAGCAGAGCATGTAGACTCGCCAAACAATAATTACTCATACGACGTGTGAATCGTGTACAAGTATTCAAACACATCGCGAATGTATCTAATTTGTGGGCACGCTTATTGGCTGAGAAAAACGTGTCCAATGAATATTGCGAAACTGGCAAACAAATCAAGTTAAAATGCGCTAATTACTGGATGAATCAAGTCTGGTATGCAGACAAGTTGAAGCTGAGCTCAGACGATAAAGCCTCTATATAGCAGCGATCCGGTGAAAATTAATTATGCAAGTGTTAATTGGCATATTAATTTGATTCGTCTTTTCTTTCGTAATACACAGCCAGAACATGATTAGCTGGCAGCAAGGCAAAGCTATATACAGAAGCCAGATGCAGGCGTCAATACACAATTGTTTTATATAGCCCCCATATCTGGGTTACTTAGTGTTGCCCACATATCTGGGTTACTTTGTATAGTTATGCTGTGGTTGATTAAAATTGTAATGGGAGCTTGACAAAAACCAAATGCTGCCAGTCACAAATTGAAACCCAAAAAGTGTGCATCGCAGAGGTACAAATTATATAGATAATGTGATTTAAATAAATGTAATAGCCTCCGTCCACTGATCACATTTCTTACATATTTTTGCGAAATGTTTAAAATGCAGTCTGTACGTTTTCCATTAAGTAAACACATTTTACACATTTTCCAAAAATGTCACATTTTAAAAACCTTAAATTAAAGCAACTCCATCAACTGTTTATTTAAAGAAGCGGTACTTTCCCCACTCGCATGTTAACTCCAACCAATGGAACAGCAATATGTGAAACATGAAAATGTGACATTTCTTAACCCCGTGGAGAAAGGCTACAAATGCTTAAGACATACATAATAAGCGCAATTTTAGTCGCTGTTTAAAACTATAGCTTAAAAATATTTTTAAATCACAATAATTCGATGAAACTATATATGTTGCCAAATATGAGAATAATTATTTAATGTTCGTCTATGGAATGAGCCAATGCCAGAGGAACTAAATAAAACTAAATTAAAGAACTTGTGCTCAATGTGCCACACATATGTGCTTGAATATGTGCCAAGGAAATATTACATTACCAAAGAAAATTGAATTCAAATCAAATGAATAAAACCATAAAACATTACGCATAACTACAAAAAACGAAAGAACGAGCGAGCCAAAAGGGAAAACCAAGTGTGGAAAATCAAAAATCAACTGTTCTTGAAAAAGGAATATATACGAAAAAAATGCACATAATTTTCACATAAGTTTCAAAGGTGGGTTGTGGGTGGTTTTTTCTTTTAGTTGTGTGCTTTAACAACACAGCTTAGTTTAAGTGGAAGAAGAATTCGTATTAAAAGGTTTTTATTCCTAACCTCGCCGCCCAACAATTCCAAATCATGCGATGCGGCATGCGAAGCCGTTTTTATGATCTTGTAGGTCTTGGCGAAGGGCGCCTTTAGAAGCTGTCGTATAGAGATTTATCACAAAAAGGTTTCAGTTTTGGATTTGGTTGGTTTTTTTTTTAGCCCATGGATTGGCAGATTTTGTGTTGTATTTTGAAAATAAATGCAAATTGAAACACAATATAGAGACACGATAAGAAACAGAAAGATGGAAACGCGTGGACAATATAAATGTAAGAAAAAGTATACAAGAGATATATTAAAATACTTTCAACAATTTCGAGGCATAACCTAAAAGAATTTTTTTTTGTTTTGGATTCAAAATTTTGAGAGAGAAACTTTTTTTTTTGGTTATATACTTAGTAGAAAAATTCGAGAGAAAAACTCAGAGCAATAGATTAAAAATTATATATATGTATATGAAAGGACGCACAATGCGATTTTCGGCTGCATTAAATAAGAAGAGAAAATTAATGAAAAAATTGAGCTCACCTCCCAGGACTCGCGTGTGAGATCGCCAATTTCCTCGCCATCCTGGCTGTCGCTGTAGCCGCTTGCTTTAATGGCGCCACTCTTTGTCCATTCGGTATCCTCCTGGATTAGCTCAAAGCCGCGCGCCTTTATTTGCTCTTCGTCCAATTCACCGTACAGGTGCTTCACCCAGGTGTTTATGAAACGGTAGAGCTCGTCAACGCTAAAAAATAGGCATTCGGTTAGCTATATAGATATAGATATAGGTTTGATTGCTCAGGTGGGCTCACTCACCGATTTTTGGGCACACTGAACCAATATTCGGCGCGCAGCTTGTTTTTGCCATAGGACATGACCGTGGTGCCCTGTGGTATTGCCTTGCCAATGGGCTTGCCCATGCGCAGGCGGAAATACAAAGGTGGGTCAGAGCAGGCGCGTGCGGGACGCGGTATAAGCTCTGTGAAGAAGACAAGTATTTATTAAATGGAACTAAATATATTATTTGTTTAACATACTGTCCACGCTGATAAACAATTCCGGCTTGTCATCCATCGAGACCATGGAGCGGTAGTCCAGCTTGGGCGGCGGCTGTTTGGCCTCCTTCAGCTTCGTGCTGGACGCAGTGCCCTCCGAGGAGTGTGGGCGTATAAAGGTGCCAATCGAGGATCGCCTGTCGAGTTAATAAAAGGAGATGTTAGCCGATATATCAAGATTAGTACGAGTATAGATTATGATTCGAGGCTCTGACTACGATGCTTTGAGAATTTAAATTAGCTGGAAAACAAAAGTGGGAACTGAACCATAAAAGATGTATTCGTCGAATGAATTACACAACAACACTACAACATCAACATCAACACAACACAGTGCACGGGATCCAATCCGTCCTTACCCATAGGTCATGTGACCCTCGGAATGTGTCGAGTGTGGAGTCAATGGCGGCACCGGCGACCCGCCAGATTCTTCGGACGGTGTTTTCGAAAACAAGTTGCCGCCCAGCTCTGACACCAGAGTGATGGGCGAGCTACGTAAATCATTTATATATATATATGTATTTATATATATATGTGTGTATCATATGGTGTGTACATTTGTTGTGTGCGTGTGTGTATGTGAAAAGCATAAGTTAAAATTTGCAAAAGCAGCCGATCCGCATTAACCGAAGGTAAGCATTTTTTCCATTTTTTTTTCCAACGAAATAAACAAATTTGTGGCACCAATTAAATATAGGAGTTAATAGCTTTTAGCTGAGATTTCATTAGCGTACCTTGAGAATACTTTCGAAAATACACTCTGGTTGGAGTCGCCCGTGTTGGGCGCCGAGTCCGTATCCGCCGACTTATTCAGTCCGCTGCCCGGCGCAGGCGGTGCGCCGCCCTCGCCGGTTAGGCCCTCCACCCACGTCAATGGATATGACAGACGTTTTAGCATCTGGAAAGAAAGTAGCAAATATTTAATGAAACGTGCAAAACTGGTCTGCAGTTGTGCTTTACTCACCTTATTTTTCTTGTCCGCCTGCTTGTCGCCGCTGGCGGCAGCTGCCGATGCGACTGCCTGTGCCTGCTGTGCTGCCTCGTCGTCAACGCTGAAACTGACGCTGGAGGTCTTCTTGCGAGCACCGCCAGCGTCTAGGCTCTGGCCAAGAATGGTGCTACGCGGCGGTGACTCGCTGAAATGCGTGGGTACAATGGTTTTCGGCGGCACCCAGTCGGAGCTGAGGACAATGTCCGCGTCGCTGTATACGGTTTTCTTTGGTATCGGCTGTATTGTGGGTATGGGTTCGCGTATGTCGATGCCCGAGTCGTAGCACGACTGCTTCGACAGCTCCTCCAGATGCTCCAAATCAATGCCAGATGGCGGCAGCATGCCCGGCACCAGGCCACCCACAGCGCCCGATGCAGAGGCAGCTGCAGCAGCAGCTCCTACGGCTCCTACGGCTCCTTTGGCATCGCCGCTAACCGAGCTCGCCGTCGACTGTGGGTCCTGGACCCGTGCGCCGCTGTCTATGGTTATGTTGGACTCGTTGTCGGCCTCGTCTTCCGATGATCTTCGGGAATTAGACAAACAATAGCTGAGTATTTGAAGTGTGTAACAGTAACAGATGCAGGTTCACGTTTGAGTGTGTGTGTGTGTGTGGGTGTGTGTGAGGTGTGTTTGTAAGGCACAAATATGGCAAAGATGGTTATATGTATTTATTGAGGGAACGTTGCGGTTTAAAATATGAAAATAAAAACACAAAAAAATGAAGAATAACAAATTATTAACAGCATTACATTTTGTTTCGTTCGGTTTTAAGACTTGGTTGTGAGTTAGCAAATAAAAAACCATTTAAATAGATCAATTATTTTTAGGCACAGACACACAGCTGGGTAAATACTAACCGATCTTTGCTGGGTATGGCCCAGTGATGATCCAATAGACTCTTGCGTCGCTCCTCTAGCGTGCTGCGTGCGTTGGTCGGGCCAAGCGTTTTCTTATCCTCGTCCTCGTCCTGAGCGTCAGTCTTAGCGCTATCTTTGGCATCCGTTGATGTATCCTAGTGGATCACAAAATCATTAATTGAACAACGACAGTTGCAGCTTTGATTTGCTTACCTCGACACGATCGCGCTCAAAGGCCTTGGGGAAGGCATCGCCATCGCGACCAGTGCTGGAACATAGTGACTCCTGATCATCGGTGATCTCCAGTGAACCAATTTCAACTAAAAAAACAACAGGATTAGCCATCATTCAGTCTCGTATGGTATTTTATATTGTACCCTCCAAGCGTTGCTTGTTGGTGTCCTCCTGGTCCTCCTGCTGTTCGGGCAACTCCTTGGAATCTTCCTCAACTAATACTGGTTTGGGATAATAGATTTCGGGCTTTTCTGCATCGCTGCCAGCGCTAGCCGACGCTGCAGCCACACTCGGCCCGGCACCGCCAGCCACACGCATATGCGCTATGTCATGGAATATGGCTGCATTTACAACCAGATCCATGGGTGCTATGACGCCATAGCTCTCTGGGCCATGCTCAATGACCAGCGGATCGCTGACATTTGGATCAAACATGACGGCGTTGCGTGTGACCAAGAGAACGCCACCGACAACGCCCTGGCCATCGGTAATGTGGCGTACATTAATCTTGAGAAAGCGTTGGGTTATGACGGGATCATCGCTTCTGTCCGCATTCTCCTCGGCCTGGTTGTTGCCAACACTGCTGTTGCCCACAACGCGCTCAATGTGTCCTGGCTTAGGCGAGCCTGGGCGAAGGCCCTCAAGAATATCTGCAAGACAAGGATTTTACGTGATTATATAGATATTTTCTGGAGCTGTTGCAAAACGCGCAATTGTCTTCTGTTCAGGGGGCAAGCGCTGTGATGTTTATCTGCCTGATAAGATAGTGTGTGTGTGTAGCCAAACCGGGCCAAATTGATTTATGTGGTATTTAGTTAAAATGTAAATCTCTATAAATGCGGGACATGTGACATTAACAGCTTGGTGAAATGCGCTGCAAATTTGCAGCGAGCTCCGCACTTAACAGCCATCGTTTAATTAGCACATTAATGTATGAAAAAGCCAAATGTCAATCCGGCAATAACCTCCGTTTCGCCAAAATACAGCCGTATGCATGCTGAGGCTGATGACGTCTGGTCTACGCGTCGGTGCACTTTACAACACTTGCAATCCAATATGGTTAACGTGCGTGGCCCAAATGTTGAGAATGAACTTCTTTCGTTTTATCTATTCCTCCGTCGTTTGGGCCACACAAAACAAATACAATAGCGCAACTGTCATGAACAAATAGCAGAGTTAGGGCTGCACAGCTTTAGCAGCTGTTAGGCCAGGGCTACACATAGCGACAAACATATGTGCAAAGTGTTGTTAAGCGCTGTTGCGCAGCGTTGCCAACTATATCACGGCGCCGTTGAAAACAATTTGAATCGCCAATATATGCATGCAAAATGCAGTGAAGCAAAAATGTTAAATTAAATATACATATGTAGATGAGATAAGCAAAACTAGATTAACTCCAAAATTAGCTTCAAAATCATCGCACCAATTGCACCATTTCCAGCAACGTCGCTTACCTTTCTCCTGCTTGCTCTCATCGCCAGACAACTTGCGCTCAATTGGACTGGATTTGCCGGAGAGACTGCCGCCGCCACCCCCGCCCCCGCCATCAATTGTGCCAGAGGAACTAGTGGAGGCATCGTCTTTGGCACTCTTATCGGGCACAAGCAGCTGCTGGCCCGGATATATAAACGAGCTGTTCAGCCGATTCAAATGTGTTAACTCCGATGGCGTGGTATCAAAACGTGCCGCCACCGATGTCAATGTGTCGCGATTTCCCACAGTATAGGAAATGGTGGGTATGGTGGGCAATGAAGACTTTTGCCCTGTGAAAAAGAAAACGGTTTTAGTTAATTAACTAGACTCAACAAATAAACCAAAAATCAAAATAAATTAAATATATAATGTATACAGTTAATAATGTTATATACATATAGTCGAGTAATGTTTACTTTGCTGCTTCTTTGGTATCTGATCAAAGATCACGTACTCCTTATCAACAGGCCTTAGGCGCGAATAGATACCATCTGCTTCTATTGCATCTTGCGCCACCTGTACGAACTGGCGGCACAAATAGATGACAACGAAATCGTTGGCGGCCAAAGGCGGCTGTGATTTATTTACATGGGAACGCCAATAGATTTCAACAAATTCCAACATCCTGTACAAGATCAGTTATTTAATAATTTATGTACTCTACGCCGGTTTTAAGTATTTGCTTTAATGCGGATGACTTAAAAGGAAGAAAAACTCTTTATCGCGCGTCCTTCGCTTCTTCTCTTTTGCTACTCGTTCGTTAAAGCTGCTGCCAGCAGCAAAAAAAATTTTAACACCAGCAGCAACATCTTCGTTGACAGCAGACGCTGCAAAATTTTGGTTGAGTCGGCAGTTTTCCGTTTCGAAAAGCAAACAAGAAATGTAAGGCCAACGCCGGCGTCGCGGAATCACCAATGTGCTTTGTTTTATGTGGTGTGTGTATTTTTTATTATTATGTATAAATTTGATAATGGCTTTTTATAGGGATTTTGTTATCAATGTGCCGTAACTTTAGCATTGCCCATGCGACAATAACTGCTTCCATATACCGACGAGTCTTCAATGAGTCAACAGGTCAAGAGTGATTGATTTTTAAGTAATTTTTTTTTTACTTTTAAGTTGTTACTTTTTAGTTGTTAAAATGGGAAGTCGATAAATTTTTTTCACATAATCATTTTTTATTTCAAATTATTTGCACTTAGCCGGATCAGGAATAAGTTTTATATTTGCTTGTTTACTAAAGGTCGAAAACAGAAAGAACAGTTAAAAGATTATATGGTACTGCGAAAACCGTTATCCCCCAAAAAAAAAACTAACAGATCAGATGGTCGGTTCGCTGTTACGACAGCTGATGCCTCCTGTTAAAACCAATTAGCAGCTGGTAAATTTGAAAACTAACAGACCAGTCCCCAAAAGAAACTGAAGTAAACTGTAATACTATTTTGTTTCTTAAAGGAGTGCTGATAACAGTGGTGTGCGCTGTTAGAAAACGTGAAACATTTAGCTATTCGCAGCTAACTTCGCGTGAGTAAAGTATATACGCAAACGCATAGATGGCGTTGGTGTGCGGGCATTGCGCGCGCTTTTTCAAATTTAAATTGTTATCATGAAATACTTACTTGACAGTTTGTCGACGCTCTCAAATCGCTGCTCAACTTTCGAACGCAACGAATCCAAATCGAATGGCGCCGCAAGGCCATGATCCACACTGCGCGATTTGCTCCTGTAATAGAAATAAAATAAGAAGAAAACACGTGACGAGGCACAAATCGGTTGTTAAATTAATTGGCAATATAAAGCGATAGCAACTTGTTGCTGCGATCTTTATCACTTACAAATTTTCCAGCTTAAATTGTGGCCATAACCAGCTAATAACAATTTATTTATGTGCTTATTTTGTTGTTTTTATTTATATGTAATGCGTTTTTTTTTATCTGGCAATCAACAATTGTGAGCTGACCAAAAATGGACAACGACGAATTTAAAATCGTTTGTTTTTGAGCGTTTGTAATTGTTTTACCCGACGTAACCTTTAAATTCGCGCTCGGCCTGTCACGAGTCTGTCCTCAGAGTTTGGTATGGAATTTCATATAAAAAAAAAACAAATTTAAATGGAAAGCATTGATTCCATAGCATAGCAGGCCTGCGAATAGCAGTCTGCTGTGTAAAATAAGTTGACCTGGCAGCTGGCATATTCCTAAGCTATAGCCCATTGAAAGTATTATGGAGGAATATACACGCGAGCCGTGCCCCTTTCGCATTGTCGAGGACTGCGGCGGTGCCTTCACCATGGGCGCCGTGGGTGGCGCCATCTTTCAGGCCATCAAAGGTTTTCGCAATGCCCCCTGCGGACTGCCGCGCCGGCTAGCGGGCGGCCTGGCCGCGATGCGTGCCCGTTCTGGACTAGTGGGTGGCAGCTTTGCCATTTGGGGCGGCACCTTCAGCGCCATCGATTGCACCCTGGTCTATGGTCGCGGCAAAGAGGATCCATGGAATTCAATTATCAGCGGCGCGGCAACTGGCGGCATTCTAGCTGCACGTGGTGGCAAGTGCTCGAATATGGCATTAATTTAAATGGATGGAATGGTTTCTGATAAGCATTATGTTAACGATTTCAGGTGTCACGGCCATGCTGAGCAGCGCCTTGGTGGGCGGGGTGCTGCTGGCTCTCATCGAGGGCGCCGGCATTGTCATGTCGCACTATACGGCCGATAACTATCGCCAGATATCTGTGCTGGAGCGTATGCAGCATTACAATGAGCGTCAACTGCGTCAGCAGCAGCAGCAACAGCAGCAGCAGCCGACGATTCCCAGCTTCTATGCGGATCCAAACGAGGCGAGTCTTCTACTCCATCTCTGTCTCTCTTTAATCTTCCGATTTGAATGTGCATTCGATTTTTGTTTCATTTTATTTACAGGGTAACTCGATGCCGGCTTAGATACCTGCCGCGTCATTGTTGGGCAACGACCATCGAATACAAATGTTGAAATTTTATTTTTGTTTGATTTTTTTTTTGGTTTTTTGATTGTTCGGCGGGGCATGCGGCAAGTGCCTCGAAATTGAATAGAAACACAATTGCTGGCACATTCAGTTTCATTAAAATTCATTTGCCGTGCATTTAAAGCTGTTTTTGTACGTTTTTTTTTTAGTAGAATATTCTTAACATTTGATGTTGTCGCGGAATTTTTGATGACGACTTGGAATATTATTAAAGCCGCGTGTGCTTCCTAGCGCCAAGTTTGTAAGCGGCCTTTTAAAGTCTGCTGCGCGTTTTGGCATGCGGCGCGAACTATGGACTACCGCCCGCCTCGATGTATGATAATACCTGGGCAGTTTCCTATTCAAATATTGTATATACAGAATAATTTGCTTAGCTGCATCGGTAAAGTAGCTGCCTGAAATTTTCTTTTCGCTGCAATAAGAGCTTATTCTCAATGAAATTAATTGCGTCAAGTGCATCTAACTTAACAGGCCTTTAGACGTAAGCGCCCCCTATCGGCAGTAATATTTTGCCAGTTTCTATGAATATCATGTAAGTTAACTAACTATTTAACTTAGAACTGTTAAATAGCATTCAGCGCAACTTAAAAAAAAAATAGAGGTTACTATGAAGGAGGTAGAAAATAAATAAATTATGTTTTTTACTTGAGGCAGCTAAGCGAGTTATAATGTATTTATAATATATTACGACTTCTTTCGATATCAGTCGAACAATAAAAATAGTTGCAACTATTTAGCTTTGACAGTCTGTCGTGTGTGAGTGTGTGTGTGTGTGTGTGTGTGTGGGGCTCAGTTTTTACAATTCTCTGTAACATCTTGATTGACAAAATTTAATTTCCGCCCGAGCACACTGTCATCAGTTCGAAGAATGATAAAAAAAAAGAAGAAATCATTGAGGTCTTTGTGTAAGAGATTGAATAACTGATTGACAACTTGTTAAATGCAGGAAAATTGCCCATATACTATGTTCATATAAATATATATGTGTTATATATATATGTATGTACATTTACTTATTAAAGACAGCTGCAATTTAAGTCCAGTTTGGTTTTATGCATATTTTGCCCGCCGTTCTGTTTTGTCTTGAAGTTTCTGATAAATTGTTTAAAAAGAGAACGCAAATAAAATTAATTTGCGCGTGTCTGCGAATGCTTTGGCAATTAGCGAATCCAACTGCGATAAACGTAATTGAATATCAATGATAAAAATGAAAATAAAAAAAAAAAAAAAAAAAGAATAGAATATTTATTCAATTCTAGCATTTATGTGCGTTAAGGCAGCTGA
The DNA here is from genome assembly GCA_037075305.1 of Drosophila kanekoi. Lineage (NCBI taxonomy): Eukaryota > Metazoa > Arthropoda > Insecta > Diptera > Drosophilidae > Drosophila > Drosophila kanekoi. Next base: position 212,464 of record JBAMCE010000011.1, on the reverse strand, counting down.
CAGAGCCTTTTGTCTGCAGATAAACACAGAAAACTAATTATTTAGCGCATATTTGTCGCGCTTTGTATTTATTCTCTCTGTGTATTATTTATCGCAATTTCCATGCCGATTGACTTAATTCTGGAATTTTGCTGCCATTTTAATTAATTGCGCAGCTGAAATATTCCACAAATCAAATAAATTTCGTGCCCCTAAGATGCCTTGAATCCATAGTCGAATATATACATACATATATATCTTAAATGGAGGGGACAACTGTGTTTGATTTGTAAGTTGTGACATTTGACGGCAGGCACATAGATTATTTGTTTAATTTATTAAGCTCACAACAGGCTGGGAATTTCGTCGTTTACACAGTTGTTTTATTTCCAGCTAAAACGCGATCACATGAGTAAAATAATATTTGTTGTAGTTTAAATTATTATTATTTTCTTAATTTTTTGCGCGCGCGCGTTCAGTAAATATTAAAAATTTCTGAGTTTGTCTATTTATGCAACTAACTAATCCAGTTAAAGATCCTGTTTACCTTTTCGCATTAATTTCCTAGAAGCCAAAAATGGCAAATAAAAAAGGCAGCAACTGGTGGCAACATCTGAATACATATTCAGGTACTTCAGGTACACACATATCAACCCATATTTGTAGCCACTTTCGTAGCTATATCTTATCAGTTGCATTTGTATTTGCGTTCGATATTTTGGCCCTGGATAACAAAACGACAGCAGCATTGTGTTAAGCCTTTTGGCTGTGGCGTTGACAAAAGCTATCAACGCGGAAAATGAAAGGCTCGATGCAGTTGTTGCCACCAGTCACCCATCCGATCCACCGATCCACCGATTCACAGAGAATCCATTAGACACAGCTGACATACATATGTAACATATGTGACATATGTATGTGCACAAATGACAGCAGTTTTCCTGCAGTGGGTCTGGTTTTTAATAAATTACAAACATCCATAACTATATCTACATTCCTACAATCATATATCTAGCTGGACTTCATTTGACGAAGATCAAGAAATCTTTATTTTATCTTTTCTAACAAACTGGCACCTGATGGTTCCCATTTATTTTGATTATTATATTTTATTCAGCTTATCTTCTGTTACTCTTGCTTAGGATGGTTCCTAATGAGTATAAAGTATATATGTATATTTATCTATGGGCTCTCATTTAAGTAATCTGCCAATTGTTAAATTGTTTCGAAATCTTCCATAATTCTCGGCAATAAATACTCGGACTAAAATAGCAATTGTCAAAACTATTGATGATGTCATCTCTCGTGTTAGACATGTGGCCCCGGCTAAGTCGTATGCTCCCAGCGCTTAGTTTAAATTTTTGAATTCTGTATCTTCAAATAAACGTAAGATGATATCAGAGAAATCTTACGAGTATGTTGATAAAAGTTGTTGAAGAAAATGTAAAATTTGCCGTATTTTTTGATAATTGTATGCAAAACAAGCAAGAAAAGCGGCGACAGCTCTGATTGATATGACGCACTTACTGATAATCGGCTGGGTGCTTGTGATATTTGCACTTTAATCTAATCTCTGCTAATCTCTGCCTTTTTTGAAAATGTTGAAATATATATATATATATAATATTTTTCAGTTGCCGTCTTTAATCATAATATCAGCCGTTCATTTGGTGCTTATTGTTGTTAACAGTTTTGTGGCTCTTATAAATTATCAATTTCGTTATAAGACAAGGTCTATTAAGATTATCTGGAAATCTATAAATAATAATAAACTGAACTGAGTACTTATTTATTTATGTAACTCGATTGCGCTCTTTATAAATTAACTTGAACTTTTGTTTAGGTTTTGATTTAATATATCATATTGCTTTTGATTATTGGTTATGGTCACAATTGGGCTGAAAAAAATGTAATGTAAATATTGTAGGGAAAGATATATGCATATATGTATATGGTAAATCGTTAGGCAAATTCATGCTTTCGCTAGTTTATATACACCATGCAGATATATATATATACACACACATACACATACATATATATATATATAAGGTTACCATGCGACATGCAAATGGCATTTCACAATGATATAGGGGTAGCATATACATATATATAGATTACTTTAATATCAAATTATACTTGTTTATTGTGTGTTATAATTTACAGGATGTGTTAGCTTATTAGTCGGACTTACCTGCGCACGGGAATCGCCAAGTTGTCAACGCTACGCGACAAACTGGAAACATCTTGACTAGCCCTACGTGACCTGGCACGTTATTAATATTTAAAGGAGCAAACGAAATTGTGCCAAAAAATAAACGAGAAAATCATACAAAAAATCAATACGAAAAACAAAACAAAACAATAAGTGTTTTTAAATAAATTCACAATTATTTCTATTGTGTTTGTGCCTGGAAAGCTCGCCTTATGATTTATGCAGTTTAACAAACGTCAATTCCAAAATGCACCCAAAACCTACGTCCTCCCCGAAGCTAGCCCGATTCGGAGCAGATTATCGTACAATATATGTATAAGCACAATATTTAGATGTTTGGGTCTATCGATGGAGCACGTGGCGATAATGAAGGCACGCGCATTACTTCAGCTTTTTAACTATACAATTGTCACGTTCCTAAGTACTGTCTATAATGGCATGGCAATATATAGTTTCTATACAATGTAGCTTTTCAAATATTTTAGATAAGTTTCTTTCTAACTATAAGAAGAAGCTTATACCATTATTATTTCCTTAATATCGCTCTGAGGCAGTTAACTTTAGTTTCATCGAGATAGTCTAAGAAATTTCAACTGGTCAAGTACACATATATTTCATTAGAACATGGCTAATTATAGCCCGATCGCCTTGTCCAGAGATCCGCCTACAACAAGTTGGTCAAACACCTGAGCCGCATGGAACGGATCATAAAGCCGCACTTATCTTTATAACGTCGAGAGTAATCAAAATGAAGTTTTGAGATAAATCAAATATTGGGCAAAAAATAATCGAATGTTTGTGGAATCGTAACAAAGTCGGAAACTTGCCAACTAACCGCATGTGAGTATAACTGCCAGACAGCTCAATAAATTGTATATTCGAAATTTGAACGAATTGTTTGTTTATAGTCGGAGTCATAAATTTAAATTTACAATTGATTAACACTCTTTACAATCAATTAGCGAGAGCACTTTTCCCAGTTTCCAAAAATATCACACACACATACATTCGATCGGAGTCTCATGGCTTTTTTTAAATGGATATAATTGATATTTAACACTCACAATCAATCAAAAACAAAATAAAAGCAACAAAAGTTTGTTGTTTTGTTCACCAAAGAATAAATACAAGAGCGCGAGCGAGAGAGAGATACAGATAGAGATATAGAGGAGTAGAGGCAGGAAGGCAAACACATCGAGACACATAATTAAGCATGTTGACAAAGAGGGCAAGAGGGAAGCTTGTCCGCAGTTCCAGCTGGGCTTTGCTGCGTACGTGCCTTGAAGCATGTGTGTAGAAGTTGAGGCGATTTGTGTAATAATATTACGAAGATCTGTCGGTGGAAGATGACCTAGAAAGAACTACCCAAGACAAGAAAACATTTAACTCACTCTGAGTCAAGCTCAAACTTAATTGGCTAATAAATCAAAGCTCAAAACAAGCAACTATTTAACATTGATGTTAAATGTGCTTTATTTTGTATTAGTTCTTACCAGTACTGTTGTGATGTAATCAAATGGTTTTGCATATTTGCGGTAATTAATTTGTCAACGAATAACTTGCATGAATTTCACATACACATTTCACGCACACTGAAATAGAAGCAAACATAAAATTTCTCCAAACATTTTCCTAAGCAGGCTGAAGCTTAATTTAAACATTTTCCTGGCCACACCGATTGCAATATAAAATAAGATAAATATGGCCATCAATCATACGCACTGTCAGCTCGCTGAGATGACGACAGATGAGTTGTAAAAACGACAGCAAAAAATACCAAAAAAAAATAACAAAGACCAAAAAAAAACCTAATTTTGTTGGACGACAAATTCTGCCGACACTCTGTTGACTTTGAATGACTCAATTTTGCTGTCACTGTTGTATTTGCCGGCAATATTGATTACGACATTAATTAGCTTGTCAAATGTGCACGAAACGAGCGAATAACCAATTAATAAGCAACCGCAGCCTCACAATCACACAAAACTCTTATCAATAGCCAACTGCAGCTGCGGCTGCTCAGCGAAAACGTGGCACGTGCTCCATGCAGGTATTGATATCAGCAGCAGCAGCAGCAGCCGTCAGCATCAACTGCCAGCTTTTTGCTTTGTTGCGGATTTTCCGACATATTGTTGGCATAGGAAGAATCGATTAAAACTTGAACGAGAAAGAAGGGCTATCTTCGGTGCATCGATGTTTTAATACCCTTGCCTTTTCATAATGCTCACAATGCTTGGCCCGCATCTAAGAAGCAGGGGAAAATAATGCCGAATAAAGTTAAGATATCTTAAAAAACAAGAAGTTATAATATAAAATACATTTTGGACCGATTCTTCCTATGGCAGCTATATGATAATATAGATAATAGAAAAAGACAGACGGGTAGACGGACGGACATGTCTATATAGACTCGGCTGTTGATATTTATCGAGAATATATATACTTTACGTCCCCTCCAAAATCATAATACCCTCTGCAAAGGTGTAAAAATTAAAAATGAATAGATAAGTTTTTTCCTATCAACATCGGCCTAGTCAAGTATATATATATATATATCTCTATATGCAGATTGTTCGAAAAATTAGTTTCTAAAAGATATTTCTATGTTTTAACAAAATCCTATCAATATCGGTCTAGTGAAGTATATATATATATTTATCTATATGCAGATTGTTTGAAAAACTAGCCTTTGTATGGGAAGATATCTTAGGCATAGGGTATTCAATGTTCAGCTTGCGTTTCTCTCGCTTTTTTGTTTTCTCTGATAACTGAATCCAGTTTTTAATTCACGTTTCATTTTTCATTTAATTTGCTTTGTTTTCGTTTTTGTTTTGTTATAATTAGAAATTTTCTTAATGCCGCATTGTTATCTCACTTTTTGTTGTTGTTGTTGTTAGAACCGCATTGTTGTTCCCCGTTTTGTTTGTATTTGCCAGATTACAAGCAGGTGGAAAGGGTTAATTAGCTGAAGAACTCTGAGACCGGCAACAGCCAGAATGGGAATCAATCTGAATTGGTCTGTGTGGTAAGTCGTCTATATCTGCATTATGTTTAATCTGAAAACCTAATCTCAATTACGGCACTTATTCGGTTTTATTAATGGTATTTTCCGTATGTGCAATTTATTCCTCTCACATTTGCACAAAAATTTACAAGGTCAAATGTTTTTTTTTTATTTTCTTGTTGTATTTTTTCGATTTTCTCTTCAAGTTTATCATAAATCAACTTGCACTTGAAATAATCTCCTGACAACAACAACAACAACAAATTTGGGTTAAGGCCAAAGTTTCAGCTTTGCGGCAATTTTGTTTTCTTTCATTGTTTTTGTTGTTGTATTTTTTTTTTTGTTTACAGAGAAAGCAAATACGCTGCCGTTATCTTCTTTATTTGTTGGCAATGGGAAGTTATTTAGGCCTTTGTAAATATTTTCAAATGTCTTTTTAGTCATACGCAAAAAATGTCCCCAAATTGTAAGCAGAAAGTGTTCAAAAGAAAAATGATAATTTAATATGCACAATAATTAATTGCATTCGGTTTTGAAATCTATTTTGCAATAATTTTACTAAATATTTTTGTGCGCAATCGTAATTTAAATAAATTGTGGCCAGTAATTTGAATAAATTTGTATTTGCGGCGCCGGTAAAACAAAAAAACAAAAAAATAACATCAAAACCAACCGGTTTGATAAAGAACAGCATAAATGCTTTTTATACCCTCAACCCATGAGTAAAAGGGGTATAATGTATTGGTGCAAACGTATGTAACAGGCAGAAGTAAATAAATTGATCAGCATCAATAGCCGAGTCGATCTAGCCATGTCCTCTATCCTTCCGCTATTCGATAATTTGGCCCGTTTCCAAGTAATCGATAACAATCGACATCGATATTCTGTTTTTAACCAAATCTCGTAGGTAATGATAGCTGGAGTCACCAAACTTGACATGTAGCTTTTAGAATAGTATATTTATATAAGGTATCGTTCAGCATTGGGTGTGCGAAGAAGAGAGTTGAGGGTATTTCCAAGTCGGGAGCTCTCGACTAGAGCTTTTACCTACTTGTTTTTTGTTTGAAAATGAAATTTACATAAAATCTAGTTAGGCTTTTGTGTAAGGCATTTAGCAGCGGACCTTTAATATTTAAATTTGGGAGGGGTGCGAATCTGTCAAGTCGGCTGATTAGCGCCTAGTTTGATCGAGCCATCTGGTTGGCTGTCGAGCGTAGAAATTTGAATGTTGCCGGGCAGCATTTTGGGCCACAATTTTCGGCCAGCTCGACACACAGACGAGCCCCTTAATGCCAGCAGATACAACAAGAACAACATTGGTAAATGATATAATAACAATTATGATGAATTGTGGACTGACAGCAAAAAACGTTATTATTAATTTAATAAACTGTGCCACGTGAGTTAAGATAAGCAATGCCTATCAGCGCTGGCTAATAAAAATATTAACGTGTTATCTTTATAATTATTGTAATTCACAAAAGCGTTTTGGAAAAAATACTGAAATTGAACGAATTTCGAGGAGTTATGAGCCTGTTTTTGAAGGTATTCGAAGGATTGATGAATTTCAATTTAATTATTTCAGATATGAAAAGCTCACACTTTATGTAATTAATATTTGAACAATTTGTTTTGCAAATAAAATATAAATTATTATTGTCGCCGCACACCCACAAGCACACACACGCACACACACGCACACACACAATATCCAGTTTGATGCTTTGCACTTTGAATTTGCATAAAATAACAATTTCTCGTCTTTTTTTCTCGAATTATCGTTGTTTTTTTTGTTGGATCAACTTTTTGTTCGACGCACAAATGTCGCTACCCGTGTTCCGTCTCCAACTGAATGTCGAGAAATGCTCCCGGTTTTGAGGGGGCAGTGTGCGAGAGAGAGCAATGTCGGTCGCTCGTTATTGTTGATGAGATTGGATGCGTTATCACAAGTGCTGGATACACCCTCATATTTACATACACAATTGTACATTCATATAGTATCTATACAATTGTATTGCTGGACCTTGGTGTCTGGCATTTATATATAATATATACTATATAGGCAGTAAAATGCCTTTTGAACTCAAGCATAGAGTGGACCGGGAGCTAACCGGACACCGGACACCTCGAGGGGTTACAAGCCACGGACTTGGTGAAGTTCTCTTGATTAGGTAAGTTTATAAAACCTTAAATTCCAAGCAGGTTTGATTAATTGTTTAGCTGCAAAATTAATTTGTGCATATTTAATAATTTCAGCAAGCAGCAGCAAACAGGCAATTAATTGCGCAAACAATTCGAATCAACAGTGATTGATGATAAAGAACGATGATAAGAATAATATCTAGAGAGAGCTGACAGCAGTAGAACTCGTTGAGCTGGATATGGCAGGTAAGTACATATGCAAGATATACTAAATAAAAACCTAAGCCTGAAATTAATTATACAAAATCATTTTAAACACATTGCATTTGTGTTGAGGGCAAATCCAAATCTGAAATATGGCCCAAGCTGTTTATATTGACTGACCATAAAAGAGTTAGACCTCAGCCAAACGAGTCGTGCGCCCCCAATTTGGGGCCCAGTTTCGAAATTCGCCAATCGATTGAGTATCCATTATGGAAAACACGCCAGGGCCCATAAATTGTATGATTAGAAAAGTATATAGCAATACTTATAGCTATCGCAAGTTGTAGAATAAAAAGAGTATATCCCAGTCAGTATTATCTATAGCCAAACGCCTCTTACGATTGGGCCTGGTGTTTGATAAGAAGAAAGGCTGTGCAAAAAAGTGTTGATTGCAATAGCTAAAATTCGAGCTTATACCTTAATATATAAATATTTGTATGTAAGTACACATCAATATTGACATGTAAGTAGACATAACAAGTAAGAGATTCTAGTCGGGAGCTCCCGACTAGAGAATACCCTGAACCCTCTTATTCCAACAACAAATACAGTTCGTTTGAATTATTGAAGATAAATTAACTTTTTAAATTTAGCAGGGAAATGTAGATAGGTATAAGATTAAAGACACTTGATATATATATAATATTCGAGAAGCATAGATAGCTATTGAAGCTGATCAAGAATATATATACTTTATGGGGTCGGAGATGCTTCGTCTGTTACATACGTTTGCACAAACACAATGTACCCTTTTTACCCACTTTCAATTGGCTCAGAGTATAAAAAGCAGCTAACTATCATATTTTACACTTGTTATAAAGACATTTTCAAGTACACGCTGACCGCTAAAAACACTATGCACATCGTATTGATATGGCAGCTAAAGTGCTTCCTAAACGAGAAGTGAGTCATCTTCTTCAGGTTTAAGTAGGCTGACAAAACAGCGAATGAGTCAGTACTTCAAATATGGAGGAGTAAGACATGCTCTCGAGGCCAAACAATGTCCACCGTGGTGGGCAAAAAAGAAAGTACTTCAATATGAGGGGGTAGACATGCACTTGAGACCATTAATGTCCACCATTTACAAAAATTGCAACATGCTTTAACAATATAAAACAACAACATAACAATATAAAATAGAAAACAAGTAAGAGGCTCTAGTCGTGAGCTCCCGACTAGGAAATACCCCTTGGTGACTCCAGCTATCATTACCTACGAGATTTTGTTAAAAAAACAGAGTATCGATGTCGATTGTTATCAATTACTTGGAAACTAGGGCACTAGGAGGACCTACAGATAAATTATCAATATATATACATTATAAATATAAATACATTATACCCATTTTACCCATTTTAATGGGTTTAGGGTATAAAAACAGAAACCAATTGCAATACAGCTGCATTTGCAATCCTTGATCTAAGCAAACATCACCTTGTTGTACAGTGTATTCAAGTGTTTGGTTATTACCTTCATTCCTCCGTAATACTCGAAAGCCCGCCAAGTAGCTGACTGTTCGTTATGTATTTACGTATGTTAAATATTTGCAAAAATAGTTGTAGTATTTAACTAACTACTGCATGGACATTAAGCAACTGAAGTGGACTTAAACGTCGCCGTGTTTAGCCATTCTTATTGAGAACGCGACTGCGACTGCGACTACGAATGTGGGTACGAATGTGAATACGAATGTGAATACGAATCTAAATACCAGCATGTGAGCTGTTGTTGAGAGCGCATGACGGCAGAACCCAAAAGGCTGTAGTCGAGAGCCAGACCCGTCAAACTGTGCAAATATTTGGGCACGTGAGATTACGCTCTGGAGGCTGTTTGACAGTGTGGCAAAGTTTAATTAAGAATTTCAAGTAGAGCGGTCGGGGCAGAGCGGGGTGTACTTGTATATTTTCTATGTTGTTTTATTGGAAGCATCAATGAGACACCGAAATAACGCAATATTCATTTCGAGAACTAGTTCGATATGCGTTAGATCTAGAATTCAAAAATGAACAGTAGCCTACTCTGAATTTTCAGAAAATGTTTTTATACCCTAAACGTATTAAAAATGGGTTAAACGGGTATAAATGTTTTTGTGCAAATGTATGTAACAGGCAGAAGGAAGCATTTCCGATCCCATAAAGTAAGAATCTCTGAACCTATAGCAACTAGAGACCTGAAATTTGTAACGCGGGTCCTCCTAATGCCCGCGCAGTACGAGTTTGTTTCCGATAGTCGATAACTTGTTCCGTTTGCAACTAATCGATATCGAAATCCTGTTAACAAATCTCGTAAGTTATAAGGGCTAGAGTAACCAAACTTGACATGCAGCTTCTAGAATAGTATACATATAAAAAAAATCTTTCATAATATAGCTAAAAGTAACGCGAGCTGCATTTGGTGTTTGCAGAAGAGGGTTCGGGGTATCTCCAAGTCGAGTACCCCCGAATAGAGCCTCTTAATTGTTAATCTTAGAGCCTTTAACAAGCAGCACATCTCCCTACTAAAGCTCTTACTTGTTTCTTTGAATATTTATTGAACTCCCGAGTTAACAATCGCGTGCCATAAAGCGTGCTGCCTTATTGCAAACATGAGGTACGCTAAAAGTCGGTCAGCTATTATATTGATATTGCGGGTTGTTTACATTTCATTTGGCAATTGGTTAGCTTTATTAATTCTTTTTACAAGTTCAATTGACATTGAATTGTAAGTTGCGCAGTTGATTGCCCCTGGTTCTACCGTCTCCCCCACACACACACATATGTATATAGAAGGGGGCACTCAGAGAGGGTGAAGACAAATGAGGGAAACAACAAATGATTAAGAAATATGTACATATGCACACAAATATGCGATATAGGCAAGTGAACTGTCTTCGATGGCTGATTTACATTGCAAAATTAGAAATTGCCTTTCATTGGAGCGTGTGTGGGTTCGACGGTCAGGTTATCAACAAGAATTTCAATCGCAATCGGCTTTGCTTTGCTTTCATTTGATCGATGTCTCAATTAGTAAAATGCAGAGCCAAGCTCATTTCCAGGTTCGATTCCCATTGGGCTTATGCTGGACCCAATGAATAAAATGACAATAAAAAATAATCAACGGCTGTGCAGTAATTAAAATTGCGAACAAAAAAGTGCACAATCGCCCAATCACAATAACAAGCTGAGCAATAACAAGAATAAAGGCTAGCTGTAGCCGAAGTCTAAATACTCTCATGTCCTAAGAAGTGCGATGTAGTCAGGTATTTGTTTATACAACGGATAATTCTATAGGATATATTTCGGCCTATGCAATGAACTATATATTATTTATATATTATATATTATTCTTCGTTCTCAGAAGTCTCATTCTAGCCGTGATACCTTACCCTGCCAGGGTATAAAAGTGCGACAAGTAAAATGAAACGAAAACATTTCAAGAAAATGAAATGTGCATAAAAATAAATGCATTCAAAATAAACAAACAAAAAACCGATTTCAAGGAAGTGCAAAATATACAAAATAAAAACGAATATAAAAGATTTAAGAATATTTGTATAAGGCATAATTAAAATAACAGATAACAGATAAGTCGAGTTTTTTAATGAGCCGGGCCGGGGCCCATGGTACTTATAAGAATGCGTCTCTAATGGCTTGGCCTGTGGCGCTTTTTAAAAATAAACAATTATCATAATGAGCTCTAATAGATAAAATGGCAAAAGACGGACCACTCTGAGGCTCGGCTCAGGTCAGGTTTGGTTGGGAGAAAAGTGGGGTTATCAGAGGTCATAGCTGTGGCTAGGTCATGGCCAGTCAATGGGCTCCCAAGCTTTCTGATCAAATATTAATAATTGTCGTCAATGTGATAATTCAGCCTGAAAGACTCTGCGGCTAACAAAGCAAACATCAAGGCCTTAACGCTCAAGAATTCGCACCAAAAATGACGCATCAAAATCAACAATAAAAACATATTTGAATTGAAAACCGATCTTCGATGTGGGAGACAATCCCTGAGCCTCAGACTGAGCGAAAGGCGGAAATGTTTTCAACTAAAGGAGCGCGATATTAATCACAAGGTTTACGCTTAGATTAGTTACTTTTTTCACGAGGGAGGGGAGTCTGGCGGGAGCTTAAGGAATGCATTTTAGTCACTGGCAAGACGTTTGTTAAAACACAAATTGGTTAGAGAGCAATCGAATGATAAACGAACTTGATTTTGATTTAGTTATCGTATAGCGAACCTGTTCTTGAAGTTATCGGGCACAAATATATTCCACCAGGAGTGGCGCTTCTCGCGCGGAAAGTACTCAACATGATTGGGATCGACAATGTCGTCCTCATCATCATCATTGTCATTGTCATTGTCATTATTCGCATAGCTGGCCATATCGCTGGCATTATTGGCTCCATTAGCTCCCATACTGTCATTGGTCAGATCGCTTTGCGACTCGCTGTTGGTCATGTTGGAGTCGAGGCTCCGTTGATTGATAAACTCCATCTTCTTGCGTCTGTGTCGATCCAATTTTGTCTGCAGCGAGCTGCGACGTCGGCGTTGCCGATCGTTGGGCGTATCGTAGGGATTCATGCCCTGAACGACGGCACGCGATTGTGTTCCATCCTCAAAATAGGTCAGTTTGCCGGGCTCGTTGGGTGAGCTGGCGCGTATATTCTCCTCCGAGCTATACACTATCTCGGGACTGTTGGTGGGCGTGGCTGAGCCATCTGACTTCTCGCTGCGCACAGCCGATTCATACGAGTCTTTGGTAGAGTTCTGCAATGAAAGATTCAAATAAGGATTAAGATTAGATGTTGATTGCTGAAGTGCAGTTAAGTATCTGCTCACCTTATTGCTATCACGGCGCAGAAACGAGACGGCAATGGAGCTGCGTCGCTTCTGGCTCTTGTCCGACTTGCTGGAGAAGAGGCCCAACGCCAGCGAGCTGCGACGCGGCGGCTTCTGTGGTGGCAGGGGCGCCGTTATATTCATGCTCTTCTCTGGCTCACCATCGCCATCCACATGCTCGTCGATGTTGACCAATGACGGTATGGAGGCACTGGCCCAGTCCTTGCGCAGCCGATATTTGCCGCTATCGATGACGCTCATCTTGTTAACCAATTCTTCGCTCGGCTCAACTCAATTAACCGCTAAGCACTGCAAATATTACGTATATTAATCAAACGTTCGGGGAAATATTAATTGCCAACGAGGCGTGGCAGCTGGCTAAACTACATTCTATGTCGCAATCTCTGTCTCTCTTCCCCCCTCTCTCTCTCTCTCTCTCTCTCTTTAGTTAACTAAACTTTTACTTTCAATGAACTCCATTGAACCGACCGTAATTAGCAGGCCATTGTCGGTCGACAACAACGATGATATCGCAGCTCGAATATAAGTCCAAGCGAGTATCTAACTGCATGCAACGTACGGCAATTAACAGGTAGGCGGGGGGACAGGGGAAAGGTAGCAAGGGGTTCGCATGATGTGAATAGGGCGCATTTGTTACGAGAATGAGTTGCAATAGTCGGCCAGACTTAAGTTACTGCGACTGCTTTGATCACCTGCAACAGGTGAAGATCTCCCTCTCTCTGGTCAAACCCTCATAGCTTTATTCGCACTCATTTGGCTTCTGATTCGATCTAAAGATTGTCTTAGCATTATAATATAAACAAATGTCACATTTAAAATATTTTTATTTTTATGTCCACGTCCAGCTTTGGCAAAATCCAACGATTGAGCTACAAGTTGCCAAATATAACTAAACATAATATACTACTAGTTCGTTTCCAATTTAGCAAATGCTAAAAACTGATTAGCATCTCAATGGGTTGGGTTCCCATTTTTCACAAAGCTTTAAAAGTCGCTTAAAAGTTTTAGAAAATTAATTCCTCCATAGAATCACCAAGTTGTTTATGTCATCGTAAATATAAATAATTTTAAGACTTAAGCAAAACAGTATTTGGCTAAATATCAGTTTAAAAACAATTCAACTAAACATATATGCCCCGAGATCTCGTAAGTGTGCTAAATGGAAAAACAACTGCTAATAATGCAAATTAGCTGAAAACTTCATGACATCATGAACAATGGCCCAACCTACGACAACAACATGACATCTACCAGCTACCATAAAACACAGAGAAACAAGTAAGAATAGTCGAGTCGGGAGTGCACGACTAGGGGATACCCTGAACCATCTCCTTCCTTGAAAGATACCTCATCTGTATATACTATTCTAGAAGCTAAATGTCAAGTGTGGTAGCCCTAGCTCTTATTGTTTAAAAAAAAAAAGGATTTGCATATCGATCTTTATTGATTACTTGGAATCAAGGCAAGTTATCGTATATCGGAAACAAACGCGATCTCCGCAAGCACTAGGCGGACCTACAGTTAAAATTACAAGTCTCTACCTCTTGTAGCTTCTGAGATTCATGCCTTCATACATACGGACAGACGGACATGGTTAGATCGACTCGGCTATTGATGCTGATCAAATATATATATACATTATGGGGTCGGAGATTATTCCTCCTGCCTGTTACATTCATTTGCCCAAATACATTATATCCATTTTACCCAATTTTAATGGGTATAAAAAGTACACTTAATATATACTTCAATGTATCTCAGTGCGACGATGACGACGGCGATTTGGACTAGCTCACAAGTATTCCAAGCCACGCTGCCTGCCTCGCAGCGAAATCGAAAGTGCTCTGTTACAGGTGTAGAATTTGTTGAAACAATGCGCAATGATTGAATCCAATTACAACTAATTCCATTCATCTTAGTACAACTGGGGCCTGTAAACTGTCGGCTGTTATAGTTTAACGCCTGGCTGGCTTGTGTGTCAGTGTGTATCTGTCAGATATACAGTCTGTTGTCGTCCACAATTCTCACCGACAATAGATCACAGCAGGGCTATAATTGTTGCTAGTTTATGCGAAAACGCTGGGCATTTAATTCTGAAGCGCTAGGCGATAGAGCTTAATAGAGTTTAAATCGCAACTATATAAATAGGTCGATCATGGCTGGGCTGAGTTTTGATACCCTAAACCCATTAAAAATGGGAAAAAGGTATAATGTATTTGTGTAAATGTATGTAACAGATGGAAGGAAGCATCTCCGATGGTATAAAGCGACAACAACTGAGTCGATCTAGCCATGTCAGTCTGTCCGGCCGTCCGTTCGTCCGTATGTATGAACGCAAGAATCTCAGAACCGATAAGAACTGAAGACTTGAAATTTTAGACTCCTAGTGCCCGCGCAGATCGAGTTTGTTTCCGATAACTTGGTCCGTTTCCAAGTAATCGATTAAAATCGATATGGAAATCTTGTTTTTTGAGCAATTTTGGTAAATAATAAGAGCTAGAGCCACCGAACTTGACATGTAGCTTCTAGAATAGTATAGACAGATGAGGTATCTTTCAAGAAGGGAGATGGTTCAGGTTATCCCCTAGTCGTACACTCCCTACTAGAGCATTCCAACTAGTTTTTTTTATGGCATATGCTCTATAATTGTGCTCAAACGGTGATTAGATAGAATTAAGACTACAGCCCCTAGAGTGAGGGTGTTACGACATTATCTATACATTTGTAAAGAGGGCAAATTTTGGAGTGTTTGTTACCAGTTTTTCAATTGGCATTAAACTCGTAAGCGCAGTTCAAGTGAGCTCTTCCACCGAGTCTTATCTGACAAACAGATGCCAAAACATCGACGCTCTATAGGAAACGAGCAATTTGAATAAGGCCCGCGTATAATACTTATGAATTTATATATAGATATATATATACACACATATAACCTTGTATACGTTCAGTGCGCAACTGAAACTGACCACAACCGGTCAGTCTCAAGGCGTCGTTTACATTGCCGACTGAGAGAAGTGAAGTGAACTAAGCTGAACTGAAGTTCACGCTTGAAAAACCGGGGGAGCTACGAGCTGCGTCTCATATCTGTCTATTGGCTGCCACTGGGTCTCGGTCTGGGTCTGGGTCTGGGTCTAGGGCGTTTTTGTCAAATTGCATCGGGCCATGAAGGTGAGACATTCGCTTCGCGATGGTCTCTTATATCTATTGGAGAGCCAACGCATTATAAATCCATGCTGTTCATCAATTGTGCAATGCGCATAAATGAATAGAAATCGAATTCGATTAACGAAATCTTACTGTGTCAATGTCACGGCCAGCCAACCGAAAAAAAACTTGTTGCCTATTGTCAACAAAGTTATACACTCTCGCGTACTCGAACCTTCATTCAATTTTCCCCCACCCTCCACACACTCGTGATGCATAGCCCATAATCTGTGACAAAATTTTCCACAGCAAGGAAAAACAAGCGTGCAAGTGGAAAACTACAGCACGTGATAAGAGTCTTCCACTGATAACTTGGGTTTAACTTCTCTATATAAATATAAAAATACATATTTGGACAATGCACATGATCGAGAACGCAGCTCTTCTATATTATTTATAATTTGCATGTCTGCTTTTTTCACACTCAAATGGCAATGCAACAAACAATTGCCCATAAAAATCACAGGCGGACAGATAAATGATGCCTGCGATCAGAGTCGGAGTCTGGCGACGTTGCAAGGCTGATAAACTCGCGGGCTAGCGAAATTTTCCGTGAAAACTGTCTCTATTTATATACATATATTTTTATACTAGAAGAAATTACCCGGCTTCGTCGTGTCATGTTTGCAAAGCAACAATAAATATGGTTGCCTTTTTGCTGGATGGATGGAAAAACATCGCTTTTCCCAGCTTAAAGAGCGAATTTTTCACATGTCACAAAGTCCTGTATAGGGACTTACTTGTTTATTATGTTGAGCTCTCATTTTTATGCTAAGCATATAATTTGATTAACAATCGCAAAACGAGTTTGGATTCATAAAATTCGTCATCGCTTGTGCAAAATCAAATTCAGAAGTCGTAGCTTCGAATTACACAAATGTGTATAACACAGATGCGAGGCAGCCTGTATAAACAACGATAAGAACAACAGAGTCAGAAACCTGAGAATATGGGCAACCAACTTTATATTGATTTGTGTTAGAAAAACAAACTAAATGTAAACAATTCGAATCCATCAAATACCCCTTGCAATTTTGACCACAAGCCTCAAATCTGGGTGCTAAATTATATTTTCCATAGCCACAAACTGATAAGCGTACTTTTAGCTTTACGGGTAGTATAAAAACATCAGCTATATATTTATGGACGCGGTATACATTAATTGTGAATTGCGTTTGACACAAACGCAAAGCAGGGGCATTGCGATTGCACTTTCGCTTTTGCAAAACGGCACAGATGCAGCTAATGTATCTCAAAGATACGCAACGCAGACGCTACACTAACGCGTGGGATGTCGGGTAACGCATAATTTGCGGCCAAATAAAATAAAACGCAAAAAACAGAAATTGCAGCAAAGCGTTTCTGATCGACTGGCAATGCCCTGTAAATCCATAAGCTCGATTATCTGTAGATAAACTTTCAGATATTTAGATGTATCATAGAAATAGATGCCACATTGTTTTTCTCCTTCTTTTGCGTAAAGCATATTACCACACATCATAAAAAAGGCGATCACCCATGCGTCACATCAGCTGGCTAGGCTAAAAGATACAAATTTATCTGGGGCTAGACGACAGCTAGTGTAAATATCGCGTGCCTAAAATAAAACATATATATATACGTACATATGTTGTGTCTGAGATATTTTTTGTTTTCATTTTTATTTGAAGCCAAAGAAATGCGACATAGTTAAAGAGAAGATCCATTTAAATGGATCTTTTGACATCAAGAAGCAAATGACTAATGCATTGCTCGAACAGCTTGAGAATTATATCTATTATCTGGCTTTTAGTTCGCTGATACAGAGCATATATATTAGTATTAGGGGTTGATTGTGGTTACCTAAGCTTCATATGTACTTGTATCTGTTTGTCTCGCCAATCTCTCTTTAAATATTTGTATGTTTTTGTATCTACGTAAGCAACTGGTAATATTGGCCTGCCTAATGCGAAAACCGGTTGCACAAACAATTCGCTAATAAGCAACTTCAGTTCATAAATTTGTCATATGAAATACAAGCTGTCAAACATTCACATACAAGCAATTGCATGAATTCTGAAGGAATTTCCCCAATTGCATTCTTCAGCGGCGTATAGGGTTCTCAATGGGTTCAAGTTAAGAACTTAAATGACATAACTGCAAGCAGGTTAAATTGACAGAGCTATTTGCACTTAAATAACTTGTCGCTGCGAGTCATTGAACTGTGGGCAAAGATACAAACGTATCTACACGTGCCAGCTAATTCATTGCAATTTTCACGGCATACCTGAGAAATGAGAATTAACGTGAGAATAGAGCTGTAACAATCTGTTAACCCAGATTAGAGTTAGCGAATTTCCTAATTAATTTTGAATACTTCTTAACGTGACATTTGCCTTTTTATACATTTTTATGTGCTTCCCATAAAGCGTGTCCACTCAAATAGTTTCCCACATGTCACTTTAAATAATCTACAAGAATTTAAGCAAGATAGTTCGAGGCGTTGTTAATTAATAAAATCTAAGGTGAGGCCCGGTAGTGAGCACAACCCGTTAGCCATTAACCATTTCTGGTGTTTATAGAAGCCAACCGTATATCATGGGGATAAATTACAGTTCAAGGTGTGCTGATTTTATACAACTTTCTAGTCTTGGATAGATAAACATCGCCGAGAAAAATAAAGGAATTTCGATTCTTGAAATAAATTTGAGCTTAAAACTGGGTTTGGTCGGGGTTAATCATAATTATTAACTACACTAAATATGAGCATCAAGTTGCATGGATTAAAATCCAGTTGATAATATTTATTTTCATTTCCGTTATTATTTATACGATATAGGGTTAAGTGTTAAGTGCAATAAATGTTACTGTGAAACAAATCCGCATTAGAACTAAATTTGAAGCTCATGACAGCCAGAAGCTGATGACGTGTATAAACAGGATGGCGGCGGGGGGACAAGCTCAAGAAGTGTGCGGGGGGCATTCTGGCATTTTATTGTGTTGTGGTGATAAAGTGACATAATCCGTAACCGTGACACTTGATCCGATTTCGAGCGTGAACCCGCACAGGCCGCAAGAATGTTCGCTTGCTGAGTATCTGTATCTGTATCTGTCTCGGTAAATGTATCTGTATCTATGACCCGCACCTATATACGTATCGGAATTTTTTCTGTTGTCAATAATAATTTTTGTTACTTGCAAGCGCTCCTATTTTGTAAGTGTTAAAAACAAAACATTAAATGTTTTTACCAACGCGGAAGTGATCGCCTTTAGTTTGCAAAAAAAAAACCAGTTCGGCGTTTTGCTACTTTCATAACTATGTATCTATGTATCTGTATCTGTATCTGTGTGCTTAATCAAACTCAATCAATCGTCAAGTTTTTGTTCCGCAAAACAATCAACAATTTTGCTTACAAGTTGACAACAACAACAACAAAAGCCAACCGCAAGACGGAACCAAACAAACAAGCAAATTCAATGGCTGGAGACCCCTCCTAGAACGGTTACCACTTATCTTGCCCACGAGTTCGCTGCGGGCGTCAAATGATTTAATATGCAAATCGGAAACGCTTCCTATAACAGATAATGTAAGATATTCAACAAAAGTCGGGATGAGATATCGTTTTTATTAGATTTGTTAAGCAAAAACTGTCGTTAGTTCCTGCCAACTTGTGTAAATTAATTTTGCTAAACAAGTCCACTTTATATAGAATTTGAATGGAAGCTAAATTTGGTTTCAACATTAAGAGCTTTAGTGTAATTAAAAAGAATATTTGAATTTCTACATTGCCACAATTTGCTAATTTTGATGTTAAATTTTAATGCGCAGTTCGATTAATGCACATTTCCCACAGCAAAAAAATGTATGTACATATGTGCATATTTATATATTTGGATACAAATAAATACATATATTTAGAAATGGGAACAGTTTACAGTACTTGTTATGAAGGTTTTTACATTCTACGGCATTTGTGCAGTGAATACGAAAATATGTCGATCGCCAAAAAATTGGAGATGGAATTGGAGGTGTCCGTTCAAGAGAGCTTTTACTTTCACATAAATATGCCCAAATACACAATGGTTATTGGAAACAATGGTTATTGTTTTAAATGAAACATAGCATACATTTATTGCAACACAGTCCTCGGGCTTAATCGCGGACAGACGTCAAAGGCGCCTTCTTTGAATAAGGCTACATCGGCACGTAGGTAACTACAGGATATCTGTTGGGTAAGTTTGTCAGGTCTATAATAGAAGTGCGCTTATTTAATCATCGACATTGTCAATAAATCACACACAAGCACACACACAAAATAACAACGAGCCGCGACTTAAAGTGCTCTTTGTGCAGATACAAAAGCCGTCAGATACTTGGGACTTGAAGAGCATATGAAGTGCCTTTGTGAACGGCGATTGATTTTTGGCATATGTTTGAGCTCGTGTATTTATTTGTGTAATTATGACATTTTTTTCACGCCATGTTAAATAAACAAATAAGACAGAAAATGACAATAAGCCTCTTTGTCTGAGACAAGCGCACAGAATTAAAAAGCTCATAAATAAATTTAATAAAAATACATAAAAGTTATCATTAAAAGTGAACTGTGTGTGTAGAGTGCGTTCTCTGTCCTGCGCCAAGCCTTTTCTCGCTTTGTGCACGTATATATTGTAGTAGGATAGTGACGTTACACTATCAATAGCATGTATTATCAGAAGTACGCATGGTCACTTTGACAGCAGGTCCCATGTAGGTAACAGACTATGTTAAGCATTAGTGTGAGGGGCAATCTGTGACTAGCTTTGAGCACGATAAGACTATAATAGGACAGACTTTGGATTTAGTAAAACAGGATACAAAGAAAACTCTATTATCCTCTCCCAATATATATATATATGTATAATATAATATATAATATATATATAATGTACGTTTGTGGTCTCCTTAACAGACAAAAACTGACAGAAAGACAGATAATAACGATGCGATTCCATTTCACACTGGGAGCTGGTTGCTTCCTCATGTGAACACGCTTTACATGAAGTATGTAAAATAATTTAAACGGTTCGAGCTGCCCCACGCAGCGCTTGTCACTCAAAGCCAATAAAAAGATACAAAAGTATCTACGCGGCGCAACGCATCTTTTATTTTTTGCATTTCCGCGTTGGATTTCGTAATTATTAACGCATTTAATTTAAATTTACAGTTGCTTGCTGCGCACTGTAATTGATTTGCATAGCTGGCCACGCCCACAACGATATGCGTCAATTAATTATAAAATGTTTTGCAACGCCATATTTCCGCCTGACTTGACTGGCCTGGCGCGGCCCGAATTTGGACCCAGTTGGCATATAATTTATCTAGACAAAATTAAATATTTCTTTATCTGTAGGATTTGCTAGACTTTGGAGTTCGGGCGATAAAAATATCAACAACAATCAGTAAATGGAAATTGTGTCAAAGCTTTCGATTGAAAGCAAAATATTAACAAATTTATGAAAACAAAATGTCTTATCAGCAGAAGAAATCCAGAGCAAGATATGCGAGTTACTATATAAATTAGTATAATTATATTAAAATCCAATTTATTATAATATGTAAATAAGTTATTTTCATATAAAGGCCCATAAGCCTTCCGCGTTTGATCGATTGGGTGCACAACAATATGGAACATTAATTCTACACAAATACTAACATAACGGTGCTTACAGTTTTCAGATTGCGATCTCTTTCAGTATCTATCTCTCTGTTAGTGTTAAGAGACCAATGTAAAGAGGCGGAAAGAAAATAACAGAGACAGCATCTGTCGCCAGACAGTCTACAAAATCGGAAACTTAAGCAGGTTATGACGAACTGGCATTAATTGTAGACAACGAATAACCGTTAGAAATAAAATTGCAATTTTTGGTAAACCCACTGAAGCAGAACAGATTTTTTACCTACTCTCATTCCGAAACATTATGAAAATTGCTTCTTTATGTGCAAGTACTACTGTATAGAGTTACTGGAATGTGCGTGTGTTTGTTAGTTCATTACTTTGAAATACCGTTGCCATTTGTTTCTCTACGAAAATGGCATCGCAGGGCTTTAGACAAAGTGGAAATGAAGCCCTGAGCGTCAAGAGAAGACAGTGAAGCTTGCGTGCTGAGTTTTTTTTTTGTTTCTTGGCTTGTTTTGTTTTATTGTGCTGATGACCTTAAATTAGGCGTAGGTCTTCATTTTTTTCCCGCATACGTCGCTGTTGGCCACGTTCGTTTTTTTATCCGTCGTTTTTTTTTCGTTTTAGTCAGCTGTTTTGTGCTGCGCTTTGGCCTCAAGTTGTAATAAATAACAAAGAAGACAAAAAAACTTACATGCTCATAAGAAATAACAACGAAAACATAAAACCACGCTCCAAATGCCTTGACCCGCAGGCAAGAGCCGAGAATAATGGCAATCATTTTGTTGGTTAGTTTGGATTAGCACAACGCCTAATGTGAATACGTATGAAAGTGAATGTAATGCAGTAGACGCCAAAAATGAGAGGACAATAACAATTCCAGTTATAGACTTTTGCTCCGCATATGTGTCTTAGGCAGAGAAAAAGAGAGAGAGAGTGAGAGGTTGGGAGAAAGAGAGACTAAAAGGGCAATGAACAAATGGAAAACCGTTGAATGGCGCACAAGGAAATCGAATATGAACAGAATTTTAGACAAGCCGCGCCTTACATAGCGAAGAGAGCGCAAAACCGACTGAAAAATAGAGTATGAGAGAGGGAGAGAGACACCGTTGAGCCAGCGGCCGCCTTTTGGCGAACGTTTCTTTGCCCATTTCTATGCACAGATTATGCAAAGCATAATTAATTTTGCTTCCTATATGTTTTCTTCTTACATCACTAAAGTACTTGTTGCACTGTGCACAAGCACACACACACACAAACACACACCTGCCTTTTAGCTCGATCGCTTTGGTGTTCGCCTTGTGTAACGGCTGCCTTGTGAGCTCGGGCTCGCTCTTTTGCTGCACTGGTTAGATTCCTTTTGGTTTGCTTCCTTTGCTTTTTTCTTTTGTTGATTCTTTTTCAGGTAAATTCGTTTGGTGATTTTGGTCACATTTCTAACTGGTATTCATTTCACTTGTTGTCCACTCGCGTTAAAACATTAAAAATCGATTATAATGTATGCACAAACAGGCACGCGTCTAATATATGTATTTAAAATTTATTTTAGTTTTGTGCTTATGCTTTTCTTTTCTTCTTTCTTTCTTTGGCACAACGCGAAAGAGGGGTAAAGTTGAGCACTCTGTAATTTAATTTGATTTTAATTTGGGCAGTATAACTTTAAAAATTTCTTCAAATCAATACACACACACACACACACAAACCCATTTTCATATGCTGTGTTAAATTGTTAATTTTTGATAAATAACTTCCAAAAGATAATGCAAGTCCAAAATGGTGGCAAACTAAATTTATTGTCCATCAACGATTATTTTCAATCAAACAAAATATGCACAGACAATATCAGACAATTGCAATAACAATATTACTGCTGTCGGTACAACAAATTAAAAAGCACACTCTCTACGGCACACACGCACACGCAGACACGCAGACACACAGACACAGACAAGCAGCTAATTTAACAATTTAACAAAACATGGGAATGTGTACTGGGTATTTATTTTTTTGTTTTGTTTTAAACAATTTACAATATTTGACGCGGTAGATGCACATTTAAACCCGTATTTGCATTTATTTCTGTATTTTATTTAGCACGTAGCCGTTTTACGGTAGTGTGTTGTGTTTTTTCTTTTTATTTCTAAGTTCGCGCGCGCGTTTTTCGCTTGGACGGGCTTTGCAAAAGAAGAGTTTGCTGACACTTTTTTGTTTCGTTTTGGCGCGCTTCGGAGCGATTTGCTTGCGTTCGTTGCAAATGAAAAACTTAAACTGATCGAAAATTTCTACCGTGAAGCGAACGTGCATGTGTCTCAGAAAGCAGCGACAAACCTCAGGAAAACACAAACAACAAAAAATAACCGAACACCAACGAATACGAATACGATCTTTGGCTGACGCTGACGCTAACGTCGACGTCGCTGCTGCTGCCGTTTCTGTCGCTGCCGACGCTCTTGTGTAAATTATGCTATTTATTGTCGCTGCACAGTGGAATGTAAGTATAAATAAAATTATAACAACTGCATACAGGCTTCGTTTATATGTACTGAATATGGGTGTGACACTGTGTGGAGTCGGTTTGTTTGTCGGGCAACACTCGCTGCTGACTTCGCTGCTCATTCTTCCACTCTCTCGCTCTCTGTTTCTTTCTCTCTCGTTGTCTTTGGAGCTCTCTGGCTCTCTGGGTGCGTCGCCATGTGCTTCAATAAACATAAACTTGTTTGTGTTGGCAGGTTTAAGCGCAGCTTACAGATTGTTTATACATTTTTCAGCTGTTTATTTTTTATTATTCATATTTATTTTACGTACCTCAACTAACTATTGCTATATTGATTTTCTTTAATATTACCAACAAACAATTTACTCATTAAGTTAAAACATAATTTCAATCTATGCATAACATTCTGCTTCGCATAACATACCAACATGATGCTTAGTCCAAGTGTTGCAGGCTGCAACAAATGTTGCCGAGACATGTTGCTAGCATTCAGCGATATTGCTGACTTTTTTGTAGATGGTTTTTTATTGTTTACTGGAAATCGCCTTCTAATGCACATGTGCACCAAAACTTGTTTAAGTCGGCGGGAGTGCGTTATGAATACAATTTGCTGCTGTATTATATACTTATTTACTATGTGTGATTATATTTGTTTTTCTATCTTTATTTGGAGGCTATTCGGTGCAACGCGGCGACTTTGTAATTTCATTTAAATTACTCATACGCATTGAGAGCCAGCCAGAATGTATTTCGCTCTGTGTTAACTCAAAGCGAAAACATTTCCGGCCTTAACAACAACCAATATAGGTCATTGGTGGGGTGAAAGTGCGAATGCCACCCCCTTTCAAGGTGTGTGCACCGTTAAGAAAATACGCCTAGAAAATTGCCCTCAAGGTTACTCGAACATGCATAAATCCATACACTTATGTGGATAATACTTGTCTAGCCTTCAACTTTTGTGCTGCGTGAGAATTTACTTTAATTTCTACAGTTGAATATCATGACTCGACTCGATTTGCAAATTATGCAATTTATTGTAATTATTTCTTTTTCTTCCTCACGCTCATCAATTTGTTGAAGGGGCAACTCAAAACCTGCAACATCATCTTGCACCTTGTTGCCGCTTGTCTTGCATTCTCGACTTGTTTTGGGCCTCGAAACCTTCAAAGGTATTACACAATTGACTGGACCAAAATGCATTGTGGGTATGGGTATGGAATGTGTAAATACTATTCATACTATAAATAAAATTCAAAGCTGTTAAATAAATAACTGACCGTTTCACGCTTCGAATCTTGCCTTCTTTTAGCGTTACTTTTTTTCACAGACCATTTATTTTTTAATAATTTTTTAATATGAAGGTGTGTACATAAATAAGCATGTACGTGTGTATATACATATGCATGCATGCATGTATATATGCATGTATGCATGTCTGTATGTATGCATGTATGCATGCATGTATGTTTGTATGTTTGTTTGTTTGTATGTATGTATGTACGCATGCATGCATGTTTGACTATATACAAAACAAGCATATATGTATGGATATAAGGGAGGAAACTTGCATTCTGCGAAAAGTGCGAAACATGTCTTAAATGATTTTTCTTATAGATCCTTGGAAATAAATTTGAACATGGAACGTCACCCACCAAATCTTTGACCCTCATTTCCACCAAGGAAGGATGGATTTTCCTAAAACTGCGAAACATTCCTCAAATGAGTTTAAACAAAGATCTTTGAAAATGGGTTTGACACCGATCAGATGGTAAGCAGAAAAGTTGCATACAAACAAAATTTTTCCACACATGCGGGTGGAATTTCCCGAGACCCCGTCTCAACGTGCACCTTGGTCACATAAGGTAAGGTAAGTGAAAATTTCAGTTTTATATACAGAGAGATAAGCTCTTAGGCTACAAGCATATTTACTTCCTTTACGACAGTTCCATAATTGTTGTTGATATAAATGCTAATTATTTATTTGTTTATATTTATATTTAAAAACCCAATAAGACGTCAATTTAATTGGTTTTATTGCTTTGATTGGTCAGAATAAATACGGACTGCAATTGGCTTCCAAAAGTTTGAAAAATTATATGTTTAAAATAAAATCGCGGTTCCTTGACACACACACACACACACACACACACACAACACAAATAAATCTTTTTATATATAACTAAAATCTCATAGTTGCGCGCTTTTGAGTTTTTTGTGAAATTCGTTTCGTCTAAATTGTTTATTTATACTTATTTGTAATATTTGTGCACCAAATGCGCGCATGTGTTCGTTTCTCTCATATTTGCATTTATTTATATATTTTATTTTCTTCTCAAATTGCCAACAACTTGTTTACAAATGTAATAGATATACGCTATAAATATATATCTTAACTAAAAAGTAAATGTATAAAATATATATCCCTCCAGAAGCCCGCTGAGTGCACTTCAATATATTCATTTAAATGCTAAATTAAGTTTTTGCCCGGGCAGCTGATATAATTCCCAGGCACGAGCACAGATCCTGGCTTAAGGAGGCGAGGGACAGCTTCAGCCTCAGCCTCAGCCTCAGCTTCAGCTTTGGTTAAACTGCTTAAAATGCAAAGCTGAAAACTTCATTTTGTTTATAAGACCATTTTGTCAGTCATATAACGGAAGGGGCGCACGAATCTTTTTCAGCAGAGTTTCGACAACTTTTTTATTTTGTTTATTTTTGCTGCAAACTAAAAATAGCAAAGCGACAACAACAACGACAACAACGACAACTTTGGCGTTGATTGCAAGTTGTTTGGGTTTTGCTTTTATGTGTGGTCCAATAATGAAAAGAAAAACCGGCTTGACAGGAAAACGCAATTTTCGTTTGAATAAGGAAAAAATGCATAACATTTTTGCCAGCTCGACAGCGCAGTTGACGCCGGCTGCGCAGCTAGCAACAGCAACAGCAACGTCTGTCTGTTTGTCTACCTGTGCAAAGCATTTTTATTGTCACATACCCTACAATTTTGCCAGCAGGGTAATATGATTGGGCAGCTTATATGCTTATTTGTAGCTACGTTTTATGCCAATTTAACACTATTTCTAGCAAATGTATTAAAAGACAAGATTGATTGTTAAATCAATTAAGTGGAATGTGGAATGAAAAGAGAATAGTTTTAACAACCTTTTCCCCTCTAAGGAGTCCAAAGAGACCTTTTGATTGAAAGAGGTATATACAGAACATTGGGGAAAATAGTGTTGTGTGTAGTTTTGGGATGCCAATTTTTCTAGGGTATTCTTGAGCCTGCTTGCGGCAAACAGCTTATATTTTGGGCTTGCTTGGATTTTCAGTTGTTATATTGTTCGGTCTTATCCAAAGGTATTTAGACTTGTTTGGAGCGCGTTGTGGACCTTATTTGGTCAGCTGACAAATAGACAGTCGCTGCGACAAAATAATCGATTTATTTATTTATTTTTCCCCATTTCCACTAACCTACTGAAATTCTTTGAATTATGCATGTAAATTGCATACGTAATGCACTCCGCACTTCGATTGTGTTGAAAAGATACTTAAAAATTGATTAGCCGTGCGAGTGTCAAACTATTGACATATTGATATATACAATTATTTATTCGCATTTGTAAATTGGCGAATTTTCAATTCAAATATCAGTAAAAGTGATAAATGATAAATTTGTATATGTTGATTGATACGCACGCGACTTATCAAACTTTGTTTTTTTTTACCCTGGAAATGGGAAATAATGAAAAAACTGTGTGTTTTTCTTATATCAACTATTATTAACTATTTGCCTATGAACAATTTACTTTGTTGCCAGCACAACTGAAAGGAATAATATTGAGGTCAATGTCAGTTAAATAATAATTCTTGCCGTTGTTGATATTGATATTGAAAAGGCAAGCGCCAAACTCTTTATTTATTTAGCGAACATAATATTTTATTTATGTGCCAAGAGCAAGACAGTTGGCAACATCAATTATAAGTCGATGTACGCAATCATGCAATCGAATTATTGTTATTAATTATAATGGCCCATCATCGTATCACAAGACTTAAAAGATATATGAGTCCAGTTGAACTCCAACAATGCTACAACTCATAGAAAGCCACTCAATTATAATGCCGGATTTTGTTTGTAGAACCAGTTACATACTTTTCCTATCTGAAACTGAACTGAACTGAAAGTGCTTCTTATAAGTTGATGAATTGCAATTTCAATAGTAGTTATGAGTAATTTTAATGGCTTATACCCCAAGAATGTCTTAATCATTCAGATACAGCACAAGCTATTGAAGTTTTCCAGAGGGTGGAAGCCGGAAGCGATTAGGAAAATCGACTATAAAAGGCCCTTTTCTCAGGCCTTTAGCTGTTCTCTATCAAGCTATAAGACCTCATTTTGGTTTACAAAGAGTTCTCATATTGAGAACAATATTTGTAGCTAGGCACACACGCAGAAGTTATTTGTTGACTTGTTTGTTGACATTAGACCAGCTGAGCTTGGCTGGAAATTTTATGATATTTAACTATGCATTTGGAAAATTTTCGATCAAGTTATTTGCCAAGTTACTTATGTGTATTCTAGAATTTTGTTATTGTTTTCGCGTCGACTCTTATCGGCGCCATATTTGACTATGCCTCCAATATCTGGGTAAATACTATTCAGAGTAAATATCAGGTGGATCTGTGATAAGAATGCGCTGAATATATAATTAATTAAGATAGCCGCACCGAATTTTATTGGTGGCCAGACCAGAAATTAAAAGCACCTAGAAATATTTCTAGAAAGAATATTTGTGCTTTATTATTTAATCCCCTGGAGCTAAGTGTATAAATTGCAATGTGACCTCCGCAATCAATAGCTGAGGTCAGCTGTCAATAGTTCATTGCATCAATACGACCACGCCGACTTGTGTCAAATCTAATTGAGCTGTTCAATAGGCCATATAGAGAGACGATGTCGATGAGACAGTCCCCCTCGAGTGGTTGTCATTTGTTTGTCATATATCCTTGTTAACATGTCGGCTGTTCAATTTTTTTTTGCGCTTTTCTAGTTAATTTCATTTGTTTAAGCCAATTTCGAAAGTAAAAAACTGTGTATAACAAATCGCAGTTTAGTTCTCGATTGTAGATTGCTCGCAAGGACAACAACAAATAAAACTTAATAAATATTTATCGATACTTGTCGATGGAGCTTGGGCGCGGGGAGCTGGGCACACGGTTAATATGTTCCAATAAACAATGATAGGTAATTATAGGTAATTATTTTGATATAGTACACACAAATGTTGACTGATATATTCCTAAAACGAATGTCAAGCAGTTGACATTGAATATTAACATTCAAGGATGTGAAAAACAGGGGAAATTTATCGATTGGTTAGCTCAAATAAGTTCGATCAGCAGAAGAGTGAGATTATGGGGAGAACGTGGAAAAAGCGGGAAAAGAAAACGTAAACAGCTGATAATTATAATGCTTTTATATGTGACCTTCTGCACTTTGAATAAGCATGAAAAACGTAAATGCAATTTCTGAGTAATTTTCAAAATTAATTCCGACAAAATGGCTAAGTGCATATTGTTGCACATAGCCCAAACGTGCTCGTGTATATAGATATATATGTATTATATTATACTATGCATATATTATCTTCTGCTTCTTAGATGACAAACAAATTTCGTCGCAATTTAATAATGCCAAGCAATGACATTGGGTCGACGACCATTCCATACAATTGAAAGCTAAATAAATAAAATAACAACATGGTAATTAATAATATAATTGAAAATAAATGTGACTCGAGATTTGATTTAGTGAACGTAGGACATCATAAAATAGCACTAGCATGGTGGATGTTTGGCTACGCTGATTAAGTCTTGTGAGTGTGATTAAAATGCCACGAGCGGCACGTTGCACCGAGATTTATGGCTAATAAACAGTAGCATCAGTCAACCATAGAATCGGTTGATTTATGGAGTGAAACCAAAGTCAGCTGACGGACTGACATCGGCTTATATGTGACACGGGGAGCACACCTGGAGCGCACAGCAAATGGTTGAGTTGAAGAAAACATTTCTATGCAGGGGTACATTTATATATCGAAACTAGCGCCCGGTTTTGCCCGTGGCCGATTGGATGGTAAACAAAAACATTTCACACAAACGTTTTTCACGATCTTTCCACACTTGCGGGTAGAATTTCCCCAAAACCCCGTCTACCTTCATCACATAAGGAAACTTCAGTGAAAGTTTCAGCTTCCTAGCTCTTAAAGCTTGGGCCGTGCTTTGATCAACAACCAGTCAGTCAGTCAGTCAGTCAGTCAGGACAAACAGTTTTATATATAGAGATGATATCATCGCAGACTTTAGATAAAGCGCATTTTGTTGCAATGTAGTAAGAGTAGTAGTTCGATAATCGTTGGTCTCTCTCCGGAAATGAAAAGTTTTACTTTTCTCGCCATCAACTTGACTCTACTATACATTAAACAGCTTAAGTATCGCATATTGAACGCCATTTGCCTGCGCAATATAGCACTTAATTGTGGCAATTAATTCATATTCATAAAATCAACAAGAATTTTCAATGCCTCTCAATTAAGTGCTTTGCTCTCTCGACGCCTCCTCCTCACAGCTTCAGTTCTATTAGATTGATTCGGTTGGCTGGCAGGAACATTCGAAAACATTCGCAGCGACATCCTTCAATGACAAAGGACACAATTTGCCGAGCCGATGTTACATTCTATGTCCGGCTGTGCAGCAGACCGCAACATTGACAAAAACCACGCCCAAGCCTCAGGCTTGCACTGTGGTCAATAGTTTATGTGGACCTAATCCCTGGACACTAGTATATCAAATCGACAATAACAAAATAAATTATAAATATTGTTGGTCAAGCATCTGCGCAAATCTGGCCTCAATAATTTTATATTTACTGAACTTGGTTAACCCGATTAACTTGAACCACTGTGCACATTGCAATCGATGCAAATTATGGCCCAAAACAATGCCAGGAGCAGTGTAGCAGAAGTGAAACTGCAATTATAATACCCCGCACACAGAAAATACGCTTGACAGGGTATATACATTCAGTGTATGCCTGGGGTCGCACTCAGCGCTTAATAGAAAGAGAGAGAGAGCGAGAGAGACCGAGGGAGAGGGAAGCAAGGGAATCTTGTAGCGTGTACGCAATTACTGCAGGGTATCTGCTAGTCAAGCACGCTACAATAGAATTCTCTAACATGTTGTTGTTGTTGTTGTTGTCATTGTTGTGCTGACATCGCCAGCCGCAGTAGAGCACATCACATCACAGCTGCAAGTGAAAGTCGAACATGAAACGCACACACACACATACACGCACACAGACACAGACACACACACACACGCGCACCCGCCAACTTGGCGGATATTTAGTGTTTGGGGGGTAAGAGGACGTGCTGATGACGGCCATAATGTGCATCGTTTCATGGTCAACAGCTATTTACAGGCGCTATCAGGGTGTGCGTAAGTGTGTGCGTGTGTGAGTGTGGGTAATAGCAAAACAAACGCTTTACTATGCGGAATGGTCTAAAGGATTAGCAAACGGCCACACATCGAATGGCATTATTATCATCTCATCAATATGGCCCCGGCGAACGGCGTTCAAGACGTGCTCGGCATGCTTAGGGTCGCATCTTAAAGTTATTTCGAGTCTATAAAATTATACACACAGCACAGCATATTTGCATAAAAGACACCCAACTTTGGAGGGGCTTGTCGGTTTCTGAATTTTCGGGTATTACCTTCATATTAAGTTATCGGATTTTTAATGGTTTTGTTTATATCAATTCGCATTTCAATTAGCAATTCGACAGATTAATTGCTGGTGGGCACACATTATGCATATGTATGAGGATTGAAATAATTAACAATCAGTTAAGTTAAAGCTAAAAGTACGAGTTAAGTTTGACAATCAAAATTCAGGAAGACTAGCTACATTGTAAAGTGAATAAACACAATACCTTAACGCTTGACTACAGAATGTGGCCAAACCAGTTGAAAGGCTTCGGCAGATGCACTTCGCAAAAGGTAGCCAAGTGGCCAGAAGAAGAAAACACCAAAAAAGCGAGAAAAAAAATGATATAAAAACCGGCGATCAAGGCCAAGTTAAAGGGTTTCAAGGTTATAAATCACCTGGCCCAGCCAGGAAGCAGCCAGACTAAAGCGCATCTGCGGTTTTTTGTGCAAGGAGTCCTCCTGATGCATATCAATAAAAACTGGTTTTGAAGAGCGAGAAAATAAAAACCAGATTCCATTCCCATTACATTTCGAGGTTACGAGAAGCCAGCCACATTTACAGGGCATCGGCTGAGTTCTATAATTGATAATAATAATGAGAGGCATTTACCGACTGGTCTAATGCAAAGACTAAAACCAGAAGTGAAAGTCATGGAGAAATGTCACGCATACGCCATGTAGAAAATAAATTAGCTTTAATTTCACTAAACATCGGCATATTTTCACACATTCTGCTAAAACAGCTCAAACTAACTAAGATATAATGTAAGCGTGCAGAGTGCAGCGTTGGTTCTCACTGAAATAACAGACGCTCTTAACAGTTAATGTAAAGAACACTGTTAAGTTTAATTGTTAGCAGGAATTGTTCTGCAGAAAGAGAGAAGCCATAAACGTGTAAAGCAAAGAAGTTTGGTTTCTTGTATTTTGTCACTGAAAAGAGATATCGGTCGGCGTTCATTAAATTAAATTGGTTAACTTATAAATATTTGTTGGATTTCTTATACGTGAAAATCTTTACGATTGGTTCACATTCTTATGGCAAGAGAATCAGTTTCGATAAGTTAACATTTATCTGACATTAAGTTTAAGCAGCTGGCATATATATTAAATGCCTGCTGCCCGATTATGGCATTTATAGCATTTCAGGCGAATTTATATGTGGGCGTCTGAAGGACGAAAGATATACGAAATTAAAGTGTCAAATTGAATTGATTTATGGCCAATGTCTCATCTGTCTGTTACCATTTATATTGCACAATTGCTTTTTGTGTATTCGCCTGCCTGATTTCGAGTTGATTTCTGCTTCGCAGCGACAACAATTTATATTCCCGCTTTTGCAATCGCCTTCAATTCGCGAATTCAGTTGTAATCATTCTGAGAACTAAAGTGCGTCAATCTGCATTTATTATGTAACAAAATAAATATATATATACTTATTTTAATATATATTTAATATGATTGAAGAACTTTAGTTCTATATATTATATCTGTAAATAATTTCGGTCTGAGAACTAAATTTCTTCAATCTAAAGTTATATAATTTAGAAGAAACAAAAAGGAAATATATATATATTATATATATATATATTAGATTGAAGAACTTTAGTTCTATTTATGTATTTTTATTTCATATATATTTTGGTTTCTTTAAAAAAGGTGGAGAAATTAACGTGTGACTTATAATATACAACTTCTAATAATCCTCAATAATTTTTCACTTACCCTGAGGTCACATCAAAACTAATTTTAGTTCGGGATTGTTTCCTAAATGCTTGAAATGTTTTTAAGTTAATTTTAAGTGCTGTGCATTTAAGTATGTGCGTAAGTTATCATCAAAAGTGGTTCTAGAAAGTGGGAGCTCGAAATTGTGTTTTATATAAGACGTGGTATAAAGTTACATTTTCTGCGTGCTGCTTCGGGTTGTCTTCATTAAGAATAGTGAACTTTACGCAAATACAAGAATTCAAAAACTATAAAAACTTTTAAATACAATTTTTCCAAAAAAAAATGAGAATATAAAAACTCTATCTAAAAAATGTAATATCGAATATGGCAAAACAAATGAAACTTAACACGAGACTAAAAAAACAAAATGGAATTTGGAAAAGCTTTTAGGAAAAACTTGCGAGCAGGACTTACTGCCAGGAGAAGCTGCCGGTGATGCCATCCTTGAGCCGATCGCGCAACGAGCGCTGTCGACTTGGTCCCGATCCGCTCAGAGGCGGCAAAATCGCATTCTCTCCATCCTCCAGCACTGTGGCGATATTCGATGCGGACGTGGAGATCGGCGCGCCGGCATGCTCCATTATCGGTGGCTGTTGCTGCTGATGGTGATAATGAGGATGGGTCGATGGATGCGGTGAGCCCGGCGAGCCCGCTGGGGAGTCTCTGTTGTTCAGATGACGGCGGATCGAGCCGTGGCGTGGTGAGTTTTCGCGTGACATTATTTAATTTGATTGGAAATTTTGTTTCGTATTTGGTTCAGTTGATTAATTTTGTTCAACAGAAATTTGCATAAAATAATTAGAAGCATAAAATAATTAGTTCAATCGCAGCCAATTATTCAAAGTTTATTAATTAAATTTGTTTTTATTTTGGTTTTTTTTTTCTTTTGTTCTTTTTTTTAATTTTTGTAGATGAAGAAAACGAGCGATCTGAGCTTGCAGTTAATTTGTAGTTATATATTTTTTGTTCTTAGGTGGTGAGTTTATTTATTAATTGCACATAGAGCCAAAAATGTTGTGTAAAAGTTTTGCTATTCGGGGGATAGGCATATACCAGAAAAATAGAATTAGTTGAACAAATAAGATAATAGAAAAAACATATTCAATTTATATATGTAGATATTGCACTGAGTAGAAGAAAATCATGTTTCAATACGCGAAATTCACAACCAAAATATTTCAGATTTTGTGAGTAGCAGAGAGTGCATTTGTGTGTGTATAAAGTAAGTATATATGTAGTATATGGTATATAGTATATAGTATATAAAGTATTCGTATTGGTAGCTGAGTGATAAAAGAAGTTAAAGTATAATTGAGATTTCAAGTTGAGATCTGCACAGATTTGGCAGCTAGTCTAAGTATAAGTATAGAGTTGAAATAAATTATAAACGAGTCGAGTAAATGCTTTTCTCAGGTGTTAAATTAGTTTTTCAAGCGTTCTCAAGCAGCATGCACATTTCTTGATCTTATAAATCTTAAATGATTTCTTGTTATTTCGAAAGCAGAAAGCAGCGTGGTTTTTAGATTTAATTAGCGAAGAAAAACGCACATAGTTGGCCCGTGTTACGTATCATGTCCAATTTCTCTGGGGTTTCCCAAGTGTTTTCCAAATTTAAAAAGAAAATCGTACGTTGCATTACACACACACACATATATACATATATATATATATATGTAGATATATATATTTATCTATTTACATAGGTATATCTAGTTGGTTCTTGAGCAGACTAAACTATACAGACAGTCGGGTTTATCAGTCGCTTTTTGTATTAGTCTATTACATAGAAAGGCACATACAAGTAGTTGGAAAATGATATATGTATATGGGTATTACGAGTATTAAAACGTTTAGTAAACAGCATATTGTGTGTACATTTAGGCAGACATTTGTAAGAGGCTAAACAATCTATATATATATATATATATTAGACATTTGATATTGATATTGATATTGAAGTTCTTGTGTTTTTGGTATTTTCTTTGCTAACTATATTTTTATTGCACAAATATTGACATACATCTATGGAGGCTAGGTATCTATATATTGGCATAGCTGGGCATATGTAACATATATGTGTGGGCATAGCTGTTATACGAGCATTGTGGTTTAATTAGTTTTGCGTATTCATAATTTAATTAGCAATATGCATATTCGTTTCGTATCGTATATTGTATATCGTATATTGTATATTGTGTGTCTGTGTTTTGTTTTTTATCTGCAATTGTCGATTATTATTTGTTTATTGTTGTTATTGGACCAGGCCACTTTAAATGGTCTAATCTTGATCGCAGAGTGTGTTCATTGTTTGTGTGTGTGTGTGTTTGTTTTTTCTGTAGTTTATCGTTTTATTATTATTGTTAAGTAGATTTGTAGTAGGCAACGAACCTGCAAGTAAAAAAAGAGTAAGAAAGGGATTATTAATCGTATTATAATATCTTTGGCACAACACTAAAAACTACTTTTCAAAGGCAAAACACAATTAAAAATATAATACAAACTATTTCGACCAAGCTTTATTGGTTCCCAGTGTGATACTATGATTATTACTTTTAGATAAGATCCCAAGGAGCCTTAGATACAAAGATACTTAGATTATATTATTATTATATTATTTTTAATTGCGTATAACCCAACCACAATATACAATATTCACATATTTACATTAACACATTTTGCAATCTCCATTGAGGCTCTTCCTTACTCAAATCTGTAAAACGTGTTCAACGAATTCAACAGGATTTGGCACGCCAAATGCCGAAAAATGTCGCAACGTGGAAAAACCTTGAAAAGCGCTTGTTGCCATTCCATGTGTTCAACACCAAGTCCAATGTCAAGTTGCATTTATAATGCACCCTCTCGAATAACCCAAAGCCCTAAATGAATAATTCATGTCGCAAACAATGGAACAGATAGTAGACAGCCTTATATAAACAGGAAGAGTCGTCCCTTTGGTACATTTTCCGCTTGGTACAGTTGGGCATTTTTCGTGGACCGCCTGAAAGTATGCAATCAATTGAGCCCAAGAATCTTATGCCTCCCCCATGTGACAAGAATGTGTGTAAAATACCCAATATTTTATTGACGAATGCAATTTGTATATCCTTGCGATGCAATTAAACATGAACTGTAGCTCCTATACATACCAATATTTAATTGTTGTTATATGTATGTTAAGGCACTTCAAATGTGGACAGGGATTATGTCCCATGTCTTATCTTAATCGCACTCATTATTATTATGGGCAATTGTTGTAGGTAATTTGGAGACATTTTCCCGTTATCTGTTGCTCCCAAACCCCAACCCGTTACCCAATAATTTTCCCTGACAAGCTTCTGAAGCCTCTGTTGCCCACACTGTTGTATGAAAGCTGTAAAATGAGCAGCAATCGCAGTCTGCAAAGGCAGAGAGCGGGAAGCCTGGCACCTTGTGGAGCCGGCTTTTATGTCTAACGTGATCGATATATGTCTTTCGCTTTTATACATTTAAAAGTTATTTTAATATATAGCATTCTTTTCTTATGCTGCCACAACCACTGTAGCTGTGCATGTGCGACGAACTTTGAACCGTGCGAGTGTGTGATTTTAATATGTGCGCTTGTATTAATGTCTCGACAGTGTTGAGTAATGAAAGCTGCCTGCCTAAGCATCGAAAGCGAGATCCAATGTCCTTGCACGCGTCTACGCCCACAACAATTTTGAAGGCTGAGCGAGAAATGGCAGAAAGAGACAGAGAGCTTTACATAATATGACGACGAACTTTAAGCGCTCTTTCAGTCACAGCATTTAAGTATCGGGCATACTCTGGTCACACACATATATAGACACACACACACAGTTATACTGTATGCATAATTTCCGTTTCCGCTGAGCTCTGTAATGTTTCCTGGCACCTCTCTTGTTGCCAGTCGCAGTTTTAGCCTTTTCATTCATAATTGCCGGATGCATTTTCGCTTGTCCTTTTTGTTGTTGTTGTTTTTGTTGTTGTTGTTACTTACAGGCTTTTGCTGTGCAAACATCAAGGATATCCTTGAGCTGGCAGTGAACAAATATTTATGCTGCACTTTTTGGCAGGCAAAGCCGATTTAAGCTGCTTTAGCCTAAGCCTTAGCGCATAAATTCAACTCATTTGCCTTAATTGAGTTCCCTTTGCATGCGCAATACCATTTGGGGCTGAGCAGGGGGTGTTGCAATGCATTAGTTGTCAAATTGGCAACATTAGAGGCACATTTAGTTACCCTAGTCGGTCAACTGTGTCTAGTGCATGGTCAATTGCAAATTGCATTCACAAATTTTACATGAGCGTCCGTTGAAAATGACCGAGGGGCATCCAAGGGGCAAGGGGCATTCGTGTAATGCAACTGGCAGCGCAGAAAATCGAAAAATCCAAAAAAAAAGAACTCAAATGTACTGGGCGACAAAGTGCTACGCTGCGTGAATGTAATTTATGCGTAAATGGACTCAATTTCACAATGCAATGCTTCTTGCTTCGGACCAGGGCACATAAAATATAGAAACGGACATTAAACTCTGCAAATGGGCGATGGGGCAGTTGAATCGCTTTAATCGAATGCAACTTTAGAGCTAACTTAAAGCTTTTACCAATAAATATTGGTTAAAGTTAAAGAAAATTGCGTATTCATTGAATGTCGTGCAAAATGAAACCTCGGACCTCGAGCCAGCCCAACAAACAATTATAAAACGGAAAGGTCGCCAAATACAACATTAATAATAATAATATGTATATTGAAGCTAGTCAGCACCAAATTTGGGTTATTTAATTACAAGGTCCTAGGTACAGCGACTTCGAGGATTATTTGCTAGTTGAATTAAGGGCAAATTAAGACTTTTATTGAAATTGTGTGTTTTGTTATGAATATTATAATAATGATAATATTTTTGATAAAGCTATTTAGCACCAAATTTAGGGCATTTAACGACAAGGTCCTAGGCACAGCGATTGCAAGGATAATGGCAAACTAAATGACTGTGTATATAAGTTGCACTTAAGACGCTTTTATTTGTACTCGGAACTTGCATTTGCATTTGTGGCTTCTGTCAATTATGCCGTGCCTTAATAATTGCAGTTTGTGCACAAGCTGAAGCGAAAAAGCCTCTCAACGCACAGCTAAATCTGTGTACATAATGCCGGGCTTAAGTCTCTAAATTTCTGTCGCCCCCTCCCCACCCGACATCCTTGCCGTATGCGGATTTAAACAGTGCCGGCTTCTCGTTGTTGTTGGCTGCAACTACGGCAAAGTGGCTGACGAGTACCTGAATTTGTGTGCCGTTAGGTAGTGAGTAGCAACCCACATGCATTAAATGATTTGAGTATTACGACGTTTGAGCTAAAATCCACAAGTGCACTCCATTTGAGTAATTAGGCAACTGTTTGTAGTACTTTCGCTTGTATCTAATAAGCGAAAGCTTCTTACAAGCTGGTTAAAGTTGGCTAAAAACGTATTAAACAGAACTTACAAATATTGTAAATAATATTTTAAAAGTAATAGTCTCCAATAAGTACAGGCAAGTTGTTAAACAACAAAAAGCTACAGTTCAACTTAAAAATATTGTTATTAAAATTTTAAAAGCTTGGAAACTTTATGGCCAGGCTAATAGTCTTCAATAAATACTGGCACGTTAAATAGTTCACGTAACACACCTGCCTGTTGGGACATTTTAATGACATATTATCAACGCTTCATCTATTTTACAGGTAAGGGCAGTACTTAAAAGAAAAGCCAGAGGATGGAAAAGTATTATGGGAGAGTAGTCGATGTCGTCAAGACTAAGATGTCAGATTGGGAGGAGACGAGTGCGACAATAAAAATGACCTTGCAACCAATTACGTTGTCGACAATTAAAGTTGCGGCCTGGGCTTAAATATATGCAATTGGAATTCCCCCCGCTGTGCGAGTCCAACCCCAAAGCAATAAACGAGGTCCGTATGCGCCACAATGCCGCAATCAATGGTTAAAAGTGAAAGTTTTGTGGGCTGTCTCAAAAGTGTCGAGGCAATTGGTATGGCTCGCAAATCGTGTGCGAGATTTGCACGCGAATAGAAGCCCCATATAAATCTACATGCACACACACACACACGCACAAAACTTACACAGACAAAAGGCAACACAACAGAAAACAACACCCACGCAAAATGTTTTCGCCTGGGCAGGAAAAAATGATTTTGTTTTTTTTTTCCTGAATGAATGCCGCGCATCAAATGGCCAAGCTGCGCCTTTCTCTCTCTCTCTCTTTCTCGTTCTCT
Source organism: Drosophila kanekoi (assembly GCA_037075305.1). Taxonomy (NCBI): domain Eukaryota; kingdom Metazoa; phylum Arthropoda; class Insecta; order Diptera; family Drosophilidae; genus Drosophila; species Drosophila kanekoi. The sequence continues at coordinate 172,928 of JBAMCE010000011.1, read as the reverse complement.
GTTTTAGGCGCACAAGCTCTCCGCTGCTCAGTTGAGCGTTCTCTTTCACGCAACAGCAACACAAATACGAAACGAAAATAAAAAGAATATTGTTGGAAAAACAAAACCTTGTCAAGGACAAAGCTCGCAACGTAGTCAGAATCAGCTGAGCAGCCGTTTACAGTTGATGCCGTTATCGCTCTCAATTTCGTTCATGCGCACGCTGTTAACCCTAACTGTTGGCTAAAAGCGCTGTTAACGCCGTTAGCGTCAATGTGAATGCCCTGTTAGCTAGGTAAATATGCAAGCAAAATTGATAATTGAGTTCCAAATAGACCTTAGGCGGTTAAAAAAACGTATTTGTTGGAGAATATCAACCAAGTTTTTATTAGATTTGTCAACCAAATGATATTTTATTCAAACATATTTCGCATTTCTTTTTTTGCAAGGCGAATGCCCGGCGTCATATTTGAAGGAAAATCAAATAAACACACGCCAACTTGACTTAACTTTGTATTTCAAAGAAAAAACGTAAATTAAATAATTAAACAAATCAACAGAAATCTGGCTATTTTTCTAACATTTTCTAAAGTCTTAATGAAAGTTTTGGAAGGAGGTACACCGCTTAGAAGTTAGATTTAACGTTAAAATCGTATCCTGTAACATTTACTTGAACAGGACATCAGTAAACGATAACAGTCCAGGCACTTCACCGTACGCTACTTGCTCTCTCCTTTTATATTTCTTTCGTATTTATTTTATTTTCTTCATGCGCTTTTGTTAACGGACCAGCAAAACGGCTAAAACGCTTCGAGTTGAAATTCTCGAATGCAACAACAACGGAAACAGGCGGTGGACAATAAAAAAAGAAGCAAAGCCAAAAGCAATAACAATAATAAACGGCACAACAAATGAAACGGCCAAGCTGCCAGCAAAATGTCCCGAAATTGACGGCAACTTTCCCATTTACTTGCGCCTGGCCGAATACACGAGCACACTTACCACGAGACAAACAAACAATATAAGCGTAACAATGGCAGGATAACAAAGCATGTAGTAGGATAACAGCCCTGAAGGACATGCGTTTTGCCAGGAAATATTGCGTGGCAGTGGAAGCACGAAGGCATTATGTACCAGGAAAAAGAAGCAGCTGCTTGTAATCGAAAATAAAAGATATTCAAGTCTCTGGGAATCAAAGGAATTACAGTTTTTGGGCCAAAAATACTTGCGTTAGGAAAATTCAAGAACTTAGATTTGCGATGTTAACATGTTTTTTAAAAAACGAGGTTTTAGCGAATGAATCAACGAGTTGCAACTCCATTGCTTAGGCAAAATATTTACAAGCTATTTGATTTGATAAACAAGAAGAAGAAAATTCCGGAAGATTTAAAATGAACAACATGAAAACAAAGAACAACAAAGAACGTAAAATGTTAATGAAATTAATAAAAAACGGGTAGGACGGGTAGAGGTGGGATGGGTACGACTGGTCAGCTTTTTACGAACTGATAATCAATAAATGTTGTGGAAATTATTAACCATGAAGAATCTGATGGAAAACGCGCAATTTTCAATATTGGGCGGCTATTAAAGTAAACAAATTAAAATAATTGTTAAATTCGTATGGGACTTATATTTCTCTTAACAATATTAAAAGTAAATATATTTTTAAGCAAAACTTACATTATTTGGATCTGTTGGCTTATCTTATGTTTGTTTTTTTAATCTGACAACACTGCGTATGCGTAATATTCTTAAACTGTTTTAATTGACACTACAAAATTAACCGGACAATATCTATTTGTAGAGGCGCAAACATACATAGGCACGCGCCATACGCACACACAAATACTCACGCACTTACATATGTATATGTTAGCTGAGATTTATATAACACAACGTCAACTCACGTCAATATGCGTGGGAAATGTTTCACTAAATTGAAAGTTATTTATATTAGAACATTTTTCAAGTTTATTCATCCGTGTCAGCCATTTTTATGGCATTTTTTTATTTATTATTTTTTTCAAATTGTTTTTGTTTTAATTGTATTCAGTTTCTTTTGCGCTTTTTATATTGCACGGTTTCGTTTGCTTAAACTTGCTCGCTCAACTGTTCACGATGTACTGTGTTAACGGTATTTGCGTGGCTGCCAAAAGAGAGGCAAACGGAATGAGAGAGCCAGAAGCAGGACTGGATAGATAGACAAGGGCAAGCGAGCTAACTTATTGTATCTGTTAACTGTAACAGCTGCTGTTAAGTACATCTTTAAAATGTCTCTGTTGCAAAGTCTTAACAATATTATTGCTACAAAAAAATATGTATTATTATTGTTATTAAGTTTCCACATTTTCGACTGCAATATTTCCTAAATGTTACAATTTTGGTCATGGTTTGTTCTTTAGTTTAACTAACTCTTTAATTAATATTTGAAAATAAAATATCAACAATATCATTGAATATTTTCTGTAAATTACATTTAATTTTGAATTTGTAATGTCAAGATTTTATTTATAAGAAAGAGCATTGCTTTACGTGTGAAAAGTTTTGCTTTCGCTGTAGCTAATAGTTCCATGTAAACTTTAAAGACACAGACTGATTTTTGTTGTACTTGCTGAGAACTTTCACTATCAACATTCGACATGTGCATATAACATGCATGTACGTATGTATGTGTAAGTCTACAACGTGCTTTAACTGTTTCTCTCTCTCTCTCTCGCTCTCTCTCTCTGTCTCTCTCTCACTCTGACTGTCTGTTCTCTCAAATTGAGCTTGGTGTAGCCTGCTGCGCACTCTCAGTGAGCGCGGCGTCGGCAGTTACCATTGTTGTTGTTATTGTTGACAGGCCTTTTCGGCCCACTTAGGGGCTTGTTTTCGGTTTTCAATGTTAAGTGCGATGAGAGAGCTGCGTCGACGACAGTCAAAAGGACAGAGGAAAGTAAAAGAAGGCCAAGCGCAATAGTTCTCCAGAGCCTACGCCTACGTGAATGGATAGCAAATCGTAGAGCCTGACCCTCACACAATCAGCGAAGCGAAATTATTAATTATATACATATGTCTCTAGACTTTGTGCATAATACATACGTTAAATACCATAAAAATTAATTTAGTGATTTGGCGAATTATAATTATAATTAATGGAACTATCTTTTAAGTTCGTCTAGACAGCGCCAACAAAATATGTACATCAGCCGAAATAGCATTTATATTGAAAACTGCCATTATTCTTTAAACCGAACCGGTTCAAGATAATAAAACATTTGTAGAGAATCAGAGCCGGACCTTGATTTAAGTTGTTGTCTTGGCGCAGAACCGTTTTAATTAAACAATTAACTTCAAGAAAGGTTGCCTGAGAAACGAAGAAGCTTTTCCTTTACTTAGCTGAGAGCTAAGCTCAATTGCAATTGATATAAGAATAAACAGCAGGTCGTCAGCCTTGGAGAGGTTAATAAATTTAACTTGGCCTTGAAAATATATATATATATATGGGTACACTAGGTTATCATGCTGTAGCTGCCATTTTATTAAGCCGGCAAGTTGTAAAAAAATTTTTAATATTCTGCTGACTATTTTTTATTTATGTATGCTTTAAAAACGGGCAAACGCTCAAAAGCAGGCAACAATTTTTATTGCTCAGCCATGCAGTCGTGCGTGCGAGTAAAGGTTGTATCTGTGTGTGTTAGTGTGTGTGTGTGTGTGTGTGTGTGTGTGTGTGTGTGTGTGTGTGTGTGTGTGTGTGTGTGTGTGTGTGTGTGTGTGTGTGTGTGTGTGTGTGTGTGTGTGTGTGTATGCCACAAAGAGAACGATATATATAGATGAAGTCACGCCCACACATATGCCATATATTATAGTATTGCGTAACGTATACATAAAACAACAAACTTTTAAAGAAAGCGTCCGTCAATCTATCATGTAGTCAGCCAGTCATTTAGCTGTGAAGGTTCGACTGGTCCGACCCACTAATAAACAAGAATCGATAAGGCTAAACGGACGTTTTAGCCATCGAGGCTTTCCGAATGCCCAAGCAATGAGATGGCCCAATAGAATGGACCCTTTAAAATAGTTAAGGCTACCAGCGGCAACACAAGCTGCTTTCATGTTTGGGATAATTTATCAGAATCCGCAGAGATGATCTTTAATGCTTTAATATAGTCGCAAGATAAGGTACGATTTAAACCTTTTTGTATCTTTATAAGGGATACAGTGCTCTCACTAAGAAACAGATAACACAATTCTTTCTGGTTGCCAGCAATTTACGCTTAAATGGTTACAAGGACAACGCGATTATGAGAAATACGTAAAAGTGTGAGTGATACTGCTGCATTTGACCTTACTAAGCTTACTGACTGCCAGGATGTGCACACAAAGCATTGACTAAGCTCTAAACAAAAGAAGCAAAGAATAAACCATCCAGCTAATGAGCACGAATTTCCATACATACATACATACATATGTATATGTATGCAGAACTAAGCTCAATTGTTTTGTGCATACAAATGCAACAATTCAATAGTAAACAAACCTCAACACATATTAGATATTACATCCCAGTTTTAATTATAGTTTATAGTTTCCTTATAGTTCCTTGCTTTTTTCAAAAAAATTAAGTGAGATAAATTAAAAAAATAATTAAGAGGTTCTAGTCGGGAGCTCCCGATTCAGATACCCTGAACCCTCGTTTTCCAATACCAAAAGCAGATATATTTACTATGCTGGAAGCTATATGTCAAGTTTGGTGACTCTAGCTCTCATTATTTACCAAAAAACTGGATTTCGATATAGAATTTCATCGTTTGGAAACGGGGGCAAATTATCGAATATCAGAAACAAACTCGTTCTGCGCGGACACTAGGCGGACCTACATCTAAAATTTCAAGTGTCTAGTTCTTATAGGTTCTGAGATCATTGCGTTCATACATACGGACGGAAGGACGGACAGGCAGACGGACATGGCTAGATCGCCTCGGCTATTGATGCTGATCAAGAATATATATATACTTTATGGGGTCGGAGATGCTTCGTTCAGCCGGCTAAAAATGATTTAAATTTCAATATGATTTTTAACTGCATGTAACAGGGTATTTAACGCTCTTGCCAATCTTATTCGCAATTTAAAACTGTTAATCATATTCGCATTTACATACATATATAAATGGTTCTATGAATAATATTATTGTTTACAACGGCAAACAGCTGCTAGCCATTAAGCAAATATTGTTGAAAGCGAAAAATTAACTGTTAAGGGCTTACAGCTGGCGAAACCGTTATATATAAAATGTATGTATATATAAAAGCCCGCGCTAAAACACGTATGTATATATGTATGTACATATTTGTATGCCTTAATATAAGTCAATATAATGCGTACGTACATGATAATGCTTTATTCACAAAAAGTGGATCTGTTACACATTCGTCCGTAATACCTTGCATCCCAATTACACGAAATGTGGTAAAAAAAACACAAATAAATATTCTTTACTTTCACGAGAAAGGTTGCAAAATCGCGCCTAACGCGACGAAAGCACGATTTATACTAAATAGGCGTCTTTTGTGGCAGTGTTAAACAACGTAAATTTACTTGTTCTTTTTTAATGCAAACAAACTGGTTTGCTTTACATAAATTCAGCTAAATTATAAGGTAATCAAAACTAATCATAAAAAGTGTATCCTGGTCTGTGTAACTACAGTTCCGTGTGAGCGTATTCCGTGTGCGTCGACTCCCTATCCTTTGGTACAATATAGAGGCCTTCAGAGGTAGTCCAACGTGTTCCATGTTGTGGACTGTGCAGACCCACGATTTCCATTTGCCCAGAAATGGGCCGGCCATAAGACCGTCCCGACATGCCCAGATACATGCCAGTGTCAACGTGGCGCAGTCTTACGTGTGCATCTCGCATCCAGCTGTCGTTGGAGCAAACGACCTCCCAATTGTCACCGGTGTCGCCGACTCCATCGACGCCATATGCGGACACCTCTTGCTCGCCGGAGAGCGGCGATGAGAAGTGGTGCGAGTGCAGGTTTTTTTTGGTAGTTAAATGTTCCAAGCTTATGGTCGCACCGCAGGCAATGGGCTCACCGCGCTCGCACAGCTTCTTGGCTTGCGCCTTGACCACCCAGTGGCTGTTGACATCCTCCTTCTGTTCGACACCCGTCACCGATTGTTGACCAGATCCCGAGCCATACTTCACATCATGGGAGTGCAGGCGATACGCATAGTCCGAATTGAGCAATTTCAATATGGAGCCACATGTCACATAGTTAGTCTGAACAGCTGGGCGAATATATGTTATTATTAATAGGAATCGAATAATTGATATTTGTGGGGCGGCAAGAACGGCGTGGCCAATCACAGCACACCACATAAACGCTTTTGCAAAATACGCACCATTGTTTTTAGGAAGGCTGCTGATGAGCGCTAAAACAACGAAGATCAGTGTGTACATCATTCTGTCTACCTTTTCGCGATTACAATAAAGTACTTAAACTAATATTTAATAAGTAAAAATGCTGGAAATGCCGTACGCGGCGAAATGGAGTACACGCAAACAAACGATTTTGACAGTGAGCTAGTGTTGTCTTAGCCGATGAGCGATGAACTAGTTCTAACTAACAGCCATTAATAAATGATAGCAGAGTTTTAACGACAACAGAGCAGCTGATGCCTAGCATAATCAATCGATTATTTCACAGCCGCTGTGGAGGAGGAACAGTCACGCCTATCGATATGTGATAGGCGATATTTTTTCATGCATTTAGAGCACTGCAAATGATGCAGTAATTTTTCTGTGAAAGTTAAAAAATTGCACTTAAGCAGAAATTAATGGCACATAAGCGTTTATTTATCTACGCTGCATTTCTGGCGATATGTTATTTACTTGGCGCGACATGGGTAAGAACTCTCAACGTATTACTTACTAAACTTTAATGATGGTTGTGTTTATTCGTTGACAAAGGCTGAGACAGCAACACAAACATTGACCAGCAGCGGCAGCAGCAATACCAACAACAATGCCAGTCAGCTTAATGCACCTGGCAAGGCGGCAGTAATTACTCCAGCGCAAGTACTCGCTACTCCAAAAGTCATAAGCAGTACGGCAACAAGCGCCAACACAAGTAGCAATCCTAGTGAATGGTTTGTAGTCCCCCCCTCCTCCCTAGCTACGAATCGTTTTCAGATTTTAGACTTTATATGCCGTTTTACATTTAGTGCCTGTGTTGGAGCCCTGCTGCCGCAATTGGACGCCAATGGAAAGGAGCTTCCCATGTGCGCAGAGTGTAAGTGCTCCCATGTTGCGCGCAATACGACTCTGATAAAGGTGTGTGTATAGTCCTAGTTACTTATCAAATTTGCCCAAAATATTCTGAATTTGTTTTGCTTGTTTTCTAGGTCGTTGTCATCATTGTGATTTGGATAATATCCATTTTAGTGATATACATGCTCTTCCTAATGTGCTTGGACCCATTGCTTAACAAACGCGTCAAGGCTAACAATTATCAGGAGCACACCAATGAAGATGTACATAACAGATATTCTAAATATGCAGGCATTAAATATAGTCGACTAGCCGCCAATCCTGCCGTTGATGACGACAGTGATGATGAGGCGCAGCTGGTTGGCAATAAAGAAGCACACAACGTTTGATGCCAGTTGCCAAACGATTTTTATAGAAATACTTTATTGTTTTATTTTTTATTTAATGCTTTTAACATACGCACGTGCTAACCAACAATATTTGTTTTGTTTGTTTATGTATTAACCAATAACGGCCACAACTAATTCGCTTAAAATTTTCATTCTTTTTCTGCTTCGGCTACCAGGACGAACCCACACCGCCCATGCCCGCTGGCACCAACAATCAAGAGCTAAGCGCACGCGCAAATGTTCTGAATCGTGTCGGACATCAGCAGGACAAATGGAAGCGTCAAGTGCGGGAACAGCGGCGCCACATCTACGACCGTCATACCATGCTAAATTGAACAGCAAAATGATAAGTGCGGAAGCCATGCCATTGGCGACTTAAAGACATGTATTCCGACAGCAATTACGTATTGTATTTGAATTTGCTCTGTAGCACTGCTGTCTCGTTAATTGGATCAAAATTAATTAATTTTATTAGCAACATTTTATAATTTAAATAAATTCTCATAACCAAATAACTGTAAGAAAATTTAAATGATCAAATTGCATGTTACTACTTCAGAGCTAGGCAAAGTTCTATAAGAATTTGCGTCAAGCATTCCTTGGAATTTAATCTTCCCGATATTACCAATACCATTTATTTTATTTGCAAGAGCTTACAGGCTTTATTAATGTGTTTGGTTCTTAAATTAAATTGTATTTGAAAAATTAGCTTAGTAGCCCTTTACGGTTTCGGCAAAGGTCCAGTTTTCTTCGACTTTAAAGGGACCTTTTATGCTGCAATCGGCGGCAGTGCAAATGCCTACCGTATATTGGGGAATGCTGCGCGTATCACGGTAGTACAGCACCTTCATGGCCTCACGAATCTGCAATTATACAAAAAATGTATTAATTTTAATCGAAAGTATTTCGCTTGCTGTTGGCCTACCAAGTTGGTTGCCTCTTCGAAAGTAAAATCGCGATCCTTGGGCTTGCGCTCGCGCACAAGCGGCAGAGCTAAATGCCGTCCAAAACCGGTGGCCACGACATAATCATTAAAGGCCCGTCCTCGCAAATCAACATTACCCAGAAAGGGTTTACCGGTCTGATCCACACCACCGACCACCACATCAATGTAAAGTGGATTCATGCGCGAGCGGCGGTTATACAGGACGCGTGTCAACCAGCTGGCCAATTCTCCTGGCTTCATGATGACACCATCATTGTAGCACTGATCCTCGATCATCTTCTGATCTATGTTCCGCTTGATAGACTGTATGTCCGCAAAGTCTCCACTTCCACCTAGCAAAATGTTGTTATTGATCTTGAATACGCGTTGAATATCCTGATAACGTGCCAGGGAGCCATAGGAAACCAGCGTATCGGCAGCCACCAAGACACCACCATCGAATTGGATGCCCACCACAGAGGAGCCCGTAGTAATTGCAGCGCTAAGAATGTAGAAAGTGCTAGAGTTTTCCGGCGGTGCAGTTTGCATTAACTTACGTGCTGTGCTTGGTACCGAAAGGGCCTGCGGTTGTTAATTCTCGCGGCAGTTGTACTGGGGCATTGCCCCCCATGAAATTGTAGAATTGACCGGGCGAAGGTCCATTTGACCACATTGGCTGTGCGAAGCTGTTGTTCATCATCTTAATATATTTGATAATAGTACTTTGAAATCAAATGGAAATAACAGCAAAAGCAGTCGCAGAATGACAGGCACAAATAAAAGCCGAACAGTTTTAGATAGCGACGAAATTATTAAGCTTTGCAGCACTGCAAGACGTTCTTATCGATATTTATTGCAACTATCGATATATAAAGGCCAGGGCAACCTGGTGGAGCAAACGATATGGCGACAGCTCTGTCAGAATGATTACGCGCTAGATTTAGAAAGTCTAATCTTTAAATTTTGAAGCAAAGCAAGAAATACACAATTTTGATTAAAAATACATGCTCACCTTTATTTTTAGAGGTAGTATAATTCAATAGAATATACAAATATATATACATTTTTTAATGCACACCTTGTAGGGAATGTTTAAATATTTTGCTTGCATCTTACAGATGGCATAATACAGATGAATAGAATATCATTGTAGAGAGTACCGTTAGCTAAATACTAAAAAACATTTAACATACATAATATATAAAAATTTCTCGATAATGCAATAGTAAAATAGTCTACATTACATGATACTGTCACGGCCAATTTTTAGTGTTCAACTAAATTAAAGCTTTGTCTCTAAAAAGTACTAATCCTTGCAACAACAATACACATTATCGCTTGAGCTTGCGGGGGTTGCGGGGGCGCTAACGCCTGCCTTTTGGGGCTTACTGTAGGAATGTGGACCACGCATGAAAACGTCTATGAGCTGGCAATGCGAGCTGTGAGCAGAGAAATCAAAAGTAAGTTAAAAAGATGAGTTTAAAAATTTTTGATATTATTGTGTGCTTGCCTCATTGTTATATCTAGATCAGTGACAACCTCTCCATCACAATTCCAGCTAGAAAACTCCGAGCTGACCGTGTCATTGCCGCTTTGGGCAATTGGTGAACGGGAACCGGCAATACTAAGGCTTTCCTCCGTTGTGACCGCTGTCAATGTACGAAAGATGAACTTTCGCGTCCGGTAGACTTCCACAAAAGGCAAGTTGCGCTGCAAAAATGGTATAAAAGCATGTTACGTTTATATGTCTTATAGCGATGTATATGTTGAGTACTTACAATGTCGCCTGCTCGGCCTGCAGTATTCAACAAAAACCGCACATTGTTGAGCAACGATGTTTTCCTTACAAGAATCAGATCAAGGCAGCCATCGCCTAGATGACTATAGCGCGAGATGCCATTGGGGCTGCGGGCACAGGCACATGTAATGTTGGCGCCGCAGATCATAAAGAAATTTCCACGAATTATCTTCCACTGCAGGTCCCCGGGCAGGCTCAGGTTGGAGCCATACGAGCCGCCGGCCTGCAACGGTAGATTGACCGGACGTATCGGTCGCGGTCGCAACAATGCCGCTTCGCTTGGGATCAGCTGCAGTTCACGATTTGACATCTGCGGTTCCCGCTGTGGTCGCAGCTGCTCTTGCTTGTCTGGCTGTTGCTGTTGCTGTTCCTGTACTTCTTCCCGTCTTTCTCTATCAGTGTCAAATTGCAACGCAGGGCGTTGCTCCTGTAGAGAACTGGCTATGCTGCAGCGCTGGCAATTTGCATAGCACACGGAGGGAGAGTCAGTGCATACACTGACCGGGCTCTGCGGCGTTTCCGGCTCTGTGGGCTCCTCGAGCAGTTGCAGCTCCGCGTCATAGCCACGATTATTAATAAACGCCTTGATGCCGCTATACTCATAGCGCCGTGTTCCCATCCAGCGATATTGCTCGCTCTCGGCGGCCACATCGCCCAGATACCCATAGCTCAGGACACTGGCACAGAACCGCAGAAGGGTGCGTTTGTTGCTTACGCTGCAGACGTCGAGGCCGCGCCTTTGGCCGAGCAGCACGTGTATGGCCGCAGTGCGCACATCGGCCGTGCCATGCATGCTATAGACAATGGTGTCCGTGCTGCCCGCCGGTATCACAGCCACAGGCAAGCTGGGACGTGGTATATACGCTGGTCTCTGTTCATCCAAGCCCAACTCTCGCATGCGCCGAAACACCAGACCGTTTATAACCTCGGCCACGGTACCATCGCCGCCGACACAGCACACGGCGTCATAGCAGCCAAGATCGTGAGTTAGGAGTATATCGCGGATCTGATTGGCACGCTGGGTGGTTATGCAGGTGGCGTCGATGCCGGCCAGCTGGAAGAGCGGTCGAACCAAACGCTCATATGTTTGAGCGCCTGCCTTTCGGCCCCCAAATGGATTGATGAAGACTAGCAGGCGTTGCACACGCTGCCCACCAACGGGCGAGGACTTCAAGCGTGCCTGTAGCTGCAGCTGCCATTGCCGTACAATGTACGCATCTACATTATAGAAGGTGATGCGACGTAGCTGCCAGCGATTGCAGTCCGATTTAGATTTGCTCAGACGCTCGGCATAATTGACGGTCAAAAACTGTGCTGTGGGCTTCATATCCCCATCCCCGCCATGATGCATGTTTTGGTTAGACGGGGGCTGTCGGCTTTCGTGCTTGGTATCGCCGGAGCATACGCTTATGATGTCATCTATGTGCAGGATGTGGCTATGTGGACCATAGCTGCAGCAGGTGCTATCGCCAGCCAATTGTTGCTCGTAGACAGAATCGTCGGGTAGCGGTCTTTTTTGCGTCTCGTCCTCGCGCGACTTTTGCGCCTTTGACTGGCGCTCCATGCGCTCCCAAACCAGCCTCTGACCATGAAGCAACACGCGGTAGCTCTTCTTTTTGAGCTGGAAGTTGTTAAGCAGCACATCTGAGGAGCAGCAACTGGCGGCAGCTGTCGTCTTGGTAAACTCTGAGCTGCCGCTCTGCGTCATCTTCGTATCACTTTGTCTCTGCAAGACAATGGCGAGAAAAACAGGTTTCCATTAGAATTACGTACTCGTTTGAACTTTGCTTCAGACGGCCTGATTGCGCATGGAGACCGGTGGTGGTTGCAGTAAATCTGAGCTCCATTCTCTTTTTAATGACTCAAAGATTGCAAACAAAGATTTGGCTTTCTGTTGATTTTGAGCTTATGTATAAACATACTACATATATAATAATTGACCTATAGCAGCAAAATCGAAAATGTTTTTGAATATCGTAAGCATACATCCATAGCATAAGTTAACTTCAATTCAATAATATCGGTAACTAAAACGAATATATTACACACACACATATTTTTTAAAATCGATTTTAAATATTCTCTATAGTATATTCGGATGTATGAAACTGATCATGAAATGTATATATATATATTTCTTACTTGATTTTTATTGACTTTCTATACAAGTACGCTCCACAATATATGATCAGTGTGCTTTTAAAATTTAGCATTCATTTGGTTTTTGCCACGACGCAATGTGCTATTCTCAATATTTGTTGCTGATAAGCAACCAACCGAATCAATATTATAAATGACATGCTCATGTCCTATGTAATTCGCAACCAGAATAGCGAAATGGAGATACAGATGATTTTGCTAAAACGCTTCTCTTTGTTTCACAGCTGGCCTTGGGGTTTGAAATATTTGAGAACATATTATAAGCAAATGTTCAACGCTTATTAAGTCGTACCACTGGCCTCCACCGAGCTTAACGCACAAGGGCCTAAAATATGACTAACCTCTGTTACTGCTAATTAGATACACATACAAAAACAAGTTAAGAGTGATCGACTAGGCGGTACCTGAAGTCTAAAGCACGAAGAATCTATTATACATTTCAGTAAGTAAGCATATATAAGTATACATCAAGCACATTGAATGGCATCGATTAAGGATGGCCATTTGAGGCCATGGGATATTAATACAGGTACAGGATATACAAAATAGAGATCAGAATTCAGTTCAGACCACATGAACGAAACACGCTTACACGTCGTATACGCAACGATCAAGGTTATGAGTATATAACTGTATTATATATGATAGAATATCAGAATAGTTTAGGAAGCTGCGCGCTAGCACCAACAATCAACAATCAACTACAACAACATTCGTTGAAATGTTGCTCCAAAACGAGTTTCTCTCGTCTTCTCTCTACTACTCTGCTCTCCACTCGCCTGCTCTACACTTCTCTGCTCTCCACTACTCTGCTCTCCACTCAGGGCGTGCAGCTTTTTGACCTTCGCCTTGAATTGCAACAAGTTTTTTGTATAGTCATTTTTGAAGTGCCCGACTCGCTTGACCGAATATGTATGCATATATATATATATACATATGCATATTGGGTACTATTAGTAGAGGTAAAGGTCTTTTAAGTCAAAATTATAGCCGCATATGCATATAGTCTATGCAAATGACATTTAAGTTTTGTTTTGTCTATTTTGTGCGCATTTCCGGCTAGCAATTGAAATCTTTTGAAGCTGCTATTTTTTAAGAACAGAGCATAGTAAATGCTTTTTAAGTACTACCACTAACCATGCAACATATAGACTGGACAAGTGAGCCAAACGTGGTCCCCGTCGATTTATATGCGGCTGGTCCAAAGTCGCCTTCGTTTTTGTTCGGGTCCGAGAGCGGCCGCACGCTCTAACAGAGAGCGTGTGTACAAAATACATAAGACTTGTGTGAGGGAAGGGCAAAGCTGATCTTTTTTATTCCCTTTATTCGCTCACACTACAGGAAACTGCTTTTGCTTACTCTCAGTGCTCTTTCATATTGTCTATTTACCGTTTAACTGTCTGCATGTGTATGTGTCCGACAAGCAAAAATACCCACAAATTTAAGATTTCTCAAATCTCGGACGCATTTCTTCTCTTTCAAAGGGGCGGGTAATATGAAATCATAAAAGGGTTTGCCACGTCGATGCGAAATTCTTGCATTTTAGCTCGATATCGTTGGTAAGGGTACCCATGCGTTGGCATGTGTGCATTTACATTTGTTGGACTTGCCATATTCACGCACACTTGCATATTTTGTATATGAATACAAGCATTTATGCGCTTGTGTGCCTGTTGGTTGCCAGCCTGACTGTCCCTGTCGCAAATTTATGAAGATTTTTGGATTTTTGATATTCGGCCTTTACACACAGACACACACACACAAATGTGTGTGAATGGGCAGATATAGAATGGGCGCAATTGAAAATTTCAAGATTGGCACGCGTCTGACGCGCGCCCTTCTTTTTTATGATTTCGGGTTTGCATTGATAAATGAATTATTAGAATTGTTAGGCCGAAAGGGTAAAAATTTGGCAAGCACCTGTACTTGCATTTGTAGGTCAAGTGACTGTTCACTTAAATTATTTTATTAATATTAAAATTAAATTAATTAATTAATAAATAAATAAAATTATTAAGACTATGAATATATGTATATCGCTCCTTCTTTGAATTTGGTATATTTGTGATCATGAAATTTTCAATTGCGCCCATTCTATATCTGCCCATTCACACACATTTGTGTGTGTGTGTGTCTGTGTGTAAAGGCCGAATATCAAAAATCCAAAAATCTTCATAAATTTGCGACAGGGACAGTCAGGCTGGCAACCAACAGGCACACAAGCGCATAAATGCTTGTATTCATATACAAAATATGCAAGTGTGCGTGAATATGGCAAGTCCAACAAATGTAAATGCACACATGCCAACGCATGGGTACCCTTACCAACGATATCGAGCTAAAATGCAAGAATTTCGCATCGACGTGGCAAACCCTTTTATGATTTCATATTACCCGCCCCTTTGAAAGAGAAGAAATGCGTCCGAGATTTGAGAAATCTTAAATTTGTGGGTATTTTTGCTTGTCGGACACATACACATGCAGACAGTTAAACGGTAAATAGACAATATGAAAGAGCACTGAGAGTAAGCAAAAGCAGTTTCCTGTAGTGTGAGCGAATAAAGGGAATAAAAAAGATCAGCTTTGCCCTTCCCTCACACAAGTCTTATGTATTTTGTACACACGCTCTCTGTTAGAGCGTGCGGCCGCTCTCGGACCCGAACAAAAACGAAGGCGACTTTGGACCAGCCGCATATAAATCGACGGGGACCACGTTTGGCTCACTTGTCCAGTCTATATGTTGTATGGTTAGTGGTACTACCTACTCCTCTTTATATATATCTTAAATAATTACAATTTTTATTCAACGCTGTTAATTAACCTTGTCGCTTGCGATTTTCAAAAAGTCTTTAAACCCATCAAAACAATTTGTTTGCGTACTTTCAAGTGTCTGGCACGCCTTTCTTGACTGCCTGCCAAAAATTAATTATATTTTTAATGAATAAAGCGAAATTAATTTACTATAAAGACACGAGAAACATGTAAAACAATTGGCTTAATTTAATTTAATTTCAAATTATAAATATACTCTCTAATATCTCTCATATCTATTGTAGCACCTACTTTTGTTCAAAAGCTTTACATCGAGAGTTTTGTTTTGATAAATCTACATATTTTGTTTTAAAAGCGCACGCAAACAATTTATTTCGATAATATCTGGGCACGATGCATTACCGGGCTGTTAACGAGTCAGCCTCAGATAGAAAATATTGTAATTGTTGTATTTTATAATTAAGTACATTTATTGTAACTAAACAAAAACAATAAAGTTCCTCAGCACTAAGCAAGCCGCCTGCTTATCAATTTATAAGTGCATGTGACCCCGATAAGATTGCGACAATGATTAAAGAACAAATAAACTTGAATAGAAGAAGGCGCGTCAGATACATTTGCTGCGAAACCTAATCAATTATGATTTTTAAAACGCTTTAATGCCTTCATCTTCCTTCGAAATTCAAATTTGTGAGCCATGTTTATCACATAATTAAACGTTATCAATAAAACTTCATAGGACAACATTGAACCGTGTATGTGCCAGGTACCAGGGAGTAAGGTTTATATTTATATATGTTATCACTTTAACGTTTAACCTATTTCTAGCTGACACGCTGTCCAAAAATATTTTACAACCAGACATGATTTTTATAAAGATATCCAGCCAGATGAAATAGCAAAGAATAATGGAAAATCAGCGAAAGCGAGATGGGAATAGGCATGACCGAGATTGGATATGGCAAAACAACAAAGCTGTTGTACTTAAAACGGTACAAAACACATACACTCATGAGAACATTGGAGAGTCATTTGAAGCGGGCACACAAACATTACGCCAAGCACCGTTATCAGAACACAGCTGAGAGCAGCACCAACAGCGCAGCTATTTAAGTACATATGTATGTATATAGATAGCATGTACACATATACATACATATTACCAAATTGTTTTCCCTACGCATTGTCTGCTTCAGTTCAGCATATTCTGAATGTGTTCATTAGGTTCATGTGTACTTATTCGGCTGTTTTTTGTCAGTGGGAATACCGGTAGTTGGTTTCTGCTCATGTTCAATAGGACTATTTACCTTGTACATAGAAGGAATATCCGTATATCCATGCAGTCATTGATGCATACATAAACTACAGTTGATTTTAATTTTTGCAGTTATGTTGTTGGAAAATCAAGATAATTCGATAACCGTAGCAATTTTGCACTCACACATACCCACACACACGATACATACAATCGCGTGCAGGTAGTCTCAACGGCAGTTATATTAAACTTTTCCAATTGCAGTTAAAATATATACCGTATATTTTACTCCATTCAATTCTGCAACTAACCTTTATAAAAAATGCAACATTATAAAAAATTACCAACGTAAATCCACAACCGCGATGCAAAAAATACTCAAGTTGCTAAGTTGTGAAGCATTAAACGTGCTCCTCACTCGGAAAAGCCAAACAAAATACTAATGAAAAAACTCAATGTGACCAGTGATCGTCAGCCATATAATACCAAAAAAGCTTTTCACAAAAATGTGGCAGTCATAATACCGACCGGTGGCAAAGACTTGTACAACTGTATAATTGTGAATGATTTTTGGTCAGAAAACTTGAGAAACCTCTAACCTAAAACAAATTTACTGAGTTGCTTTTTTCAAAAATTTTTTTTTAAATTTCTAACCACGTATGAATGTAATTCAAAATATGTCAACCATTTTTATTCTTCCATTTTGTCATTCAATAAAGCAACATTAAATTTCCTGTTCTATTTTGCCGCCATAATATGAGTAAGTTATTTTAACGGTATATTAACACGCGCGGTATTTCTGCAGTTGATTACTTTTGTGGCAGGCTCTCCCTGTGGCAAGTGTAACACATGTCCGTGCAGTGGTGCGGCGACTCAGGCAGCGCGACAGCAGCCAGTTGCTCAACAACAACAAGAACAAGAAATACTGCACCTACAACCACAACAACAAGAAGTTTCTTGTCAACAACCGCAAATTTCTTGTCAACAACCGCAAATTTCTTGTCAACAACCGCAAATTTCTTGTCAACAACCGCAAAATTCTTGTCAACAACCGCAACAGCAACAAGTTGATCGACAACCAGAAAGGAGACCCAAAGTTGAATGCCATTGCGTCAGCAGTGGCAAATGTAATAGAACAAACACAGCACCGGTGCAGGCGCCTCTCGCTGATACATACACATGCTCTCGAGCACGTCCTAAACCGCAGGCAGCACTCGCGCCAATCGAGGAGCGTTGCACATGCAAGGTAAAAGCTGAACCGATACAGTGCGAGTGTAGTCCACCGGTAGCACCCCCGCCGATTCAGCATGTGCCAGAAACTCCCCCGACGCATGCGTATATTACTTGCGGCCAGCCGACTTCTCATCGACCCCAACCACAAGCCATACAGAAGGCGCATCCGCCGTGTTCGCATTGTCGATCCCAGAAAAAGAAGAAGTGCAGCATTCAGTGAACGAACGTCAATTCGTTTTGGAATGCTTCTCAGAGTAGGGCAGAATAGTAGGCCCAGATGCTCATTCGGCGAATGAACAAAAAATTTTCTGATATTCTCACAATTTTCGCAAAATACTTATTTAGGAAATTTATAAAATAAAAAATTCTCAAAAGTGATTGCTAATGCGACCGGAGTAAACCCAATATCGAGTGCACTTCTTATGCTAGCTTTATCCCATTCGGTACAAACAGGAGTTAAAAAAAGGCCCATTATGTCTGACCTAAGAACACAGGACTCTCAGCGTAATAATGGACAACGATGCTGCTGTGCTCCCAGCCAAGCCAATGTCGAAACGAATCTTCAATCTGGAGCAGCCGTACTGCCATGCGGCGGTCCACAGGGTCAACACTGTGTTGCAAGATTTGGTCCGCCAACCGCACCTGTATATCAAAGGCCCCGAAACCAAGCTCAGTGCCGTCATTGCAGGCGCAAGGGAAAGAAGCGATGCACCATTCAGTAAACTCTGGCGCAAGCAATGCAAAATTTAGTATATTTAAGTAATCATAGCTGGCTTTGAATAATCACCAAACTTTTAGTTTTTCCAAATCATTTATAAAAATTTCAAAATTCAAGTCGGTTGCAGAACAGCAATACTCTCCAAATGTAAATTGTTAGGGGAAATAAAGAAGCTGAACTCCATCTTGAAAGTTGATGCTGGTGAAATCTATTTAATTGTTCACAACTCTTAGCGAGACTCAAGAGAGTAAGATGTCCCAGCCAAATACCCCATGCAAGCCTTTAGCGCCTAAAGAGGATTGCCGATGTTCTCCACCGAATTCACGTTTGCAACCGGAGATCGTACGAATTCCTTGCTCTAGCGGAACAGTTTCCGAGTTGCAACCCAGTCAGTATTACGGTTGTCAAAAGCGCAAACAGAAACGGAAGTGCAGCATACAATAGGTTATATCTCGAGCAATGAAATCGGAACGGGAATAGGCTTATATACTCTAAAAACAATCAGCATAGCAGGCGTTACAAATAGAGAAACAAAAGAGACTGCTCTTCGAATACTGACATCCTCATTTAGCAAAATTTGCAGTTTATAATTCAGATACCAAGCAATCCTAAGGACTAACGGCATTGAGCCCAATGTGATTGCTGATGGGCAAGTCAATAGTTACATATTTTTGTTCCGTTTAGGCAATCGCCAGAGCTGCAGCTCGGCGCCTAAGTAAATAATTCTTAATAAGTGCTTATATCTGTTCCGTTTAGGCAATCGTCTGGCCTACGGCCCGGCGCCTGATAACATAAGGCGCGGGTGCACAACTTGCCCCACTCGATGTCATCCAGAGACTGTCGTTTGCCACGGAACGCACAGAAGAATGTGTAGAAATCGCAGCCGGAATTGTTTTGTCATGCGCAGTCCACCTATTGCCAGACCACGACTTCGGACACAATGCCGTCAATGGCCTACCGAAAGCGTAGATTCAGGGTGCTGTTGTCCAAAGCCAGAACCAATTTTGCGACGACCATGCCGTGGGTACAATTCCATAAGTACAATTCACTGCTGTTCGCCACGGGAACCTGCATGTTATCCCGTAAGGCAGCCAATGCCGGTAATCACAGTGTACGGTCTGCCCAGACAACGGATGTGTGAACCACAGCCATCTTGTTGTCAGTTGCCGCCTTGTCAATCTAATTATTCAAATCATTGTGGACAAGCTGATAACTACGCACCTGTAGTTCAGAGAATGAGCGACTGTGCTGACGAACCATGCGATGCATTCTATGATTGTGACCGCTGTCAACGAATGCCGGTAGCTGATCGATGCGACGTTGTTCGTCGAAGAAATGTCATCATTCGCACTACCGTGGACTATGATTATGAACCAGGTCACGTTGTAAACCCTAGGCAACCATATGCCTCTTCAAATCGCCCTTTATATCGAAATTCACGCTAACCATGTCGATATCTTTTACAGCGGAATCGCACCGCTGACAGACAATGCCCAAACTGAATTTGAAAATGCGAATTGTGCTAGAAAAATACTAAACAAAAAAGTCGCATATCGACCAACTACCACAATCAAGGAATTAATCGAATAACATGCTAAAAAATACCGCGATACAGCGGTCGATAAGTCCAATTTATCAGTCAGCTATCGACCGACCACCGCAATTGAGACATTAAGGGAATAACAAAAAAGAAGCGTGCGCTATTTGTGAATTCTGAACAACCTCTTCAAAAAATGGATGACGGCGAATATGATAATGATGAGTACGTACATACTTCCCATATTTATCTCTTTTTCAAATTTGGTTTCTTCTCTTTTTCAGTGTCGGCGGTGATGATTTCGATGATGTCGATGAGGACGTGGACGAGGATATCGCTCAGGAGGAGGAAGTGGATAATATTGAGATTATTGCACCAGGTGGCGCAGGGGGCGGCGGTGTGCCCAAGTCCAAACGCATCACCACCAAATATATGACGAAATACGAGCGCGCGCGTGTTTTAGGCACACGAGCACTTCAGATTGCAATGTGCGCACCCATTATGGTTGAACTGGATGGAGAGACGGATCCTCTACAGATTGCGATGAAGGAACTGAAGCAAAAGAAAATTCCAATTATCATTCGTCGCTTTTTGCCAGATCACTCGTACGAGGATTGGAGTATTGACGAGCTTATCATGGTGGATAACTAGTACGGTTAGATGTAAGAACAGAATAGCTCTAAAAAATTTATTACTTTTGAAGAAAACAGATAATACTAAGCCCACTAAAAAAAAAAACCATATTTATATGAATATATAAACAACTCAAAAAGGATGCAAATGAAGTCAGCTCCAGGCATACCCCTCGCCCTGCTGATAGCACAAACGTTCCAGCAGGCCAACTGCATGTTGACCTGTCCTGCAGATGGCACCAACTACGGCGGGCAATAGGCCACACTCTGAAAGATTTTGCTCTCCAAACACCTGTCCAGAGACGCCGGCCTCTTGTTCCGCTGCCTTAGATTCGGCTGACGTGGTCTCCAGCAGTTTCTGTGTAGCTTTGGTAAAAGCCAGAGTATTAATACTACTGGCCAGCGTGGCGCTGAACGCCTGACGCGTCTCGCACAACAACATTGCAACGCTTGGCAGGAATGTGGGCAGCAACAGACCCTTGATATCAATGCTGTAGTAATCGACACCGTCAAGCCGCACTTTTTTGGAGCGCGGCACCAAATTCTGCATCGTTGCTTTTGGAAAGGCAACGGGGGCCAAAAGCGTAGGCGGGACACCTGCCAAGCGACCAACACTGGTGATGGTACTCTTGGCATTCAGCAAGTAGCTGAAGAATCCTTGGCACTCTACACCTTCGATTAGCAGCAGCGAATTATCACTAAAATCCTCGCTCATTTCGGCTGCCTGCAATCTCCTCGCGTGTGTTGATTGAATGCGCCGCAGCTCGCGCTCATCCACGCCCAAGCTTTCCAGCCAAGCATCATCATCATCATCATCCTGATCGGAAATGTGCTCATTATCTTTGGCCTGGCCATTAACTACCGTAACGCTTGTCGCGCCATCGATTATGTTGCCCTCCTCGTTCTCCTCTGTTAGGCTGTTGTTCGGAGCGACACCATCTGCCGCATCCTGCTGTTTGAGTGGCATGCTGAACTCAATGCCTTCCTGCCGGAGGGCGCTGCGCATACCGCGCGTAGACGGTGTAACAAGGGCATGCGTTTCTGCGTGTCCGCCAGTGCCTGCTGCTCGAAAGAGCACAGTGAAAGAGTTGGCGCACAAATAAAAGTACGGACACTGACGTGCTCGCAGAAGTTGGAAAAGTCCGCGAAAGCTATAATCCCACTCTTCGGCCAGGGCCTTGCGCTCCCGCTCGCCTATTGTGATGCCGTTATTCTCTTTGGCACTGCGTGGATAAAGCGTTAACCAGGGCAAATGCGGATGCTGCCAATAGTAGGTGCATTGATTAAATCGCGTCGCATCTGATATGTCCAACGTACTCTCCGTATGATATGTGTCGAAGCAACGCACAAAGCTTGTCAATCCGCTGGCCAGCTGTGAGGTTTTTAGCTGAGTAGCGGGTAGTTCTGTAGGACAGAAAAACCGCACCCGCGTCTTAAGGCACCAGTCTATGGGCAGATGTGATGTATGCCTTTGCCGAGCAGCCAGTGCAGCATCGATATCCTCATCGGCTTGTGCGACCTTTGCCTGATGCAATAGTTTGGCAAAAGCGTGAGCATCAAATTTCTGTAGCACTAATGTGGCGGGTGGTGAGTGCTTTTTTGACTTCAAACACGTTAAATTGTTGCTCAATGACGTTTGAACGTCGGAAGCGTGTGGCTCATCATGTTTTTGCTTTTTGGCGCCATCTGTGAATCTGTAGATGGCTGTATTTCGAGCCAAGCAGCTGATTGAAATAAAACACTCACTTGGCAAATGGGTTTTTGCGCTTTTGGGCTATTTTGGCTTCCAGCAGCTTGCACTTGTCATTCTCATCCAATTCGGGACGCTGAGTGTTGTTGCTGCTCACACGTGCCGCTAGTTGTTTCTTCTTTTGCTTTAATCTTTGTAGTTTTATAAACTGAAATGAATAACATTGTAGTAAGCCTTGCAGTCATATTTTAAGCAGTTCTTTATACATCATCGGGCCGCGTCCACTTGGAGCTCAAGGTCCCTTCGCTAGACATGATTGCAGTGTTTATTAACTGACTAGTCAGCAACATTTACAGAAGTCCCGCGCAAAAATGATTTGTTTTCATGTAATTTTGCAAAAGATGTCAAAATATTTGAATATATCGATAAATCAATCGAAAATATTGCTTCCATCTCTGGTCCACAAGAAAGCAGCTGGGTCATTTGTAATTCTGTTGATGCCAACTTTAGCTGTTCATCTAAACTTTTGTCGTTTCTTGCCATAACGAACTTGCCGCTAGCAGTCTTCCTTGCAATAGTTTACATAAAATACACCCAAAAATAATAATTTTTAATTTTTTGCATACTCATATAGAAGTAACAGAAATATTTGCAACCAAAATTGGTGCTTGCTGTAAATAGAATTTTACCGACCTGTTAGCAGAGAACCAGCCTGTTAAACAGGCAAAAGCGAAACAGAAACGAAAACTTAATATTTTTGCTAAAATGAACAATGAAGATAGCAACTTGCACGAAGTTTGCCGTGTATGTGCCAACAAAATAAAGGACAAGAAGCGCCAGCGACATATCTTTAATTATTTGCGGGGAAAGTTACTGCAAAATCTGAAGCTCATTACTGGAGTCGACGTAAGTGAGGAATCGCGATTATTGCTTATGTCGTGCAATTAACTTATCTTTGTTTTGCCGTTGCAGCTGTCGATGAACGAAGGCTTGCCGAAATTTATTTGCGATCGTTGCTACTCCGAACTTGACTTGGCCATTAAGTTTCGCGAGCGCTGTATCTTTTCGCAAAAGTATTTGGAGGAAATGCTAACAAAGATCCGCAAAGAATTTGTTGTAAACACAGCCGAACGGGAGCTATACGAGGACTTGATCGATGAGGAGCAGCTGGAGTACATTGATGATGTGCAGTTTTCAGAAGATAACGATGTTGGAAATTTGTTTGAGGACATTAGTGCTGAGATTACTGAGGATGAAGTTGAAGAAACTGGAGATGTAGAAGAAGAGAACGCGAAAGAGAATGAGTCGAAAAGCGAAAAACGGCATTGGGTATTGTTGGAAGACAAACGGCCCGCCAAGCGATTACGGCATTTTTTTATATGCGAAGAATGTGGAGAATATTTTAAGAATGAGTACGATTACAATGAGCATAAAGAGGGGCATTTGGAAAACAAAGAATCAAAGAGATTCTTTCCCTGTTACAAATGCCCGGCGACCTTCAAAACTAGAATCGCGTTGAAACACCATCAGCGGGAAGAACATTCCGGAGAGCGCAATTTCAAGTGTGCAACTTGCGGCGATACATTTTTAGAACATAACGCCAAACAGCGCCATGAGAAGTAAGTGGTACCATTTGGCTTACAAAATTGTAAAAACAAAGCCGTCGATAACCAACATCTAATTATCTTGCAGAGCACACATTAATGAGAGACCGTACCCCTGTCTAGAATGCGATAAGATTTTTACTAGCGTATCCGAGCTACGGGCGCATTCCACTAACCATGCAATGCGGAAATTTAGGTATGACATACATGTTTGATAAGACAGTATACTGGATACACTTTACTCCTTGCAGGTGCGAGCCTTGTAACATGGACTTCACAATGCGCAAACATCTTGTAGCGCATTCAAATACATATCCACATAAACGCACTGTGCAGCAACTTCAGGATGAAATTGATATGCTATATGGGGAGACAGGTTAGGAAACGGAGATTATTTAGTATCCAGTATTAAAATAAGTATAATTGAAAATTGCAAATATGCTTGTTAGAGGAAGTCAGTAACAGAAGATTTGTTTAACATAACGTTAACAAGAGAGAGCTTTTGGCAAGGCGCATGCGCCTGGGAGGCCGCTTTCCGACAACATAATTGGCCTTTTATAAATGGGGGTACAAAAAGCGTTTTGTGTGTATTCGGTGTATTCAACTGGTTGCCACCAGTTCACAGTGACCAGCTCAATATAGTTATACATACAGGTACGGAGATACAGCTGGTGCAGCCGAAAAATCAATAAGACTACAAAAGCCTACGTAAGCAGTGATACGAGTTTTATAAATGCGCAATATGCTATCCCAGTCAAAAGGTTAGTTAAGTCATGGAAAAATAGTGCCTAAAAAAAAAATGGATTTAAATATACTTTAGCTTTCGGCACGATGCTTGGATGCTTTATTTTGCTGTTGGGCAGTGCTTCTCAAGTGCATGGCTTTGACTCCAAGGACAGCATCTTTGCAGACGTCCTGCTTACCGATTTGCTAAATCGTATGGATAATGATATGCAGGTGGGTTACTACGATGTGGACAATGAAGGAGATTTGGCTGCTGCTGCCGCCAAGGACAATGTGGATTTGGTATCGCGTTCGGAATACGCTAGACTCTGTAATGGGGGCAACGATTGCTTGCTGCAGTCGACCAATGCACATCCGTCGCTGCGGGATCAGGAGTTTTTACAGCACAGCTCGCTTTGGGGACATCAATACGTGTCGGGCGGCATGGGCGAGGTGCCAAATCGTTACAACACTATAGTTAAAACCGATGCCAGCCTGCCTGCCTATTGCAATCCGCCCAATCCTTGTCCCGAGGGCTATGACATGGAACAGCAGGCCGGCAATTGCATTAGTGATTTTGATAATACAGCTATCTATAGCCGCGAATTTCAGGCTGCCCAGGAGTGTACATGTGACAGCGAGCATATGTTTGATTGCGCCGATCAGGAAAACGCCCCAGGCGCTGCTGCTGGTAACGGCGATTTAAATTCGGCTGTGGAGAAGTTTCTCTTGCATCAATTTGGCAACGAGAATGTTCTGGACAATGCCAACGGCGTGGTCAAGAAGGCTGGCCATATGCCAGGGCTTCGAATGGATTCTATACCCAATCCTTTTCTACAGGTTGCTCCAGGTGACCGTCTACCAATTGCAGCCAAAAAGGGCAACATGCTCTTCAATTAAACATCCTAAGAATAACTAACACTAGCACAACATTACTTGGCCGGCTACATATTTGTTGGCTTCTTTAGTTTGGACAATGTTGGAGACATTATTTGTCCACCATTATATATCATAGTCGTTTCTAAATGTTGTCCCACATGCGTATATACATAGCTCATAGCAGCTTCCAAGAAACTATAGAAATAAAGTTATTCAGAATAAACTATGGCTTAAAGCCAAGAAGAAAACAATATGAATAATTAACTTTTGAAGATATTTTCATTTTATACTCTCAAACTTATGTCTTTATTGTTTCGAAAGTTAACAAAAATTCAAAATTATTTAAAAGCTACAATTGCAAGATTCATGTATGTAAATAGGTTTTTATTGCTGCACTTTTAATCAGCTTTACAATGAGTATTATGTGTCAGCATTCACTGGTATTGTGGTTAGGTCGACAATCCCGAATTGGGCGCCAGCATCACAATTTCTTAAACCTAACCTAACTAGTGATATAGTATAAAGTATATATATATGATATGAATGTTGTTGCCCATTGGGCTTACAATACACTATTCGAAAAGAACACTGGCAGTGTGATTAGCTTAGCAAATATTCGTTGTGTATTGACAAGGCTCCTGCAATGTCCATTATATATACAAGTAACCAATGCATGTATTGACTATAAACTCAAATTTTTGTTTAAATGAAAATTGCTTACTTAACACTAAACTAGAAAGATTTTAGAGTAGTTTACAAACGTCCCGTATTATTGCCATTCACATTTTGACCCCAAGACACTTGATGCGGATTCCGTGTGGTCAAGCGCAGGGAGTTACCGTCGCCATCTTCATCGATGACATGCTCGTAGCCTTGATTTATGGTACCACCGCCATTGGAACCATAAATTTGCTGAAACAATTTTAATGTATTAAAGTGCTAATTGTTTATGAATATTTCTGCTACTCACCTCTGCCGGTCCACCGTTCACATTGAATACATCCTTGATGCTGATGCCTGCATTGGACACGCGGCCGCTGCGCGGATTGGGCAAGGCCCCATTGTTATTGAGCTATTCCGTACAAAATCTCGTTGTTAAAAGTGTTATGTTGAATTCGTGGTAATTCTTACCGGTGGCACTGCGGATATTCCGTACTCATTTTTGGCACCCAACGTTTGCATAGCCGACTTCCGTCGTTCCGCCATTACGGAGTTCTTCCTGACCTCCAGAGCTCGTATGGTCTCAGCTCGCATGGTCAGGCGACGTGTCAGTATTGGTGTGGCCGGATTGTTCTCCGCATCGGCTGTCAGCTTGAGGAACCGCTTCTTAAAGGCCACATCCAAGGTGCCGATTTGACGTCGCGGCTGCCGTGCTTTTTCCAAATTTTGTATGGTTTTGCGGCGTGCTATGCGATCGGGTCCCGAGCCCGAGTCATTGTCATAGTCCCCATCGATGCCTTGTAAGCGCTGCAGATTCTTAACAATCTCCACAGCGTGCTAGGGAATACGTTAATCAGTACAATTCTCAGATATAATATTTTTTTAGGCACCTTGTCTATAAGTTGATCTTGCGTTAGGTCCTCTGATTTCTTTTTGCAGAAATTCAACTCCGTTGAGGCCAAGATGTGCGAAAGTGTGCCAAACCGATGGAACAGCATGGCCGTAAATTGAATAACCAAAATTAAGGCAAAAAAGAACACAAAAACCAGTCCAATAGGTTCCAGCTGTAGATACTCCTTCGAAATGTGGACCTGTGCGAAAGTGTAGCGAGAAACCGTATTAAAAACAAATTTAACTATACATAATTTTATTGTTAGTAACATTTAACAAATGAACGGTTCTTCAAAATCGATTTTATGTTTAGGTTCGGGTAAATGGCAGAACATAGTACCAATTGTCGGTGATAGTGCTATGTTTATGTGTGTGATACCATATGTGTGTTATGTGAATGCCATGCATGGCTCCAGCATGTACATATATTATTGTACATATACATCTAGTTTTATTATATATATAGTTTTTTTTTTGTTGTTGTAGAACTTATGGCATAGGTCATACAGTTTACCGTGTTGAGGGTTAACTGTTAGAATCTGCTTTGATGGCAATGTGTTGTTGCTATTGTTGTTGTTTCTGCATTGATATGATATAGTTTTTATTGGTGATATGCCAGAACCATTAGGATGGGTATCAATAAATAGGAAAAATCACAAAGGAATGCCTTATAAACATATAGAAATATAGGTACACACATATACAATAACAAATTAGAAACATCCATTGGGTAAGTATATATGTAACGTGACGTATGTAAGGAGCACATTAAACATATAGTGTAAGAGAGAGAGACAGAGAGCAGAAGGAAGTTAGAGGTCCCTTGAATAGGTTTAAGATAAGTTACACATACTGAGCGACACAGAACAAAACGTTTTGGTAGTAGAAACATAAGTTAAAGTTTGATTGTAATTGTATAGCGCATTATAAACCTCAGATGTCTCTTCGATATACGTAATATTCGTTTTGACGCCCAACGGCCATATAATATGCAATTTATCCTTATTCAGTTGCAATAAGAAGACAATCAATACGAATAAGGCGTTGGCCATAAAGAACGCAAAGACCGACTTATTGCGCAGCTCAATCAGATCGGAGGCTATGCGGGCCTGAGTTTGGCGATCGACCATGCGGATTCACACAGTTATATGAGAGAAATAGAGAGAGAGAAAAAAAAAGAGAAATGTTAGTGGTGTTTGCGAGAGACTCAATTACCTCCTGGGTGGACTCGTCATAGGTGATATTGGTGCGCACGCCAAAAGGCCATTTGACGTGAATGTTGTCCTTGTTCAATTGCAGCAGGAAAACGATCAACACGAACAGGGCATTGATCATAAAAAACGCGAATACCGACGAGTCGCGCAGCTCTTTGAGGTCTTTAGCTATACGGGCCTAAAAGTATTTTATCGGCAGGTGGTAGGTAGCATAAAACGTACTTGACCCTGTTAATCCTAACATAACTTATGTAGTCTTACCTGTTCCACAGGATCATTATCAATGGGATATAAGTACTGGTCGATGAGGTCCTTCCAGAACTGAATTTCCGAACTTGATAAGAAGTCCACCTCACCCTTGCGGACATCAGGATCCTCAATCCAATAGGGGTTCGTCAAAAAATCACGTTCCTGCTTGGGTTCCGCTGAGGTATCTGAATCCGACTCATCTGATTCGTCGCCCGATTTTTCAGCTACCGACGTAAGCAAATGATGATCCTTGGAGCCACTAGACGTTGTGCGACGTCTATTATGACGGGAAGCATGATGACCATGTGGATCCACAGCGCTCTCGATGGTGTCAATTCGTGTTTTGATTGTATCCAGAGATTCGGCAATGCTGGTCAGCTGCTGCTTCTCGTCGGATGTTTTGCCGTGGGTGCAAAAAACGCAACGGAATAGACCAGCTAACGAAAACTCTATGGAGCCCTCCTCATCATCATTATCGCCTATGCCACTTTGTAGGAAGCCTAACATGCTTTTTTGTTTTACTCGCTTCTTGGCTTCCTCGGCGGCCTTCTTCTCCGCCTCCAACTCCTTTTTGGTCTTTTTGGCGACAACCTCCCGAGTGCCCCAGGAAACGACGTTCAAATTGATAATCGAGTAAAGAATAAGGAGCAGGTACATAGAAGGTATTGACAATAAATATATTAAGCCGCATGTTATACACCAAAATTCTTGCGGATGCAAACATGCGGCTATGAAGAATGAGCCCACCATGGATATCAAAAAGATGGCCGAGGGCGAACCTATTCCGTCCTCTCCCAACTGCAGTGCTGTGCCCACTATGACAGCCATCATAATGAGGGCATAGCAAGTGGACAGCACCTGCGCCACAAACAGTTGAATATTGGACTTGCACGTGAAACAAATGACCATAAAGGCCAAAATAGGTACAATGTTGTAATGGAAGGACGTCCAGTTGTCAATTCGAAAGGCGGCGACAAAAGCACCCACTAACATAAGAAAGATCGTGCCAGGTCCCAAAATGGTGCCACCCATCAACATCATCTGATAGAAAACGTACAGCAATGATATATTATCATTTATCTTGATCGTGCGTTTGGCATCACCAAGAAGATCCATGATGTTTGCTATAGTCGAAGGCACCCAGCGGCGACGCTGATTGTAGAACTCGTTAAAGCCCTCCGGACAGTGGGTGTAGGCGTCCGACGCAGCTGAGTACTCCACACGATATCCGCGCTGCAGCAATAAGGTGCACAGCCAGCGATCCTCACCCTGATCATACTGTACATAGTGACGTGCTTCTGTTGGTTTCGTTGTATACTTTTTCATGACATTATCATCCATTAGGGCCTTGCCACGGAAAAGTGAAAAGCAGCCGGGAGAACAGAGCACACATCCAATCATGTGCTCAGTTGCCTTTTGCAGCCAATGACCGATCGCGTATTCAAATAGCTGATACCACACCATGGGTCCAGATCCCACGGGATGAATGCGTCCACATGCAGCGCCTAGATTTCGGTTTTTCTTCATTAAATCTACCAATAGGGTGACAGCATTTGGCTTGAAATCAATATCGCCATCAAGGGTGAGCAGATAAGTGTTTTCCGCAATGGCGTCCTTGCGATCAACAGAGATGGGCAGCTCCATTAGCCGATGACCAAGCAGATAGTACATATACATAACTTGCGACCAGCGCTTTCGATGACGTATCCGATCTTTATCTTTAAGATGTGCAATGAACTTTGTTTTGCCAGGAAGGGTCCAAACTAATCGGCCGCCATAAGGTGTTGGATATTTTTTGGGTGGTCGCAGTCGAATCGTTGTCTGATGGATCTCAGAGGCGGCTTCATCCATGGTACCAATCAATAGCTTTACGAAACGATTACATTGAATATCATCATCACTATGATCCGAAATCTCAAAAGCATCATCGAAAAATATGTGAGCTGTAAGAGTATGATTAATTTAAAGATTAAACAACAATCAGGTCACTTACTCTCAAACTCATAGTAGTCGGGATCCAGCACACGTAAATACTTTTGGGCAACACGTCGTGCGCACTGATCCTCGTCCATTCGCATAATACTTTTCAAGAACTCGATCATTTCATCTTTGGTTTCATGCCACATCGTGGCGCATGTGTAAATACGAGTTATGTTATCTGAAGATTTAATCGAGGGCTTGTTCGGCGCCGAGGATCGATCGGTATGTACTGAAATAGTCTCATAGTACTCATCACCCTTTTCCTTTTCAATCTCCGACAGATCCTGAAATTAGTATGGTATATCAAAACGAGCCGAAATTTGAATTAAGCTCAAGTTACCTCAGTTTTGACATCCGCTTGGTCATCGCGTCTTCTATTTAATGCCATAGACTGATCGATTAGTAAAGCCGAGTACATGGGTCTTACAAAGAGTTTTTCTGTTGTTGCCAATCTCTCGCACTTCGGCGTCCAAATGTGCAGTGCAATCCACGTTTGGCTGAGAAGCCATAATATCCAGGCCCACGCCATTTGCTCAGTTACAAAATTATTAAATCTAAAGTTGGACGGACTGGTAAAGAACAGATAGTCCGGTATAGTATCGTGGAAAAAGCACGGATCATCAATACGTATGCCACACGCTGCAATCAGGAATGAGACAGCAATTGGCACGGTAAGGCTCACAGGGAACGCATAGCTGAAACCCTGTATAAGAATCTTGCAGGCAAACTTTCCGAAGATGTAGCATAAATAGGCTCCAAACACCTGCAGGAGCAGAACATACACCACCGTGTTGTAGGCGGCATCCACATCCACCGTATCTATATTGGCCGACTCTAAGGTATCGGGTAGCACTCCGCCCAAGCCCGCGGGTAGCTCATAGACGATTATCTTATGGGGGCCAAATGCATCGCCGTAGAGGCTGAAAAGATTACTGGGCTCCTCGCCATTTGCCCAATATATGAGCAGAGTGACGCAGAAGAAAAGCAGAATCTTCCAAATTGAAAGGAACATGTGACAAAAGTAACGCGTATTATGCATCTCCTCCTTGATGCGTCCCAGGGCACGTACGATGCCAAGCGGTGACTGAGCAGAGACGTAGTTCTCCCACCAGCCACATGAGATCATCACGCAGGCCACCGGTATAACCCAGAGCTCGCGCCGGTTCTCCAGTAGGGGCCAGATAACAAGGCCGGTGACCTGCGCTGCAATTGCAGCCAGATCGATGATGACTTTAATGAAGCGCTTACCCTCCTTGGAGGTGCGCGAAAGCAATCCAAAAATGCCAGGTATCACGCATAGACAGTTGGTTAACATTGCGCCTTGTATGGCATCTATCTGCGGCAGCACGACAAACATCAATAACGCCGTGCCCAGAGCGCTAAAGCTCTCCATCATCCAGACGAACAAAAAGTGTCCTGTTTTCGGTACCTTGAACGTTTTGAAAAAGCAAATTCGCACCGATCGTATCAGCGAGCCGATCTCGGGCAGGGAATATGCAATCACTAGCGCCCAAATCCAGGCAATACGCTCCTCCTCAGGTAGGCGCACTACGAAACTCTTGTCGCGGCCCTGTTTAGAAATTACTATTTGTATTGATTGGAGGATTGATCATCATGGCCGGCCTTACCAAATCCTTATTGCAGTATTCAATCTTGCGATCCTTTCGCACCTGCGAGGTCATAAAAAGAACTGTTCCTTTGGCTATAACGCCACCGGTTAAGACTATGATGAACGTGAATATGTAGGCGAAGATTTTTAGAATCTTAATGGTTAGCTCGAGACACTCTTGGTTTGCCGTTGAGCCGGTCTCAATTTTAATTGGAGGATCACGAAATACATCCCAGCCTTTTGTTTCCTGTATTGTGCGTTGGCTAGAAAGCAGGTGTCAAAATAAAATTAAAATTCATAAAATTATTGAAACTTCTTTAAAGTTAAGTTTTTAATGGTCAAGAAGAGGTTGAGCCCCTTGCTCTTAGCTTCCGGCTTTCAATACTCTAAGAGTAATTGGCATTACGTTGAAAGTGATTGTTGAGCAGCTATTGCTCAAGATTTGAGAGAAGGCGGACCGCTATAGATGTGGGAACGGCAATTAATGTTGTTTGTATGGATCATTTTTTGTTCCGGTTTGTTATTGTAACGACAAATAATAATTTTTCGACCCTCATCTTTCATCTGGTTGCTCCCGAGAAAGCCTCCAACCATTTGCAACATTGTAAGACTTACCTTCCTCCATAAATATCGTGTGTCAATGGTGAGCTCTCGTCGTCGGTGAAGTTGTTGTCATCGCTATCGCCTTGCTCCCCAGTGGCTGGCGGAGCCATCGGGCGATGCCGCACCGCAGACATATCCCACGGTTATTGCGACCGAGCCCTGCTGTGTTTGGAAGTGCTCAATCTTGAAGTCAAACTGTTGTTAAGGTGGAAGTGAAAATTAATTGAGTCCTAGGTTGATAAACTGGTTTTAATGCATGCGTATTTTTAGTCATTCCGTCAAAGGCCGTCAAGGACTTCCAACCGGTTAAAGAATGAAGGGCTGGTCTGGCATATGCGTGAGTCATGATCATCTAAAATAACTTACTAAACAAAGAGTAAAGAAATCCGCCAACTACTGTAACTTCTATGCAAGCCTAAATATGGTCTAGACGGGCAAGACTCATGTGCCTGAGCCGGGCATATGTATTGGATGCGCCTCAGCTGTTCCACTTTGGCACGGAACTAAAGCGTTTGCCAATTTGAATTTATGGTAATTACGAGCACGTATGATGTTGCATGTACAAATACCTACTCATACATTGTTCTTTTCGCAGGCCTTGTGCTACATTTTATCAGCAGCGCATCGGATTTCTATTAGCCGTAGAAGCGAAGCACGATATGAAGACCAAGCGATGGCAAGTTGAAATTTTTACAAGGATTAAGCTGTGCATCAGCACCTTATGTAAAGGTTATTTTTTTTTGCTGACAATTTTCTTTGCAGTTTAAAAATAAAATAAAACTTCTTAAAGTACTACTTCAAATGGTCTGCGAGTATTTTGTCCCTTGGAGCCTTCTGATACTCGCCGACTTGTTATGAACGCCCTAGTAGATTTTGGCGGTAGCTCAATATGTGGTCCTTCATTAGATTTGCTATAAAAGAACTCCCTAACTTTTGATTTACTGGTCAAGTCTGAAGGTTTGTTTGCAATATAAAGTTAAGAAGCTCATCATTGTTGGTCTTGAAGATTTCACGTGCGCTCTAGTTGACTGCTTGAACTGTCCATCCCTACTCCTATCTTTCGCGGCTATGTGACTTTCATATATCAAGGATGGTATTTGGAATTTTAGGCTTCTTTTGCTTGGGCATTGTTTTGGCTATGTTGTGCCGGTATTATAGTTCGGTTGTACAATGTTGAGTCTGGACAGATTTAAAAAAATTAATGTATTTTTAAGCTTTCTATTGATTAGATTAAAGCAAAGGTATGTAAACTGGTAATAATCCACACTTTGCAATCTGTTGGCTAGCCGGAAAGTTAGGTTAATAAAATGAAGCGCTATATTTTCTAGGCATATACTAAATTAAATTATACAATAATTCAATAATGGGCAATAGGCCGTTGCTTATAGAAAGGCCAAAGGATGCTGTTGGCAACCTGACGCCTGCGCAGAAGCGGTCGACATGGGGTCATCAACTCTATAGTCATATGATTGCAACCCCCAACAAAAGTCGCAGCTGCCGTAGTCATAGCCACCCTCAATGCAATGTTAAGGGTAAGGGTGGATAGTCCTTGCATGTGTTAGGATGCTCTAAACTGATTATGATTTTGCTGCATGCCTCTTTCGCTGTTTATAAGTCCGCAACAAACGCCGCTTCACAACGGGACCGTGTGGCCTAATGGATAAGGCGTCGGACTTCGAATCCGAAGATTGCAGGTTCGAGTCCTGTCACGGTCGATTTTTTTATTAATTCTTTTTTAATTTTTCGTGTGTGCTCGAAAGTATATATATTTTTTTTTAATTCAGATCTACTGAACTTAATTTTTTTGTTAACAATATTTATTTAAGTTAATATACTAAAAAGTTTCGTTGGGTATCTTTAAACTCTCCCTGCACACTGCGCTTTATTTCCCTGTCCCTCTTTCTCATTTGATTAATATTTCTGTGTTCTGCTTTATCTCTCTTGCGCTTTTTGCTATTTTTCCCTTTTGGAAGGAGGAATGGATTTAAGTTACTATATGTATACGCAGCTAGATTTTTTTTCGGAGGAAAGGAGTTTAATTTGATTGAACTGACTTGACACATTGGGCATTAATCAGTTCACGTACTAAGTCTAGTAAGCCCCTAGTTGCAACCGACGAAAAAGTAAATAAAAGTACAAAACGTGCTAGCCATACCAAATGTGAACTAACCAAAGAGATTTTCAGTTGAAAACTTATTCAAAATTCATGCCAACACTATGAAAAGTGCATGAATGTTTCTACAGCTAGAACAGTCGAGCAGCAAAGGATTAAATACCACAATTCAGACTAGACGCAGCCAACACTCAAGTTAGAGATCTACGATAACCGTCCGGTTTTACAGACTAAAGTAAGAGAAAAGCAAATCCAGTGGGCCTTGGACTGGCTAACAACAAGAAACTGGCCGTTCAAAAGATGCAATTTAGCCTTAACAATTCCACTGTTGCAGGCCTAAGAGCATTTCGCCTGAATAGACTAAAGAATTTGTTTTGTATAAAAATCATTTCGCCTAATGCAGTGGGCGTTAACGAAAGAAGTATCCAAGTAAACGGGGTAGTGCCTGGTAATTCATTATGGCTCTGAACACAATATTCATAAAAATTTGTGCAATTTATATGTATTTCATACTTGAGTATATTGTTGAGCTGTATATCGTGATTCAAGCAACAAATTAAATGCCGCACAACCCAGCAAAGGCAAGAAAAAGTGAAAGTCTAAAAAATGTTATAATAAAAACAATCTATGAATAAGATACTACTAGCCAACCACTCAGTAGTTGCAACTGTTGTTGGCTGCTGGCTGAAATTGATTGCTACATTTAACAACGGAAACGAAACCGAACCAATCGAACCGAACGTGTCCAAACCGGCCACGCCAAGCTGTCCGGCTGTCCGGTTGTCCGACAACTGAGTCCAACTTGTATCATAAGCATTGCCAGCCAACCAGTTTTTAATAGAGTACAACAGGAACAGTGAGCGACTTGAAAAGTATGCGCAAAACATGGCCAAACAATGACAGATAATAGCACAAATAAATGCGGCCAGAATGTTGACATAGGAAGGTAATATGGACTAAACCGGATTGAACATTTTGTATTAAAGTAAGTCATAGTACATATACATATATCGCACAGGAGGTCTGGATGATTATAGGAACTCTTTACATTTTATATATAAGACAGTTAGTGTAATTCTTGGTTTCTTATTGGGGTTCAAGAAACCTCAATTTCCTTTCAAGACCTGTCAAATAAAAGTTCTTTAAAATGTTTTTGTTTCGCCGACTCACGGAGTCAAGTTCCAGTCACTTATTATCTGCCTTCATAATACTGTTATGCAGAAACACATAAATAAATTCAAGACCTCAACCAACTCTGACTCACAAAATTTGAACGGCTCGTACCCTTCCACTGATTTCCATCCGTACTAAATGCAAGTTTTGCCCATAACTAAGGACTCTCCATACAATATCAATATGTAGGTACCGTGATTATGCACCATGATTCACAAAGTTTACTCATACCCCAAAGTATGGTTTTTACGCTATGCGTAACTTAATTTTAAACTGGCTTTTGGCTTCACCTATTACCAATTAAAATGGGTAAGAAGGGTAAAGTTTAACCAATGTATGAAACAGATAAATTATATTTTCATTGCTGGATAACTCTTTTGAATATAAACAGTTTTAGATTTTCCAATTTTAGATTAAAAAATCAAGTACCGCTATCTGTCCAAATAAGAATAAGTATTAAATATTTGCGGAGCCATTTCAGCTGAACGCAAAAGAGACGTTGCCTAAAATTTAAATGAGAAAGACCAACAGAAGAGAAGAGATCCAAAAAAATATTTGGAGAGAGGGAGAGAGAGAGAGAGAGACCGACTCGCTGCTTGTGTATCTCCACAGAAAAAACTTAGTCTTGGTTTCTTGGTTCGCGGGTAGGCGGTGCGGCCTTTAAAATTATGCGAAAATTGACTGGCGCAGATTAAAAATGCCAATTAGGTGAACAGCCTGGATATCCTCTAAATACTTTTTTAATTCAAATTTTTGTATGGATTTGATTTAGTGAATTTTAGCTACAGCTATGCCATTTATTTAGTTAACAGTTTTTTGTTAAGAGGCAAGAAAATGTTTTGTTAATTAAGGTTTATAATTTATAGAACAACTTGTTTTTAAGGTGTGTTTGTATCTCTTTTTACGAAACGGGTTTTGGTACACAACGCAAAATCATACCGAATTTAAATCGCAAAATAGCTCGTTTTTATTTTGACTGCAGCTTATAAAAAGCAAAAGTGTTGCCAGAGTCTTACACAAAACCCGTTAGTCAGCAAAAAAAAATAAAAAAAGAAGTGAAAGAAAAATAAATCTAAGCTAAACAGAAAGAGACTACTGAATAAATGAGAATGAGATTGTGCTTTGTATTTGTCTGGCGAATAACTTTCACATATAAAAATTTACCGTTTGATGCCAATGCGAATGACGACGAAATAAAAAGACTAAGAGAAATGATATTAGCCTAGCAGTAACTGCAGTAAATCAGCAGAAGTGAATGCTGTTACGAAAGCTAACAGCTTCTTCAGAGTAGACTGCTCTCAACTATTTCAACGCACTTTTTCTTCGTTTTCACTTAACATACACACATTTGACCTTTACATATGTACATTTCACTTTTC
This sequence comes from Drosophila kanekoi, assembly GCA_037075305.1. Classification (NCBI taxonomy): domain Eukaryota; kingdom Metazoa; phylum Arthropoda; class Insecta; order Diptera; family Drosophilidae; genus Drosophila; species Drosophila kanekoi. The sequence goes on along the minus strand of JBAMCE010000011.1, from coordinate 135,507 downwards.
TGTACTCTGCTAGGATTTCTTAACACTCTTTATAAATACGTTTTTACACACACATATGTAATTTTAATTTTTCTCGAATCGTCTGCGTGGCTCAAAAAATTTTGAAATGCAATGTTTATATATCATTTAATTTCTTTCGAATTATTCGTTATTTCTTTTGCTTAACCGTTGCCCGAGTTGTCTTGTTTTTGTTGTTGCTGCTGCATTAAACTTTTAGCCAGCTATACACAAATACGTGTTTGTATATGTATGCATGTACATATTTATATATGCATACGTATACGCCTGCGCGCACGTACCGTTTATGAGAGCGAGCCACAGACGTAGACGTGATGTTTGCTTTCGGCCTTTTCTTTTGTCCGCGCACAGCTCTTTTCGAGTTCGTTGTCTTCGCCAAACTAAATTGAAGTCTTTCGTTTGTGCTTATTGGAAGTGGACGCAACTGAGGCTCTGGGCATGACTCTGATTGCTACTTCTTTAGCTGAAGCCGTTGGCAACTGGAAGTTAAATATGAGCGTGATGGCTTGTTGAGGTTTTCTTTTAAGTTTGTACTTGCTTTGCTCTTCGGTTCACCTGGCTGTTGACGTTGTAGTGGCAATGTATGGCCAGTATGTGTGTACAGTTTAAGAAGTTTTTACTCTCTTATTTTCACTTTTTATTTATCTCTTTTGCTAACCGTTTGGCAACATAATATTTTGCCTCTCCCTATCCAGTGAGCATGAGGTTTTTTGTTTGCTGCACAAATACATGTTTTTTGCGACAACTTTGTCGAGGTCGTCTGGTTTCGTTTTCTTGTACCCTTTACCCATTAATACTATGAGAAAGAGAATAATGAAGCTGTGCAAACCAATGTTATTGGCAAAATATATCCAAACGAAAAAAATAGATGTATATTTATTATTCAAATGTCAGCTGAGGATCTATTAACAAAAAAGGTATATTGTAGTTTCTTTTATAGAATAAGATTACCAACTCATTCTCTGCGATTGTCTCAAGCACTATGTTAGATTTTGTAATCCATAAATTCCAGTAAGGGTTTGATTTTATAAGTTTTACTTTATTGATAAATTTAGCTCTCTTTGCGATGAACATGTGTGTAGTACATGTGTTTATTTTTGTGTGTATATGTGCAGAAATATTTTTGGCAACGTAATTCAAACATGGGTAAGGGGCATCTAATCGTCGAGCATTTTCGAGAAAAAGCTCAACATTGTTTGTTTCTCTCTTTGACGGCACCATATTCAGTCTCTTCTTAACCTCCGCTTTAATGGTAAGTGCTGCCTCTCCTCATGGTAAGCAGATAATCAAGCAATGGGATAAGCCAGCTGTTGGAGCCTGGCAACGTAGAGCGAATTACCAGCGCCTGTTTAATAAATAATTTGTTAATATATATAATAATAAGGAACAATGAGGGAGAACGGAGTAAGAGAGTGATTTGTAATTGTGTCTAATGGGGGAGAATGGCTTGTGAATGTAATATATTTAGAAGGAAAAAAATGCACTTGCATTTTATTGTCTAAAACAAACTATGTTTATATATATTAATCTTTCTAACGCCCAAAAGCATCCGACTTATGGCGGAGAGTTGAGAAACTTTTTTAAATACGTTTGAATACATGCGATTAGTATCGATTAAAAAGCAAAAGAAAATTCGGTCACATTACATTCGCATATTTAAGGCACGTTAATTGTCTTTATCAAAAAGCCAGCTGTTAAATTCCAATCGAGCTACAATTGAATTTTATTCGATTGGTATTTAAAAATTTAATTTACATACAATTTCTTAGAAAAATTACTGTTTCCTGTTAGTACTAGTATATCTGTGTTTTTTATATGTTAAAAGAATATAATATAAATAAACAGTGACAGTGAACGATAAAATGTAATCGAGTTACCTATTTGATCTAGTTCTTTAGTTCACTACAGTGAGTCGTTTGATCGAACTGTATGAACGGTTCTTTTTAACTCTGGCCACATTGCGTTAAAATTGTATGTCGCGTTGTTCGGCTGTTGCTCGTGTAAAAATTATTGAAATTACACAAACGCACACACAGCAGCCACAAAAACATCTTTTAATGTGAGTTAAAGAACAAGGACGGAACAATGGGAGCCTGTGTATGTCGCATGAATCCCGACAATGAGACAATGAGTGTCTCCTCGGCGAGCGCTTCGCGTCCGGCCAGCGCAGGTGAGTAGCCTTTCCACATCAACATCAATTTGCATCCATTATCAATGTGAAATGCTTTGTTATTGTATGCGTCATATAGGAATCGCATTAGGGGGCGCTGCGCGCAAGAATCGTCCACTATGCCATGAGACCATTAAGTGGCGCTCGGACGTCCCATTAACCGAAGGTCAATTGCGCTCCAAACGGGACGAGTTTTGGGACACTGCTCCGGCATTTGACGGGCGAAAAGAGATTTGGGATGCGCTTCGAGCTGCCACAAATGCTGCAGAATGTCTGGATTTTCAAATGGCCCAGGCCATATTAGATGGCGCTAATGTGTCCGTGCCCAATGGGTGAGTTTAACTAGCTGACTCCTATCAATTAAATCAAACCCTCTCCGCTTCAACGCGGCTGCATTAAACGCTAATTACTCTTGACGCCACCTACAAAAAATCAATAAAATGTGATTAAGTTGACCATATAACTCTATTGATGCAGTCCCACAATACTTTGCACGCCTTCATTTTATTAACTAATAATACAGAATTAAATATCAATCTAATCAAATTCCAAACATGGCGTAGAGAGTGATGAAAAAAAAAATTAATTGTTTAGAAGACTAAATATTTAAATTAAATTATATTTGGAAAATTGGTTTTTGTTTTGTGACAAACTTTTGAAGTTAAGGTCTACATAATCGATTTTTTGATTGACAGCCAGAAAATTCTGTTCATTATTTTCTGGTACTTGGTACGATATAACACAGTTCAATCTTTTAAATTATGTTATGCTCTTGACAATCGCTCTAAAACAATGATTGGTTAATTTGCTGTTAATTTGCTGGTAATTTGCTGGTAATTTATATATAATATCCTTCTCTTGCAGCTACCTCACAGAATGCTACGATGAACTAGGTACACAGTACAAGGTGCCCATTTACTGTCTGTCCTATCCCATTAACATTGTGAAGGAGGAGAATGGACGCGACTCGCCAGCTGAATACTCAGAGCCCGTAGATGGAGGAACCGAAATCTTTCTGAAACTGCGCATATCATCAACAATGACTGATGTTAAACTGCCGGTATACTCAAAGGATACGGTGGGACAGTGCAAGAAAAAGTTGCAGGTGAGTAAGAATACAACTTTATTTAATTGATAGAGCTTGTAAATCGTTTATTTTTAATCACGCAGTCTGTAGAGGGCGTAGATGCATGCTGCCAACGTTGGTTCTACAGTGGAAAGCTGCTAGGCGATAAGGTACCCATTGATGAGTGCAGTATACACCAAGGCTATGTGGTGCAGGTCATTGTTAACACAGAGCACTATAATCACGACAACAGCACGAGTATCGTTCATTTGTCGCTTGCGAGCTAGCAATACACCAACTCCATACTAGTCAACTTAGGCATCAACAGCAGCAACAAGCTTTGTGAACAACGGCAACTGGCTAGCAGTGACAACAACAACAATTCCAAGCACTCCGGCAACAACACAAAGAGCTTTAATGTAAAGCACAAAGAACCAAAACAAAAACATCGACAACAAACGTATTGCATTTATCCCAAGCACACGCAAAATGCCAATTGTTTTGTTTTTATATCAGCTCGCCTTATTGCCGTTGTTGTTGTTGTTGTTGTTGTATTGCTATTGCGATTGCGAAACATACAATTTTGAGCAAATACAAAAAATTAATGAAAAATGCCTATAAATATAATATTAATGATAAATACATATATTTTTTTGATAATAATTATGTATGTTAACAAAATTAAGCAGTCGCTATAAAGAATAATTTGTAAAAGCTGCTGTATTGAGTAGTAATTTTCAAATATACCCATGAAATTCACAATTAAAAATCAAATAAACAAATGTACATTTCTCATGAAATCAAAAACAAAACTAGAACTGCAAATTCAGAAGAAAAACGCATAATAATTACAAATTGTTTATTAACTAATTATACGCGGACATTTGTATGTATTGTAAAAACAAAAAAACAAATACTGTAGTATTTGGCTATAATGGAAAATTAAAGCAAACATTCGCTTAATGAGTCGAAATACTACATTAACCTTTGATACTGTACAAGAAAGCATAAATGTAAAAATGTTGAACGCCGAGCACAAATTTAATGTAAAAATCTTTAACAAAAACAAACAAAATTTAAAAAAGAAATTGTTGAATTCTTGCTCAATGTAGTTAACACAATAGTATAAAGTGGTTGGACAAGGAAACGTTAATATCGGATAGAGTAAACCCAAGTACCTTATAAATGTATATGATTTTTGCTTATAGTTTTATAGCCATAACAGAAATACAATGAAGTGCTTATTTATTAAAAAAAAAAAAAGATTCTAGTTTTGTATGATTTTCGTTTAAATTATTTATTGCAATATTGAAAAGCACTATAAATTGAGACCATGCGATATTAGATTGAGCAAGTCGCTGTTGAACGCAACAAATGGATTACAATAAATGCTAGCTTTTATAATTATTTAAAATATATACTTTGTCTGGAATCAGTAACGAACAATGTAAACAGTTACTCCGCACCGGCATATCTTTGCCATTTAATGTTTATGTGTACTACTTTTTATGCATTTTTTTTAAAGAATTTTAATAACTGTAATATATTAAAAAAAAAATAAAATGGAATTGCGAGTCGAGCATTCTTTATCCACGAGCATCCATTTTTTGTAGTAGAGTCAGGAAGGAAAAAGCTGTTGTAATAGTCTGTAAGAGAAGGAACATCGATAATAATATGAGAGGTATGTTGATATCAAAAGACACCACTTACAGATCTTAGTCGGTCCACATTCAGATTGTAGATTTTACCAGCAGTCAGTCGAAAGGATCGACGTGAATTTATCAAGAAAATAATATAATCGCTGCGCAACTGACGCAAATGCAGCTGCCAAGGACTTCGCAAGATTGCATCCCCACATTGTTGACTATTCTGATATACAACATCGGCAAAGTAGCAAATGATAAAGAGCTCATAGAGGACCAACAGCAGATACTGGCCCAATGACACCATGCGCATCAGTGAGTTGACTGTCGTGCTCTTTATGGAAACAAAAGCCACAAGGCACATAAGAAAGGTAACCTCGGCAATTTTGAACAACCAAATGGGATTATAGAAACTTTCCATTTTTTGCAGAACTGAGATAATATAATGATGTTGCTGCACACAGCGCGTCAATGAGTGGTTGAAGGCGGTGGACAAGTTAGTAATGTTGTTTGGCTTTTGTTGCTGTAAAAGTTTTTCCAATGGAGTCGAAAATTCGGAGGAGTAACAATATTGATTTAACTCGTCATCCGCCACAGATTGTGCTTTTTGGAGTTTACTGTGAAATCGATAAGGTAAGATTTATTGCATGATTTTATCGTGTCTTTGTAAGGAAATAACCTTAGCTCGGCCATATTGGCACCCATCTTTAAATAACTGGTAGCTAGAATATTCTTCAAGCTACAGGACAACACATCATATTGGCCAGATATTTGTATACCTAGAACCATATGAAAACCACTGGAAGAAGCAAAGGCGGCAGCCACTTGAATCTGTCCGACAGCCTGAAGAAAGAAAACCAATTCGTAGACAATTGGTTGCTATATAAAAAGTATCAAAATAACAATATACAAGAGATCACATATTTGACTTCGTTCAGACTTACGCTATAATCAAACGGATACCAACATGCTAAAGGCAGACTTCCGTCTCGGTAAACTATGGGTAGCATCAGCCAGAATATGGTTCCCACAAAGCAACAGTAGACATAACTTTTGATCCATAAATTAGACTGTCGCAGGGCTCCTGTAACGGTCACATAAGTAAACCCAGGCGCCGAGCGTATCTGATATTTTTCATTGACAGAGCTGATTATCTCATTTAAAAGCTTGTGTCTGAAGCGCCGGAAGTATAATTTCATTGTAATGGTCCACAGGTAAATGACCGTTTGTATTAGACAGTTGACAAGAAACTCTAGATCACCTTGACCGTAGTAAATGTAGATAGTACAGATAAACAATACTGCAATGTGCACGCACACAAAGTAATTAAATATCTCGTAGATCCAATTCAACACGATTAGAAAAAGATTTTGGCAGCTGCTTCGATTTTCCATTCGAAATGGATACATGCCAGCCACTCGCATCGTCGACACTATAAAGACGAACAGATCGCGGCGTTGCGACTCCTCCTCAATTGGAATATCTGAGCCCGTCATGCTTTTCTCTAATACTGCTATACTAATCGAATTTTATTTGAATTTTCAAGCTTTTAAATAGACTTTGAATTTTGGTAATATTAAGTGTTGATTCGTGTATTTATATATAAAAACTTTAAATTATTAGCTACGAGGCAACCATTTGCTGTCCAAACTTTTATTGAAATTATATATATTGTTAATAAGTTATAAGCGAAAAACTTTTTAAATACTTTAATTGGTATCAACGCCTGTTTTAAGTCAATAGGCAAAGTACCTTATTTCATTGCTGTACTTTGGTTTCCCACTGAAAAGTAAAATAAGGCAATTTACTCCCCGATTTTTATGGGGGAAGGGTGGTATAATAAGTATAAGGAGGCCAATCCGCATCTGGTAAAATTGCGTTTCCCCGTCAACTTTTGTCGATCGAAATGTGCAATCTTTGTTCGCTTCCGGATCGGACACTGCAGCGTCACCCAAGCCCATGTTGACCGGAGACTGCAAACCCGCAATGTGGTCATGAGCCTTCGACCACCCATATTCTAAATACCTGCCGAAAACGGGAAAGATAATTGGAACCCCCTTAAAATAATATAAAAAATAAAAAAATATACATGTGCACCTCTTCTCCTATTATTTTATTGGCATAAAACAGCTTCGTCATAAAGTCTCGTCGTGTAGAAGAATCTAAACAACCAGTCTATATATTTAATTCATTTCTTAATTTGCTGAATTTTCTTTTATTGTAATTACTGCGATTTTCGGCGATGTGAGACAACATGAGGTACATATATAGGAAATGAAGCGTAAAGCGAACAATATAATTGTGTATGGACTAAGTAAATGATTGGTTAATGTAAAAAAATGTAAAGTACACATGAAAAAACACTTTGAATATAATTGTAATCTCAATCTATGTTTAGCTGACGGAAGGTGCCCTCCATGCCGAACAGATCATCGCTTGTCTTTGGTGCGCCTGGGCGTAATGATTCATTTGCCTTCTTGTCCTCTTGCTCCTTAAACCACTCGGTATTATCAGCTAGTTTCTGTTTCCACCACTGGTTGAGCTCAACAATTGGTCCCGCCTTGCCGCCATATTCATTGGGCAGCAAGTCACGAGGCACCACCTTGTAAAGACTCTCCACATCGTTGTGGAAGGTAATACGGCTGCGGATCTTCTCCTTGACGAAGGGCTTAACAAAGTTAAAAATGGTGTCCACCAATGGCGAAATGTTGATAACATGCACCTCCTTCACTTTAACTGGATACGCCTCCTGAACGGCAATCAAAAACTTCTTCACCACCGTCGGCGAGAATTTGGCAAAATGTGATGCGCTAGCTACAGCCGCATCCAAAATGAACACATCTCCGGCAATGCCCACGGACTCCTCCGCCAAGCGGACATCGCCAATCATCAGGGCCACTTTCATTGCGTCCAGAATATGATGTGGCTGAAAATCGCAGTCAATGCCGCGAATAAACGTAATGCGTCGTCCATTGGGTGTAATTCCCGGAAGTGTGGGGCAGTGGCTGTAAAAAGGATGGGTATATTAGGTAGAATAATTGAGTGTATGCTGCTGAATATAAATACACATAGTCCAGGACAATGTTCAACTCCTCGCGATTTATGTCACGATTGGCAAAAAACTCAGGCACTGCATTCCGCATCGTATAGTACATATCCAGCTTCTTCTTCACTTTCTCCAGGCTGAATTTGCAGCCCCGCAAGAAAGTTGTCAGCCGCATATCATCCATATCCTTCGGCAAATGTGGTTGGGTTTCCAGCCACTCACGAATCAGTTTAATATCACGCTCAATATCAGCTGGATCCTCAGGTTCGCGCAACTCCTCACGAATGCTTACTCGCTGTGCGGGTGTGGGATGTAGCATCATCATCTGATCAAGTAAAGACACGGAATACCAGTTAAAATAATGCCAAATGGGAAACAGTTGGACGCAGGCGCAGGCATAAAAATATCTAAATTCATTTAATTTATTTTCATAAAAGTTTTTGACTCTTTCAAGCCAAGCAACTTTCATTATATTCTCTGGTAAACCCATCAGACCCATTTGCTACTTGCCCAATAATTATATTTTGTCGTATTATCTTCTATCTAACATCAATTTTTAGATTTTAATTGAGCTACTGTGAAATCTCTACCTGAAGTCACACGCGACTGCGTCGAGTCATTAACATGGCCAGACCCCTTATACGACTTTATATTGTCAAAATGTAGACCCTCCGATTGCTGTACACTGCCGTAGTTAGACAGGGGCCCAGTCACGCCCACTTGCGTAAGGTGTTTTAGCTCGGCCCAAATCAACTGCGAGGCGACCTCAAAATAAAAACTGTTCATGGTTCACGTTTATTTGGCAATTTCAGTTGACTTTTGATATACTAGTGGCAATTATAACAACAACTTCAACATATGACTCCATAAAAGTAAGTGCAAAATAAGAAAAAAAAACTTTACGTGTATAAACCACAAACAACAATAACAAATAATATGGTTTGAATAATGTAGCTCTTATGCAAATTCAAAACGTGGCAACAGCTTAAACTAAATTTAGCGCTAATTGAGCCGGAAAAGCGATATTTAAGTCTTTTGCCTCAAGCCCTTGTATTTAAATGTATCTTTTGTAATTAAGATAGGGTCTTGGCTAAGCCACACTTTGACCTCCCATCGGTTATTTCTCTATATTATTATTGGCTGACTTGGGTTCATATACTCTTTGCTTTTTTGAGACTAGGTTATGCAAAAATATTTGGATCAAAACCTTTGAGAGTTGGCTGCACCTGAAAATTTCTGAAAAATATAAGGAAAACCGATAGAGCCATTTAGAAAACGAATTTTCAAATTTAAATTCTTGCAACTTTTATCAGCGTAAGTATAAGGTGTTTATGGTATAATGGTTTTAAGGTAGCTTTGTTTAGATACTTATTTATGTTATGTGTTTATTTAAGTTGAGAGATACAACTTTATTCATACAGCTATTGCAATCTTTATTGTGTTTTGATTAATTTGAAACACATATACTGCAGTGTCCAATAGAAAGAAAAAAATGACTCATTGAGGTCAGTTATACGAAGAGCGAATGTAACATTTTGTGGTTAAGTTAAAAAAAAAATTGTTGCAAAAGCTAAACGAAAATTGCATATTTCCCAACCACGTGCAGTATGGTATTCTCTCAGCAGGAACCACATCAACCAAGACCCACAAGAGTCATGCAATGAACCTCAACAACAATTACTATCGGTTGCAAGTTTGATTAACGTGGATGCACATATACATACATATTGGATCTGTATGTGCTGCTTGGGTATTATAAGGCAACTAGGCACACAATTCTCTATGTACACTCATGCGGGCTTGTTGTTGTTGTTGCTACTGCTGCTAATGGCCATTGCGTTTACTGCAAATGTTGCCTGCAACAACTTCAAATATTGCGAAAATCTTCGCGAAAACCAAATGTAAGGCGGTAAAAACAGAAACGGGTTTATTGCCTGGCTTTTGGTCTTTGGCTCCAACTGGTACTCCGCTTCTATCTCCCTCTGTCTTCTATATACATATATGCCATTATTGTTATTACTTTAATGTTGCTTACGTTGCGTCGTATTTGCTTTGTAATTGTAGACTATTTCGGTATATTTATAGTCCGAGTTTTTCAGCTGAAGGGGATGCGGGAATTATTGAAATATTTGCCAAGTTGAAAGTTGTATTGATATGGATATGGTGTAAGGCTTGGCCATGCAACTAATTAAAGCCAATATTTACATTTGTATATCTTGTCAATTTTGTTTACTTTGAATTTAAAATGTGTATTTATTAAAAATTGAAATTCTTTGGGAAACGATGTCAGATTATTGATCTCAATTATTCCTTTATCCCATTCGGTCATTGGCAATTCAAGACCGTTTATAATTACAATTTTTCTTCTTTGAGCACAATTCAACTGCACATTATTTGCACACTTTTTATTATTGTTATTTCACTCATTTAAATTCCATGCTGCATTTCGAATGTGCGAATACATGACAAAGATGAGAAATGCAAATATATATTGGTATGCGGAATTTATATAGAATATCGGATAAAAGACCATGTTGGTTTTTGTATTCCTGAATAACCGGCTTTGGGTAAAGTTGAAAGAGTATTACAGCTCACCTTGATTGCGTTGTTAATTGGTTAGTCAGCTGGTAATCCTTTTTGGGGGCTTTGGTTTTAAGTATCCAATGGGCAACGTAGGACTGGAATATTAGACGCACAAAACTCGACCGAAGCGCTGAAGACGTTAACTAAATCTGATCGCTTTGAAACAAGTTGCCGCGCATATAAATACTTCCACGCGAGCAACGACGAAAACGAAAAAGCCAGCTGACGAACAACCACGACGACGACTGCAATAACAACAACATGAGCAGAAGAAAACCGAAAGCCGTTAAACAGATCATGCCAAGAAAATCGGTCAAAGAGAAAAATCTGCACGAACCAGCAACTGTCTGCAGCTGCGTAAGTTTTCGCGGCTTGGTATTGAGGGGGGCGTGAGGTTCGGTGGCACGAAAGCTCTGCTGCCATTTGCGCAAGAAAAGTTCAATGAGCGCACATCGGCCACAGACCCGTCACGCTCCACTGCCAGCCAGCCGTTCGGACGTACTGCAGCAACGCAACGGACAGCCCCAAATGTTGTCAGCTGCTTAGCCAAGTTCCGAACCTAGCCAAGTTTGTGCCTTAAGTTCTTTGTTCTATGAAAAGCATGGGGCTGTACAAATGCGCTGCCACGACCTTTGCAGGTTAGTCCACCTATCAGTCACGGTAAAAACAGCTGCGTGCAAGATGTAAAAATATATACTTTTGTCTACTTTCCAAGTGTTTCCACCAAATAAAAATAATAGCAATATCTTATGCCCGCCATGTGAGCTATGACGAAAAGTGTGCGGCAGACAAAATGTGTAGCTTAATCATTGCCAATCGGCGAATATAATTGAAACGCATTGGCGTGCACATTGGATTTCAACTCATAAAAGTTTTGCCATAATTATTTCATTTTTTTCGACATTTTTCAATTAAGCAATTTAACAAAGCAGTCCGTAATATTGTCTACACTTATACTCTACTATATGATTTTTACTAACAACATAAGAGTCGTTGAACTTGTGTCAGTGCCAGGAGTGTTTCCTCATTTTCATTCAAATAAAAAATGTTTTCCATAATGCACACCGGTCAAAACTTTGCCACGGATTGCGTTTAAGCTTCATTTTTATTGTTCCACTTGATGATTGCTAACAATAATTCGAACTCTTAAATGGGCTTTTATAAACAATGCCTAACTTTCAAGTGCTGAAGGTTAAGCTTAAGCTAAAGTTGTGTTTATTAAGCATTTTACTGTTTTTTTTTTAAGTAGATAGCAGTTCTCTTAGTTAAAATTAAATATTGAAGATAAAAAACAATTTTTATTATATTATGCCCAAAGATATATAAGGGAAGCCTCATAATTTATAATAAATAACTAAGCTATGTTTAAGCTTAAGCTTTCGCCTTGCATTTATGTAATTAATTCAGTTTTGGGCAAATAAATGTTGCCAACACAACAATTTTATACTGAACATGTAATTTTGGCGGATTGTTAAAGTATTCAAAGGAATTTACTAAATAGTTAAAAAAAATGCAGAAACAATAACAAATCGAGTTTAACCAAAAAAAAAAACTTGCATAAATAAGAAATTAATGTCTAAAAAATGCTGCCCTTTACTGCTTTCCTCCTCACCTGCCTACAATTTTAGTCCAACAACAAGTACAATAACAAAGAGAAGAAAAGTAATTAAACAGTAGACTAATAAATTAAGCAGCTGCTGCCCATGTGTGTTGTTGCATCGCGCACAAGTCAAGAAACTTTCATTGCCAGACGAAAGTCTGTGCCATAAAGAAATTAACAGCGAGCACTCATGTAAGCAGAAGAGGAAGACGAGAAGGAAATATAAAGTAGAAGAAGAAGGAGAAGAAGAAGAAGGTAACTTGTTGTTGCAAGCTCAACACACAGACAAACATAAGCAGATATTTCGTGTTTCCTGTTTTAGTGTCAGGCAATTAAAGCCGTTAGAAGACTCTAAATTCCAGCCCCAACAACAGCGCCAGCCCCCTCCCTGGACCCCAAGTGCGATGTATGACCGTACACACAGCCGTGGCCGCATTTAAGCAAAGTGCGAGTTGTGTAGCGTTGCTTGGAGTTCAGCTCGGTTCAGTTCAGTTCAGTTGCAGTTGGAGCTGGAGCTGGTGTTGGGCAATTCGAGAAATCATAAACGCGCTTTCAAAATGTGTGTATGTGTGATTTAAAATTACATTTTTGGCACATTTCGTTCAAGACTCTCAACACACTTTAATTGCCAACTTCAATTGTTGTTGCAGTAACTGACTTAACAAACAGCTGCCTTTGTTAGCTCTTAATGTGGCTGCCAAAAAAATTAAAAAAAAAAGGTGAGAAATGGCAGACTAGAAATCGGTATTAATAATTTATATTCAATTAAGCGAGATTTGCTCATCTGTCCAGCTAAAATTATTGGCATGCAGCGAAGCGTGCAGTGGGCGAGAATAATGATGGCTGGAGGGTGTGGTGCTTAGGAATATGCATGATAATATGATGATTTTAACGTACAACCAGAAAAGGGGGATTAGGACCTGCTTTTATGAAGCTACTATTCCTAAATTACAAATTTTTTTAAATGCCAGACTGTACTTACCTATGTTGCAATAGCTTTTATTCTATTTTTTTCTTTCAAAATGTTGGTTTGCATTTATTTGAGTTTGTACTACAAATTTATTTGTTGGTCGCAGAAATAGGCAAAACACTACTCTTATTCATAATATTGAAAAGAATTAATAAAAAGAGTGTGCTTAATTAGTATGTAGTAGAAAACTAGTAGTTGCTGCTTATATTCGGTAGCCAGTACATAATTTGGGGGAAATGTTTTTGCTGGCTCTGCGGCTATTGTTAGGTATAAAGTTTGACACAATTTGTTGACACGGACAGCAAGCAATACAATTGATCAACCTTAAGGTGGACACAGTTGTTGATAAGATTGGGAACAAAACTCATTTAAGTTGTACCAGCACCATAAAGTAAGTGACAACAGCACCGAGCACCTGAAAGAGTTTGAAATTATAAATGGCTTGCACGAGGATAACCAATACTTACCGAGGCAAACAAATCCAGCGACACAGTAAAGAACTTTGCCCCCGATATGCTCATTGCCTTTTGGCATTGCTGGCAAACAATCTGCACAAAAGTCTTCGCCTCCTCAGAGCCATCATACCAATGGCAGGAGTAGGCAGCTTCCATGACAGACGAGCTCTGTGTAAGCCATGTCGAGTTATTGCAAGTTTTTTTTTGTACAGAAATGTTCGCTCACCTCCTCAATCAGACGGTTGCCGAAAATGCAAAAGTGAAATACCTGTGCTAGTGCATAACCCAAATATCCAATTACCGTAAAGGCATAGACGTTAACGCCATTGATTTTGGTTGCCTGATAAGCCAGCAGAGTGAGCATAATTGTCGAAACGAGCATATGTAAGAGCAGAGCAGCGCCGTAGGTATCCCCAATGGCAGCCACCAATCTAAGGCCATAGATTGTATAAGAAAGGTCAGCAATCGGCTTATAAATTTACTAGATTTATATTATATTATTATATAGAAATGCAGCAATACAACATTTCACTCTCTCTATATAAAGCTAGAAAATTCGTAATCAGGTATTTCTATTGATTAATTAATTTAAGTAAAATTTAACGTTTAATTAATCTTAGACTTTTGATCCCATAGAAAGCCGACACAATCATATTGTGCCCTAGCTTTCTTCCATCTATCTTGTTGTTTAATTTTCAAGTTGAACACAAATTGTATTTAAGTTTCAGCCTTGGACTCACCGGACGACATGCTTGTGACGCTCCACCCAATATTTGATAGCACTGCGAACCATCATTTCCTGTTTTTTGGTGAGTCCATTCGGATTATTGGCCAGGTTGCCGTTGCCATTTGCACCGGCGTTGAAGGACTGTAGTGTGGATGGCGCTCGGAACTGTGCTCCCCAATCTGCCTTAGTACTGTATATGCCTGTCATGTCCAAGTCAGTGACTGGTTCCTTCTCTGCAATTAAATTTAAGCTAAGCGATTCGATTAGTTAACTTAGGCCATATACACACCCTCGTTGTGTATCAGCTCCGACTTGGAGTTCGCCGAAAGTGATCTGAACAGCGCCGCCGAGTTGGGTCTGTATGTGTCCAGCGAAGCGGAAAGTTCCATTAATGGTTTCATGATGCCTTTAAGATGCTGTAATTGCTCACAGGCAAAAATTAGCCAGGAGCAGAACATAACATCGCACAAATTAGAGTGCACCATTGAGAAAAGCACATAATAAACCTGAAGTGCAAAGCTAATCATATAGAACATGCCATGGCTAGCATCCCACGGATAGAAAGCTTTAATTGGCAGCCTGGGTATCTCTACGGTTATACTCGAATTCGTCTCCTTATCAAGCGCAAACTTCACACTTTCGCCAAAGAACGTAATGGTTGTCCAGGCCGTGGCCGAGGCGAACGTTGTTAGCATTACCAGAAAGAAGAGCTTTCGCATTTTGGCCAAAGCTATCGAGTGATAACGAGCATCTGACTCGGCAAACAGTGGATGTGTGTTGGCCTGATTCCAAATGTTTAAAGTTCTGTGAGAATCGAAATAAATAAAATAAAAACTTGAGCTCCCTTCCAGTAAATAGTGTGCCTGCTCACCTGTAAAAGTTCTTTTGGTTAACGGCTAAATAGACGAACTTTACAATACAATGCGTGAAGAACAATGTGGTTATCGTGTTGCCGGACAACTCATTAACCTCATCCGCATTCAACGCTAGATTAACCAGGATGAATCCTATCTGCATTACTAGCACCACCATATGCACCGACGAGTAAATCCTCTTCATAAAGGTGCTGCCTCCAGTAAAGTTGTGCATAAACAGTCCAGAATATCTCATAGCCCGTATATTGGGCATCAAATCGGCAACTAAGCCCGTATACTTTCCGGGCTGCATTGTTGTAGCCATCTCTTCACAGAATAGTTTTCTTCTTATGTCCTATATCCATAAAATGGAAAGTTGTTTTAAATCTGAGCAAAGTCGTGCACATTTTCGACCCGTAAAAAGGACTGGGAGGTTTTAACACTATCGACATTTTTGATTGTTTTATAAAATAAATATTATAAGAGATATTTTAAATGCACTCAAATTAAAGGAATTGTTTTTTTTTTTATAATATAATATAATAAGATAATAATTTTAATTCCTTACAGGCGTGTTGTAAAGTATGATTTTAAAGTAATTACCAATTAATGTGAACAATATTTTTTTATGGAATCGCAACCAGTTAACTTGCCTCCTTCGAGTCTTCGATGGTAATGAAAACAGAAATCTTACAGCGTTAAAAGTTTTGCTGGCTGTCATTCACTTATTGGTTAAACCTATATAAAAGCCCGATTAGGCGGACGTGTACTTTGAAAAGAAAATTCACACGCTACGCCCACTAAAAAGAGCCTTTCCAGGGGCCAAGTACATAAAGCAAGGACACGTCTGCACTACGCTTCTCAGGTAAATTGAAATCATTGGCCCGTTCTGTTTCGTCCCTGACAGCTTGACCGTCCGTCCGTCCATGTTAATGAAACTATTCGGCCTATAGACCATCTACATTATATACTTATAGTGCGCCGGCTGTAGAATTCCCACAATTAAATCGAACGCTACAAAGTTATGCCCCTACCTCCTGTGCAATTGTAAAGTGTGGCATTGGCTTCTTTTGTTGTTAGCCCGAACATCTGTGATATCCATATTTTAAAACTATCGATTTTTTACAAAGAGATTGCTACCTTATGTAACTCCGTTCGCTCCGTTGACTGAATTTATGCAAATATTGGCTTGATTTTATTTTGATTTAAAATATTTCAGTGGCCAGTTATTAATATCCTAAATTAATGGTTTCTAGGTGTACGTAATATTTATTTGCATTAATTTTAACCTCTACCTATAAAACTGTTTCGGCTACGAAGCTGAAATGTTAAGTGCTTATACGAGGCTTTTGCAAATTCCACCCGCCAGTATATTTACCATCCGATCGGCCTCAAACTCATGTTCAAAGATCTTTGCTCAAATTCAGGTGAGGGGTGTCAGAAAATGTATTCCACCTACATCCTGTGTAAAAATGCGATTCAAATATTTTTGGGCGAAGTATTAAGTTTGATTCAAACTTATTCTCAAAGCCTTGCATAAGAAGTGTTCATTAACTGTTAATGATTTTGGATATTCGTATTGGAAGAGCCGGTTGGAGAACTATAGGGGAAGGTGGCTTTAATATTGGAGGAGGCAGAATCTACTTTGGGGGAAGCGGTGGAAATGGCTTTAGGGGAGGACGCAACTTCAATTTTAAATATGGCTATTGAAAAAACTGGTATGTCTTACACCAACATAATTATTTTTATTAAATATAAAAAAAAAAACAACTGTTACAATTGTATGTATTGTTATTTACTAGTATTAAATTATTATAAAAACAATGCGACAACAATGAGCACACATTATTTTATATTTGCATACATATTTATATTATATCCCTGTTGGTGAGTATTGACTATTGTATTAAAGTCCTTATGAAAAATAAGCAATCAATATCAGAATCAACTAAAAAAAAATTAGGCCAATTTATGGCGCCACACGCGCACTATGTGCTTGTTTTTTTAAATGCTTACAGATACACATTAATTTGTCTGTATGCGTAAATAAAAAAAAATTTATAGGGCCTGAACAAATGTCTTTCGCAAACTAGTAACAAAACCGATTGCAAATACATATATTTAAGATATGCCAACAAAACGTTGACATTATCATAAGAAATGTAGCGTTCAGATAAAAAAAAAAACAGAGCAAACAACAGAAATGGCAGAAAAAATGTTAATTTATTATTACGTTATTTCGTAGCGCTAAAAAATCTTTCTAAAAATACAACACCAAAAAAATAAGAGATCATAAATTGTCGGCTGTGTTGTTGAGACTGCGTGTGCACAGTTGTGCCTGTCATTTCCTTTGTTGTCTCTGACAGGCTGAACGGAAGTGGAGGAAGTACCTTCATGGCTCCACGCCGAGACAGTGTCAAAAGTTATATGCCATTTGTTATTGATGTTGTTGTTGTTGTTGCTGCTCTGCCCAGCATAAATCGTCGATGTGCATATGTGTGTGTGTGTGTCCTATGTGGGTGCGTAACCAGGTCAATGCTTTTACCAAACACTTGTCCATACTAAAGAAGAAATGCTCCTGGTCTGGTACCCTAGCATATGTAGCATTTGTATTGTCTCTGTATCTGTCGTCTGCGTGTGTGTTATTGTATGTTTTTTCGCCTGCCACAAAATTGTCAACGCGCAAACTAAACGAGTTTTGGTCCTGCGGTTGCCTAAATAAGTAGATTATGGCTTTTGTAGAGAATAGTTATGGTTGTTGTTACTAGTTTCAGATTCAAAGTTGTTCTGATGATTAGTGCGCATGTCAGCAAGTGGCAAAATGAGAAAAAGGAAATGTTGAGGAGGAGAGAGCGGAACACAGTAGGAAAAATAGAGAGAGACAGACAGAGAGAGGGAGATAGAAAGCGAGAGCGAATGATATAAGAGTACTGCATGAGGCAACATTTAGAAGACTTGAATGGTGCCAGATGGTTGTACGTTATATAAGTCTAGCGCAATCGCAATACAACAACCACTGACAACTTAGTAAAATATAGTTATATTTTAAATAGTTATTATTTTAATTATTTCTTTAAAATAGGCGCTTTTTCCGATTGCAAATTCCCTCAGTCTGCCTCTTTTAATAGTTTTTTAATATGGTGTTACAATACATATTAACGAAGCAACTATTTTGTATCGAAATCTGATTTAATGAACTAAGATAATAATCCAGCTCTATTCCATACAAGCCACTGTGAACTATCTGGCAACTTCCGTAGGCACTAAAATGCGTAACGCAAAAACTAAAAAACATACGCAACAAGGGTCAGGCTCTCGCATTCCTGCTCTCTTTATCAAAATCTCTCTATCTCTTCTTCTTGATTTGCCCAACGAAAGCCGAACAGAGCTGCAGCAATAACAACAAGAACGAGCAGCAGCAACTGTTATAAGATCTCTGTATTTGAAATAACTTCGATTCGAAGCCAGTCAAAAATGGTCCATCGGCGCGACATGAACTGTCAGCAGCATCCGCAGCCGCAGCTTTGTTAGCCTCAGTAGCCGAACTCGCAAAACGTGTGCGTATGTGTGAGTGTGTTCTGTTCATGTCCATGCCTGTGTGTATATAAATATATATATGTTGCCAGCAAAATCAGACCAAATGTAAAGTGGCAAGTCCTACGGCAAAGTGAGTGCCCCAACATGTTCTTGTCGCTGGTGCTGCCCAAGGCTAGTGTTAAAAGAGCGCAAGAAAAAAGTTGTAGCACAAATATAAAGTTTTGCTACTAAAAATGTTGATACAAAAAATTATTTGTTAATATACTCGCACAATACCAAACTAAGGAGGGAAATACAAAATCCTAAAAACTAGCACTTTCAAATATTAGCCAAGAAAACTTAGTAGGAGTATTCGTTTCTCTATGTGTTTGTGTGCCTGTATGTGTGTATGTGTAAATGAAGTCTATATAGGTGTGTTTGTGCACGGATTTATGCAGCGTTAGTTACATAAGGTATCATCATTATCAGCAGCTACAAAAACTGGCTCTTTAGTTCCAATGATGCCTATTGTCGCGCGTAAATTACGATTATTTGTCTTTTGACCGTTCATATAACATCGGGGACGTTACACCAGCAATGAAAATCGCATTAGTGAAACACACCAACAACAAATGTTGCCCCTGGCTAAAATCTTTCAATATAACGCATATGCACTGAAGATAGGCCCCCAAATGTTCTTGCTGCTTGATGTATAGCTGTTGATTTTATTGCGATGCATAAAGCATATTAAATTAATTTAATGCCTATTATAAGAAATAGATAGATTAGGCCCTGTGAAGAATTTGAATACCAGATAAAAACTACCCTAATCAGTATGCCATCTTAAAGACTGTTCAGACACGGCATGCGCAGCAAAGAAATCGAAATCAAAACCGGAAGAGAAAAAATAATAGAAAATTAATTCGATGTAAACATGTATTTATTACCATTTTTTTTTTGTATTGGCGACAGCAAAAATGGCTGCTTAGACCCAATTTCTTAGTGTTACACCCGTGATCGCGGTGGTTTTTGGATGTCGGCGCCTTGTATAATCCTATAGACCTTTAAAAGATACTCGTGTAACAACAACAATATCAATAACAAAACCGAGGCATGAAAGCTTTGAACCCTTAAACCAATTAGCGTACCTTTCCTACCAGGTGGCAGCAGCTTTGTTGTCCCGTTTTCAGCTATTCAAACATGGACATTTTGCCGATGTCAAAATAAAAAGAGCGCCACCAGAAGAAGAAGAAGCAATAACCCCTACTAAGCAACATACCGACAAGACAAGTACACAATACAAAAATATTAACGTTAAATAAACGACAACAAAACAATAACGAGCAAATGCATAATTATGATGGATTACCTGTTCTCTTGCAAATTGTGTGCAAAACGGAAGCAACAGTCATAACAACAAAAGGAACATCTGCAAATTTGCGGAACTTTAAATGCAAGTCACAATTGCATTAACATAAAAGGTTGGTTAATGTCAGTCTAATTCTTCAAAATTGTTTTATTTTGCCTTAATTTAAATTTAAATAACTTTTAAAAACATTTAAAATAATAACAGCATATTCAGTTGCATGGCAAAAGTTGTGCATACGCCCCGTAAACAAAGTTCTTAAATGAAGTAAGACAGTAAGAAGTTGAAGCATGTTAGTTTAAATTAAATAAGACAGTAAGCTGGTGAAACATGTTAGTTTCGTGTTAGTTTTATCTAATAAGAAGATGATGTTATTCATGTTATTTTCATCTTCTTACTGTCTTACTTCCTTTACATGTTGGTTTCATCTTTTTACTGTCTTACTTCACACAAATACTTTGTATACGGGGGCGTATGCACAACAAAAGATTTTGCGATAGGTGCAGATTTAAAATTGTGCTTGCATATACATATAAGACAGTCAAGAATATCAAGAATATAGACTAGATTGGATAGCGAATCAGTAAACAATTTAACTGCTTGTAATTTTATCAGCTCTTATATAACTAAATGACGCAACGACCTCTAAGTGTCGAACACAGACGACAAATTTGTAACTGGAATTTCCCATTAAAAATAACTTAACTATAGTCCACCTAGCCAATATTCTTTTTATATAATTCAATTTGTACACTTGTGCATTTGTTATTCCTGACGACGAACTGGAACTGGAAATGATTGACTTTTAGGTGCGACATCGTCGTTTTTGTTTAGAAATAGCGAAATCCTCATTTATAATTGTTCATTGCAACTAATTGCCAAAGCTCTTAAATACTTCTCATATATAATTAGAGACACCTAGAAATCTAAAATTAACAATCTGACCATTGCATTCAATCGATTTTGATATGCAATTATAATACAACCTGTAAACTTACAACTGACACGGGAACAACAATAAATGTTAATTTGAAAAATCGGTAACAATCGGCATGTCGCTGAGCAGAAACCCAAGAAACCCTTCTCTCGTGACAATGAAAGCAATCAATAATAAGAACGGAACAAGCTTTTAGAAGTAGATGCCGCACAACCTTCTCCTGTCCCTGGATTATAAATTCCCCTGCAAATGCTTGCCAGCTAATTTAAGAAGCAAGACAAAGACTCGACGCAAATGCTAGCTAATTAAAAAGGGTTAGAAAATTGCTAGTGGGCGTGGCATCAGCAGTGGGAGCTTTCGGTTTTCTTCGTACTTCTTTCGAATATATTGCAGTCTCTCAAAATTAGTTTGCCAAGCACATATTTATATATTCGATATGTGTATGAAATAAGATCAATGTTTGAATTGCATTTATGATAAAAACATTCAACTTGTGAATCAAGCAATGTCTCGTTTTTACGCCTATTATCATTGATTATATCTATCATTATTAGACTGCTACAATCCAAACCTCTCACACACTGCATTATGCTACTTTATATTAACCTTTGGTTTCATTGGTAATAAAGGCTTTCTATATACATATATGTAAAGCGGTGAGTAAACATCCCGGCACAATGTCACCTCTTGGGACAAACTAATAAAAAAGGGCTAACTTGCAACTCAATTCCCGTTGCAACCACGCGTATGCACACACCTTCACGAGCAAACACAAACCCAAGTCAACATTAGCAATTTCAAATGGCAAATACCCAATTTATGCGAATTTAAAAGCGTTAAGCTCAGTTCTGACACATTAATTATACGCCATGTGAGACGTACGACTATAGTTTCTCGTTTATGGGTATTTCAATTTAATCGCCGCCTTCCTTATTTGCATTAACGGCTGGATAGCTACTTCTTAAGTCAAAAAGCATGAACACAAAACATCTTTTATTTCTCAGTTCTGTTAATTGTCGTTGTGTGAAAGGTGCCCAGAAAAGTATGCAATGCAAAATATGTTAGCTTGATAAATGGCTGAGGTGGCTTCATTATTTTTTCTCTTTTTTTACAATGGCTGACTAAAAATATAGTTTGATGCAGCTTGACCAACTTGCCAATCGTCAGGATTAACTGACGATACCTGGGCCTCAAACTTTCTGTAGTCAACCAATTACCAGAAAATTTCATAAAAGCCAGTTGTTCGCCTGAAGTAGTTAGGGAACCAATATAAAAATAATTTGCAACCAGTTTATTAGCTGAACTGGCACTTAAATAATGGGCCTGAGCATTTCCCCTTACTTAAATTATTTATATAATATATATATATATATTTATTAAGAAAATATGTATTTATCGAAAAATTGTTATTTACCGGCGCACTGTAGTGAGTGAATGTGCTCAGCTGCCGCCATTAGGCATGCATCAGCACGTGGCAATTTTGCGGATCTGATATGTGGTATTTGAGGGATTTGGTTTCGGGTCCCAAGACTCTGTTCAGCCAGGCGCAAGCACAAAGACATAGGAACGAAGCGTGTGGGCGGCATTCGTGTAACCAGGATGCTATTTTTAGATAAATACGCATTCACCCACATGAAGAGAGGTCGGCGAAATCGCTTCGGGGCTGAAAATAGTTAAGTCGCCACTTGTGTGTATGAGTGTATCTCGTATACATACATCCGTTATGTGCAAATGTGTGTGGAGAGTGTATGCTCCCTTCCATATTATTGCAGCGTGACTAAGCATACTACTTTGCCCTGCCCTGCCATGCCCTGCCCTGCCTTGGCTGACCTCCTTTGGCCATATATGTCAACGTCGCTCCGCTTGTAATTAACCCTTTTAGCAACATGCTTTGCCAATTATACTTGTGCTCCATGGTTCCCCCGGTTTGCATACAGATTATACTGAACTCTTAATTGTGCTATTTGTCATTTTTCTGATTGTTCATTCGTTTCAATCGAATGAAATTGGCCCTGTCGAATCATAGTTGTCTCATTAACATTTTTTAATATACCTAAATTACAACTGAACTTATATTATACCAAATCGTAAGCCTTATCATAAGGATGTAAACTAGAGATCGCCCTTTCCTTACCAAAGTGAACCAGCTTCATTTAGTTTAAATTAGTTTTGAATACAAAGGCTATCGACTTTTTTTTTTTGATATCGTTAGTACGTTTAAAAATTATACGGCTTAGTGTGGTTGAACCAATTATGCCATGGGGAATTGATTTGAGGAACAATGGATATACACTCCCACACTTACACCTACATAAACACATAAAAATGATAAATGCATGCCAAATATAGTTAAGGTGCAGTCAATTAACGGATAACCACCAGGTGCTTTGATTACTGTTTCTGTCGCTTTTGTTCGTGGTAGCGTTTTTTCTTGGCATGACGACGCGAATCCGATTTCTGCACCTCTTCCGCATCCTCCTCTTGATTTCGATCTTTACCACGCTGCTGTGGTATTATGCGTTTATTATGCGCTATCTCCCAATTAATGTCCACCCAATCATAGAGATAATCATAGAGCAGAAAATGATTTCGGAATAGCACCTTAAATAGCTGCCGCAAATAAACGTAATCCGGCTGCTCGGTAAAATGTAGGCTACGACAGTACTTCATGTACAAGTAGAATTCAGTAGGTACTCCAGAACATAATATATTTAATGGCAGCGTTGACTTGCTCTCGGCAATTCTCTCGTACTTTTGTATTCGTGTCGCGGCATTGATGCCCTGCCACGGAAGGCGACCACGCAAAAAGTAGAGCAGCAGATAGCCCACGGACTCCAAGTCATCACGACGTCCCTGCTCCGCATAATGGGCATGCACAGAGGCGTAACGAGCGGTACCTATGAGCTCGTGACGCTCATAGTAGTTGATATGTGTACGGGTGCTGGGACGATAGTATTTTTTGGCCAAGCCAAAGTCAATCATGAAAACGCGAGTTCGCTGACTGCCCAAACCCATTAGAAAGTTCTCTGGCTTGATATCTCGATGCAACAGACAGTTCATATGGAGATACTCGACACGGGCCAGTATTTGATCCGCCAGCATCAGTGTCGTCTTTAAACTAAAGTTTCGCGCACAAAAGTTTAGCAGATCCTCCAGGGTAGGACCTAATAAATCTAAAACCAGCACATTATATATGCCCTCGGTGCCGAAATAACGAATATGCGGAAAGCCTACGCCACCTCGCAGAATATTGTATATTTTTGCTTCGCGCGGCAACTGTGGATACTTGACGGAACTGCTCTCTAGTTTAACGGCCACCTCCTCACCACACTGAAGACCAGAGGCACGGTATAGCTCCCCAAAGGATCCACTACCAATTGGACTCAACAGACGATACTTGCCACCAACAATAATGTTCCGTAGACCACCTCGTTTAATGGATCCCAGTGGCTTAGGGGGTTTCACCTGCGGCTGTAGCTGCTGACATTGAACGTGTAGGTATCGATTTTTGATTTGTCCAACTTGCCAACATTGATTTTCATTCGGATATCTTACTTGTGCCATCCTCTCGTGCTCGGATCGGTGTTCGCTGAAGGTTAAAAAAATGTATTTAAAGTGTTGCTAGGCATGACTAGCATGACTTGTGTGGGAATATATTCTGTCAATATTACAAAAAAAAGTAATACAATGCAACAAAACCATAAAGTCAAGGATATACTGTGTGTACATGTTGTGCAAAGATAAAGCAATCAACTATGGCCAGTAAGAATAAGAAAACAAGCGCGCATTGCATTTATTTAAACGCGTTTTATTTGTTACCTACTCCTAGTCTACCCTGACACGGCAACAGTTATAGATGTAGAAATGTATCTTTGCATCTATTTACAAACGACATTTTATAACAACTATATTAACCGCATCTACATAAAATTGAGCTTAGCCTACATATCCATATGTGGGTGATTGGACTAGCTCTTGCCATCGTTTACTCTCGCAAACCATTTTAATAGACGGCATTTATTTTAATCTTACAGCAAAATAATTCTACCCTGAAGATCGAAGTGTTGGGCGATATTTATTAACAATGATTTTTATTAAATATCATAAACAACAACAAAAAAGCCTAATGATGGCAAATTCTCTTTAATAACATTATTCACTTTTTGTTGACCGATAATTAAGGTATTTCCTCTTTCTTTCTATAATTGGAGTAGACACTTTTTATATATTAGTTCAAACCCATTCTGACATGCGAATTCTACAATAATTGCTAAAACTGTTTTTATTTATTTTAAGTAACATAAACTAACGTATATAGAACAGAACTATAATTGTAATTTTCTTATTTAAGCTAATCATAGATAAATACATCTATTTTTCAGAAAGGTTTTGGAAAACAACTCAAGCTATGCATTCTATACCCATCAAACTGTAGAATCAGTTATTAAATAAAACCAAAAATTAGGCATCAATCAAACTGGCGTCGTTAAAGGGAAATAACGGCCATAATTGCGATTACAATAATCATATAATGTGGAGTAGTACAATATCGCCAACAAATTCTAAGAAGCTATTGATCGGTAGTATACGAAGCGTTGATTATGTCGGTGATAGTGCGAAAACAGCAGCAGCCAATAATAAGACAGCAGCAACAGGAGCAGCTACAAAAGGATCAGCGACAAAATCACAACAAAAGGCAACAACAGCAACAACAACCATTCCAGCGAATACAACAAAAATCTCAATTGAAATGGAGATACATATACAAAATAAGTGCATTTCGGCATAGCGTATCACTCTGGAGGGTGGTGGAGAGCCGCCATGGCTGCAGGGCCCCCTTAAAGCAGCATTTTTGGGGGCTACTGGCGTCGGCAAAACTAGCATATTACAGGTAAGATATAACATTTTCAATGTTATGCATACATAAAGCGACTACAATTAAAGTTCAATTCAAAGCTAGTTAAAAGCTGTTTAATTTATTAAATATATTATTTATAATTTTATTTTGCATAACAATATCCAACATTTACGCTTGGGTTCTGTGCAAAATGGCGTCCAATGAAAACTAAAAGGTTTAACAACAGGTCAAACGCTTAATGGAATCGTCCTTCGTTCGGCCTCATTCTCTGCTAATGGCATTTGAATGCATGTGGATGCATCGCTAATTTGATTTCCGCGTCACCTGCACTTACGCTGCATTTAACGTCTTTGTGAATTAAAAGTTGTAATTAGACAAGGGTGAACCGCAAATAAGTGTTCTCGCCCTTGCAAAATGACCCTTTTCTGAACATATTTAAAAGTATTTTAAAAGCTGCAATTACTGCCATTTGAGATGTTTACATGACAATTGAATGAAAAGCGTACTCGAGTGGTGTCTATTTGAACAAATTCGTATACTTTTTAATCATTTTTAAAATTATAAGTATATATGCTAGGACTGCATTTTAGCGGACTATTAAAGCACGTATATTTATAATTTTCCATTTATTTATTGAATATACATAACTCCCTTACAGCAATTTTTTTACCATGACTTCCCCAAGACTCATCAGACGACAACTCATCGCAAAATTTATAAAAACTGTTTGGTGTGCGATACCTGCATACGGGAGCTGATGGTACTGGATGTTCCTCCCCAGGTGAGTGCAAATTCAAAGCTTAACAACAGCTTATCCCGTTCACTTAGCTTTTAAATTACCAGCGGGTATTGCCTGGCCTTGCCAGTGCAGCGATTTGTGCTAAAACTATTACTTTTCCAACAAGTGTATCGAATAAAGAACCAAATGTTGAAGAATAAAATTATTAAGCCATTGATCCGCATTTGCCACCTAAGAATGTATCAACAAAAATCTCGAAAAGATCTTGAAAAATAATTATAAGGCCGATCGGATAAAAAGCAATACACTTTCATACAAGCGTTTTTCACACATACGGGTGGAATTTCCCGAAACACCGTCTTAACGTCCATCATCATTGCATAATGTAACTACAGTGAACATTTCATCTTCCTAGCTCTTACGGTTTAGGCTGTGCGTTGATCACCAATCAGTCAGTCAGTCAATCAGGACAAGCAGTGTTAGATATAGAAATTATAAATTACTTATAATGACGGATAAAAGTATGTTGGTAATGGTAATGGGTATAATATGCTAATAATATCGCCAGTCCTTATATACAAATAATTTCTTTTGTTGGGTGTGAACTACAATCACAGACCTTAAATGCCAAAGAACAAACATCTCTGTTTCTCAATGATGCTTGCCACAAAAACAAAAATGAAATAAATTAAAAATAATGTTGGCAAAAGAACAAGAAGACGGATCTTACGGGCAGTTTCTATAAAATTGACCAACTTCTCTTATCATATCTCTTCCATCAATCTCCCATCAACATTTCAAATATACCACTAGGTTTCCTTGGCTTTCAATTCATTCATGTTCACCTTGGCGTGAACTCATTTGTATACCCTGTACCAACAGAGGATTACAGACAGTATGTAATAGGCGTTCTTATGCTTCTTTTTTTGAATCGAAGTGCTTATATTCTTATTAAATGTCAACACCAAGGTAGATGTAGCCATATCCCTCTGTCTATTTTTATGCAGACTGGTCCTTTAGCTTAAAGCTGCATTGATGTAACTTTTTAGACCCGAATATCAAAGCCAACCAAGGTATTAAACAGTCGATACACCAAAGATAGCTTTTCTCTTTAGTTGTATATATATTTTTGTACACGAGTTTTTTTTTTGTTTTGCTTAGCATTATTTATTCCATTGTGTTGGCCAAATAGTCTCCTGTCAGGTACCCTAGTTAGAGACCCAGTGGCCTGTGAATAAGCGTTAGGAATATGGTACATTTTTCATTGTCAACTACAATGCTGGTCAGTTATTACTCAAAGTCCACTCTAATGGCATCCAACTGTGTAAACAGCTTTTTGTTCTACAACAGATTTTTCTTTTCACATTCTTATACCCCCACACACTTAATTGACAATTGTATGCTTCACAAGAAATATTTATAGGAAGCACACGTGGCACTTAGTTTTGGTGCCCTTTTGTTTTATATATTAGACAAGCTGCCGAACACCGGCAGGAATATTACTCCACAGGCAGAAGAAGAAGAGAAAGCTAAAATACCATGACATTGGCTGTATATTCAAATTAAGTAAAAAAAATCCGTAAGAAAAATAAACAGACAAATTTTCATGTTTTATTAACAAATTGTGACAAAAATCAAGTCATTATTTTTGTATATATTCATATATATTTGTATGTGTATGCATGTTTGTATGTATGTATGTATTTACGTGTGCATGTTGTGTTAATGTATTATGGTGTGCATGACAATATGAATTTCATGTTTAAGCATAAAAGTATGCATGTATGTGAATGGGTTATGTGTTATGTGCGTATGTCTGTGTGTATGTATAAAATGCATGTGTATAAAGATGTATGTAAGTATATACATATATATGTATGTTTGTATTATTGTCTGTAAGTATACAAGTATTTTGTAGGAAGGGATTAAAGTATTATATGTAAATGTGTGTGTATGTACGTATGTGTGTGCGTGTATGTGTTAGTGTATGCATGCATGTATGTGTGCATTTATGTATATTTGTATGTATGCATGCATGTTTCTTTTCTAATTGTCACTGTACTGAAAATTTAAATAAAACAAATTTCCACCAAGTGCTCTCCTCCTCGATTCTCATGAATTCAAGTAGGCTCTGCAGCTTTTATGCTTAGCTAGTAGTGTAGTGTCATTTTTTTTAATGTGTTTTCTTGTAATAGTTGTTGTTGTATTTTTTGTTTTTGTATATGTTTATATATATGTATGTACGTGTGCTCATATATATATGCATATGGGTACATATGTATGTAAGCTCATATATGTATATGTATGTATGGGCATATGTATGTATGTATTTACATATGTTTATATGTATGTACATAAATATGTATGTATGTATATACATATAAATGTATGTATGTATATATTTGTGTGCATTTGTGTGTATTTGTGTGTATGTATGTACATATATATGTACATATGTATGTATATATTTGTGTGCATGTATATGTGTGCATGTCTGCTCATATATGTATGCATGTTTGTGTGCATACATGCACACATATATATGCAAACATGTATACATACATATACATACAAGCATATATATGTACATACATGCATATATATGAACATACATACCTATGTAAATACATACATACATATATATGTACAAACATACCTATGTAAATACATACATACATACATATGTCCGTACATACATATGTCCATAAATACATACATACATACGAGCTCACACAAATACACATGCACACATATATATGCAAACATGCCCACAAACATATATGCATGCGTGCATATATTTTTTTATATGCAAAAATGCATACTCACATACACGCATGTATACATGTGAATGTATGTATGCATGTATGTAGGTGGGATTTCTGTGGGATTTCCCGACCCCCTCTTAACGTGCACCTTTATCAGATAGGGGAACTACAGTGAAAATTTACCCGGCAAAATAACAACTTCACAATTTACTGGTATACGTTTATACTGTCATAAGAGAGCTAATAGGATCGCTACCTACTAATAATATCATGAGCTCTGACAAAATAAATACGCAAACATTTTTCATTTCTTGCGACGGCACTGATCAAAAACTCTAAAAAAATTGACATGGGAACCTTACCAGAAGCGATTTCCGGCTGATAACTTTGCCGAATGGAATAATGGACATCCGCTGGGGCTGCGAACGGTGCACGCCTATGTTCTAGTTTATGATATGGGCAATTTGGAAACGTTTCAGGTAGGCCAACCAAATAATTTGGACTTCTGCCTAATTAAGAAATTTGTGTGTATTGCTCGCAGTATTGCCGCTCCATACGAGATCAAATCCTGGATAGTTTCAGTCATCGTGATTTTAGCATAATTGTGGTGGGCAATAAATATGACAATGTTTCTGAGGCGCAGGCTAACTCGCAGGTATGTAAAAGCCTATCATACATGCAATTAATCTTAACTTTGTGTTATATAAATAGATGTGTAGTTAAAAATTAATGGGAATTCTTGCTTAAATAAATATTTAAATATTATTGTAAAATAGTATATAAATACTTTTAGCTGTTCAAACTCTTTAATGTTATGCCTTTTAGGAGCTCAAGGACATTTCTACGCTGGTGCGTAAGCATTGGCGTTGTGGATATGTAGAGTGTTCGGCACAGTGAGTAGCTCTTAAAAGAACCTTTGTAAATTCAGGTATTGCCTGCATGCAAGACATATCTGTTGATTCCAGATACAACTACAAAATCGGCGACGTTTTTCGCGAGCTAATGGGCTGCAGCAGCGGCGGCGTCAGCGGCACAACTGTCGGCGTTCTTGTTGGCACAGAGTACTCACAATCAACTAGGAATAAAGGACGCTGTACAATACTCTAGCAAATGCTGAATAAGTTATTTAAACAAGCATTTTATTCAAACGCATAATACCCAAGCGAGTGTTTTAGTTGAGCTGGGACTTGCCAATGATTCCGCATTCTCTTAAGCATAATAACTGAGAGCTAACGTTGTCAACAATAATGTCCCTTTCAAACGCTTACTGATGCATCTTTTAGCATATTCTTACATACATATGTATGTATTTATATACACAATATATTTTGTTGCCGACACACTTTGCAGGTTAGCTCATGCCCTCTATCTTTGCCTCGCCTTATCCTTGTTGGCCATTGTCTCTCTGGCTTTTGTTTGCCATAATTTTAACATTATGCTCGGTCCTTTATTTAAACCAAAATTCATTCCATCCTTGCTTATTGCGGCTCCGAGCTGCATCGCTATATACATTCGCAATTGCAATGCTAAGTCTCAAAGTTGTATGTCGGAAACCATAGGAACATTAACAAGAACAAAAAAAAAAAAATTCAAAACGTTACAATTGTTAAAAAGCTGCTAATGGAAAGCCTAAATTATATTAGATTATTTTTTGTACGTAATAGGCAATTAATCCCACCATAATTTACAATACATTTTACGAATAAATATTGTTAACACAACAGGATCGATAAAATAAAAATCCATCAGTATAAATTGTATACTTATACATTAGCTATATATAGGCAAAATAGCGTATACATAAATAAATATAAAAATTCATTAACGTTGTGATCATTTCAAGAATTAGTTATTAGGCACATGATGATAAATATGTTAGTTAAAGTCAAGTAAAAAGAATCCCTTTAAAGGTTACCAAATAAATAAATGATACACCCCTTTTAAATTTAGAAAAATACGTATTTATATATTTTTAAGAATTTCTAATGTAATAGAAATTGTTTTATTGCAGCAATTTATCAAAAACTGCCGAAAGCCTCAACAACTTACAAACAGTTTAAAAGTTTCTCAACCCCTATATTTATTGTATTAATTTTAAAACATGACAAAATAAAATTTAGTATTATTAAATAAAGTTAAATGAAAGGAAAATAATAAGAATTGTTGCCTTAAAACAATTTCTTTTAATTAATCTTTCATTTTTAGCGCTACATTTTAATTAACCCAAAGTGGCGCCAAGATACTACAAATATTTGAAGCATCAAGCCTTAACCAATGCAACCCAAAGAAAAAAACGTATTTCTTAATAGGCCGATTAATTCTAAAATTAGGGTTGCAATTTTATAAAGCGCACAAGAAAACAATTGCTTTATTGTTAATTGAAGAGCAAATACACATTTGATGAACTCATATTTATTTTCAAATATACGTATATTTTTTCGGGCTAGAAGAATATTGCCTAGCTCACTAGGTAGGTAACTGTTAAGTTTCCACAATAAAATTGCTGACCTAAAAATAACAATTACTATTTTCACAACAAATCTACGTAACTCTATACCGAACTCTTTCTTTACCTCAACAAAACTCGAAAGATAAGCAATCAAGTCTGACTTTGTACATAGAAATTTCAAAACTTTCGTAACTGCAATATATTATAATAATTATAATAACAACACAAACACATTACATAACTAAATTTAATCAATGTTTACAGCAATACATTTGAACTGTGAACAAACACCAAATCTAGTGAGTCTTTATAGTGATTTATGCTGAAGACAATTGAGCGCACTGCCAATCGGGTCGGTCAATGAAATCAACTCAAGTTCAGTGCTCAATTAGGATGAAGCCAACCAATAATGTGAAATTTGCATCACACACAATTGAAATGGCCACGAACACTTTTGAATTTAGCGAAGGGTAAAATTCATAGGCAATAATAATGTTTAAAAGTAAAGTGACACAAGTATTTAAAAAGTAGTTGAAATTATATTTAAACTTAAAAACTGTAGCATTGACGCTTTGATAAAATATATACATATATATATATATATATATATATATGTACTATTACCCGAAAAATGTATAATAGTAGTAAAAATGTGCAGTCAAATACATTGACTTGTTGAAATGTGTTCATTAAATATCAAAATTCATCAAATTAACTTTGGCCAAACTGAAAATCGTATATATAAATTGCTCATTAAAGTAAACAAAAAGCCGGATTATGCGTACATCAAACTATTTGTATAAAATATACGTATTGTACTATCTAATAAATAGAGTACATGTATTAAGTTAGTTTTCTTTCATGATTTCGAACGATTACGGATTCGTCAAAATGGCTGTTAATTTTTGAAAATAAAATACGCTAAACCGATTCACAATTTAAAAAAAACCAACTAATATATACACAAAAGCAAAACAAATTGCGGTTGAATTAAATTTAAGCAACGCGTTGCCTGCTACAGTAAAACTTGAATACTTGTAGCTATGTATTTAAAAATTAACATATAGATAAAAGATCAATGACTCAAATGCAATATGCTTCAATCGCTTTTTGTTTGTTTAATGCGTTAAAAAGAGTTTAAATGAAGTGGTTGCAATTAGTGTTAAGGCACTCACTCATATACGAATACACATGTCCTCAAGTAGGACACTAATGATCTCTTTTTTTAATGCAATGAAAATCACATAAGCCAAATAGTTAATATTAATAGATCAAACTGATAATTCAAGAGAGCTAACCACACAAAAAGAAGAAAACACCGCAAGTAACTATTAAGCAATGAAGAAGAAGCCTCAGCCTAATAATCATTATAGTACTAGTACTTATATATGTGCTTATATTATGCCATGTGTATGTATTGTGTTTTTGCAATATGCGTTAACCCGCAAGTATATAACGACTAATCCGTTAGAAATGTAGAAGATGTTTTTGGAAAACTGCAAACTGAAATAAAAAATAATAATAGCATAAAGTTATATAAGTATTTTGCTAATTTTTTGGGTATTTTGTGATGGGAAGTTATATAAATATGTATACTCCTTTCAAGTACACAAAAACTTAAGTGTAAATAATTTTTAAACAACAATTCAATTGGAAATAACATCTTATCCCATTTTAGATTCTCAGTATTAACTAAAAAACACTTTAAACATTCGAAAAGGGATTACAACCACCGTAACCGCACAAATATAGTACTTGGATGTTTGTTACTCAAAATTATGGTGTGTGACAAGGTTGGTTGCATTAAAGACAATAAATAAATAACATTATCAAAGCTGAAGCGAACGCAAAGTATTTATATAGTTGTTTTTATTTAACTTAGTCGTTATTAAACAAAAAAAATATGTAGATCCTATTTTGTGAAAAGTACAAATAATCATTTGATATAAACCAATAAATTAGTTTTGGGAAAAGTTTAGAAATTATTAAGAGTTTATATCCTAATAACATGTCATTACATAAACATGTATCTCTTCTACCATTAAGTCTTTTAATCATAACGGACTCCTTGCATCTAACTTATTAAAAATTTAATTTTAAATATCTCTTATAATATACATAATGAAAATAATAACTTAAAATGAGCTGTCTGATAAGAAGGCTTATCAGAGGCAGACCAGAAAAAGTAATAGGCTACGTGCCATGATTAATAATTGCTGTTACTTTAGTCAAACAGAATAATAACTTAAAGCAAATGTGACTTATTTTAACTTAAGCTCTATGTACACCAACTTTCTCCGACTATATTCTCTATCACTAAGGCTGTTCGCTGGTGCTGCTGAAAGTGCGGCTACGACTCAAGCGACGCGTGGCCGCCGCAATTGCTGCCTGTTCGCTATGCCCATCCACCAATTGATCGGGAAGTTTCAGAATTTCGTGCAGCTGCTGTTTCAACTGTTTTGTTTGCGGTCGCTGCGCTGGCTGCGAGGAGAGCATCCTTTGCAACAGCTCGTATTGCTCCGGATTTTGTTTGACAAAAGCCTCTGGATACTGGCCATCTCTCAAGCCGCGAAGTGTCTTTATGCGCTCCATTTCAGTGGAAAAATAAACGTGTAGCTCGAAAAATATTAGGCCTAGTGAATATATGTCCACCTTATAGTCATAGTTTTGGCCTCGCAGCTGCTCTGGCGACATGTATAGGTGTGTACCAACCAGTTGCGTATGGCGGGCGCACGAGGGTAAACCAGATTGGTCACCACAATCATTTAACATGTTCGGGATGTCCGCCATGTCGGTGACAAGCCCAAAGTCACCAATTTTGATCTGTCCATCCTGAGAAAAGAATATGTTGCTGGGCTTCAGATCCCGATGTATGAGACCCTTAAGATGGACGTAGTCCACCGCATCTACAATCTGATGAAAGATATGGGCGATGTGTGCGGCACGCGCTTCGGTCCGATTATCTCGCAGCCAATCACGCAAACTCTCCTTGCGACACAGTTGCATTTGAATGTATAGGTAAACCTTGTTGGGCTTCACTATGAGCCCGTTCTGTACAGTGGCATTCGGAAACGCTACCTGGCTGTTATTGTGTGATTTTGGTTGTAGCTGCTGATTGTGATTCTGGGACAGTGCCAAAGTCAACGGTTTATGCCTGGGTGATACTTCTGTGTCCTCGTCTGTATCGCTTGTATTTCCCTTGGAGCGAATCGATTCGATTTGAAATGAATTTGATAGCTGATGTTGCGTGTAATTGATATTCTTTAAATCAAAAGATGCAGAATGTACATCAATAGAAACAGAGCTCCGTTGCGCACGACACTGGGTGTCATACTCTATTTGCTCTTGCTGCTTCTCCTCAACGTCTTCCTCGTCTGCATGCAGGGCAGCTGACTGTGATTCACTACGAAACTCAATCAGCGAATCATCTTCCTCATCGTCGTTGTATTCCCTAATGTGTTTGAAAGGTTTCTCGCTACACCCAAACTCATAGCTACAGGCAGTGCTGTTAGCGGGGTTTGATACCCACGAGATCAGCTGATGATGCTTATTTTGCGTGTGATTTATAAATGATGGCAAGGTACTGCCATCGGGTGTCTCGATTTGTATAGATGTAGATAGTTCATGTGCTAACAGCTTACGATCCTCCTCTTCCTGCCACCCTACAGGCGGAGTTTCTACCCAGGACTGTATATTATTCAAAAATATAAACAAAATATTTTTTTAAATTTGTTATTTAGATAATGTAAAACGAAAGTGACTTACATGAAAGTATCGAACAATGTTGTGGTGCTCACAGCTGGCTAAAGTCCGAGCCTCACGCAGAACACGCTGCCGGGATGACTCCTTGTTGGGCAACGTTATACGTTTAATCGCATAATGGTTTTCATCCAACTTGTTTTTTGCTTCAAAAACGACGCCAAACCCCCCTCGGCCAAGACATTGCATTAAATCGAAGTCAGTTTGAAAACGGGAGGTAAAATGTTCACCGGAATTCGTCGTTGACTCCGAAATTGAGCGCTGCACACTACTGATGCCACCTGTAAAGCTGATGCGATTTCCACGCTGTGGGTGATGACTTCCCGTCAAAGGCATCACTGGCCCTAAGAGCGCCTGGGTAGATGCTTCCGTTGCCTCAATAGCCGTTTGAACTGGCACATGGCGCTCAATGACGAGATACTCACGTTCCACACGCTGATTGCGATGGCCCATAAACATGTTGAGCAGCACTGCTGAGGTAAACGCAATGACCACTATCTCCTTCCACCAGAACCACAGCGAGAGTATGATTACTTTAACGGGTGCATCAATATCATCCAAACTGAAGCCGAGATCATCATTGATGCTATGATTTGCACCACCACCCACCTTCGAGTTACTAACCGTCTCGTTACTGTCAGGCGGCGTTTCTATCGCGGGGAATTCGCTGGGCGTATCATTAGTGCCGCACTCCAGCGCACTACTTTCCTTACTCAGTTGTGTATCAGCAAAGAAGTAGAAGCCATTACCATTGACAAACTCCGAGGCATTCAGCACCGACTGAGCTGCAACTGCTATGTTCTGATCGTCATATGGAATCAATTCGTTTTTTCCATACCCGTCTTCAATTACCACTTGATCGTGTTCATTCCGGAATAGCACAAGTGAGTTGCTGCTGGCAGCGATTGGCCGCCAGGGTATTTTTGGCATAAGCCTAGTATCTCCCGTCAGCTGTTGGTAATGCTCTGACTGTTGCATAATTTCCTCGCGCAGACGTACGGACTCTTGTATGTACAACTGCTTTTCGTACATGCCGAGATAGATGGAAGGCGCATGGATAGGCTGCTTGTCTTTCGCTTGTCGGTCGGCCTGCCAATGCGCCGAAGCGAATAGATCGATGGACTGTAGATCATCGGCAGCATTTATTTGCCAGACACTTACAATGGGATTGTTAAACTGCAAAAAATGTGTGATTAGCTAACTTTATTCCCTAAGAAACATTTTTAAAACCAACTAATTAACTTAGTATTACAATTTAAATACTCATAAACATTTATTTTTACTCACCTGATGCTTCCAGAGCATTAGCTCCGGATCACTCTTGCTGAATGCACATATAACGCCATCTGGCACTACAACTCTGATATCCACATCCAGTACAGCCAATTCCAGGTCACTACGTGGCTGCTCATGGCAATCATCAGCGCGCATCAAATTTAGCTCGTGTTGTCCAACGCTAAAATTCCAACGCTCTATGCCCGTGCGGGACTCCACTGCACGAACTGTTTGAGTCTGGCGACGGACTACAATAACATCGTCCAAAAGCGAATTGTGTGGTATAATGTACCCATCCTCATCCCGTAATTGCTCATCATGTTGCTGTTGTTTATTCTCGTCCTTGTCTTTTTCTTTATATGTATCGTCAATGGCACGCCCCTCATTTGTGGAATTCACGCAGCCATTGATGGAGCACTCGTAAAGCAGCTGCCCAGTCCTAACCGATACGCCATAATTACGCGTCTCCTTTCCGCCGGAGATAACAAGATCATCACTGAATTTAGCGCTGGAGCTAAGCAAATGTTCAGCAGTGATCGGTATGGGATCTATGGAGTCGCCATCGAATTTGTAAATACCGCCACTAAGCGATGGTATCATGCGCACAAACTGACCATTATTGGTTAGCTCAAGGCGATGTATGCTCGATGAGATGAGTGGACCTGGTCCCGTTGCTATGCTCCACCGCATCTTACCTGACTTGGCAATGTCCAAGGCACTGAGACGGCCATCAAGTGTAGTTATATAGAGTAATCTGAAAGAGAAAAAGAGAGTGAAAAATAAACTAGTTAGCTTATGGGAGTCACCGGTTTATTTCTAGGCTACTTAACGATGTAACTATATGTATGGAAATGTATATTCACCGTGCATTGTCACTAAAACTTTAGGTGTAAACATTAGTCTAGAAATAATTAACTCTTAATGAAGACTGGAGAGTGTTTACATCAAATATGTATATTAGCGCTCATATACTCATATGCTCTTCAACAGAACAGCGTCACACCGATTGCGGGTACACTAATAATTCAACACATCAATGGTGCAACTATAGAGGGTCTGAGAAGGAAACTTTTTTTTAGTTGAGACAATCAATCAAAAAATGATTGGACCTTCGCCGCAAACGCAAAGGCACACTCACTCACTCAAGAGCCACATACATACATTGGCAAAGTGGCCCAGCACCTTACATGAAAGCAAAGCAAGAGCCAAGAATGGTGAAATTCAAAAAGAGTTTAAGCTTCTCAAAAATCAAATATTGAGGCCAATCGCGTTTCAATCACGTTTACTTTTTTAAGCAGATTGAGTTTCCGCTTGTTTTTTTTTTTTTATCGTTTTTATAATAGTGTGAAAGTAAACAGAGAATTACATTTAAACGTTTGAAACATGACTCACCGTCGCTTTGATAAGCTAGAACATGCGTCTAATTTGTTCGACATTATTTGTTTTTGTGCCAGGATTAATTTACATTTATGAGCTACACTAATTAATTTAAATTATTCGTCAATCTACATTGTTGTGCTTATAATCGCTTGTCAGTTGTGACGACGAGAAATACTGTCCCACCCCATTGGTTATATAGTTATGACAACACATAGTTGCTGCACTGCATTTCTTTTCACTTGCACTATTGATGAGAACTTTCCAGAACGTACATACATACGTATGTATTCCTAACAGCTAACATGCTTGTGTCCGTGCTTCTTCTTACCTCCGTCCAATGCTTCGCTCCTGCTGCTCTACACAGTGAGGAATTGCAGGTGGAGTTGGCATCGCCGCCAGTAAATCTGATTCGGTTGGGTCTTCCGACTGGATTGATGCTAACGCATTTACTGGTGGTGTTAATAAGGCGGCTGTCACAATACACGTGATCAAGGTGCATAGGATTAGATGACGGCGACGTACACTGATGCCTATTAGATCATTTTGTATGCCCATTATACGTGTGTGCCGTTTATTTTTCTCTTAGAAGGGCAGCGAAACGGTGAATTAGCTGTTAATTGGTTTTTTTGACGACGTCGGCGACAGCCTCATCAACGGCGCTGGAGAATTTACTTTGGTTACAGCAGCAACAGCAGGAGCGCCCATCAAAGCTAAGGGACATTGCCGCATTACTTGGACGCAAAACAACAAAAACAACAGTTTAAAAAAGCAAAAATAATTTTTCTTTAACTATCCCAACGCAATGCGTGGTGCGGTTTCGCAAGAACTGTGTCTGTGTTAGGGCTACCTAAAAAGAGTGACCATCTTTTGAATTGTATGTAACAGGGCCACCAACTTAAGCGTTTAGGTGGCAACGCCAAACTATGACAGAATAAGCGGCATGGTTCGATTTCATAAGCCCAATGGTTTTTTAGTTTCAATAGTTTTTATTTAATTCATATGATGCACCCAGCTCAAACCTTCTTTAGTTCCTTTGTATTCTAACATTTTGTATAGGTAACGCTAACCAAATATATAAAGAAAAATACATATCTAGCCATGGTATGTAATCAAAAATAATTTTTAGATTCAGTAAATCTACTTTTTGGATTTTACATAGTTTAAGGTATTACAATACGAAAATTAAAATATAATTGTTAGCTAGAATCTTGAACTGTTGTTGTGTGAGCAAAAAAAATTGCATGTAAATAATATAAATTTAATAAAGAAATTAAAAACAAAAACAATGCTTTGCACAAAACGCCGCACGACAACGAAATAAATCAAAAACTAAATCAATGTTTCACAAACAAAATTGCATGCTATTAGATACAATGGCCGAACCTGAATTGATTGCAAATGCTATTTTACATAAATTTGTTGGACACTGTTTCTTAGTTTTTGATATAACTTCCTAATATTCTTCAATTGCAATGATTTGCGGTGGTTTAGCAGTAGCCGTTGACGCCGCCGCAGCCGTTGAATCCGTTGCTACCGTTGAAGCCGAGCTGTCGCCAGTTGTTGCTGCACCTGCTGCTACCGATGTTGTCGTTTTTGTGTCAGGCGTCTGTGCGGCTAATTGTCACTTTGAGTTACTTCCAAGATTGGCGCCACCAGTAGTCTGATTGACACGCTGATATCGTGGTTTATTGCGGGTAAATGGCAAATACTTGTACTTAATCATATGTTTGATTTGCCGCTTCATTGTTATGCAGAAAAGCGTAATAAAATACATGACCAATATGGGCCAAAACACAGGCACATTAAAAAAGTCAAAGAACGTGCAGAATAGACCGATTGCAGTGCTTTTTGTCACCGACAACCAGAACTTAAACTCCGGCAGGCGGCGTATAAAAGGTCGGAACTCCTCATTACTATGCGTTGGCAAATTAGGTCCATCGTCTTCCTCATCTTGCGCATACGGGTCAAACTCAGGGTCAATTTTTGGCGTCAGAAATGCAATAAACAAATTTAAGTGATAGATGCCTAGGGCATAACACACAATATACCAGCCCTGATAAATGAATATGCGCAGCACAAACAAAAGCAACACGAATCCGGCAAACACCCAGCGCATACGTGTGTGCGGTGTGGAGCGATCAAGTGACGATTGGTAGGTCTGCAAACGAAGATTGAATCAAATTGCGTCCAGATATTCTAAATTACTTTCACTTACCTGTGATAAACGCTGAAAGAACTTTTTAACGCTCCCGCCGCTACTGGTCGCCGTCGAGGCACTGCTGTTGTCTTCGTTCATCATAGTCCCTGCAGCGTTCTTTAGCTACCTCACCAGCTACAGCTACACGCTCTTCCTCTCCTCTGACAATTGTGGACAACTTTGTATTTGTGTTTGTGATGTAAATTGGTTGGTGTTGGTACTGCTTGCGACGCAATCGCGTCGTCAAACAAAAAGTGGACTAAAAACACTTCCTAAGTTTAAATTATTTCATTGCCTTGCAGAGACGTCTACGCCTGGTCGACCTCCTTCCTCTTGCTCATACGAAATGCTTGTTTTAGTGTTGATTAAGCTGTCAATGTGTATTTCAAGTATCAATGCCTGCTGCTGACGATATATAAATATAGCACGGTTGTTTACAAATTAATTAATTAAATTAATAATTGTGTCGGCATCAGTCATTTATTGTTCTTTTTTCACACACAGTTCACCACGTCATTATGTCAAATATAGTGCACTCTCTCGCAGCAGTATCTGTCAAGAGTACCAGTGTTGTAAAAGGTTGCAGCAAACAGTGATGTAAAACACAATAGTAGGCAGAGTCGCAAATGACAACCATATTTCTACACTGCCAGACCGCAAAACCATAAAAACGAGCCCATACAATTATTTTCATTTTATTACTTTTGAGTCTTATACAACAATGAATAAGTTTAAACTTAGTACGGCTTATTATTAATTCAAGTTTCGACGAATGCATCCTTCTGGTTTGGCTCTTCACACGAAGACGACGCTATTGCGTCAGCAACACACTGTTTTATAGTCTGATTGAATTTATCAGCCAGTTCTTGCTTCTTAAAACGGCAGGCGAGACGTTCAACAACACCATCAGAGGATTCGGCATAATTGAAGTTTGCCCAGATAAAACTTTTTTTTTGTTCGTTCATGTACTCCATCGTGAACGTCTTACCTATCTTCATGTTGAGTACCAGTTTATGAATTTGCTCACGACGCATGACCATGCGACATGTGTTTAAAGTCGTATGCTTTAAAATCTTCAACTCGCCCACTCCTATAACGAACGTAATGACATTAACCAGATTCATTTAAGCACACTTGAAGAAAAATTACCTCGCTCCTTCCACTCTTTGGAATCCGAATTGAAGCGAAATAACGTCGCGCGTTCACCAAACAGTTTCACCTCGTTTTCTTCGCCGGTACTGACGACAATCTCATTGGGCAAAGCAATTATAGGCTCATAATGTGGATCGTAGTTATCATCATCGTTGACGCTTTCCGTAGTGTTGTCTTCTTTTGCTGTCGGCGACTTAAAGTTCTTGAAATCATCCTGATGCGTTAAGCCAAAATATCCTCCAGTGTCTGACTTTTGAAAACCAATTGGGTTACTGGTTCCCTTAGCTGCCAGGCTTGCAAAATCATCGCCGGCCTTTGCTGCCAAGTCTGAGAAACAATTGACAGTTTTTTGATCGAGAGACAAAGGAGAGATGACTGGTTTCGTCCCAGGGGTCTCCGCAATATTCTCTTTGTTGTCCTTTGTCTGTTCTGATTGCCTGTTTGACGTTTCCGCAACTGAGATGGTTTTATCCTTCACCTGACTGTCAAATGGGGGAGCCGCACTCGATCCAGAGATGGCGCCGAACGTAAAACCGGGTGAGCTATTGCTGTTTTTAAAGCTGCTGTCACCGAACGGGCTAAAAATTGACTTGGGCGCCTCCTCTTGATTGCTGGTCTGTGGAATCCCTGTACTACCAAATATCGAATTGGTCTGATTACTATACTTGTTTTCTCCGCCACCAAAGACGGACTGTTGTGGCTTGGCGGCGTTGTTTCCTCCAAACAGCGATGTACTCAGCCCAAAAACAGGTTTTTCTGAGAAAGTAAAATTAAAATCAATTTTAAGTTAGATAGTTATAAGATAATAAGATATATGTCGTTATACTACAGATTTTCCCCGTTAAAGGCGCCAATGCTTACCTGGGTTGCCAAAGAGGAAGCCACCTCCTAGACCAACCGATTTTGTCTCCGTTTGCTTGGGTGATGCGGCAGAGGTGGCTGTAGAGTTAGCGGAGACAGCGCTGCTAAAACCGCCGAAGCTACCAAATTTATTAATGGTGCTGTTGGCTGCCAGAGTACTTGCTTTGAGCAAGCCCCGATTGGGCGATGCCGCAGCGTCCTGCGCGTGAAACTGATCCGGTTCCTTGGGTGTCGGTAACGTCAAGGCAGGTAATGTTAGGGGAAGTGGCTTTATGGCTACTTCATCTTTCACCGGCTGTCCGTAATCAAAGTTTTCCGGCTCACAGCCACGACAGCCGCTGCAGCTCGACTGGGTTGTCAAAAACTCACAACTGAGCGTAAGCTTGTTCGCCAGCGCCTGAATTTCATTTGAAATATCTGGTTCATCATTAGGCTTACTGGGTGTTGCATTCAACTGCTCTTGCTGTTGGTTCTCCTCCTCGCAAATGGGCTCAGCGGTGCCATTGAGGGCGCTCTTTACCATGTTATAAAATACCTGCGCAATGTCCGCATTCTTGAAGCGCAATGCAAAGCGCTCCAGTAAAGACTGCCCTTCGCTAAAATCGTGCACAACAAACAACCATGTTTTTTCATCTTTGGGCTTATAGACCACGCTTGAGTTTAGCACATGATTGAGGCAAATTTTTAATACTTTTTCCCGGCGCATGACCACGCGCAAATTTTTGGTCTCCTTATGACGGAGGATCTTTAGGTTGCCCAAGCCGCGTTCTTTCCACTCCCCATCCTCAGTCAGGCGATATAGCTTCGCACGCTGCACGTAGAGCAAGAACTCATCCTCTTCGCCGGTCCTAACATCAACCTGTAAGGGAAAAGTTTTTATTTTATGGGATTTCATTGTATTTTTATATCTTTTATATAATCCTTTAAAAAAAGTTTTTTTACGTAGTATTTGAATCAAACGTTACTTACCTTATCCGGTAACGGAATAACGGGTGCAAAATATGCATTATTCTCCTCCTCATCGACGTGGCTTTCATCATCATTACTTACATCGGCTCCTCCACTAATTCCAATTGGACTTTTGGGTTGCTGATGTATCTTGGGCATTGAGAAACTAAATGTGTTGGAAACCAAAGGACTGCTGCTCGCAACCGTTGTTGGCTTAAAGTTAAAACTGGAGGAATTAAAGATGCTGCCCTCGATGTTTTTATTGGGGATTACATTGGTAATGCTGTCACTGTTGGAGCCGCTGATTGATTTGGTTGACGCAACGGGTACTGCGCCAAAACCAAACGTATATTTGCTTGAGGAAGCTGGAAAATTTATTCCACTACTACCGTCAAGTTTGTTATCCTTTTTAGGCACGTTGTCATCCTTTGGCGCCTGACAGGCTAGACAGTACAGTTGCGCGACATCGTTTAGGGTATAACAGTCTTTGCAGTTCCAGCTACCTGTCTTTGGCTTAAAGGCATCTCCAAAGCCAACAGCTTTGGGTTTATCTGACGCTGAGGCAGTGAGCTTAGTAGCAACTGCATCGCCAAAGTTGATAACGGACAGGACATTCGTTGAAGCAGCAAGTGGATCGGCTGGAGACGGTAATTTTTCTAACGACGTTTTAGTATCAACGCAAAAACTTTTCGTTGCTGTGGACTGTCCAAACCCAAAAGTAAATTTGCCGGCACTGCTGCTAAGATTTAGAGCCCCACTCTGGTCGAGCGTGGATGGCTTTGGTGGCACTGTGTCATCTTTGGGAGTTTCGCAAGCCACACAATAAAGCTTCGCAGCATCGTTGCTGGTATAGCAGCCTTTGCAGTTCCAGCTTCCGGCTTTAGGCTTAAAAGCATCACCAAAGCCGTGCATTTTTATTTCAGTATCCTTATTGACGTTTTGGTCAATCTGTTTGTTTTGCGGTTTAGGATTCGTTTTTTCTTGGGACATGGCCGCCTGCGCCTTGAGTACCGAATCATAAAACTCTTTACATATTTCG
Source organism: Drosophila kanekoi (assembly GCA_037075305.1). Taxonomy (NCBI): domain Eukaryota; kingdom Metazoa; phylum Arthropoda; class Insecta; order Diptera; family Drosophilidae; genus Drosophila; species Drosophila kanekoi. The sequence continues at coordinate 91,134 of JBAMCE010000011.1, read as the reverse complement.
GCGGTCTTGAATCGCACACATAGCAACTCGGTGGTCATCTCCTGCTCGGCATAATCTTGTGCTGCCCAGGTAAGCGCATTCTGTGTATTATTTAAATAGCTGAACTTAGCGTCTGGCTGAAGACGCTGATTGCAGCATACTTTGAGCACCTGTTCCCGGCGCATGAGCAACCGCACTAAACTGGGATCCGTTTTCTTTTGAAGTAGCTTAATATTGCCCAAGCCACGCTCCTTCCACTCGTTTGTTTCTCTGTCGAAGCGCAACAATTTGGCGCGATGCTCGAAAAGAACCAGTTCATCCTCCTCGCCAGTTACGACCTCGACCAGCTCTGGCAACGGAATCACAGGTGCAAATTGCGCTGTAGGCACGTATTCCTCCTCAGGTTCCACGTCCGAAGCGGTCGATTGATTTTGGGTCTGTAGCTGAAGTGCTCCATGTTGCTCACTTTGCACTGCAGGTTTACTGAAGAGGTTGCTGCCAAAATTAAAAGCAGTTGTGAAGGCTGTATTGCTACTACTTGTGTCTGTTAAAGCTGATACACTTCCAAAAGACAGATTAACCGAAGGCTTAGTGCCCTTTGCCAAAGTAGTGCCAAAGTTGAAATTGGCAAAGGGCGAGGTTGTTGCAGCGTTTGTTGTTGTTGTACTGGGTAAATTGCCAAAAAGTGTCTTGGGAACTACAGCGTCAACTTTAGGTTCCACTTCACCCACCTTAACTGGCTCTATTTGTTTGGCCAACACACTCGCAGCAGGCGTGCTGGTCACAAAGCTGTTGATGGAGCTACTCTTGGCAGCACCAAACACAGGCGCTTTTATTTCGTTTGTTTTTTCTTGCTTGCTTGCCGCTTGTTCAAAAGCTAACTTAAATTCTTTGGCTGTCTCGGCTAGCTTAAATCGAACAAGAAACTTTTCCAGTTTTAACTTCTCATCCGCAAAATCATTGGCTGCCCATAGAAAAGACTTTTCCTCCTTATCCTGCTCGGGCGTGGTGAGGGTCATGCCCGATGTGATCTTGTGATTTGCACAAATCTTATGGGTCTGCTCACGTCGCATCAAAATTCGCGTACAGCCGCTGGTTTGGTTCGTCAATATTTTAATGATACCGATTCCGCGCTCCTTCCACTCTTTGTCAACATGCCGAAAAAGCTTGGCTCGATGACTGAAATTGACTATCTCATCCTCTTCCCCGGTACGCACTTCCACTTCATCTGGTAGGGGTATGATGCCTTGAAAATCTGGCCGTGGATCATAGTCTAGCTCAGCAGACGTATCTCCGCCAAGACCATTGTTGGGCTCACTCCCGACGCTGTCGTTGTTGGCTGCATCTGCAGCCAATTCTTTTTGCTTCTCGGCTGCTGCTTGCGCAACCTGCGTCTTGAATGAAAATGTGGATGTTGGCAGTCCGCTGAAGATGTTGCCTGCGTTGTTACTGCCTAGACTGAAATTAAAATCACTTCCTCCAATGGCCGGTGGCTCTGCGGACTGCACTAAACTGGTCTTTATATGCTGAGGCGGTATGGTGACACTGAGAGTCGGTTGGGCACTAGCGACTGCTGTTTTCGGAAGCGGATCTGAGCTGGTGATAACCACATTGGCTGGAGGCTCCTTTTCCACTGGCTGATTGTTGAGTGCCCGATTAAAAATAGCTGAAGAAGCCGTACCGGCCGAAGTAGCTAAGGCTGGAGCAGCCGCAGCAGGAGAAGCGCCGACAGATGCAGTTACTGTAGCAGTTCCTGTAGCTGAAGCTAGTGTAATCGATGTGGTAGTTGCTGCTGTGGGCTTGTGCTGCACCAGAGGCGCTTGCACAGGTGGCTGTAATTGTTGACCCGGTTGCGGTACCTTCTGTGGAACCTGAACGGACGACGGCAGAAATTGTGCTGTGTTGAAGAAGTTTGCACTAGAAGCCATATTCAGGTTAGGTGGCACTGGAGGGTGATTAAACGGCTGTGCCTGTGAAACTTGCGGTAATACTAAGCTGGGTGGCGGCGGAGGAATTCCATAATTCAAACTCTCTATATATGAAGCACCTGTTGGATTCGTATACATGTTGGGCGGCACACCAAAGCTCGCTGATGGACGTGCTCCTGTTAAAAAAAAAATATAATTGTTATATTTATTATATAGTAATTCTTTTGATAAATAAACCGTCAGCTGTTTTATGAATATGTGGAAAATTTAATTCTGACCGTAATATTTTGAACTGCAATTTTGATAAAAACATGTTTTAATTTTAAGCACATCCTTTAAAGTTTCATAAGTTTGAATCAACGATATCCGCCCATTTTAATCGTGTAATGCGAATTTTGAGACGAAATATAAACTTTCGTTTATTAAACCTTTTACCCACATTTGCCATCCAAGAGCGGTGCATGTGACGAAAAGCGTATCAAATAAGTTTTAACAAATATCTGAAAATGAGTTTGAAGCTACTCCGATGGTTAACAAAGTTGCGTGCAACAGTTTTCAAAATCGCTGAAACACGTATTCATTTAGTTTGTATGTAGCGCTTTGAGATAATGCGTTTGAGGCCAATTGGATGGTAAGCAAAAAAGTTTGATACAATTAATTCAATTTGTTGGATGTCTACAGGAATTTCTAATATATATAATCAATAGAGCAACACTATTGTTTATGTATAGTTTCATTTTCGGGCTTTCCCGGTTTAAAAAGTATTTCGTGTCATTTATGGGCTAACTTACCATAGAGATTGGGTGGCATATTACTGGCCGTTGGCGGAGTTCTCATAAACTGGGCTTGGCTAGCGAAGTAATTGTACATCTGATTCTGGTTAAACATAGGGCTTCCATATGCTGCATTAGGCTGTGTAGCATTTCCAGCTGACGAATATAAACGTTCTTGGGCATTATGAGTGGGCGGCACGGAATTTAAGTAATTTGTCTGGATTGCATCGTCCATGTTTAAAAACTCATCAAGACCAAGTGCAGCTGCTGCAGCAGCGGCGTCTACATCACGGGATTGGGTTTCGTGACTGCAGCCACCATTCGTCTTCAATTTCTTAAGAAACTCTTCAATCATATCGAATTTTTCGGATATCGCTTTAATGTCCTGGCGCATAGCCTCTAAGTTACCGCCTACACTATCCTTTAGAACGCACAATTGTTTGCTTATCTGTTTTATTGTTTGCTCCAGGTGTAAGGTTGTTGCAACGTGCGCCTCCAGCTGGCGCCTTGAACGATTAAGCGAGTGTGCAGCATTAGTATAATAATCATCCTCAGCATCCTCATAGGTACTGGAATTGTTATGAAGTTCTGGTGAACCAAAGCGCTCGTCAGCTAAAGAATTCTTTAGTTCGCGCTGCACCACAGAACTGAGTGGATGGTCATGATTATTTCCAAGTAAAACCTTAGTTTCCCTCAAGCACTCTAATCGTCGTTCCTGAAAGTTTTGACGTGCTACTCGAGACGTATGGCTTGAATCTGCCAGCTGACGATAGGCCTCCGCCTGCAGATAAGTGGCCATGGGCATCTTAAGGCCATGTATATCTTTTACGAACTCTTGGTGATTTCCTAGCTTTATTGCCCGCTTACTTAAATATGCGAGAGCGTCTTCAGCCAACTGCTTTACCTGTATCCAGACACTGCTCGCATTGATATTCATATACTTAAAGTACCTATAAAATGGCTCCAGCTTATGCTCCTGATGACGTATCATCATGCTAATGCCCAGTTTGTAAAATTTTTCAATCCGCGTTTCCAAATTAGCACAATCCTCACGGCTGGCTAGCAGCTTGCCAAGCTGGAGTAGCATTATTATCTCAATATGCGGCTCATTCTGGCAACGCACTACCTCAAGTCCGAACTGCAGGTGGTCTCGGTGCTCAATGCGATAGTTTTCACCAATGTCTATATTGTCGTGGATGCGCTGCATAACAGTCCACCATCTGTTCTGCTCCGGCGTGATCAACTCATTGCGTCCCATTATATTGGCAAAAGGCAGCATATAGGGCCGTGCGGCCGCATTGCGATTACCCACATGGTAGCTATTGTAACTCTCGCGTTGCACATGCAGCTTACGCTGTGCCTGCAGTACAACAGCATACAGAAAAATATCTACATCCACCTGACTTAGAGTGTCAACACTGCAGTTGCTCAAAGGCTGTTTACAATCGCGACGCAAGGCTTTATAGAAGTACACGCGCGGCGCCTCTGCCAAATTGTCAGTGCTTAGCGCTAGATAAACATGGTGTTCTAGAGTTGATGGTGCTAACTGAAGCGCCAGCTGTTCATGCTCTTCAATTTGGGCAAGCGATGGCCATTCGTACAGCGGCTGCTGGAGGCGCTGATCACGTACTAAATACGACGACGGCTCCTTCAATTTGTTTTCGGGGTGCGTGTATAACTGTTGATAGAGCTGTGATCGCCACTGGCTATCTACACAGTGTTGCCGTGCTGCCGCCAATAGCTCATCGCTATTCGGCCAAAGGCCTTGCAATTGGTTATCCCGCAAATCATTTTGTCCGGCATCATCTATAGGCATTTCCACACAGCCGTGAAGGGTTCGTCCTAGCTGGGCACACCTAAATGCGGCTTGATGCTGCCAAAGGTTAAGCAGCTTCTGCTGCACGCTGTTGCAATGGCGTTGCCAATAAGATGATTTCACCTCATGCAAATTCTGTTGATAGCCAAGTAACATCAATGGCAAAGCTGCACGCACCGTACTGGACCATTTGTTTTTGTTGCCAAGAATTTCACGCTTAAAGAGCACCGTTACTGCGTGTAGGAACAATTGTCCAGCGTAGTGTTCTAGACAACATTGATGCAGCTCACGGCCCCCATTAATCGAAAGCTGATCGGCAAGTAGACTAAATTTGAATACATACTGATCCAATTTAAAGAGCAGGGCAATGCTTTCCCCCAAACTATTGCTGGCATCGGATTGCAGGTTGAGCTGGAGGAGCCGATCGAAAGTGATAAGCAACAACTGCCAGTATGGCCAATCCTTTGATGTCTCTTTCGACTCGCATTTCTGAAGCACCGTCGAAACCACATCGTACCACTCAGTCGATTGGGAGTGAGCAGGAAATTCGAGCTCTGTTTTGTAAGCATAATTAAAGGCTTCGTCAATGCGTTTTTTTTCCAAATAGGTTTGTAGGAGCCGCAATTGCAATAGCGTATTATGTGGACGGGTCAACAGCTCTTTTTTTATTACCATTTCCATCGAATTATCCAGCTCTGCCCAACCTACTGTACCCGCCGAGGAGCGCATGCGAAGTGCAAGTAACAACTCGCTTTCTTGAAGATCTTCAACCGTGTTGGCCAACTCTAACCAATAGCTAACCCTGTCTGGGGTGCAGAGAGTCCTTTGCTCATATAGCATTCTGCAACACTCATTTATAACGTCTGGCTGCTTGGGATTTAACTGAATGGAGCGTTGGTAGTGCTCAAATGCCTTTTGGTAATCCGGATTTTTCAACTGTTTATAACAGCGGGCAATTAGTTTATGAGCGCCAGCGTCATCGTTTACCTTCAAAAATGCATTTAAGTGCTCAATGGCCTTGGCATATTCTTGGATCTTGCTATACAAGCGGCCCACCGCCCAGCCCTTCATGTCGCGCTGTGTGTAAAGGAAGAACATATAAAACATAACCTCAATTAGTATTTCAATATTCATTCTATAGATGACATTAGATTAGACATTGCATACATTCCAATTATTACAGTATTTATATATTATACATATTAGCAGAGAAAAAGGTGATTTATAAACATATATGTAGGTATATTCTATAGCGGCTTCTTGCACGCTAAGAGACGCCGATAGATATACGTACACAATGCGTATGTATGTATGCATATGAATGGCGGGCATCCATTATTTCGCAAGCGTTGTTAAAAAAAATTGCAATGCAGACGCAATAGTGTTGTATGTAACTAACCTCTGGGCCAGGCGGAACTTTGGAAAACATTTTGTGGACATGCTCATCCACCTCTTTCCGAGTTGTAAACATAGTTTCTTTTCTTAATGTTTTATAACTTATATATTTTCACGTTTTCTTGCGAAAAAAATGTGCCTCGTTCTTACTCGTCATTCACTCATCGACAGTGAAAAGCAAATCATTAATTTTTAGAAAGAAAACAATTAGCTCTCAATTAATTGTTGTTTTTTTTTACACTGACTAATAAATCTTGTTTCTTATCAAGTTAAATTTGTTATATTGTAATGAGCTGTATTGCAAAGAATCACTTTTTAGCGCGCACACGGCGCCGAAACCAGCGAATATGCTTATAGTGTCTATCGGTCTATCGATAATAACCATACAAATATATCGACGTACATGGAAAATAATTGGACACATTATTTTTTAAATTGATTTATGCACATCATGTTTTCTAGAACACCAATTTTTTCCCTATAGTTTTCGGTTCGTTGCGTCAAGTTGTGCATGTTACTTTTTTGATATATATAAAGCTACATTTTAGTATGACCATGGCAAACAAAGCCAATAATGTCAGACTTATTAAGACAACACCATTAGCAACTATCGATGAAATGTTTTATTACGATAGGAACACTCGGTAATATTTCGATTTTTTTTTTGACTTGTCTCGCTATGTGTGTGTGTGTGTATATTAATGTGTATGTGAATATTCTACAAGAAAATTTGTTTGAAAGTGCTACATCCCGTTAACATTGCGTATATTAACTAATGCTGCTACATATCGTCCATGGTAAAAAAGATAATGCAAATATGCAAGTGTTCTTGACGCCCGGAGACAACCAGATGAAATAACAGTTTTGCAAGCACTGTGACTTTGTGCAGTTCTTAAGAGCAGCGGACTCAACAGTTTTAGACGCCGCCGAGAGTGCCGATATCAATTGCTTATTTACAATAAATCGATAGATTTGCGTAAGCGCAGCCAACTTAACAGAAATATGTAGCTGCGAAGAAGTAGAAAAATCGTATATAAAGGAGTAAAAGTTGAAAATAAACATAAATACATAAAAAGCCTCGCAAAGAAAGTTCTTCCCAAGTTTATATCGTAAAGACGAGGTTTGCACACTTACTGGAAGTCGATATACACTGACATATACACACATTCAAAGTTGCATCAGCATGCCCGATTCCGGCGACTGCAGCGATGCAGAGATGAATCAGCCGTCTTGCAGCAGGAAGACTGTACAGTGTAATGATCGTGAGAAGAGGAATCGTCGTATAATCATGCGAATTGAATTTAACGATTCGGATGACACGGACGCGGATGATTCGTGTTCGGTTTCAAGTAATGACAATGCTGCCCCTGCCCCTTCCTCTGATTCATTGAGTATCGGTATTGACCTTGCTACGCGGGTATCAGGCTCGTCGGTTTCTCAACCTTGTCAGAGTCACCGATCTATTCGAAAACAACTTCCCCATGCCAATAGCAACGCTAACAAAAATGGAGCGGCAAATATGTCGGCTCTCCAGTTTCAAAGACGCGGTGATGCAAACCGTCTTCATTCAGCCAATGATCCTGACAGCGGTAGTGAGGTAAAAGTTTGATTTACTCATACGTATTTATTGGTATATCCTTTCTTGCCTTCCTTTTACGTATTGTTTTTTTTTTTAACTAAAAAGAATATTTGAAAGTGATTTGAGTTAAAAAATAAAGAACAAGAGGGATAAGGAATTGCCCTATAGTTTTTACTTAAAACGATGGGTACCATTTGAACAGCTAGAACTGTTTATTAACAAATTATAAAATATTTTTTTTATTTTCCTCAGATCGATGAACAAATAACAAAAAAGCGGGTACGTGGAAAGAAACGAAAGAAATTAATTATTTCCGAGGATGAGAATGAGAATGAAAAAGCGTCGGCCAATAATATTATTAGAACTGATGTTCAAGCGGATCTCGATGGCGGCTTTAGTTCTGATGGCAGTAGCAGCAGTAATGAACTGCTGGAGAAATGCCCAATTTGCCTGTTGACGTTCCGCCAACAGGAGATCGGCAGACCTGTCACGTGCGAGCACATGTTTTGTGCAGCCTGCATTGAGGCATGGGCGAAAAATGTTCAAACTTGTCCAATTGATCGACTTGCGTTCGATAGAATCATAGTGCTCGATAGTTGTCAGCGACGCAACATTGTTCGCGAAATTCGAGTAGACTTGAGCAAGTCCAAAAAGGAACTGGTGTTAGACGACGAGGAGTACGTGTCTGGTATTGCAGCCAATGATGATGATAATGATGATATTACCAATTGTGAAATATGCAATCGTCCGGACCGCGAAGAAATAATGCTGCTTTGCGATAGCTGTAACCAAGGTTACCACATGGACTGCTTAGATCCGCCTCTTTATGAAATACCTGCAGGCTCCTGGTACTGTGACAACTGCATTGACTCAAACGAGGAGGCTGAAGACGAAGATTTAGAACTTGCTGAGGACTTACACACACTGTACGAAGATATTCGTGGAATGGGATTGCCAGAAACGCGTTTACGTGTACGTCAAGTCCAGCAGCCTCGTATTTTACGCACTCGTCAAAACGAACGAATACGGGCCGCAGTTTTGCGACACACCCAGACGAGATCCCTGAGCCAGGCTATAGCAGAAGGCCAGCTGGAAACCACAACAATGACAACTCGACGTAACCGGAATGGCACAACAACGCGAACCACACACACCACAACAACAAGACGAAACGCCACATCGCGACGACGACGTAGCCGGCGTACGCGCCATCGCACATACGTAGTAGAGTATGATATTAATAATTTTGATGAAAAGTTCGCAGTAAAGACTAGCAAGAAGGTCATACGGCGGAGAAGAAGACGGAGAGTAGCGCGCAAAATCAGATCCCAATGCTCTCGAAGCTTAGATGACAGCGCGCGAATGTCGGCCAGCAAGCGGTTAGCGGAACAACTTGGCGTCAAAACGGACGGAGTGCGTGGGTCGCATATAAGCGGTGGCAGCGCTTCTAGTTTCACGTTATTCGGAAATCCTAACAATTTGGAGTATTTTTCGGATAGCGATGAAATACGCGACGATGTTGGAGGAGATATTAATATTGGGTACTCTGCTTCAACTGCAGTTCAAACTTCAGTTCGTAGCTCTAGCATTGGTGCGCCGCGTAATCGCAAAGCGCTACTCTTGGGCAAAACGAGAATAGCTGGCGCCTCAACACGCAATTCGGCTGCTGATGCTGCGGCCAGTGATATATTATCCAGTATAATGGAACTGCAAGATCGTTGGCATAATGCATCGCGAAATATGAGCGAAGTCCATATAAATGCCGATGGCAGCCTGAATTTACCGGAGCGAGCGATGGTAACGGCCATGAACAAACCAACGAAAACAACTGATTTTAACAAGCCTACAGAACATATCACTCAAGTGCCCCTTTATCAACGTGGTGGTTCTGGACCCAACCTAGGTCAAGGAGGTACTGGAAACTATAACAATCGCTATAGCGGTAACAACTCTCGTGGCGGTGGTGGCGGTGGTGGCGGCGGCGGCGGAGGAGGGAATGCAGCTGCTGCTAATCAGTACCAACAACATTCAACTGGCAATAGTATGGCGAATAGCAGTGGTAATTCGTCGGCAGAATCCAGTTTTGGCAATCAAACTTTTAATAGCAACAACAACCCCAACAACAACAATACTATGCCCCATACAAACTTTACGCCATTCAACATACGTTTTAATTCACCTAATCAACAGCAGCGCAATCAAAATATGCAGCAATCGCGACAATCGTCATACGCGTCCAGCGGCATACGTATGCCCTTAACGCCATCTGTATCCCCATCCACCAGTTTTGCACACATAACTCCTCAGCAGCAACAGCAACAGCGACCACTTTTCAGCGGCCTGCCCGCACCAATTAATGCAACCGTTCTCGGCTCACGCATATCGATGCCACCGGTTTTGACTGTACCACCACCACCGGCACCGCCGCCCAGCTTGTCGTGGAACAGCTCGTTGTTTAAGCTAAGCACAGATTATGGGAAGCAAATTGATACTAAAAAAGATGGTGACGACGACGACGATGAAAATTGTCCGAATTTCTCCATTTACTCACAGGAATCGCAAGCGGTAGCCACAGAACTTTTCGCGCAACCGCAAAAACCTGCAAAGAACTCAGACGAGGTAAGATTTCTTTACTTTGGTAGACTTGTATGAAAACAATGTTTGACAAATGGCACATATCTATAAATGTCCGAACAACGCAACTTTTTTGGGGTTGACAATATTCAAATTTTTTTGGTCTATTTATTTATTTTTGCATACTTTATATATCATTTGAATCAACATAAAATCAATAGTGCTCTACTCAAAAACTGACTGAGATGTCCTGCTCCCAACTCAGAACTGCCGTAACCAACGACATTATATTGACATGCAGAAAGCACACGCACCTGAACACTTAATCTAAATGTTGTGTTTATTGATACCTTAAGCTTATCATTAAAAACTTGTGTCTTAATTGTCCGAAAACTATAAAATTGGGCAAACGGTGAGCGACTAAAATGTATACGCATATCAAAATTAGTATGATTCGCGAGTGCGTTTCAACTAAGATGCCACTAGTTCTGATTATCTTGTCATAGCCAGGCAGAATATAGCTACTCAGACCTGATGCTGATCAAGAATAAACATATTTATATACATATACCCTTGAAGGTTATAAGAATGCCTCCTACCGACTGCTACATACATTTGCACTAATATTTGTATACTGTTACCCTAATTTTTAATGGTTACAGAGTAGTATAATTATATTAATAACTGATAAAAATAGGTGTCTTTTAACAATTATTGAGGCTTAGTTGCAGTCTGTATGTATGCAGATCCCATTCACACCTCGAAATTCCTTGGCATACTAACCGTGATATGTTATTTTCTTTCTTTCAATTTTGAAATTATTTTACTTACTCAGGATGACGACGAAATGAATGAAGATTTAGTACAATTAGATGATGATGATGATATACCATTGCCGCCAGAGCCTCAAACCGATACAGTCGTCAATGTTAAGGATGATCGCAATTCCGGTAGCGATCTTTATGAACCGGAAAACCCCACAGAAGAGCAAGAAGAGGACGAGAAAGAGATTGTTAAAAAGCCTGTGCAATGCGGTGACAGCAACGTGGAAGAATGCAATGACAACCTGGAAAGTAGCAACTTAAATTGTGAACGAAGCGCATCGGCTACACCAGCAGCTAGCAAGGAACCTGACAATGATGACGATGAAACAAAAGCTCGCAGTACTCCTAGCCCCATAATCAAGGATGGCCGTACTGTAGACAGAGGGAAATGTGTTTTGGAATTGTACGATGACAGTGACTGGGAAGAGTTAGAGATTGATAAACCGAAAGAATTTGAGAAGGCGCTCGTTGAGGAAACTGTCGAGGATACTTCCGCTGTTGGTAAAAACGAAACGACGGAAGGCGAGGTATCTACGAAGACTTCAAGAAGCGACTCGGACCAAGATCGATCCTATACGCCATGCTTGGATGAGAAAAATATGGAGGAGGATGCGACGGGCGGACACCAAAACGATAAATCAGATACTTCCAGATGTGAAGTCAAAAAAAACGATGTCAAAAAGTCTGAAGATGCCGAAGACAGTGAGGAGCGCGTGGCTGGTATGAGTACCGAACTTATATCCGAAGACGAAGAATTGACAAATGAAAACGAATCGAAGCGACGCAGTCGCAGTCGTAGTTGGAGTCACCATCGTAATGAAGGGGAGACCAAAGTTGGTAAATCGAAGCGCAGTTCTAAACGCAGCAATGAAACTTCTGAGACGTTTAAAAAAGTGGGAAAGCGGCGTAAAGACCGCAATTACCGAGGCGATAAACAGCAACAACAACAGGACCGTAGTCATTCCCGTCGTTCTCACTCTAAGACGCCACGTTCTATCACACGCAGCTGCAGTAATCGAAGTCCCGATCCCGATCGCAGCCGCAGTCGTAGTCATACTAGATCGCCACGCGGTCGTAGACGTAATAGTCGTTCCAAGTCGTATTCCCGATCAAGATCGCACTCACATAGTCCACATGGCGGACGCCAACGCGCTACTTTTAGGGGTCGGGAATATGTTCGAGGATTTGGTCGTGGCCGTGCTGGGTTACGCTTCAATTTTCGAAACCAGCAATTCCAGCAAAGACACTACCAGCAGCACCATAATCAACACCAATATCCTCACCAGTACCACCACCACCATCAACAGCAGTATCAGTCCCAAAATCAATATCATATGCAGCCCCATTTTCAGCGACAAAAACGACGCGAGCTGCCGCGCTACGATGTGCGCAACGTTGTTAGCACGTCGCGTCATCACCAAAAAGATCGCTATGGCCGGGATGCTGATCGATCTGCTAGGAGTCGATCTGTTAGCTATGAAAGGCGACAACGTTCACGTAGTTATTCACGTAGCTCCACACGTACGCGTACACGTTCAACGTCCCCGAAACGCTTTCGCAGTTTTAGCATTTCGCCAACTCCGCCACCAGGTGTTGCCAGACATCAACATCAGCACGAACAAGGAATACGTCGTAGATCAGTGACACCGGGCGGTAGACGATTCGAACATTCACCGTCGAATTCCCAACCACTTCAATCAGCACATCATAACAGCCCGCTGCAGCGAAGTAACAGCACAATATCCGTACGATCCCGATCGAATACGCCGGCGCGAATGAATGGCAGCCGCAATATGCAGGGAGCAAAGAATTCGCCTGGCTATTCACCACGGTATACACCACGGCTAAGTCGTAGTGCTTCAAAAAGCCCACGAAAAAAGAAGAAAAAGAAGAGTGATAAGAAGAAGAAGGCTAAGAAGCGTCCTTCAAGTAAAAGCCCTGCAGCGGCTCGGCAGCGACGTATTTCGCGGCAACGTGACCCTTTTGATGATGCTGATGATTTCCTCGCACCTCAGTTGGGTAAAAAGACCAAAAAATTATCCGCGGCCATAGGAGTGATGCATTGGTCACCGTCCCCCACGCCCAGTCTTTCGGCGGAACATCTAAACTTTATTCACGAGAGTGGAGCTGGAACTAGTGGCGAAAAGCCTGCGTCCTGGACGCCGCCCCTGACATCTCCTCGAGCGCCCGTTACTCACTATACTGAAAATCCTCATCGCAGCCTAACGCCGGTAATGGGGAAAAAAGTAAAACCTAAGCGAGACAAAAGCAAGAAGAAGAAAAAGCCGTTAGACAAGCAGCGCAAGGAGAAAAAACGCAAGCGCCACACTATGACACCTGTGACACCTGAACCGTTGCCCTCAAAGGAGGTATTTGCATCGGGCAACAATATTCTGGTCAGCGTTAGTTTCAACAAGGAGGTAAACAGTGCACTAGCAGGGTCGGGACAACAGCAGACTGTAGTAACATTGCCACCGACAAGGGATGAGTTCCTTGGAGGGCGGCGCACCTCCACAGATCGGCTAACTAACAGTAGCGGTATAGCGCCCAATAAGAAGGCAAAACGCAAGCGAAAAAAGCTAGATGCAAAGCCTGTAGCAATTATTGATCTGGAACGTTCGCCATTTCAAGTGCACCAAGAGCCGGCCGATGTTATTGTACTGACCGATAGCGAAGATGCAAATGATAACCAGCTGATGATGAGACGCGAACGGCGACGTAACAGCGTCGCATCCGCTACGGGTCATGTCATGATGATGAGAGAGAATGGACAACGCGAAAAAACGCCGCCGACCAATTGTTTAGAAACGATTTTGGAGGCTTCATATGAAAATCTCACACAAACTACCGGTCCTAAAACGCCACCGGAGCCACATCTTGTGAAGTTCAACTTACCCGCCAAAAAACAACACAAAGTGCGTAATAATCCGCTGCACGATGATGCCGACGATATACACTCTGCAGACGATCTAGAAACAGTATGTTCCCTGCGGGGTGCTATTGACGGAGAGCCGCAGCAGCCACATGCTAATGACGGGCTCATTTCAACGCAAAAGATAGGACCAAACACACCACCGGAATCGGGACCGTGTTCCCCGGATGCTTATGATCCTTTTGAGCCAACAAAATCACCCTCTTTATCACCGCGTTCCCCAACACCAACTCCTGCCCAGAATCTAGAACCAATGACCCTGCAGACTTCCACTAGTGTTGGCAGTAGTGCTTGCGGTATGGAAAAAATTGATGCACTTACGTGCACTCAAAAACATAACAGCCACAGCGAAGACCAGGTCGACGTTAACCCTGGTACATCGACCTTGACAAGCACCAGCAACACAACAACCCAAGTAAATACGAGTGTGAGCATTAATCCCGTAGAGCTGGTCATGGCACTCATGAATAAGCCCAGCAACACCATTCAACAAGACCTGGCCAATAAATCCTGCGAGGTCTCGTCATCGGCATCGTATCTCAACAGCACTACAATGAGCACTGCGTTAGCGGTGCCTGGTGCTGAGGATAATCTTGCCGATAATACGATTACGGTTTTGTCGAACGTCCTGCTAACAAGTAGTAGTACTGTTGTCTCCGCGTCACAACACATACCTGTTATATCTAGTCCGCCGACAACATTGGTAAGAAAGTTAGGCACCATGCCCAAGACTGGTGGCAGTGTGGCCAGCAGCAGCAGTGGTATAGTGAATCTGCCCTCGGGCAGTGGAGCAATGCGTAACGGTAACACTGGCGTTACTAATATGGCCACTGTCCTGGACGACTCTTTTAACATGGAAATTGAAAGCCCATACTCTCCTGGTTCGGCAGACTACGAGGATTTGTTTGAGCCCCCGCCAGATGGTGGCAACGCAATTAGACGTTCAAAAAGCAGCGGGGTGCCCGCTGCTGGTAAAGCTGAGATGTTTGACAATCTCTTTGGAAGCAGTTCCCCTGTGGGTCAACATAGGATGTCATCGCGGTACAATGCCTCGACTGGAAGGAAACAGCAACGTGCAAATAACAAAAACGAACGCAAAACAAAAGGCAAAGGTGGGTTTCAATTGATAATACTTGTATTTGCAGTAACGCTAACCTTACCTTTATATAGGCTGTTCGGGGCAACAAGGGGAATATTAATACTTATTTGAAATTATTTTACCTTTCCTGCAAATAATCTTTGTTTACTCTGGTTTTTGACAAGAGAAGTAAGGCATTATGTCCGTTTTGTTTAATATTCATTTCCGCCAATTTCTTGATTTTGTTGAAAGATGTGCGTACGTTGATGTATTACTTTACATATCATCTACCAACATTGCGTAGCACTTGTATTATATGTATAAATCAGGTTAGAAAGTAGGTTGTGTTTTGAATATATAGGGATACAGGGTATCGTCGTCAAAATCATTATATCTTATATTTTCATGGAATGAAATTCTAAATTATTTATTCCATGCGTTAAACATTTTGCGGTTTGTTGCCATTTTCAAACAAATTTTGCTAATAATTACAATGATGTTTTCAAAGCCTAAACTTTGTCATTTTGTGGTTTCAGGTAGCAAATTGGTCGACGACCACGTGAAACTCTTTGATGATGTGCCCAATTCGGCAGTGGATTTACAAGTCAAGGATAGGGTAAGGAAATAACAAAATCAATGTTTTTGAAACTCTTTAAAAAATCGGTTGCAGTTTATACGTAAGCTTAACCGCCAGGAACGTGTTGTTGAAGAAGTGAAGCTGGTACTGAAACCACATTTCAATAAAAAAGTGATAACGAAGGACGATTACAAGGATATTATGCGACGCGCTGTACCCAAAGTATGTGAATGTTGCACACAAAGACTACATGTTTTAATATATATCATCCAAACTTATAGATTTGTCACAGCCGCTCTGGTGAAATTAATCCCCACAAAATAAAAAATTTAATTGATGCCTATGTTAGAAAGTTCCGCGCTAAGCACAAGAAGTTAGGTCTGCTAAATACGGGACAAGTAAGCAGTGCCGTCAAATGTGCCGCATATTTAAAGAAGCTATAAGCAAATGTAGGGATAGTGGGCGGTGAGTAACTGAACTTGTTATGAGATGTATTCAAAATTATTTTCAAACTCAAAATGAACAGCAAAATTGTCTTCACAGCGTTTTCTCAACAAAATTATGTTCAGCGGCCGAAAGCATTCCTACGCCTCCGTAAATCACAATCGACGCCTGTAAGCGCAAATACAAATATTGTCATTGCTATTGCTATTGAAATTTAGTTGTTAAGTCAATTTTAGGTTACGCTACAAATGATTTTAGAGAATAAGCTAATACAGAAGTGAAAATATATATTAAGCAGCAAACTCGTCTGTTAATTATCGTTTTATGATTTAATTGAAAGTACCACATACTCAAAAGGTTAAAAAAAAAAACAATTTTTGTTGATTACTTTTTTATTCATGATTTTATAATGAGTAATACTGCTTTTGCTTTAACAAACTGTAAGTAAATAGATGAAGACAGGCGGGCAAAACAAACTTTTATTGGACCTCATGAGTTAACCGATTCAATTTATTTAAATTATTAATTCAATTATATTGACCCAATATATCTGTTGAAAATTCGGGATCATTTTCTTAGACTCTTAATTACCCTCTGAATTATATTAGAGTTAGATTTTAAATGCAAGTTGTCAAAAGGCAGATAGAGGAGTATTTTATTTGCAACATGAGTATTTATGTATATTGTTGAAGAAACAAATGTAATTATGTATCCAGCGTAAATAACTGTATATTGTAATGCTTAATTTGAGTTAATTTTTAATGAAATAATTTGTCAATCATTTTTAAATAAAGAGTGCATACCTACAAAGTAACGTAAAATCAATAGCAATCATATTATTGTGTTCATATTCTGATAATTTATTTTGAAAGCACACTGACTATATTAAACGAAAAGTAAGCTAATATTCAAATATATTGATGCCAGTTCATTAACTTAGTAATTGATGTGAATAAACAATATTCGCTGCTATATTAAAGTTAACTTGAGGGTATATGAATGGAATTTTTGGTCTTTGGATACCTAATTTTATATAAGCCCAGGTTTTGGTGATAAAGACCGCATTGTGCGATTATTATACCCTTAAGAAACATCAATTGCTTTACCAAAATCCAGATGATTTCCCGCCTGGCGGATTCTTTACCTTAATACAAGACCGAACACTAGATTTGTCTAGTTCCTCTAAAAAAAAGAAAAACGAAAATATGATATGTAATAATGGAAACAACATAGTGAATCGAACTCACCGCTAATCGAGAAAGATGACTCTTGCATGTCTCGATGGCCATCAACACGGCCACGCACAGATGGCGTGCTGCAAGGGGAACCTCCTGCCGCCAATGGCATATTACCAGCTAGCATTGCAGAAATATTTTTCTCTTCTGGTATTAGAATGTCTAATTCAGCAAATTTTTTGGCCAAGTGGCCATTTTGATTTTCCTCGTGCTGCTCTTCGGATGATCGCACTTTTCCCTCAATAATGTCATAAACAAATGGCGGCCGTAGTGGCATCGGTATGAAACGTCCAAACCCTTCTGCAACGCGAACGGATCCATTCTCGGCACAAATTCGTCCGCGCACTAATACGTATTCAGCCACACCATGTACAGTCATACCTTCAAAAATATTTATGTCACAAGCATGATGATGGGTTTCTTTAGAAATGGTGCGTGTAGCCTGTGGATTCCATATAACAATATCAGCATCCGAGCCAACAGCTAAGATAAAAAACATTTTAAAAAGTTTATATATGTACTTCTTTTTTTTTTCAAATACGTAGACTTTGGCCACTACGTACCAATGCGTCCTTTTTGTGGGTAAATATTAAAAATTTTTGCGGCATTAGTGCTAGTTACAGCCACAAATCTACATGGATCAAGAAGGCCTTGATGTACTCCCTTCTCCCACACCACCGACATTCGATCCTCAGCACCGTTAACACCATTCGGTATTTTAGTAAAGTCAAATAAACCGAGTTCTTTTTGTTTCTTATTATAGGTACAGTTATCACTCCCTGTGACCTGTAGATCGTCGCTGTCATGTCAAAAGCGATTAAAGTATTGTAAGATTAATAAAAAAAAAAGCGTGTTTCTACAATATACTTACTATGCTAAAGATTTCATTAATTGCCTTGGCGTTTCTGCCGACATACGAATTGGAGGACTGGTAATGTAATAAACTCGCTCCGATTTGCTAACACTGCTCATACTGCGGCCAATAGAGCTTGCAAGCGTTTCACCAAACACGGAATAGCCGCTACGACGGGCACGACCTACGAGTTCTGCAGAGGACTTGCTTGTTACACCAGCAACGTATAATGGTGTCTTCATCTAAGTAGAGTTTTTATAAGAAAAATAATTAAAGATTTATAGGCAATCTATTTGCTGTAGGTTTGATGATTTCAAGTGATATGAACAAAATTATTGGGCGAAATACTATAGAACAATCCAGTATCTATATTACTTACTTCGCCAGAAGCTTGATCAGGATCTCGGCCGTCTTTGTATCGTTACTGGCCACAAAAGTTGAGTTAGCTTATACCCGTGTTTGATTTAAGTACGGGCACTGGCTATGGGTGCCGCGCTACCTTGATGCCATTCGATTTGCACATAATATGAGTACATATAGCAGGCAATCAAGATTTATATATTTTATGCAAGTGCAGCATCGAGGGTTACATTTATTGGAGTATTATCAAGTGCCACATACCGCATACATTCTTATTTATGTACAAGAGTGCATCATACATAATGGAAATAATAATAAATTAAAAACGAAATAAACAATTATGGTAACATATATGTACATTTATTATTGTAACATTTCCCTAATTCCCACGAGCTTTAATTTTGTACAATTTTGACTAAATGTGTATTCCTACAATTTATTTTTATTTTTTTTTTAATACTTACCTGGTGGGCTAAAATGCAAGCGCGGTGTACAGCCTCTGCTTCAACTTCCTCCTGCCGTGACAATTCATGCCCCTCGGGCCCGCATATACCCTCGGCTAACAAATTTTTTGTGTTCTTGGCTATGATGTCACCATTCTCGGCATGCACCTAGTAAATAATTGAGCTCATCGTATATGATATGCAAAAAGGTACAACTTACCATTGCCACACCATTTAAGCTTCTAATTCGCTCAAAAATATCCAAAAGCTCAGAATCGCTTAACATGTAGAGGCCTTTATAGGCCATATACATTTTGAACGAATTAACGCCTAGTTCCTTGCATAGTATACCAATCTCCTCGGAAACCGATTTGGACCACCAAGTTATGCCCACGTGTAAAGCATAGTCACAACATACCTTAGGGTCCGCCCAGCTACGCCACTTGTCATAAGCCTCCACCATTGACTCGTGTTTTTTGGGTAGTACACAATCAACTAATTCCGGTAAAAATGATTAATATTACTAGTAAGTAAACCAAACAGTGGTATTGAAGAGGTTCCTACTTATCATTGTAGTGCCACCAGCCACTGCCGCTTTTGTTCCACGATAAAAACTTAAAAATTACAAACAAAATATTGTCTCAAGCAAAAATTTGGTTATATGAAATCTTACTCGTCAACGGTAACGTTGTCTCCTATAGGACATTGCAGGTGTGTATGAGGGTCAATGCCTCCCGGAATAATCATTCTTCCCGTTGCATCTATGATACGCACGCCTCCGGGTATTGTTATTTCGAAAGCAGGCCCAACAAATCTGCATTAAATCCAATAAGGCTAGTTATATAGTTTTTAATACAATTATTTTATTTTTTACTTTATGATACCATCCTCAATGTAAACGTCCGCCTTAAAAATCTTATCATGATTTACGACTTCGCCGTTTTTAATATATATTCGATTCTGGGCACTTTGTAAATGGATGGGCACTTTTTTAACAGGTTTTGGGCTAGCAGACATTGTTCTGAAAAAGTATTAATATTGTATTAAATCATTTTGCGGCTGCTAGATATCGCCTATTTACAAATTCCACATATCAATGATCGCAAATTATTCAGATCAGTAATGAGCTTTTCTTAGTGAGCATTTTTATACTTTTAACACTTAAGCGGGCATTGACCTCTATGGGCTCTAATGCAGTAGGCTGTGGTCTAAGCTTTTTATGTGCAAAATAGCAATTGTAACAAATGAGTCGAACGTCACTTTTTTCTACATATATTTAACCCAAGATAACTATTAAATCATTAGAGAAAACTCAGACTTTTTTTATTGTTAATACAGAGCTTAAACGGGCTTTTGCACTTAACGGGACATATTTTATTGGGCTTACCAACCCACATGTGCATGTATACGTAAAAATTTCGATATGGTACATACTTGCATGCATTGAAGCAAAAATACTAGCGGTAATACTTTCTGCTTTTGTTGAATCGATAAAATCGGCTGCCTAAACGAAAACTCTTCTACACCACGAACCAAATGTTACATGCGTGCGGATTGGTGTATATATATGCACAAAAGTACATGATAATTTAATTTTCTGCATTTGTATATCCTTGCGCATATATGTTTAGGTATAACACATACATATGTATGTGTCTTAAGACATAAAACTGTATCTGGCATGTATATATCTGTACATACATATTGCATACATATGCAAATTATTCGATCTGTAAGCAAATTTCCACTTGATATGCACATATTCAAAAGACAAAAATATTTAAAAATTTACTGCTGTCGAGCTTAATCACCTTTTATATTTAACCTTCGAAACTTCAAGGAATCTTATTTAAGCAGACCAAGTAGTACACACCCACTTTTGCAGAAAAATTCTGATACTGGTGCAATCGTCGATTATACGTTATCGAAGTTTTTATGTTTTCAGTGTGCCCACTTTTTAGAAATTCATTTACGCTTGCTCAACGTTTTGGTTTTTTTTTTTGTTATACATCATAAAACATCGGTATAAAACACAAACAAGTGTGCACATTAAATTAATACTTAAATTAACACCCAATTTTTCAGCTAAATGTTCTCTCCTAACGCTTGCTCAACGTCTTGGGTTTTTTTGTTATACATCATAACACATCGGTATAAATACTTAAATTAACACCCAATTTTTCAGCTAAATGTTCTCTCCTAACCGGGCGATAGGTTTTAAAATTATCGGTATTTTTAAATAGAATGCTTAGTTTAACCACTAACCATACAACATAGTGAGCGAATAAAGGGAATAAAAAGATCAGCTTTGCCCTTCCCTCACACATGTCTTATGTATTTTGTACACACGCTCTCTGTTAGAGAGTGCGGCTGCTCTCGGACCCGAACAAAAACGAAGGCGACTTTGGACCAGCCGCATATAAATCGACGGGGACCACGTTTGGCTCACTTGTCCAGTCTATATGTTGTATGGTTAGTGGTTTAACTTATTGCTTTGACATCCTTGTTTGGCATTTTCGTCGGAGATCTTACTGTTCTTAGCTGAGAGGGAAAGAACAGCTTCTTGTTTAGCAGCTTGTTTTACAGCGTAGTGTTTTTTAAGTCCTATTACAACGTATTTGAAGTGTTTGGTTATAAGCATTAAAAGTCCCCACATTTATCATTAAAAGCACCAGCAGATTTCTTAATTGCCTTCTTAAAACCAAGGAAATCTTAACCCTATAAAATTCACTATTATATCGCGGGATGCCAGTCTGCATGAACGAGCGCTTAAATTTTAATGCCAAAAACATCCTTTATGCATTACACTACTGTTATGTAAGCTCCTACGTAGATAAGTGTATGCATATCCCCGATCATATAAAACACTTTATTGTATATTATATATGTATATTAATTAAATAATTAAATTAAGTTTGAGGGACATACATTTACATCCTAGCAAAATTATACACTAATAACTACAGGTAAATATATCGATATCGAGATGTTGAGTCATATTTTTTGTTTGGAAAACTACATAAATTATATATCTTTAGGGCTTCATATGATCCTTGTGTTCCTGTTGATCGACATGACATTATACTTATGTCAGGGCTTGCTAATAGCCCAGTCTACTTGACTTCAATTTTTTTTTAAACATCAGTCCATTTTGTTATATTGCCATGTACTTTGAGCATTATTTGCTTATGCATCAAAGTACCGCTTACAACATTTCGCACATGTCCATTTTCAGGTGCTCAATAAATCTGCGATACATGTTTTCTATTGGTTTCACGTCTTTATAATATTAAGCATTTATGTTAATTTTGCGTGATTCTATATCGATTAGTTTGTTTTCCTTTCTAGTTTTTTAATGAACTGCGTTTCATTAAGGTTGAATATTTTTAAATTAAGATTAAGATAAAAACTTATGAATTAAACTTGTCATTTACGTCTAAATTAATTATGTTTAATGTAAAATTAAACCTTGTTCCAGCAGCACTTCAGTAAATAATAATAAACAACATAAAAATTACATCAAGTGCTCTCGTTCTATTTTTGCTTTTGTGCAGTTCGCTTGCCAAAATTATTATAAAACAAATTTTACGAGCATCCCAATGAGTTTGAATCATTCGTCGATACTTCACACATACATACATAATACGAAATGAGCTTTGCATTTAGCAACGCGAAAACAAAATACAAGATACAATTTACAAAATAGTTAAGTATGTACATTTTTTTGTTTTGTTTTTATAAGGTATGTGTCTCTGTTGTTTTTTTCATATCAGCTTGTCCACATTAATATCCATTTAATTGTATTACATATTTCCTATCGGATTACATACTCATATGCATACGGTGTAAGGTTTTATGTTCATTTTATGACTTCATATGACATAAGTAGTATAATTTAGATTTTAAAAACTAACGTCTATATATGTTTATTTTAACACACGTAATTCGTTTTTATTATTGTATATATATATATATAAACATATTAATATATATATATATATATATATATATATATCACATATTAATATATATATATATATATATATATATATATATTCACATATTAATATATATATATATATATATATATATATATATATATATATATATATATCCATAAATATATATATATAACGTATGCATATGTGTGTATTAGGTTTTAATTATTATTTTTATTTAATTTAATACATAAGTATATTGTGTGCTTAACTTTTACGCATGCATATATATGCAATTAAACCTTCTGCCTTAAGTTTGACGTTGAAAATTCATTGCTAAAATTTGAAAGGGGCTATAATAACGCCAGACCACTTTTGACTTTTTATTAACTATAGATTTGAGTGAAAAAATATACAGTTATTGTGTGACCATTGTAGTTGAGTGGTCGTGGTGTTGTGTGTTGAAACTGTTCCAAGTTTTCCGTATTTTACTTTATACACGGTCTGTGGCTATGCTTCAAAGGAAAATTTGCTTCTGAATATGCATATCGAGTAATATCCCATTCAGTTAATATACATTATTTGATTAAACATTTTATAAGGGAATACAAATCGCATTCACTATCAATATAATTGTATAATGTGTGTGTGTTTGTTCAATACGTTTAGTTTCTTTTGCAAATCCCTTGAACAGCACTAGCATGTTGCCAATAATAAGACGTTGCCGGTAGCATTGTTGTATACTACGCAACTGCAGCTGTTGTATTCGTATTTGCTGGCGGCGGCGCAGTCGGTTGGGTCACAGTTGATGGAGGTGTTGAATTCGACGATGATGCGGAGTCGTTTATGTGACCTAAATTGTTAGTTGACACAGCGGATGACGAAGCGGAAGGAGCTTTACCCACTTGTTGCTCGCTTGGTGTAACCAAGTTGTTAAGAGTAGGTTGACTACTGCTACCCAAGCTGCTGCTATTGGTCTGATTGCTGCTGACTGTTCCGCAGCTGTTACTGTTGGTGCTACTGTTGCTGACATCATTGAATGTTGCCGCTGGTGGCAATTGTTGGCTGCTGTTGCTGTTATCATCGTTGATAACAGCTGTCATGACAACAGCAGTTGAAGGCTTAGCATCTGCAGACACCTCAGGCTGCAAGCAGGGCTCGTGTTTAACATTATTGGTCGCTGTTGGCGCAATCAGCTTTTCAGACGGCGTCTGGCTGGGCCGTTGTTGCTGTTGACGTTGCTGCAACAATCTGTACTCAACTGAATGTAATGGTCCGGTTCCGCGAGATACCTGATAAAGCACTCGCGATATAATCAGTGCTACCTGTTGATCCAATATATGCGACATTACCAACCCAAGCAATCGCTGTTCCTGCTGCATAAACAGTGATCGATTATCTGGATGCTTGGCCAAATGAAGCAACGTGCCTGCTGCTCGTCGTAACATATCCAAGCTTGTGCCCATTGAGTCTGGATTTTCTCGCAGATAGTTGATTCCATGCTGATTTGCGACACCCAATGCGGTTTGTTCAGCCTGTTCAATAAATGCAACAAGATAAGAGATGCAAGGCGACTGCAGTGCTACGGTGCGAGCCATGGCACTGTCCGCTGCAGCCAGATAGTGCAGCAAGTTTACAGAAAATTCGCGCAAAACTTGATCCTCGTTCCTGCACAAATGACGCGTCAGTACCGCGCACAGTTTTTCTAACCGTGAAAATGGTGGTGTCGCGATAACCAAGTCAACATTCGCATCTGTTACACATAACTTGCATAGCGCTTCTAGGGCAAGGCGTTGCGGTGATAGAGCAGAGTTTGGGCCACAAGATGGAAACGGGTCTTGGCCATGCGCACTGGGACACACCGCCCAGTGTAGTAATCCGTCAATGAGCGGGCGCGCAATTAATTCATCATAACGGGAAAGTTCCAAATGCCCAGCTATGTTGGCCATGGCAACGAGCATATTTTCTCGTATGGTTATTAAATATTCCCACCACCATTCGCGCTCACCCTGCAGTGAGCTGCAAGAATCGGTGAAGTCTGTATCCTCTTCTCGATCGTAGTTGCGAGTCTTAGGGGTGCGCCGCAAGTGGTCGTGGTTCAGCAGGAGCAAGCGGCCGAGCACTGCTAAAAATCTCGTTGATTTAGCTAGCACTGTTTCATTCCCGGGCACAAAAGTCAAATTTCGAAAGATATTTGAAAGAGCAATACAGCGACGTGCCAATGAGTCCTGGCTGTCATTTACCAAGTACAAAGAGGCTTCGTCCCGCGTATAGCATTCGTCTTCGTAACTAGAGTCACGGCGTCGTTTTAAAACTTGCGCTTCATCGCGCACTGTTGACTTCGGGTCGAATCCCTTTGGTACCGAGGCGACTCCATTTGTAAGACGTAGCTGTTGCGGTGATTCGATTTCCATATCAATGGCTCGGCAATCACTGTCGGTTAAGCTGGCTCCAACAATTTCGATGTTCATCTCTTTTTTAGCGCCGTCCACAGTTGGTTGTGCAAACTCTTCTACTGATTTGGACTTCTTGTTGTCACTACTGGCTGCGCAAATACTGCCTACAAGCCGTCGTTTCTTATTATAGGTCTGTTGAAGAAGACTGCTATCTTCGGTACTACTTGTAGTGTCCTCTTGTTTAAGAACAGATGAAATGTCGTCTGGTCGCATGGTTGCATTGCCACTTTTCTGTGCGACATCCTGCTTGCTCTTGTATTTAGAGCGCACGAATCGAGCAAATGGAATGTTAACAATCTCTGACTTAAACACGTCGATAATACCATCAAGTGGGTCAGGTTCCGTGAAGCCATAAGTCCAAGCATTACTGCCTACTGGTTCGAGCTGCTCATATAACTTATTAGTGTCAATATCCCAAGCTTTTTGACGCTCGTCAACAAAGATATCATGATCTGCCGTTTGAATGCGGACTGGTACACCCTTTCGTGTGACCAGGGTGTAATTGGGTGTAAACGAAAGGAGAAGCGACCGCTCTTCAGGATTAGGCTGAACACGTACCTGACCCAAGTCGATGCCCTCGTCAGCGTCATCGGAGTCTTCACTGCGTCCAACACGTTTTACATCCATGTTTTCGTAGTGTCTTCTACGGTTGTAGCTAGAGATGCTGTGCACACATCGGCTTTGTCGTCGTTGCAGCTTATCTTCAATCTTCAATGATACAACAGTACCACTGTCAGCATCATCATCTGCCTCGTCTGTCGCTTCTTCACTGCGTTCATCAAACATTTCGGCGAGATTCTTTTGGAAGTGTTCCAGCAGCAGAGTCAACAGACCGGGCAAATTTGATATCCCAAAAAATTGTACTGTGGAATCGTCAAACAAAAGAACATTAAGGACATCTAACGCCCATGTACACTCAGTAAGTAGTCCCGAACGCATGGCCATAAAAATTCGCCATGGATCGACAGGGCACACGTCAACCTTCGTCAGGCGTTTTCGGCGATAAAGCACCGGCGTAGTTGACTCTACGCTGTCGTGCGGAAAGATTAGCTCCTTTTTCACCAGCTGTGCACCTACGCCAGTTACTTGTGGGGAATAGGCAGCTTGTTGGTTAGACAACTGATGAGGCGGTTGCTGCTGTTGCGTAGGCTGCATTCCCTGTCCAACCATTGGTGATTGCTTTTGTGTGATCATAGTGGCAGGTGAACTACCAACTATTGGCACACCCGGTGAGGCGCCTCCAGACTGTGATGGGGGTGGCATAGCATAGGGCGGCTTTACCATGCCCCCTGTAACAGGCGGCATACTTGATGTTGGTACCCCTCCATGTGGTGGTTGTGGTACTGCTTGCCCCTGCTGCTGTTGTGGCGTCATAACAGGCACTCCACTGGGCATACGTTGTTGCTGTGCAACTCCAACTGGCGGACGCAATGACGACCCCGGCTGCGAAATACTTGTTTGTGGTGGCGCCTGAACCGCATTTATTTGCGCCCATTGTGGTGTCGTCTGCTGTTGTTGTCCAGGGGGAGTACTCTGCTGGTAAGACTGTTGCTGCTGCTGCTGCTGCGGCGGTGGTGGGGGCTGTTGGGGTGGGTAACGATGCTGCTCCCACTGAGCTACACCCGCTTGCTGCTGTCCGTGCGGACCATGTGGACCTCCAGGAGGAGCAGCACTCCGAGGTGGGGCATTTCCCCACGATTGTGGTCCAGACGATGTGGGATACTGGGGACGATACTGTGGGTTGTTGCCTTGCCAACCACCTATGAACAAACGAATAAATACTGAAATAAAAAGTAAAAAATGAAAAACATAGAAACGCTTACCATAAATTTGAGGCCGCGCAGCATATCCTGGGTAAGGCTGCGAATCTTTAATGAAGTCCGGATGTCGGCGCGGTTGTGGACTCTTTAAAAGTAAAGTTTTAGGTTTTAATGTAAATATATATTTGCTAAAAGGGTTGAGTCTAAAATTTTACTTGATCTGGCGGTCTATAGTAATCCTGCTGATTAGGAGTACTTGGCACATAGCCACTATTTGGGGGTGCTACTGGTGCTCCACTAGCTGGAGGTCCACCCGTTACGGCTTGTGCTGGTGGTTGTGGTCCGCCCGGTGGTGCCTGACTGTAGGGTCGATTTCCATAGGGACCGTACTGATTAGCACCAGCTGGCGGGCTGTGTAAGAAATACATAAAATGTCATTAAGAAAAATATTTAAAAATAGCATAGGTATTTAAAAAAAAAGGCAAATAAATTAAGCTAAGTACGGTTGTATTTCTGATTCTAAAAGTTTATGTGTAGCTGAGTGTAATGAAGATGCATGTATATGAATTGTGCACTCACGCTTCCCCTTCGGGTCCATAAGGAGGGTACATGTTGCGATTCTGGGGTGGATATTGGCCCTGATTTGGTCCAAACGGTTGACCAGGAGGGCCAGCGGAATTATACTGATCGCTTGAACCATATTGACCATAAGTTCCTGGTTGTGTTGGATAAGGAGAACCTGTAATAATTATAAATATGTGCTTAAATTGATTGTCATCCAAAACAAAAAGTTAAGAGACACAAGTTACAGTGGCAGTACAGAAATGGACAAAATTAAATACTTATTATTTAATGAAATTTGACGTGTACTAATTTAAAAAGCAGTTTAAAACACATTACATAAATCGCTGTTTTTTCTTTCATTTGTTCAATCATCATTTTACATTATTTTCTTTTTACCTTTTAATTTACCCTTATACAAGATGATCAATAATTTGAGCCGCTGCATAGATTTGTGGTATTTAATCAAATTTATCAGCACACTCAAACATAAGAACTAAACAGTTTTTTAACCATCTGGTCGATTCTTTCAATAGAGACATAAAGATCTAATAATTATAAATATTTATAATTATATAAAGCAATTAAATTAATTTACAACAGTTGCTTTGAAATTGGTAAATAAGACAGATAGGGCATTCAATGAAATAAGCAAAATAAAATATTTCTATGCACAAGCAATTATACTACGAACCACATGCACCGATTGCCGACATAAGCCAATGAAGAGTTTTAACAATCAAATTAAAATAACGACACATTAAAATAATTTGGATAACAAAAGATAAAAAAGAAAACAAGATGAATGTACCTGGCGTTCTAGACACAGGCGTTGGATACCCAGAGCTACCCTGTGGATAAGGTACTCCAGTTCCAGGGCGCGCATGTTGCGTTGACGGCGGCCCATGTTGCTGTGGTGGTGGCGCCGGTGGTTGCTGCGACGGCGACGGCAATTGCGTTGGAATGCCTTGTTGGTGGTGTTGATTACCCGATTGTGGCGCTGAGTGCGGTGAATGTGGGGGCGGTGGAGGAGCACCGTGTGAAGCACCACCAACTGCAGCAACAGCAACACCACCAGCGGCCACACCGCTAGCAATTGGATCTTCAAAGGGATTGCTCACATTTATGTTATCACCGGCAACAGTGGCAGCTGTTTGATTTTGTGTGCCTAAAGCGGCAAGCGGCATTGATGATGATTATGGATTGATGAAGAAATTAATGAATGACACAGTATAAACGTAATAAGAGTTGTAGTTGACAGGAAGTTAAGGTTTGGTTGAGCAATGTCGAAGTTGTTTTATAATTTTAATGGTGCGATGTGGTGTTGTTGTTGGTGGTGTCAGATGATTGTGATTTTTTATTTTTAATAGTAGTGCGCCCATATTTACGTAACCAACATAAAAATGAATAAACAAATTACACACATAAAATTAATATTCAAATTAAATTGTAGGCGAACAAAATATATATGCATTATCTATTTGCAATACACATATAACATTGAAAACACAAAATAAGAGAAGTATAATCTTACAACAAATAATTGTTAATCATACACTCACATATGTGTATATAAATATATATATATATATATATGTATATATGAAACTTTCAGATTGATTGAATATATTATATTGCTTACCTGGATGAGGTGCCTGCGGATTGTTTTGCGACGGTGGTCTTGGCATCTGGCCTGGTGTGGCATAATCTGGTTGCGGTCCAGCAGATGGTGGATATGCACCAGCGCCAGAGTAGCTCGTGTACCCATCGATTGCTGTGTTCGGTGCGCTACCAGGTGGTGCAGGGAAAGAATCCTGCGAGTTTGATGATCCTGTAGAGTTTGTAGTTCCAGCGTCCAAATGACCACCACCGATTGGTTGGAATTTTTCGGGTATTGTAAAAAATAGTAAAAAAAAAATATGGGAAAACATTTTATTGATATAAAATATAAAGATAATAGGAAAAATGTTCTACCACTTATAGCAGATTAAGTTCATGTTACTAAGTTCCTATCCCTATTTCTATCCCCTATCATCTGGTAAACACTTACCTGGTGATGGCACCGATGCTGCCTTGGTTGTCTTTTTTTTGCTACCCGCTTCCACTTGCTGAATGATGGGTAATGGATCA
Organism: Drosophila kanekoi; assembly: GCA_037075305.1. NCBI lineage: Eukaryota > Metazoa > Arthropoda > Insecta > Diptera > Drosophilidae > Drosophila > Drosophila kanekoi. The sequence continues at coordinate 61,499 of JBAMCE010000011.1, read as the reverse complement.
ATGTCCCCGCGATCAAAGTGACACTCGAAAGCCAATAGATTCTTTGTATAGTGTTTCCGAAGTGTATATGCGGCGCTACTGCTAGCGCCAATACCCAAAAGACCGGCAATATCCTTCCAGGTCTTGCTCTTAGTCACCTGTCAACAACAACGAAATTATGCGTATATATTTGAAAATAACACAGGTTAGACCATTTGGGTACATTATTAATAAGTATGAAAGATATATAAATTACGAGCAATTGAAGCGTTTAAGGAATACGCATTCAACAATAATTTTAGAAAGTGTGTTAGTAATGAAGATATAAATCAAACTTGAAAGGCAATTCTTCAAAATAAAATGATTAACGGCAACTCTTAAGTTTAAATGCGAATAAATGTTGACACTCAGTTGAAAGTAAACTTTGAAAAGTTCTTTAAAAACATGCTGATAACAAATGCATGCAAAAATGTACAAATTATTAGATCCATCGTTTTCCTGAGTCATTTAACATAATGTAAAAAAAGACGGTAAGTACTTTACAGGTCTTACGAACGGAATGAATGTGGTTGGATGTCATGCTACTGAATATTTGGAAATGTATAACCGAGTTTTGATTCTTTCACTTTTAAAGAAATAATTTTTTTAAGTGTTAGCTAAATTTTTTACTTTGGTTGGTGGTGTTTGGTGGTTTGATTGATTGGTTGGTTGAACATTAATTTTGATTTGTTTGATTTGGTTTTGCTAGTAAATCTAAAAAGAAGTTAGTAAAAGGAGTTACTACGGCACCTTGCATACCTCGACGAATCCGCCACGTTCTTTTACATAAATATATAACCTATATAAATCGAGTGGCTGTTTTGAGATGGTCGGGCACGCCGTTATTGGTGTACGACGTTCCTCCATAAAAGCACGCAGTTTATCAAGCCACCCACGCCTATCAGGATTGTCATCCATTTCATACAACTTGCAAAGCGAATCTGATTTTTTAGTAGTTGTAATAGTACTACGAAATGGCTCTTGTTGAACAGGAACATGACTGTTAAAAACCTGCTGCAAATAGACGAGCGGGTCATTTTATTGAACATTTTCTAAATTAAAATATGTTTACCGAACTAGCTGCTGGACGTGGCCAGTTCGGGGGCGAATTCATTTCATAATCTTCGCCTGTTGGACCACCGCCTCCGTGCATTACAACTGGATGTGGAGAAGTGCTTGGCGGAGCTAAATGGCTTTGGTTATATGGATCATGTTTGCGCGACTTTGGTGTAGTACATTGTGGATCTTCGCCTGATGCTGAAACACGACGACGTCAGTTATTCGTCTTAACATATATTTTAAAAAGTACCCACCAGCTGATGCATTTGAAAGTGTGCTCTGTTGGCTGACTTCATCCATTGGTGTACCATCTGGTCCAGTTGTAACAACTGCAGTAACTGCATGCAGTGCCGCAGCTGGCGAAGACCCTGATGAACTGATGCCATTGTCTTGAGATATATGCTCCGTGTCACTTCCGGCCTGTGCGCCTAGCATAGACTGAGGCGGCGTGCTGGTAGGTGGCCCCATACTTTGTGGCGGACCCATATGATGTGGTGGGCCCATAGGCATTGCCGGATGCATCCCGGTCGGCCCATTGCCATATCCCTGCGGCTGTGGACCGGCTGGGCTAGCACCATAACCGCCTTTGTGTTGTAAATGCTGTTTAAGATAATTAAGAGGGCGCGGAGAACCACTGCCTTGTGGTGGTGGTGGTCCAACTGGTGGTGGTGTGCCCTTGCCTTGCACGTGGTTTCCCATACCAGTGCCCATTTGTCCTGATCCACTGCCAGGTCCAGACTGTTGGGGCGAAGGTGGCACCCACTGATAGGGCGGATACTGCGAATGAGGGCTCCCACTACCGTGGTTAGGCATAGAACGAGGGTAACCAGCTTGTGCGCCGGACGGCATGCTGTTAGCGACCCCAGCGGGCTGGCTAGTTGGAGGAGGTTGTGGCCCAGTTCCATACGCTCCTGACGGATACTGAGGGCGTGGCGGGTAGTTGCCTAGTTAAATAAAATTTTTGTAAATAAAATCCAAGTGCTGTGTTTGATGAATAATACCTTGAGGATATTGTTGTGGAGGATATCCCTGCGCGCTGGGACTTTGTCCCGGCAAGCCCATTTTGTAACTGCCATGAATATGCTGCGGAATTGGATAACCACCAGCAGCCCCTTGCGGCGGGGGTGGTGGTGTAGCCATATTGTTTACATTTTGGTTTGGCGCCGGTGCTGGTGGTGGCGTCTGCTGCGGCGAATTGCTCGCTGAAGATGCTGAATTTGAAGCCTGTTGCTGCTGAGATTGTTGCTGAGATGATGGCCCACCTGATAGGCCGTGTGGTGGCAATGGGGGTGGGCCAGCAACCACTGCTGGTTGCTGCATGGGACCACCACTACTTGACTGATTACTCGCAGGGCGCGAAATCGGATGATTTTGGGCTGAATTAAAAGCCAATTCAGTATTGGGTCAACTTACAAGTATCATATACGTACCCACTGCAGGAGACATAGATCTTGAGCCCGATGAGCCGGTAGGCGAGGGAGTTGGCCTCATGACTTGCTGTGGATTAGGTGTACCGGGCGGACCAGAGCCCATTCCACTATGTGCACCGCCACTTGAACTATCGTTACTATTTTGCCCAATCAGCTCCTACACAAAAGACACAAATATTTTTATATACATACATATATTGAATCAGTTTTTCTATTAAGTCCTTGAAACTTAATAAAAGTAATAAAACCTTAGTTTAGCCCCAACAGCAGAGCTCAATTATATGCTGCATTTTGCAAAAAGTATCCTGTACCAAGCAAATGCATTGCAAATTCGATTTTGATAAATATGATCTATTCATTTTTTCATGCATTCTCTGTAAAAACAATAACCAATAAATTGTAAAAATAGAATTCTGAATTTCCATCCTCAACGGTCGATTATAACTTCATAAGAATATAAAATGCTAAGCCCAAGAGAGAATAAATAAGACATATACAAGAGATACTAGTAAATACATACATATGTATGTTTGCAGACAAAGCCAAATACAGAGGCTTAAGCCGACAGCAATTCGAGTCGCAAAGTAAAACGAACAGCGCGGGATCAACATTGTCGATATAAATGTTCATGAGGGGGGAGTGACCGCGACGGGGAAAACACTGTTCGTTTTGGTATCTGAGAAATTAAGTAAACTGAAATGAAATGAACGACGAACTGACGGGCACAGCTACGGGCAAAGTCAAAGCGCACTAAACAAAAACAACACCAGCAATAGCAGGCAGAGAAAAAGCTATGTATGTGGAACGAATAACGACGAAGCCGACGCAGACTGCAACTTGAAAGCGTGCAGAGGGACGCGGATTGGAGATGTGGCAGTGGTAGTTATGGCGCGCTTTGAGTGAGCCAACGTACGATGACAAAGACGTAGATAAGAAACAGCAACGTGAACACATACACACACATTCACGTATACCACACACATTCAACGTTAAACTATAATGAAAAAAAAAAAAAATAATAATAAAAACAGCGCCAGCTATTCGTTTCTTTGCTCGTTTCTCTGTTCATTCGTTTTCGTGCCATACACATAGAAAATCAAGCAAGAGCGTCGAGTGCTTCAAGTATGGGTGAAATGTGTGTTCGGGGGAATAGGGGCCAAGCATGGAGTATACTTAAGCAGCATAGACGATGGCTGCGACGTTGATGACGAGAATAGCAAAGCCACCACAGGCAGCGACAGCAGAAGGCAAATCTAAATAACGATGAACGATGGGGCAACGCTCCTCAAGATGAAGGCGACCCACGTTTTTACTTGTGAGTGGGTATGTATGTATGTATGTATGTATGTATGTAAAAGCTTGCCGGCATGTAGAAAAATAACTTGAAAAGAAAAACAACCGCTACGGGAGCGGCACAATAAAATAAAATATAGAAAACACGCGTTTGTGCGTGTTTGAATATTTGTACATAGTGTACAAATATACAAAAAAAAAAAAAACTTTATAGCAGAGTTAATGTTTCACGGGATGTAATTTAACTTTATATTTCATTTTTTTTTTAATTTATGATTTAAGCCTAATACGAGACCGGGGAAAAAAAGAAAAGCAATTTACATATAGTATAGCGGGTACACTGCAATCACACCCAACCAAACTGCCGCAAGGAGAAAAAAGTTAATGTAAGTACTTTGACGAATTTAAATTTTAAATTTATAAATATAAATATTCCTAAGGTTGCAGTTTATTTAATAAATATATAAATCATCGCTCCAGCCATATAGCCCCACCGCATCTGGCGAAAATGCGTTAGTTATTTCTGGCTGTGCGCGACTTTTGTATCTGCTTTTAAATTTATGTATTCAGTTGTGTTATCGGGTACCACTTGCAATTTGATGAGTAAAGCAAATGGGCTGTCACTTTGAATGAAGATTGGAATATCGCACGGGCATGAGAATAAAATGAAAATCATAATTTTTAAAGTTTGCTCGTTCTAAAGATTTAGAATAAATGACTACAGTATTTTAATCTAATAAATATTATAGAATATTTCGCATTTTTCTTTTAAAAAATTCTTACAATGGTAACCCTGAATAAAAGTTATGTTTTGCTGATGATATACTTTAGTCTTAGCACTATCTGTTTATTATTACGATTTCTCATTGAACCCATCGTATAAAAGAAAGTGATTTCCTTAAAGCCTAAACTTCGCGAGTAAATTTAGTCTGCGTTGTCAGCGCGGAATATAAAAGCGAATAGCCCGCAAGCAACAACAATGACCTTGGCATTGACCCAAATGCATACATATATGAAAACAGCTGCTCTTTGTAAGATCTTGAGTGTATTTGTATTTTATCTATGTATTTGTGCACACAATACAACAACATAAAGGGAATGAAAAAGTGGTATGAGGCATGTTGACGGGCGGCAGCGGCAACAGCGACCATTACGGACATTTAAAATGAATGAATGAGGTTCTACGCATACATACTGACTCCTCTCCAGAAAATATACAAAAAATTGAGAGTCCGCCAACATAAAAGTTGTTGTCATGGTCTGTACGCTGATAGTGCGTATCAGTCAAGAGTGTGTACTTCGATATCGTTAAGTCTAACAAATAGCTCTAGTTGTCTATATTTTGGTGAGCATTATTAAGAGGGCCATTGTTGCATCTTTATTCGAAAGTAGTAGGAGTAATTTGTTTATTCAAAATAATTACCTGGTGTGGCGATGGTGATGCCTGTGAGGGCTGCGGTGATGGACTCGGTGCATGCCCTGGACTGTTGCTAGGTGGCGGGCCACCACCAGAGCTATGCGGCGCTGGCGGTTGTTGGAGCGGTGCATGATGCGGTGAGGCAGGCGGCAATGGATGGCCAGGACCAGGACTAGGAGATGAGCCGCCAGGCCATGGTCGGTTAGGTTCGGGATACTATAAGTATAAATTTTAAAAAATAACGTGATTTTCACCTTAAACAAAATGTTAATAATTTTAATTTTCAAATTTTGATCGTATACAAGATATGTTCAGAGTCGCTATTATTTTAAAATGTTGTTGGAAACGGGCTTTAATTTCTTAGAATATCATTAAATTCAAGTAATATTGATTTAAGATCTTGCATACCTGGTGCGTTGTGTAGGCAGTTCGATGATTGGGCCCAGTCGTCGGTAAGCCTGGTGGTGTTGGGTATCTTTGAGGGTACGGCGAATATTGAGAAGTGGGCGGTGTATTTTGTTGCTGCTGCTGTTGCTGTGAGGGGCCAGGTGGTGGCGCCGGCGCTCCAGGAGCGCTGACACCTGTCTGTTGTGTGGCTTGTTGGGCCTGTTGCTGCTGTTGGGGCGAACTTGGATAGGAACCTGAGTTTTGACTGTGAGTTGGCGGATATGGTGATTGACCTCTGGAAGTATTTGTCTGTAATTTGAACAAATATATTCCTGTTTTATTCAACTTCTTTGAAATTCATAAGTCAGAACTGACTACAAACGGAGAGCGAAACAACGCCCATATGGTACATATTTTTATTGAGTGTTGCATCACCTTTACAATTTTAATCAACTTTTTACAATCAATTCCTTAAGCTCTTTTACTCACGAAACTAGAGTTTACATTTATGTAACATTTACGACATTTATATATGAATTTATAAAACTGTATTTATGATAATAGAAAATTGACAGTTGAAAATGAGCATTTCAAATAATGCAATTGCCATGCTGTGCCCGAAGTTAAAAACAGACAAAAAGACGAGATGAACATGGAAGATTTTGATTTAATAGATTTTGATAGCGTTACAAGAGTTGGGCCATCTGAAGTATAAATTTCATGAAGGCAGAAGACAAGCAAAGAGACGAATAAATACATGTAACATGTACAAGGATATCCATTCACACCCTCATTGCGCCACTGCCTGCAAAAAAGAACAACAAATGGCATGGCGGAGTAAAACATGGGAATAAAACTGAAGTGAGATGGTAGCAATGAACGCCTCTTGCATGTGTGCGTGCGCTGAAGCCGGTAGGACAATCAGCAACGATGGCTGGTCAACTAGAGGGTGACAGGAAATATGAATGGATGGTTTTCTACACACCGACGTCTATTTGCGTTTGTCCCTATACATATAGTCAACATCGAAGCAAAGAAGAAAAAACTAAAAGGGAAAACTCATTATCGATGAAAATCAAACTCAGATATATATACGGCAGCTAAGCAGGGTGAACTGAAACTCAAATTCATGCAGTAAGGGTCGCAAGCTGTCTTAGTGCTGCAAACACACAGACAGCGAATGAATGAGGGAACGAATGGAATCAAACGAGTGACAACGAGGGCGCAACGGGAAAATAACTATTGTGTGAAACGAGGCTAGCCAAAGCAAGACAAAATAACTGCATTTTCTGTGCGCTGCTTTACTAGTGTCAGTGTAAGTAAAAGTCTTTCCGGATTGAAATTACAATAACAGAACGAAACATTATGGAAACATGTAAAAGTGTTCTTACTGAAATATATGATTAAATTATACAAATTCGTACGGAGGATGTCTAAACGTTATTGTAGATATTGTGCATATGCACAGCTTATTAAATTCAAGTACATGCACTCAATAAACCAGCCCGCGCACACCTTTTAAGTTGCCTAGTCCACATAAGTACAATTTTGATTACATCTTCTGTAATGATTAGGTTGCGCAGTGTCTTTTTTTTATCGTATATTCCACTCTCCAAAAAAGTAATTCGTCTACTACTAGCATATCGAAAACTCAGCTAAATGCCCGTTGTGTGAAACTTCTTTGTTTTTCATTGAATGATTTTAAAATACATCAAAAGTTGTAGTGCTAAATAATTCAAAGTGTTTTAATGCTTCAAAAATTCCATCCATCCAAATTGGTATCTTAAACATTTTAATTTTTAAATGCAAGTAACTTCTAAAGAGCTGTTCATGAATATACTCAGTAAATATTACGACAGCTTCATAGGGCAAATATTCCAGTTATTTAGTAATAATTGTATTTCAAATTGTTGTTATCCGGTTAAAATAATATGTGTTTTTTTACCGACCTGAACACCCTTTTTTTTATCTAATGAGTACAGGGTAATAAGTAAGCGTATAGATTTGTATACATATAACAATACAAGAGAAAAGTTCAAGTCGTGCATGGGTATATACATATAAACATATGTAAATATATATATTAGCAGAAATTTTAAGGGAGTATCTCTGTATAAATTAAATTTAAATATTTCCCATGGACTATGTCGAAAGCTGACACCTAAAAAATTAAACCTAATGATATTGCTTATGAATATACAGTTGAACGACTATCTGGCATTCTAAAAATCGGGAACTTCTGGTAACCAGGATATTTTCTCCTCTAAAAAGAAAGCTTACGGTTAAAATATTTCAGATACAAAATCAATCAAAGAGACATGAATGAATTTTTTAGTGAATGTACTTCATTCATCACATATATATATATATATATAATTATCCGAGGCATTCCTGTGTTTAGATATACATAGATGTTTATAACTTAAAATATTGCGAGACTAATTTCTTAGAAATTAATCCTTACAAAAATGTAATGTTTCTTAAATTCATAATTATAAATCATCTTGCGTCAACCATAATTATCAATCGCAACATTATAAACTTAAATTGAGGAATAAACAAAACCAAGCACACAAAATCTAAATAGCCAATTTTAGCACACACAAGCAGACATGTACATATGTGTGAATAGCAGACTCGAACATTATGCAGCCTTTCTTCTGCATGCTTTATCAGGTGGTGGTGGTACCGGCAACTTCTCTTGCCAACACCATGCCTTTTAATGCTTTGTTGTTATTGTTTTCCGAAAACTTGCAGGTTTTCTTAAAAGTTGGTAGCTCGGATATACGCGAATTTTGTTATGTGTGTCAGTATGCCCATAAAATTGACTTGATCGACCAGGTATCACACGAAGTTACTATTAAAGGTTAATGAGAGCGCAACTTACCGGTGGTGGTGTCCTATACTGTTGCGATGGGCCCAGCTGTGGGCTGTAGGGCCTTGGGGGTGGTGCCCATCCGCCCTGTTGCGCACCATACGGTTGGTGCTGTGGTGGCGGTGGCGGTCCATGAGTTGGTAGTGGAGGCGGTGGCCCTCCAGGTTGTTGCTGAACATTTTGTTGATGCTGCTGTTGGGCTGCGGCAGCCGCTGCCGCTGCGTTGGCGGCAACTTGCTGGGTATCATAATTATTCGCATAGCGATGTTGGGGTGGTGGTGGCGGATTTGACGATTGCAGTAATGAATTCAGTGTTGGGGTTGGCCCCTGCGGCGGTTGACCGGGTATGTACCGCTGTTGTGGGGGTCGATTCGGTGATCCCCCAGAGCCTTGCGGTTGTTGTTGTTGGTGTGGCGTTTTGCCCCCAGGAGGTGGTTGCTGCGTGGGCGCATGCCCATAACGATAGGGATCTATGTTGGGATCGCCTGAGTGATAACGCGCGTAGGCTGGATGTGCATGAGGATGTTGGACGCCGGGTGGCGGTGGCAAATGTGCCGCATTATATTCATCCTTCACACCAGGTGTATGCTCGGGTGGAAGCGGTAGTGGTCCTTGTTGTGGCGGTGGTCCACCGTGGTGCTGCATGTGTGGTGGAAGTGGCGGCCCCTGTGGCTGCTGCTGTTGTTGTTGTTGTTGATGCAAATGGTGATAGTGTGACATAGCTGTTGCTGAGTCGGGAGTTGAACCTGGCAGAGCGCCAGGCGGCGGCCCGCTGTACGGATGCGGTACAGTTCCACCTTGCTGTATTAAAGAATCGTTGCCGTTGTTCGGTGTGGGTGGGCCGACCGCGGTTGGCGGTGTAGCGCCACCTGAACTGGCTGCCACAGTTGGGGATGCGCTTGCACCAGTCGCACCGTTACCACTACCTTGTGTTGATGGCGATTTTATTTTGTCATTCATGGCGTCTTCGTTTCGCAAACAATGCTTATCAAATCAAGAAGCTGTAGTTGTTGAAGAGTACCCACCAACAACGTTGACGCTGATGACGACTTCCCCGACTGCAGCGGCAAGTTTGAGGTTATGTTAGCTGCAAGTTTTAAAAGCAATCATTAGTTTACTTAGCTCAAATTATAAAATATATACAGCACCAAGGCTCACAAAATCACAACCATAGGACAATCACAGGCTCAATACGTATTTCATTTCATTTGGCCGCCAAAGATTTTATAATTCTACATTCTCTGTATTGAAAAATCAACTACCACTACCACAGCATTCTGACTGTCCGTTTACAAATTGTCGCGCGTTGACAGCCACAGAGCGCTCTCTGGATTCTCTCTTGCGCTCTTTACATTTGGCAACTAAACACGCAAACGCCATCTCACTTGCATGAGAGTGTGGCTCTCACTGTCGCACTTACATGTGCGCGCGTATGGGATGTCTGTATTAGTTTTTTGTTTAATAGGGGAAGTAAATTATTAATTAATTGTATTTTTTTTATACGTCGAATAGAAATTATTATAATATTATTAAAGAATACAATTTTTGTTTGTGCACGCGCAATATACTAATACATTAAATAATATTTATTTAATACATTTTATTAAATTGGATCTGATCAATTATATTGCAGAACTATAAATATAGCCGTAATGTTTTAATATAAAAGTTTTTACTGAAATAATAATGTTATATGAAATAAAGCCTTTTCAACTTTCTATGATTACCATTTATATTTTACTGATATAAGAAAAAGAAACTAAAATATTCGTGAATCCAAGTGAATTGAATTGCAAATTCAAAAGCAACTGCAGACAAAATTCTTATATATTGCACACGAGTTCCATACAAATATTCCCATACCTCTTCGCTCAGTCATGTCGATCAGAATATGTGGTTTGGAAATAGAGTATGTATTTATGTTTATCTTTGAGAACATATAAACCGACAAATACCATTTTCATAATGCTAGACCGCAAGCTTGCGCTTGCATGTTTATGAGTATGTGTGCATATAAGACCGTCATGTAAGGCAATAAGCCACTCATCCCATTAAATATCAATGTGCATGCAGCTTTCTGGTGGTACAATTGCAGCGGTTGTTTTATACATTTTTCATTATCCACTTGGAGTTCACTTTTCATATAATTTGCTTTTAGATTTTTTGCGCGCTCCCGTTGATTTTCGGTTTTGGAGTGCTATTTATCTCGCTTGTATTATATGCGGCCTTTTTGTATGTCAAATAAGTGTGTACGAGCGAGACAACCACTGCTGTTGCATATAAATTTTAATGCCGAATGTGAGAACAAAACGAGTTTTGCTGTCGCGTTTTTAACAATTTGTTTTTGGTAATTTTTATTAGGTTCATTTTATTGCATTACTTAGAATTTCACTCTCAATTAATATATTTACGTAAATATTTAATAATTCCGTTGGCTTTTCATCAGTTTAATGTAATAGCACTGCCCGCTGCTGCTGACGTTTATCGTTGTCGTCGTCTCGTTTATGCTTCATTAAAGGTTTTTTTTTTCTTACATATTTTGCATGATTATCTTTTTGGTTTATTGCTTTGGCTGGTAGGTTCAGATTGATACATATTGGCGATGATGTGACCCTGTAGTGATGATGCAAGGATGTGGCTGACAATTTAATATTTTAAGTATACACACAAACGTATCTGTACCGTACCGAACTTTGAGCCTGCATGTATGTACATATTTAATTTTTACGTATCGAGCTTGTACTTTTCACTCGCTTGTAAAACGAGTAAATTATTGGCGATTTAAGTCTTTTTCTGAACTAATCGACACACATGTACACACCCACACTTACACATAGAAATATATTCACGCATCGACCGTCCATAGACTTGCTATATACACTAAAAACGAACTCGCGTGAGAAGACAAGCTCGGTACGAGTACGAACATTAAACTGTATGAAAGTCTTGTCTGCCGAAAAAAACCATTCATAACTGTCGCGGACAATAAAAAACTCCTGGTACTTATTAAATTCACAATAAGCTAGTAGCTCGCAAAGTTATTCATATAATCTTTACACTTTTTCCTTTTTATACAGTGTATTTCACTTATTTTTCATAATTTCTCAACATGACGAGCTGGCCCTATACAAAGCGATTTTAAGCGTTGCCAGACTTCTCTACTGACGCGAACAAATATGGCGGATAGTGCATTAAGATATATTGAGCTCATCTCGATACTATCGATATTAAGATTTTGTTATTTTCAGAGGCGATATTCTTAACTATCAATTTTAACAATATCGAGTATTCCAGCTCTTTTAATATGTAACTTTCTGTTATGTTGTTTTCTTACTACATCATAGAACATATATGCAAAGTGGGGATAGTATGTTCAATGAATGTTTTCAAGTATTCAAACAAAGGTATATTTTCGGTATTTTTTTGTTTTTGGTATATTTAACTTTACCATTCGTGGTCACATTATTTAAGAAGCACCGTTATATAGTTGAATTAAGTTCATTTCCTGTTCTTGTACATCTAACCAAGTATTTGGGGTTGACTAAAATGCGAACATTATATCTTTTGTTAATGTATTGCTATCTTGTGCATGTAGCTGCACAATTTATCTATGTTGGCGCACTTTCGATTCGCAAAAATGATTTGAATGGTGTGGAAGAGCACAGTCACGATGCGGGTAAGATCAGGTGTTATGTTAAAAGTTTCAAGCTGTTAGAAGGTAAAGGTATAAATAATGGCGGATTATAAGGTTCCAATTTGAATTATGGCTATCTCACTCTATCGTATACTCTTGACGGTCAAATTGGACACTAATAAAGTAGCATACATACATATAAATTATTTTGGTAAGGTAATTCATATATGTGTATGCATGTAACATGCATGAATATTTATATTTATATATACAGTTCGAATGATGTATACATACATATCGTATATATGTTGCAGATGTCGCTAAAAGTGGATTGCTTAAAATTTGCAAAACTTGCACATCTGTAAAATGTGTACCACAAATTCAATGTCCCGCTCATGTCCGCATGGGGGATCGCGAAAAGCCAGAAATTTGCGATCTGCCCGCCGGCAAATTTGGGTATTGCTGCGAAACTGGTCAAAACCACACGGCGCAACAAAATAAGGCGCGCAGAGCATCGATTCCATCATTTTTGCCACCCGATGTGCTTGAAGAAGCGCGCAAGAATTTTGAGCATTTAATGCACGGGGTTGTCCAAATGCCGGTCCTTCGTGGACATCCAGATTTTACTCATGGTATTGTATTTCAATCGACACCTAAAGAAGATTTGCATCACTTTGCGCTGTCGAACAGTGCGCTTGAATTGGTAATTGCCAGTCAAGTGTTTGGCAAGAAGGAACAGGTGCCACTTGATGACCTCATCACAAACAATGTGCCAGTACAATTTTCAAAGACACCCCTTGCTCAGCATTGCCAAACTCGACCAATTTGTCGAGGTAGACACCATTATCGGAGTATGGATGGCACTTGCAATAATCCGCTACCACAACGTTCGCATTGGGGTGCTGCTGGCCAGCCAATGGAGCGTCTGCTTCCTCCAGCCTACGAAGATGGAATTTGGACTCCTCGCGCTCATTCAAGCGATGGAAGTGCTTTGTTAAACGCTCGTGAGATTTCGAGTGCTCTGTTTGCCGATGTTCATCGACCACACCCAAAGTACAACCAATTGACAATGCAATTTGGGCAATTATTGGCCCATGACGTTTCCCAATCGGCTTCGGTGCGTCTCGATGAAAATGGTGGATTAGTGCAATGTTGCTCGCCGGGAGGCAAAAGCATTTTGCCCCCAGAAAAAAGGCATTTTGCCTGTCTGCCGATCCCGGTATCTGAAAACGACGAATTTTATGGCGCTTTTGGCGTTCGCTGTTTGAACTTGGTAAGACTATCACTGGCGCCCAGTGCCGACTGTCAGTTGGGCTACGGAAAACAACGGAGCAAGGTAACACACTTCTTAGATGCCTCGCCCATATATGGGTCTAATGAGGTGTCGGCACGTGACTTGCGCACTTTCCATGGCGGGCGATTACACATGTTTAATGATTTTGGTCGTGATTTGCTGCCCCAAACTAGTGACAAGGATGCGTGTGGCAGCGCGGACCCGGGTAACACGTGTTTTAAGTCGGGTGAGTGGATCGTCGACTATTACAATCATAATATATTTGTAATTTCATGTTTCAAGGCGATGGTCGCACAAATCAAATTATCTCTCTGATCACACTGCAAGTTGTTTTTGCACGTGAGCATAATCGTGTTGCCGATATCTTGGCTGAACTAAATCCGTCGGCGAACGACGAATGGCTTTATCAAGAGGCTCGCCGCATTGTGATTGCAGAGCTACAGCACATTACTTACAATGAGTACCTTCCGGCAGTTATTGGATCCCAGCAAATGAAAAGGTTTCGTTTGATGCCTCAAACACAGGGATATTCAAGCGACTATAACGTTGATGTTAATCCAGCTATTACTAATGAGTTCTCGGGAGCTGCTTTTCGAATGGGTCATTCGAGGCAAGTAATACAGATTATAATGTGTACAAAATGTTAAAAGCTAACTTTCATCGTAATCCTTACTAACTTTTGTCTTTAGTGTCGACGGCAAATTTCGTATTCATGATGAAGTCATTAATATTCCGGATGTTATGTTTAATCCTTCTCGCATGCGAAAGCGCGAGTTCTATGATGATATGCTACAAACACTTTACACGCAGCCAATGCAACAAGTCGATAGTTCTATTACACAGGGTGTAAGTGTATTAAAACTATTAAAATGACTTATAAGCATTCATGTCTTTAAATCATAGCTGACTAGATTTCTCTTTCGCGGTCACAGTCCGTTTGGATTAGATTTGGCCGCAATAAATATACAACGGGGTCGTGACCAGGGTCTGCGCTGCTATAATGACTATCTTGAAGTAATGGGAGCTCCAAAGCTGAACAATTTTAGTCAGCTTCCAAGGGATGTGAGTATTTGCAGCGTTTACTTTCTAGATGTAGATATCTCAAATTAAACAATTGAATCTTTTTAGATTGGCGAAAAACTAGCTCGGGTCTATAGGACGCCTGATGATATTGACTTATGGGTAGGCGGCTTGCTGGAAAAAGCTGTTGAAGATGGTGTTGTTGGGATCACATTTGCCGAAATCATTGCCGATCAGTTTGCACGTTTTAAGCATGGAGATCGGTATTACTATGAATATAACGATAATGTAAATCCAGCAGCATTTAGACCCGCTCAACTGCAGGAAGTGCGAAAGGCAACCATTGGACGTTTGATCTGCGATAATGCAGACCACTTGACATTACATTCGGTGCCTTTGGCTGGATTCGTACTCGCCGACTTTCCTGGGTAAGCTGATAATTTCGATGATTAGCTGATTAGCGATTAACCCCATTTTAAATAATCTCTTTGCAGTAATAAGCTCTTAAGTTGCGATGATCCAAACCTTCCTACAGTTGATTTAAATATGTGGCGCTACTAAATAATGTTCATATAGCTCTTTATTAATTTGTGGTTGCCTGCACCTGGTTTTATTGTTTTCAAATATACATTCTTGTTATTAACAAAAAGGTAACTTTTCCTTTCTTACCCTGAACTGTAAATACCATAAGTGAAAATCGTATAGGGTGAATTTGTGAAGACACCCTTTAAAATATACGGGAATTTTCATAAATCTTAATAATACAAGCCTATGCCATCGAGGCTTTGAAGTTGTCGCTAAAGCAGCACCAAAAACTAAAAATACCGAAAGTCTCACTTGCAATTATTAGTTGTAGAATAGAATTCTTGTTAAAGTTGTGATTTAACTGCTCTAGAAAATTGTTCTAATCACAAACTATTTTATTGAAGGACTGCAATTTTTGTAAACCAGATAACATTTTGAATTGGTAACCATTCCGGAAGATAATTTAGCAGCATTTACAAACTACGCCTCATATTGTTCATGCCCGTAGACATTCTCATCGGAGTAAGCCATATACAAGAAAAAGTCCTTATCACGGTGCTCATGGTATAATAGACCCATTGAAGCCGATGTTGGAGGAATGACACTGTTAACGAAGAAAAACAGAGCGTCGTCCGGCCGGAGATTTATGCGTTTCCGAATAAGAAAGTAGAACTGACCAACTGTCAGATCATTAGGAACCAAATATTTCTTTTTATCCAGAGCTGCATGACGTGTCTTTGGTGCCTTTTCCACAATGACTGGTACACGATCAGGATACTTTCTGCGTATTTTATCGCCTTCTGCTCGACGTTTTTCAAATGAGTGATCCTTCTTAAACTGGAAATTCACATTCATCATGGAAATTGTATTAGTAATTAAACCAAAAATGATAGCAGTTAAAATTTTTGTAAATAAGTGCTGCTGATCAGGTTGATGATGATTTTGGTTTGCGCTTGGTTCCAAATTTGTGATTGTTATTTGGGGTACTTATTTGAAATTTGGAATTTTAAAAGCTCACTATGTTAAAGGCTTTTAAGCATGTACAAAGAGCAATACTATTTGAGTTACCCTGACGAAGCTGGCTACCAAGTAGGCCCATGAAAACGAGCTTTCGCCAAAGCAACAGTAAAAGTTATACACCTGTGGAAAGCTTAAAACAAAAGCCTTGTTGTTTATTAAGCATTACCCGTCGTGCATTGGTTAGCTTTAAGAGCTTATTTTCTCAACATATACTTGCCGTAATAGGTGTGATGTGCTCTCTGCGTTCGCTCGGTTCCATCATTCGGCTTGCATTGATATATATAGACGATGTCGTATAGCGCCTCTGCGATTTTTATATTTCTGATTTCCGGTTACCATTGAAGCTGCTCTTGCTAATCAGATAATTCAGTTGTGGCTATTCAACAGGTGTATAAAGTCGACTACGGTAAAACGGTCGGAGACGAAAATGAAGAGAGATACTAAAATTTTGCACAACGAGCTGTATAAAATTTCTTGCGCCAGGCAGCAGTAAAAATCTGTAATTTAATACAATTGCGGTTAAAAGAAATGCCTTTGTGATAGTAAAAATAAAAGGACTCGAAATAAATAATAAGCAAGGAAAAACTAAACAAGAATTAAACAAATTTTCTTAGACAAAATACAAAATCGCCATGTGCATATGCACAATTTTGCACTTCCCACGTAAACTTTGGTCAGCGGAGGTCAAATGTAAATGAAATCTAATCATAGTTTTCGGCTTCGGCGAGGCATTTAACATTTATTGACTTAAAAACTGAATTGGAAAATTGTGAATAATGTACAATAAATTAGTGGTAAGTGTTATACTCAAATAAAAATCCAAAACTGTTACAAATTAAGTTGAATGAGCACGTGTATATTTTATGTATGTATATATTCTGTTTGAAAAATCACGTCTTCTTTATTTTATTTTATTCTACTAATATTGGATTTAACGGATTTAACTAACCTAATAAAAATAAGTTATGCGTAACTTGTAATCAATAGTTTGCCCAGCTGAGGAAATCTGCGACTTAAATCATTTTAGTCTCAAAGACTTCATGAATGTTTGTGTACTTAAGTAGAAAATTAAGCGAAATAGAGCATTTTTTCAGTAAAATAAAGAAGAAATAAATGAAAGCGATGCCGACATATGTGTGTCTATTTCTACGTTTTTAATTAACAAATATTTGCATGTTAAATATGCACAGTTTGCCTTTGTCTTGCAAGGGCTTATCATGATAAAACCATCTAACATGCGTGTAAATATAATTCATATAACATAAGCGGATAAATTTTATGAGATTTATTGTGTCCACTTCCTCTCAAAGTTAATTTTGATGGTAAAAATAGGAAAGGTTAATAATGCAAAAGCTGACGGCAGTCGTGTCTAAAACACCCCCATTGTCTATTGGGCAAAATACTTGCTTAGCTTTGTTTGCTTTTAACATTATAGTGAAGATATTCGTTTTCGGTTCACAGTTTGCATGTTAAACAACATTCACGGAATCGAATCATAACTATATAAATTGAAAAGTCAATCAAACATGTCGTCGCCATACGTGAAATTTTAATTCACAGGTTCATCAATAGGTGCAAAATTTTTGAGGCTCTGTTTTGTGAATTCGTTGTTGGCTTTTTAGGTACATATAGAATATATGTATATATTTATATATATATATATATATATATATATATATTATATTTTTATATATACTATGTTTGAGCTCGAGCTAATGTCTGTCAAGCTATACGGAAAATCAAAACTTAGAAATTTTTCTTCTTACTAATTATTACTAGCCTAATGGTATGTACACTAAAAGAAAGTTTATTTTTTTAGCCAACCATTTTAGCGGAGCAATGAATTTACACCTAGTCGCACTATAATGCAACTAACAAAATGAACCAACAGACGACATCTGACAAAACTAGCACATATAGCTACGCTAAGCCAAGGAAAGAAAAGCTTCAAAATAATAAGAGGAATATTGAATGTGCACTTGAACAAAAATGAAGTGCATGGTAATAATATCCCAATTTGATTTTTTAACATTAATTTTGCTTTCACTGGCCCATGGCACCCGTGAAGCAAATACTAATTGTTATGATAGCAACAACGGTTTTAATACTTATTTTAATAATCTGTCGATTGATATTGGAAATGAAACTGATATGTCCGTCATAATGACAGAGGCGCCAACCATGTCAACGAATCCGACGAGTGATGCTTCCGTTTGGAAGTGTTGCTGCTGGGAAGCAACTAATCAAGTAAGTGGCAGTCGATTACATAAGCATTTAATAATTCCAAGGAGTATATATACACAGTTCATTCTTATATGATGTAAAAAATATATACATATGCTTTAAGCCGTACAACTTTTTAATGCATTTTATAAAATTGTATTTTTTAACAGAATGAGTTTGAGTGCCGATGCGAGGGCGAAGCGCTGACACGTGTGCCACAAACATTAAAGTTGCCTCTACAAAGGCTCACAATTGCATCAGCGGGTTTGCCACGGTTACGGTCGATGGGTTTGAAGGTGTATGCTACCACATTATTGGATGTGTGAGTAATACTAAAATACTGCGAATTAAATTTACATATTTAACAACCATATAAGTGCCATATTTGTTTCTGTGTAGTGCTTTTATAGACTGTCTGCAACTTGAAGCTATTCAGAACGGAGCTTTCTCAAACTTAACAGTTCTCCGCACCATGTATGTCTATGTTTATCATAAATTATCATTATATTATAAATTACCATTATGTATACTGTTTATCGTAATGTAATAATTTTACCATTTTATATGATTTGTAGCTATATTTCGAATGCTCCTAAACTAACTTACCTATCCAAAAATGTATTTGAGGGAATTTCCGACACTATTGAAATTATGTAAGTATAAAGCCTTATATCGTGTGGACATACATGCTAACAAGCGAAATAATTGTCTTATCACAACATTAGACAAATATTTATTGTTTGTATATTCAGCTTGAATAGGTAAAATGCATGTATGTTTTTAAGTTTCGTAGTTTGGTGAGAGGCTCAAATCATAAGCTGTCGTTGTACAGGTTATTAGCATAGTTCACACAAGCGTATATCAAACAAGAAAGTTGAATATGGATATATAATTAGACTCTGTACCAATTAAAAGATAAACCTTGGAATGAAGCTGTGCGAATTTGTAATACTGAACAAAAATGAAATTTGACAATTTATATTCTTGATCATCATCAACTCCGAGCAGTCTTCATACCTTCATGACTGTCTGTATAAGCGTGGCGAGATATCGAAGACAATGAGATTAATAGACTCAAATTCACAATGTACTTCGTTTAGCCTATTGGGAGGACATTTGCTTATTTTTTCATTGCTCCTTCAGTTTTCAAACTCGAATAATATCGATTTCTAGCAGCAGTTTTTTTTATCTCTGAATGTTAGTTTTCGCATGTTAGTTATATAAACAGATAATTTATATTTCACTATTTAGATTCCCCACCATCCTTCATATACCCAAAACAAGAAATAACAGTTATTTTCGAAAACGTTAGTTAAAAGCTATATATATACCTTAAATTGTACATTTACCTTTTTATTTAGACGCATTATAAACAGTGGTTTAACAAGTGTGCCCGATTTTGGATATTTACCCCCCAATAATATATTACAAATGATGTAAGTGCGCATACAATGGAATTGTTTTATTTATGTATACTATATAAATTTCAACTAAACATTGATATATATTTATGCATATAGTGATCTCGATAACAATCAAATTTCCCGAATTGATTCCAAATCTATTCAAGTAAAGACTGCACAATTGTAAGTAGAAATGTATATTGATATTGCCCAAACTAATTGTACTGTTTTGATTCACAAGTGTTTTAGCAAATAACGACATAAATTTCATTGATGATTCTGCCTTTTTGGGTTCGAAAATAGCTAAACTGTAAGTTTATTGTAAAAATATTTTTCAATTTTAAATAATAACTTCTGGTATAACACATATTACAGTTCATTGAAGGATAATCGCAGGCTTAGCGACGTTCACCCGAATGCATTTTACGGTATAATTGATATAACAGAACTGTAAGAAATTTAAATTATTCGCATTAAAATACACCAATAGTGATATGCATACTTTCACTTTACTATAGCGATCTCTCAAGCACATCTTTGGTCAGCTTGCCATCAGCTGGACTACAGACCGTTGAAGTATTATACATAATCAATACGCATACTTTGAAAACGATACCCTCCATATATAATTTTCAGGTATATATATATAAACACATTTTCTTTCTATTTTACTCATTTATTATTACAGAACTTACAGAGAGCCCACTTAACGCACTCATTTCATTGCTGTGCGTTTCAATTCCCGTCGAGGCATGATCCCAAGAGGCATGCTCAACGCTTACAGGAGTTACAAAAATGGAGAGAACAATGCAATGGTGAGCGGGACTTACATAGGCATGTCGACAGGAAGTTAAAAATAAACACATCCGTGGGAGATACGGCAGGAGTGCATTATACGTACGTTTGATCAACAGCTCTAATTAACCAAATATTTATAGGCCTTTATAGAAACCAAACTGGAACTGCAACAGATAATCTACTGACCGAAGCTGCTTCCAATTCGTATGACTACATGGCTGATTCTACAATGAACAACATTGGAATTTTTCATGAGCAGATTACTATAAATCCAGATGACGACCAATTGGCTGAGTATTGCGGAAACTTCACATTTAGGTTACAGTTTCTTATTATGTTAATGCTATTTATTATAGTAAAATTTTTAATGCAGAAACCCAGATATTCAGTGCTATCCCATGCCAAATGCCCTAAATCCATGTGAAGATGTCATGGGATATCAGTGGCTGCGAATAGCTGTTTGGATTGTAGTTGCACTAGCTATTGTTGGTAATGTGGCAGTTCTTACTGTCACACTATCCATTAAGTAAGTTTACCCTTCAATGATTTGATTTAATTGAATTTCTTTATCGTTGAATATTTATTTAAAGATCAGAGAGTCCATCAGTGCCACGCTTCCTAATATGTCACCTTGCTTTTGCCGACTTATGTTTGGGTCTCTATTTGCTGCTTATCGCTTCAATTGATGCGCATTCAATGGGCGAATATTTTAACTATGCATTTGATTGGCAGTACGGTTAGCAGTTCTCTAATGTTAATTAATTTTTTGATAATTATTTAGACATTTACACAGGATTGGGCTGCAAGATAGCCGGGTTTTTAACAGTGTTCGCCAGTCATTTGTCGGTATTTACTTTGACTATTATCACAATTGAACGCTGGTTTGCCATCACGCATGCAATGTACCTAAATAAGCGTATCAAATTACGTCAGGCTGCTGGAATTATGTTAACGGGTTGGATTTACTCCATAATTATGTCTTCATTGCCCTTGTTTGGTATAAGTAATTATTCATCTACCAGGTAAGGTGTTTTCCGCTGCATTCTACTGTTTTATTGTTTGCTTTAAATATAACTTAATTTAGTATTTGCCTGCCAATGGAGAAACGCGATATATACGATTCCATATATTTGATATTAATTCTGGGTTGCAATTTCGTGGCGTTCACAATTATTGCCATATGCTATTCACAAATATATCTTTCTCTCGGGCAAGAAACGCGTCGAGCACGACGCAACAATCCAGGTGAAATGAGTGTTGCTAAGAAAATGTCACTTTTGGTGAGTATGTCCTTAACATTTAACGAAACCTTAACTCATTTTAAACTAATTGAGCGTTTTTCAATTTTACAGGTATTTATTAATTTTACCTGTGGGGCACCAATTGCTTTTTTTGGTCTTACTGCATTAGCTGGGTACCCGTTGATTAATGTTACAAAATCAAAAATATTACTAGTCTTTTTTTATCCATTGAATTCGTGTGCAGATCCATATTTGTATGCCATCCTAACATCCCAGTATCGACAGGATCTGTTGACCTTCTTGTCCAAGTATGTATCCGAATTTAAACTATCTAAGCATCCCACACAATGATAAAATCACAATCAATCCAACAGATTAGGCATTTGTCGCCAAAACGCACTTAAATATAAGCACAGCGATTCGTTGCATGGAACTTCACATTACACTATTCGCGGGTCCTTTGAACAGCAAAGTTCACTTTGCCAAAAACCCCAACAAGATGGGGCCGCGGAGACACAAACAATGCTAAGAAATAATGAGGATTATGTGTAAATGATTTATTTATGAATATACTTCTTATGGTTCTGCGTGTAATCTTTAGTTTACCTTGGGTGGGAAATATTGCAGGAGCCGCTAATTTCTAAAAATTTGCATGGGCACTTATTGCTAACGTTATAATAATTATTCACGGATCTATTCTGCATCCAATCCTCTTCATAAATCTTGTTTTATTGTAAACTTGGTTAATGTGTTTATAATCAAAATATATTATGCGAATCTATGAATGAACCCTCTTCTTCCAACACCAAATGCAGATATATATACTTGTCTAGAAGCTACATGTCTATCAACTCCAGATCTTATTATTTACCAAAATTGCTCAAAAAACAGGATGTCGATATCGATTCTTATCGATTGCTTGGAAACGGTGTAAGTTATCGATTATCGGAAACAAACTCGATCTGCGTAGGCACTAGGAGGACCTATAGCTAATTTCAAGTCTCTAGCTCTTATAGGTTCAGAGATCCTTGCGTTCATACATCTGGACGGACGGACGGCAGACAGACGGACATGGCTAGATCGACTCGGCTATCGATGCTGATCAAGAAAATATATACTTTATGGGGTCGGAGACGCTTCCTTCTGCCTGTTACATACATTTACATTTTGCACAAAAACATTTTACCCCTTTTACCCATTTTTAATGGGTTCAGGGTATAAAAACTTTCTTGGCGTTGTCTAATAGTTGTTCAATGTGCGAATACCACCTTAAGAATATATTTTTGTGATATAACTCTTATCATATCCACTGATTTATATTAGTCATAATTTGATTTGTCTTGTAATTCAGAGTAATGACTGAATGCGGGACTTTGTGCTTAGAATTTTAGATATTACCTTTACACTAATTACACGCTCGTGGAAAACTGAAATCTATCCGTACCATCTTCACCTCTATTTCAAAATATGTTTAAAACGTATTCATTGAATGTAAAGAAGTGTGAAACCCCCGCAAATGAATTTGAACAAAGATCTTCGAAAGTGAGTTTGAGGCTGATCGGATGGTAAGAAGAGAAGTTTCAAATAAACTATTGTCACGATATTCGCACACATGTATATTTATCATCTTAACGTGCACCCTTATTACAAAATGTAACTGCGGTGAAAATTTTAGCTTCAAAGCACTGCGGTTTGGGCTGTGCGTTGATCACCAATCATAGCAATATATGTAAGTCCGTATGTTTGATAAGAAATTGATCGGTTGTTAACAGATGTTTCTGCAGTTGTCTGTGAATAGACTTTTTGGTATTATATTTTAAATTGGAATACCACTATTATGTTTAACGCCACCCCCAAGTAAGAAAAATACCAAACAAACGAATACTAAGTGAGAAATACCAAGATTTATCAACGGTTGACAGTCGAGCAAAAATGTCACGTCTATCAGATATATTAGGTATAATTGTTGTCATAAAAATCGCTATATGTGCTTCAGAAAACTTTAGGAATAATAAACCTCTATCTAGGGCAGCAACTTTTCATTTTCCTGAGTACGCATACAAAGAAACAAGCAAAAATGTGTGTATAACATGAAGAGAGACTATTGATTTTTCAAATAACTGTCGTTTTTTTTTGTAAGGAAATCACCTATCACGATTACGAGCTAGCCTGTGGACAAAACTCACTATGTGTTAATGCCAATTCAGCTATGGTTTCCAAATTAAACTGCTTAAGGCAATGTATATCACATTCTTGCTATCAAGATATATATGCGTTTGATGAGGTATGCTTTATGAACTCAACTAATATTCAACAACACAAATGATCAATTTTGTACTTCTTTGCAGCTTGAAGAAGGTGAAATCGATGTCAGAACGAATTCATTTAAAGGTTGCGTTATACAGCGTATGTAGCACAAGGCCCCAATCCTATATCGATTGTATTTCACTAACTACCTGCAGGAACTACAATGGAAGATTTCCGAGTATATTTATAAATGGATATAAATTGGCTTTTTTCAAATGCCTGTATCTACAATTTTCAATTTCGAATGGTCTTAGAAAACTAAATGCCTTTTACTTATATGAGTGACTATAAAAAATAACCAAATTCACATTTTTATCCTTATTCTAAAGACTTGAGGCAGATATATATATATATTATCGACTGAAACAGTAGACAGATCGTCTAACTATTAACAATATTTTAGACTATTAAGTGATATAATGTACACATGCTTAAGCTGGAAAGCTCGGCGCCGTCGTTAATAAAATAAAAAACATGATAAAAATAAAGAACCTTAGAGCTTATATAAAAAATAAGTGTTGCACAAGCTAACGACAGTTACGAGTAAATGGTTATGCAAAAATTCACATGTTCATCCTATATAAAGTATTATTATATTGTCCAAATAAAGGGTAAAAACTAACGTTTAGCATATTCATTTCTAAAAATTAATCTTTTTGGACTAGTTGTCGGTCAAAGATTACTATAATATTTAGAGAAATTTTGAAGCATAAAGTTGTTTTTGTTACGTCCTTTTTTATGCAGCGACCACATTGAAAATGGTATTCGTTAATTGGCCAAATGTATGTAACAGATCCTATTCGGGTACATACTTCTCTTTTATTCATTTTTCTTGTTTTTTTTCTTTCAAAAATTAGAGCAACAAAGCCTTTGTAATTACCCAAGTAATTCATATTGTCAAACAAGTGGACAGCCGCACGCATATTTACATATGTGTGTATATGTCGCCCATACGCACTAATGAAACACAGCAATAAGGTAGCAAGTTAGAGAGGACCAACTAAAGCGAGTGGGAAAGTTGGTTAAATATTCTGTTCACAATTGTGTTAGTCGTAGCCGAAACGTCCTAGCGATTGGTTGCAAAAAAAGACTCTGATAAAGTACAAAAATAGTTAATTAAATCATTCTCTTCATAATAAAATGTAAATTATTATTAACTTTTTGACAAGAGATCCAAGCACTCTTTGGTATTCGTTATAATTAATATAGTCAGAAACCATAATAAGTTAATATTGATGTACGTCAATGCCTGCATGGTTATCTTCAATTAATAATAAAAGCTTGAAGGTGTATAACGGGACATACATCAAAAGGTATGAGGGCTGTAATTAACTGATAAATTTATTAATTGATTACCGCCGCAACGCACAGAGATAGTAAAACTACATTGAAGTTTAAGTGAAAAAATCCTGTTTTTTTTAACTGGAAGATATATTTGTTTTGACATCATATGAAAAGTGAAACTTATAAATTAGTGAAGGAGAAATTTCATATAGCTCATAAAAAAATGTGGTGCCAATTAAAAATTAAAAAATTATCTTAATTCCTTGCATTTTATGTGCTTAAAATTAATAAATATGTATGATATAATATAACATCAGCTATAAATTGATGTGTTATTAATCATTTCAACCCAATTTAATAAGTATATATCATCTGTGAGCTTGTTTGTGATGAATCACTGGATGGATATTATTTGTTGAGCGTAAAGACAATTTTCAAAGATAACTTTTTAAACTTTAAGTGAAAGCTCTGCATAAAATGATAATGAAAACTTTTCTCTTGTAATATGGAAAACTTACACTGTTTGACACTCAATCTCACACTCACACATTATTCATTGTTTCCGAAAAAAAAATCCCTTAGGCGTCCTTTATATACCATTGCAGATTTCTTTCATGAAATGAGTAACTCCCAGAAGGAGACATTCCGGATCCAATACTGTACAAATAGTTTTGACTTTCTATTAGTTGTCTGGACCAAACTTAGCATTCATTAGTTTCCATATTATCCTTATGCAATTTATTATTAATATCGGACCCCTATAACATATTGCTCCGATTGAAACGATCGGTCGAAAACCATTTTCCACTTTCGGCTTACTCGTTTCACTATGCTTCCTGAAACAATTTTTTGTTTGCTCAAAAAGACATGGGGTTCTCTCTTAGCGATTGGGTAATGACAGTTTGCCAAAAAAGGAAACAATGACGCAATTGCATGTGGGGACACAAATTTCCCATGTACATTGTGTTTTTACCATTTCTTTTACTTGTACAGTAAATGTTGCTTTTTTATTTTTGACTGGAGCTGTAAACTTTTGTCGCACCGTATCAAATATAATTAGAAATATACATTCATGCACGTAA
Source organism: Drosophila kanekoi (assembly GCA_037075305.1). Classification (NCBI taxonomy): domain Eukaryota; kingdom Metazoa; phylum Arthropoda; class Insecta; order Diptera; family Drosophilidae; genus Drosophila; species Drosophila kanekoi. The sequence continues at coordinate 35,189 of JBAMCE010000011.1, read as the reverse complement.
TTAATAGAATAAAATAAGATTATTTGTTAACACCTTTGCTGTTTTCAAGTTATAAGATGTAAAGCAATTTTCAGAAAATTTTCAATATTTCCTAAACAAAACAGCTACAGACATCAATGTGTTCGGCCGATTTAATAATGCTAAAAATAATAATACAAATTCCAAGAGCAACAAAACACAAATGTTGAATAGCCAATGAATTCTCCCATGTTGGTTTAGTGCGCTGCCTTTTGTGTACTTTAGCAGCCAATAAAAAAAAATAATACCCATACGAAGCAGTGGCTGCGCTCAGTTCCAGCGGCATCCGTACGTCAAAAAGTTGCTCTGTCAGTTTGTTATTAACGTGTGCTTAACCAACTGTGTGGTGTATAAGAAATCCCTAGAGTTTGCTTGTTCCTATTTAAGTGAAATATTATGGTAATTTCTATATTTATTATACAAGTATATCAAAACATCTTTAGCATTATAAAAAGAAAAAATATATAATTAATATTGATGCAACTAGCTCGTAGATATACATGTGAATCATCCAATAATAGCGGGTTAAAAAATATATCAAATAATAAATTATAAGAATAGAAATGGTTAGTACATACAATTTCAATTGGAAATATACACAACCTTATAAGTGTGTTTGTATTGCAAATTTGTTTAACAGGTGTGTCAAAATAGCAAATTGAATACGAATGTTACTTAGAAACTTATAAGCTATGGATTTACCGTCGTTGACTAAAGGTTAAATACACAATAGCATAAGTAAATTGCTATAATATGTTAAAAAGTCAAAGGGAGAATATTCGGTTTTGTGGAATGTTCCGTTCTGCTTTGTCCGTCTGCTTGTCTGCCCAAATAAACAATATTTTTATACGCTATCAATTGCTGCATATTAAGCAAGAGGGTTTTTAAAATTTATTTTTCGTGGGCAAAGGAAGCACATTTGTGGGTGTGCTGTCGTGGGTTTTCATATAGTCATGTATGCTATCATAAGTTAATATAGCATGGTAGGACAGTTATGAACTGGGTTCTCCCTTATGTTATATATTTGCATGGCATTTTCGAATCACAACGCTATAAAGGATTAGAATGTGCGGAAAGCCCGGTCGAAATGCATAGATGGAACATGTGGCTTTTACATAACTATGTATACATGTAAGTATGCTTTTTATCTCTATTAATTCTCTGATAATCTTTTATTAATTTTTTGATTTAGGGTATCAGTTTAGATGGTAGTCTGCCGACAATATTTGTAATCGTATTAACCATGCGAGGAATATATAACTTAAACAAATTTTGAGATATTTGTATTGAAAATGTCTATCAACTGAGTTTATAATGATTTCGTTTAAATAATGAACTCATCATTGAAAAGTATGGCCTGGCCAAAGTCTATAGCTGTGGCTATTTTCTTACTACTGATATTGGTGACTGTAATTGGAAATATGCTTGTTATATTAGCTGTCTTAACCACCAGACGACTGCGTACCGTTACAAACTGCTTTGTGATGAGTTTGGCGGTTGCTGATTTACTTGTGGGCATTTTCGTTATGCCACCGGCGGTTGCCTTGCACGTCATTGGTATGTACTTACATTAAAATATAACTCTCAATAGGAATGCAAATGAGAATTCTGTTACTTAAAATATTGTAATTCTTGTGCAGTGCTATTTTAAGTAACAGGCAAAACGAGAAAGAAGGGCTATCTTCGGCACGCCGAAGGTTTAATACCCTTGCAGACCCAACCTTTTCATAGTGCTTATAGTGGAAGAAGAAGCACCGGGAAAATAGTTAACTCCGAGTAGGGTTAAGATATCTTGAAAAACTAAACCTTCTTTACGATCGACCGTTCCTTTGGTATCGTGGTCTGATCCAATTTGTTCCGACATATGCAACGGTTCCTACGTGCAACAGAAAGAAGCACTTCTGCAAAGCTCTAAAAATATAGCTTTAAAACTGAGACACTAGTTTGCATTGAAACAGACAGACAGACATACGGACGGACATGGCTACATCGACTCGGCCGTATATACTGATCAAGAATATATATATGGGGTATTTATGGGGAGATGATGAGTAGATGTCTTCTTCAACTCGTTATACATTTCAGGACAAAATTAAAGTACAAATTAAAGTACTCTGCAAGGGTATAAAAACACATTTGCTGCGACCAGAGACCTTATAAAATATCAAATTAGGTGTGCGCGTTTTCGCCGAGGTCCAACTTGCACTTTGTGATAATTTCATTTATAATAATTTCGATCTGTCCGGATATTGTATGAACTTTTTATTATATGGTCACCCTTTGTACATTGTACATGAGTTTTAATTAAGTTTATTTGCGTTCACCTACGAAATAATTATTTTATGGCCACTATGGCAAAAAATAGTCAGAGCAAGTCTAAATGTAATTACATGCTTTTATGATTCCTAAAATGCCAGGCATTAAAACTTTTCCCTTTTAAAGGCAACCATTTGCTAAGAAATAATCAAATTAAAAAAATGAAGAGCTGTGTGGGTAGGCGCAAGTTATATTGGAAGCCAAACGAATTCGGTTGAAGCAACCAAAACAAAAACTTTGCCTTATCAGCCCATTTGTGAATTGGGAGTGTCCATTTCCATTCAAGCCTTACAAACATAACATGGCTTTACATAATTTTAACTGGTAAGGCTGGGGTATAGGTAATAAATTTCTAGACATTGCTTGTCGTGAAAACATCGAATTAAGAAATACATTGTTTTATTTTCTTTATTTATTTATTTATGCTTGATAATAATGAGTATCTTCCTAATTATTTAATCCAATTAAATAAAATTAAATTCTGAAAGCCTAATTAGAATACACAATTTTCAAATATCATCACCGCGACACGTTGGAAGTGTTTTACATGCACGCCCGGCCAGCTATGCCCCTATTCACGTCTAATTTTGTCAGCAGCTAAGAAGGGGTGTAGGGAAAATAATGTGCTTAAGTAAAATTAAAATAAACTTAATTTACTATATTATTTGATATTTCATTTAATATTTAATATAAATTTATACTATATATATAAAGTGTTAAGTAGCTAAAATAGATAGATAGTAAAGATGGGAAATCATCGACACGATGGGGGAAATTTATAATCTGTCCGGCAAGCTATGCCCCTACTCATAGCTTGTAATGGACAGTTCCCGAGATCCCGAAATAATCCTGAAATCAAAGATTTTACTTATTTAAGTAGCAATAAGCGGCGACAATTCCTGGTAGATTTAAGTATACGTTGCAGCGTAGTATTTTCGATTGTATAACTGACACGATAAGGTGTAGTACGAATGACGGTCATTAACATACACTTTAAACGATTTAGATGCAATTGATTAAATCATTTTGTAGACGAGAGTGGTGCAGGGGATTAGTATATGAAAGAATAGGTTTTACATCGTCAGTAACCGGAGATAATTTGTAAAATGAGTAAAGGGCCAAGATGTCTATCTTGAGAGAAATCAGAAATCTTTTAAATAAGAACAAATCCAAAGAAAAAGAGACGGAGGAAAACCTAAACGGTCAAGATAAAGTAGTAAAAGTGACTTACTGGAATTAGTATAAATTACTTCAGTTTCCTTTTTTAAAATGGAAAGTTTCATTTACCAAGGATGGAAAATCAAGCAGATTGGTCGTACTTGACCGATTCTTTACGAATCCATGTTAAACAAGTGAGACAGTTGAAGTGAAGTGATAATTTTCAAATAATTTGAGGATAGCGGATAGTTTTGTAATGCCCCTGAATTTACTTATATCAGATTTTCCACCTTTCTTATGGTGAGGAATGATATAAGATTCTTTCCGAAAAGATACAATGTACGAAGAAGGGAAGAACTTCACTCCTTGGGTAGGGAAAGAAGTATTATAAGGGTAAGAAATATTATTAGGACTAGACTTAGTTGACTGGAAAAAATAAACAAAGGATAGCAGAATCGGAATCACTGCTAGCATTATCCACGTCGAGAGAAGAAGAATATGGCAAACATGAAGGTTTACGCATCAAGTTGTTACAAAATTATAAAAGTGTCTCGGAATTTGGGTAAATTCTCATTTGCCACGAGTAAGATATTTCTTCTCGACTTGGCTATATATAGCCCAGTCAATACTGAAACCAGACTAATTAAACTTTTTATAATATTTAGACATAACATTTCTTAGATTCGATAGTCTGGGAGTGAACCAGGGTGGATTTGAAGAAGTAATTGAAGTAATTGCGTTTGGAACACAAACATCCAGGCTCATTTCATTAATCATCAGTAGATTAAAATAAATAATATAATTATTATAAGCGAAGTCAAATACAGTTTTTCTGTAGCCAAATCGTTTTTATTTTCTATATTACATATATTCTTTATGCAGGTTCGTGGAAACTTGGCTGGCTGCTCTGCGAATTTTGGATTGCCTTTGATATATTGCTATGCACGGCGTCTATTCTTAGTTTATGTGCCATCAGTTTAGACAGGTTCGTATTAAATAATTGATAATATTCATATATTTGATATCTTGAGAAGTACAAATAGTGGTACAGTCCCTTACCACCACACGAGCAAATTATACTTAGATGTATGTTCGAGTACATGCACCCTTTGGTAGGAGTATTAATGTTCACGAAAAATATATAGTATGTGAAAGCTCGTATACCTGCCGTAGCTAATAAAATCCTTATGTCGTGCGCTAATTCGTTGTTATAAAAATTGTAATTCATTGTTATGACGTCATGGACACATAAAAAGGTGAAAATACTTTGCAAAAATGTTTTATTGACCCATTCTGTGCTTGCCGTTTAAAGGTAACAGGGCGTGGGCCAAGAATAAAATAGTATAGAGAGCCCGATGGTGATAATGTGGGCGGTACGTAGGGCTCGCTTCTTTTGTTGGAAGTTTCAATTACATTTAAATGGCATTTCCAAGCTGACGCCATGCTTCTCTGTTTGCTTGGAACGTTTGTTAACAGCTTAATACACAATATGACGCTTGGTTTTTGTTTTCATTTACTCTGTTTTTATTGCTTTGTACTTAGGTATCTCGCAGTGACACAACCGTTGACATATTCGAAAAAATGGCGTTGCAAACGATTGGCATTGTTAATGATTCTTGGAGTGTGGTTACTGGCCTTTGTAATCACCTGTCCCCCCATGCTCGGCTGGTAGGTATGCTCATTTAAGAAACATTTTGAAGACAATGTGCATCTAAACAAATTGTTGTATTCATGTTATAACAAACTGTATATCATTCTGTATTTTACTTATTCAGGTATGAGCCGGGTAGGAACCATCATCAAAAAGACTTTGTTGACTGTCGGTACAATCAGAATAAAGGATATGTCGTTTACTCAGCAATGGGTTCGTTTTTTATTCCTCTCACTGTCATGTTGTACGTTTACGTTAGAATTGGCTATGTTCTGACATCACGACGACAGCGGATTGTACGCGATGCGGTAAATATTCCAAAAACTATATATGATTATAAATTAATATAATTAATATAATTTTTGTTCTGTCAGAACTCGGAACGCACGGCTGATCATGATTTAGACGGCGACAACTTTATTCTGGAATCTGAACATTATCGTTGTAACCCGCATAAATGTTTACCATGCTGTGAAGCTCGTTGCAGTGTAATAAGTACCCATGTAAATCCCATACTAAGTGCCAACCATGTTAAATGCGGCAAATGCCAGGAGACCAGGACATTGGGCGATAAAAGAATGAATCTCAAACATCAACCGACATTCTATGAACTTATCGAATTTTCTCGAATGCCGTCCCATAATTGTAGATATCATGCGAAATGCGCTTCGGCTCTGTCTATACCAGCATTGTATTACCAAGAAAATCAATGTTTGGCTGGCACATCTTTAGAAACGGCAAATAAAAATGGGCGCAACAGGTCGTCTACAACATTACATCAGTTCCAAAGACAGTTGGCTACTCATCGTATTCCAATGCGAGTGTCAACAAAAATCAAAAATACCAAAACGACCAAAACCCTGACCATTGTCATGGGAGGTCTGATTGCTTGCTGGACGCCATTTTTTGCTTACTATTTGTTGATACCCTTTCTGCCGCAGTTAAAAAAACTCGAAAGTCTTATGTCCTTTTTTACATGGGTTGGCTGGCTAAACTGTGCCATTAATCCGTTTATTTATGCCTTTAATCCCGATTTTCGAGCTGCGTTTTGGCGTTTAACATTTCGGCGAATTTGCAAGCGGAAACTTACTCGAAATCGTTTGAACCTGTTTCGAACCTAAAGCCTTAAGTCCCACAAAATAAAACAAAAATGTTTACGTCTATTTTAGTTGCTAAGAAAGCCTATAATTTTTATTTAAATTAAAACATGGGTAAGAGCACGTATAAATAAATAAATTTATTAACTTATTTTAGCTACTTATGTGGCTGCACTTAATTGAGATGGATTATCCATTTGAACCTCCGACCTGCTAACTTACCATTCGAAAATTAAGTATATTCAATTTTGTCATAAATTTCCGCCTTCTTCAAAAAAGAATAGTAGCGATGTCCAAGGATATCTCAGAAAGTATAAGACAAACAGAAATCAAATTAGGTATTTTGATTATTGTATAGAATACAAAAATATATCACTGTTCTCCTTAATATTCCGATTTTTTTTACCCAGATTGGCGAATCGATAAATATAATTATTTAAATACGCAAAGGGAGACATCTCTGGTCCTTAAAAAAATATATGTACATTTTTGGTTAACAAGTTAATCTATTACTTAAGATTCGAAAATACATCCAGAGGCATTCTAATAAAAGTAGCCGTCCTGATTAAAAGTATACATTTTTAAATTGAAAATACCTTTTTATGCATTGTACATTTCTTAAACATATTAGCTTCTTAAGTCCACGAAAGAAAACATAGTTATCATAAATATGTTATATATAATGTATAAAAACCAACCATTAAGGAAAATCAAACAGGGCCAAACTAATATTCCAGCCAACACGAATAAGTTAAGTTATTTAATTTAATTTATTATTTTAATTTAAAATTGAGATTATACTTTTGATAACCGTTTAATCTTGGCCCTAGAATTATATAAAGAAAAATTAAGTTGTTAACGAAAAAATCGATAATGTATGTACACCCACTTTCACAGTGTACAAATGTGTGAACAAATAGTTCAAATTCAACGCACAGCCCAAGCCGTAATAGCTAAGTAGCTGAAACATTTCCCTTTTTGCAAAATTCGCCCATTTTCGATGATAAATGCGAGTCAGAAGTTGTTTTGGTTTGAGTTTCGTCCCATTTGTAGCTCCTTAGCCTTTGCCTGCGCGCTGGTCACCGATCAGTTTGTCACTAGTTATTTTATAAGAAATAATATGAAAATGATATTAAGTTGTCCGTGAGCAGGAATTTTAAACTTGGATTTCTTAAACAATTGCAAATATATATTGGTTTGATATACTGCATATGTACATATTTGATTTTTACTATAAATATATAATATATATATAGCTGCCAAGATAACTGCTACTTATTCATAATTGACAGCAATTTATATTTTCTGTTCAGCATGTTATTTAGGATGCCACCTTAAAAGGATCTAAGAAATGTCACTACATCTAAATTTTAAATGTAATTAGGATTAATTAGGGCTAAATCACAATTTAAATGTAATGCGTGCATATATTTATTTTCAACTATTATAAGTATATACATACAAAGAAAAATACTACAATGTTTCTTGCGGAAGTTGTTGTTTAAAGTAAATCTTATTAGAAGGATATTAAGATATCAAAATGTATATAGATACAACTTCTTATGCAATTTATACACGTATTCACTTTTTATGTGTTATGTACATATAAACCAAAAATATGAATAGTGAACTTTTGTCTAAAATTTGGTTTGTGTTGTTGATTATCGACGTCCGTTAAGTTGCACTACGTGCTGATTCGTGGTATATGTGTAAATGTCTATATGGTTGTCTTAAATGAAAACTGGCTAATACTTTATTCACATAGCATCATGGAAATATTTAAATAATATTCTTTTAATAAAACTTCAACAAACCAGTTAGGTTTTTCCACAAATATATTTTTAATATATTTTTTAAATAATTTCTAGTTGTATAATCTTAAAGGAATATTGGTAGTAGCAGTAGAAAATGTTTCCATGTCGCCAAGCCCTATTCCTAATATCATCATTTTTGTAGTTATACGGGAGGAATGTAAGGTGGCGACACGCCACGACTATCGCCTAATAGACATTGTATTTGTGGGAAATTGTGGCTTTTGGTCGTCACTAAAAAAACGCTTACAGGTTAAGCGCCAAAAGGCGGCACGAAAGTCGACACTGTAAAATGCGTAGATAAAAGGATTGATAGCGCTGTTGAACCAACCGAGCCAGGTAAGAGCCTTGGCCAACGTGCCACTGACTTGGTGCTCGGCCAGAAACGGTGTTATAAGATAGTAGACAAAAAACGGGAGCCAGCAGGCGATAAAGCCACCAACGACAATGCTCAGTGTCTGGGTTGTTTTGTTTTCCTTTTTAAGGGATGAAATGCGGTTTGACAGAGATTTAATATTGGTTGCAGTAGTGGAGGAAACATCAGCCGTTCCTGATCCCGCAGACGCGTGATTATGTTGGCCCCGCATCCTGTCTCCACCACCTACACTAAGATGCGAATGCCGAAAGCTATGAGCGTGCGGTTGTTGTTGTGGTTGGGCTTGCCATGGCGCATCTAATAAACTGCTGCTGGGACCTACACCGCTTGCCATAGTGGTTATAGTCGTAGAAGCGGTAGACGTCCGTTTCAGAGACAATGAAGATGGTCGAGTTAATTCATAGCAACTGTTTTTTCCACTGGCATTATGGGTTGATGGCAGAGCCAGCAAAGACTGGCAATTTCCCACATTAACTCCACCTGATGTTGGTACTCCGAGATTGTCGCTTTCGCTAAGTACAATTTCATGTAGATCCTTGGATATTGTTTGGTTGAAGAATGTTTGCGCAGCAGCCTGTTTGCTTTTGTAGCCCGTACTATGTTCCTGCTCGGAGAATTCATTTTCAACGTCGGCGGCAGTATACCGCTTAAATTTCTGTGTATGAGATATAAATTTTAAAAAATTTAATGCATTATATATAAATATTAAGCGATTAAGCCTGAAATTAGTCGCGTCTTGTTTGGTACAAATATGGTATAAATACCAAAACGTAATTCTTTACCACATTTTGTATGTCTCACGGATGTTTTGGCGTTGGTGCAAACATATACATACAATTTAATTATAACAATATTATTATTATTACTCTAATACATGCTTTAAAACTCCCTATCAATCTTTTGTTATGTTCCGTTTAATGCTTACCTTGTTATGAACATTAATGTCAGTCATATTGTCGTGTCTTTTTGCAATCACACAAGAAATCTTGGCATAAACATAAATCATAACTGCCATTGGTATAAAAAATGAACCCATCGCTGAAAAAATGACATAGCCTTCATTTTGGTTGTAACGACACTCACTTAGGTCTCGGCGTCCAGGTTCATACCTATGCAAAAAAAAATTAATGTTACATACGAAGTTAACGAAGTTAAATAAATTACTGAGTATTAAGAATGCTGTGAACATTTTCTTGAACAGTAAATTTATGGAATGTAAATATCTGGCGTGCGTTAATCACTTTCCATTAATAAGTAATTCGTAAAAATATACAAATGGTCACATTTCGTAGCTATTAGTATACATTTCGGATTATTTGCCCCTTAATTTGTTCTATTAGTTGTATTAGTGTTAATTTCTTACCATCCTAACATGGGCGGACAAGTAATTGCTAATGCCAGGATCCAAACGATAAGAATCATTAAAAGCGCGAGGCGCTTGGAACGCCGTTTTCGAGAATAAGTAAGTGGCTGTGTAACAGCAAGGTATCTAAAATTTACAATTTTTTTTGTTAACAAGTTAGCCGTGTTATTTTAAACTAGAATACCTATCAACACTGATGGCACACAAACTCAAAATAGATGCTGTACACAGCAAGACATCGAAGGATATCCAAATATCGCAGAGTACCCAGCCGAGTTGCCAGGAACCTGAAAAAAATCAAAAGATTGAGCTGTAGCTTAAAGTGAGATTTTATACAAGAAATATGCGATTTAATCTTGGTTTGAATAAATGCATGTATGTGTATATTGGTTCACGATTGGTAAAATAGCTTACCAATTAGATGTACAGCTACTGCTGGTGGCATAACGAAAATCCCTACAAGTAAATCGGCTATTGCTAAGCTCATAACAAAACAGTTTGTAACCGTTCGAAGTCTTCGAGTGGTCAAAACAGCTAATATAATGAGTGTGTTGCCAATAACGGTGACGATGATGAACGTGCAGAACACAGCAATCAAGCAAATGCCCTGCCATGAAAAAATGAGATCGTAGAAGTGTGCCCATTCGGCCGTCGCTGCAGATTCATTGTAGTAATTAAATAGTGTTAGGGTAGGCACTGAATCTCCGAAATTTCCAGAGTCATTTAGTTTCGAATGCAACGAAGGGATGCCAGACGTATGTGACGTTGGTGACAAACTCCGATTGCCAATACTCCATGTTTCTAGAAAGTTATCGTAACCAATTGAATCGTTTTGCTGTAATCCAATAACGCCGCTTGTGGCAAGGAATGTAGTTGCCACATACATCAGTGGTGGGAGTAAAACGCTTTGATATGCCCACTGTGATTTGAGAGCCATATATGCTGTATCAGAGTCAACAGTCTTTAATGTTCTTGAATTGACATGGTTCAAGCATTACAGTCATTGGGAGATTTTGGTAGATTTTTATAACCGATAACTTCAAGTTGCCATTGAATTTGGTATACTTTAGCGTCATCATTTTTCATGTTGGTTATTCTAAGCTCTTTTTATCTTCAAACGATGCCCTGCGATGATTAAAAAAGAAGAGTAAGTTATATTATGTGCACATTTATTTAAATTTTTTCATTCATTTAATTTTCAATTAGTAAACCAGTTTAACAATTTCACTATGCTTTACTATTACACCTTACTACTGGCAGAAACATTGTATATACGATGGTTATAACATTTTCAGTACAGAGATATAACAAGCAATAAATTACGTTGATATGAAATCTAAATAATACACTAAACCTTTTGTCGACTGAGTTGTCTTATATTTATTTAATATTGACATCTTTTTATTGTTAACATGTTCGATGTGCAAAGTATAAATAAATTTACTCGACTGATTTTAATTTAGATATTATCACAAAGGAACTGCACGAATGTAGTAAATTCATATTTTTTTAAAGTGAACCCGATTAATTATCTCAACCAAAAGCACTGTTAAAAAAGGCGCTTGGCTATAAACTCAAAAACCGTTTAAAGGAAAGTTCCAACTCTTTTTCGGAGGCCCCTGGCGTGTAACCGACCAATAATAGTAAACAGATGGAAGAATAAAAAAGAACCCGGTCTGCCTTAAATCGACAGTTTTCGGCGTTGCCAATAACAATAATGTGGAATTAAGTATTATTTATTTTTCGTCTGATAGCGTCTACCAAATGCCGTAACTGTCGCAGATTGCTATTGCGTATATATGTGCATACATACGTACATATAGGTGTGTGATAAGCAAATTAAAACCAAAAGTGGTATAGACAAAGTGGCGTTCATAAGTATATAAAGAGAGAACCTTATGTAAGGGTAAGGATTGTCATTAGCGAGTTTCACATTGTATTACCTATGCCCGTATACTTTTTTCAATGCTGTGCTTTGCTTAAAGAGTTATTAAACTTAAATCTATCACTATAACATTTGAATACAGCCTATATATGTAGCTACATACATATGTATGCCCGAAGTATTCATTGACACAGAGTTTCTTATCGCACATATGATAACAAATCAAGCGATTTCCTAATGGAATTATATACAAGCCCTCATTTTTACACATAAGCATACTGCGTATTTCTTCTATTCATTGAGTTTGCTTTATATAAATTTGGTTATTATGGAAGATAAATCGTGTGTGGTTTGATACGCACCAAATTAACTAACTTATTTCAATCCTAATCATACACGCAAACAACAATTTTTCCAAGTCCCTCTTAATACAAAATCGATAATCTCGAATCGAGCAGAATATAAAGATTTAAAAGAATATTCACACCACTTAGAAAGCAAATTTCAAACTATCACCCATAAATTGTACGACATGTATAACATATATGTGTGCATATGGCCATGTACTAGTTAGGAAAATTTTCCCTTTCGTTTTTGTTGTATACATATCTACAACTTTATCTGCCATTTAACTTTCAAGGGCAGAGTGAAGCTGGCGTCATTCCCTTATTACCTAATTCAGAAAAAAAAACATTTATTACATTATAAGCGTCTAATGGATATTTATATGCAAACACGTAATTCCAGCGAAAAAGAACGATACATATATACATTTTTATTCATGTATTAAAACTTATGTGTATCAAAATTGATTGTCTGTATACGTATATACATACTTATGAAAAAATAGTTGCAAAAATAAGAAGGCACTTTATTTGGGTTGAATCTGAGCATTAAAATGCTATTAAAATGGCCAGCTGTCAATAATAGATTCTACAACAGCTGTTGGAACATCGGTTTTTATTTTTAACAATATGAGTTCTATTTGGCGGATAAAAAGATATTGTTAAATGCGTTTATGCTCTACTTATAAAATTTGTAATTATTTGTTTTATAAATTTTATAAAATTTAGTCAATTTCTGACAAGTTCGAATATAATTTGTTAGGTATTCATATTGGCTAAAAGCTTCTACCATATATATAACTCGAGTTTTATCAACAATTCGAGTCACTAAAAGACACCGAAAATAAGCCTAAAGTCTAAAATAATATGGTAATCTATAAGTTAAAGCATTACCTTGGCAACTTGTAGAGTTTAATATTTGTTAAACATTTCTCGTTGGATATTTTCACTTATGTTACTTCTACTGCGTTAATTATAATAGCTTTTGTCAATTATTATTATCAGCATTTTCCTATATGTACATGATAGTATGTGCATATGTACATGTTCACTAACATTGCAGTATCAATAGTTTTACTACCCTACAATGAATATATGTATGTAGCCAAGTATACTTTTAACTAAATGCTCTTAAGGCGATGGTAATGTTATTCTTGGTTTATATAGAATTAATACAGGATAACTTATATTCACAGGTATTTACGACATTTCTCATTTGGTACATTTTTATTTTTACACATCCTTTTCGTGAGAAGTACACTCGGTATCATTCTTAACTCTATTTCACATGATGTAATTTGAACATTTCCTGTATAGGTCATTGGTAAGTTTTTATCAATATTTAACTTTTGAATGCAGCGTATTTGTTTTGGTGCTTCTCAAAACAAAGTTGATATTATTTTGATTCACAGGGCTTTTTTAATTATTATTAAATTTCAACTCGATGTGTTTTGCTAACGATTTTTTAAATGCCACATCGACTTATCCGAAATTATGGACGCGACTGCATCGGTTCAGAGCTCTTCCAAAACTGCTGTCTGCTTTGACAACCGTAACACAACAGAGAGAATATATGTATCTGTAAGTGTGCCTTTGAACACGAAAGATACATGCCACGAGTGTTCTTCACGTCTCCCAGTGTGCGTATGTGGGGGAAATTGTGTTTGCTGTGTAAGCGGCATACCGCAACAGTTTCCAATATGTGGGACCCGTTTATATATATGTGCTATATATGTATGTGTATTGCCGATTTTAGATTATACAGTACAGTGTAGCCTGGTGTTAATCCTTCTATCGCGATTGTTGTCTCGTATTTACCTTTCAAAGCTTCGCTATAAAGAAAAATCCGTAGTATTTAAAAATAATATTTGTATGTGTGCCTTAAAGTGTTTATCTACACATATTTACGTTCATAGTAATATCTTTTTGAACGCATATTAATGCTCCGTAATGTACAGTTACGATTGTAATTAAAATATTATTGTTTTTTAGGAAAAATAAAACTTTACTTTGAGCATATGGAGAAACATAAATTTCTGTAATGTCTGTAATAATGGAAAATACACTGTGGAACGTAGGTTAAAGGAATTAACGAAAGGTCTGTATATTTACGCGCATGCGTATTTTTATGATGCAATCTGGAATAAATTTAGCTACTTATATTTTAATTCTAGCTTGTGTATATTAAGTAAATAAAATTCATAACAACAATTTTTGATCCAACTTTTTAAGAAATTTATAAATTTAAAACTCGATTGAAATCGTATCTGCTTACATATGCTACAAAAGTGGTGTAATAAAGGGTGCATAAAGCAACCTCTGTATAGGCATTTTTACATCTCGGCAAAACTCAAGCGATCTCGAACTGGCTGTTTACGCTTATCGAAGATGACTCTTTTTGCTTTTATATATAAATGTATTTACGTACATTTAAATTGTAGCTAATATATTAAGCAAACAAAGTTCACGAACAAAGTTTAATTTATGCTTGTATTTGTATAAATCATCGTACACTGTAATATGATTATAAATGTAACATTCGAATTACCTGATGATATACTACAGTATATGTATATATATATGCGAAGGTGTATAGAGCCTCCCTTCTAATTGCAATCTATTTCTAAAACGGGGCAAAACTAAGGAAATCTTGAATTGGCTGTTTATGCTTATGGGAGATGACTCTTTCTGCTTGTTACATTTAATTATTTGCTTAACAATATTGGCTAGTTTTCTTAAAGCCCCCATGAAACAAATCCAATTTGTTTAGAGATAAGCATGCAAAAAAAAAAACACTAGAACCAAATAAATAAGAGAAACCCTAAAGCATATTATTAATGTTTACATTCGTTGTTAAGTAACAAGAATATATAACTTATTTATCCATTAGTGCTTCATTGAATAATCCACTTATATTTTTCTATTTTGTTTGGACGCGCCTACATGTTATAATTTATTTTATTGCAAAGCGTCACAGGATACAACAAATTATTACCACAGAGCCTGACTATCTTCATATTATGAGTCACATTATGACAACATAACTATTTTTACGCTCTACTAATGATTTGTCCCTAGGGAGAATTAAGAAATGTGCGAATAATTATACTTAGCTTACATATGGGCACTTTCCTACTGTCGCACAAGATTGTAAATATATATACTTGTAAAACAAAAAAATAAAAAATAAATTCAGAAATGCAATTTCCGATATCCTAATTTTTGACTATTACTGTAGTAAAAACTCAATTACTGTTTGCAGACATCAGTCAGTACATATGTTGGGGTAGGTCGTTTCAGATCACTGTGTCATAAACCTGACATATATACAACAGGACAAATCAAAATTGGTGTATATCAAATTTGCTTGTCAATGTATTCTCACCAAATTCGGAGTTTCGAACTTTAACACAATTGATTTTGAGTTCGAACATTTTAAAAATGGCCTAGAACTAATTCACTCTTGCTCGGGTTTCTAAAAGTGATAAAGACCAAAAAAGTAAATTTAATTTTCCTGCCATATATTACTTGTTAACAATTAAAATTAAATGCTAATAAGCGCAGATAGATTGCTTAAAATTATCGATACACAATTTTCCCAAAATCGTTAAATGAGCTCGTTAATGTAATGCTAATATAAGTTGTCCTGTAAAGGACCATGGTGGTTACATTTTTATGTAAAAAACAACCTGTAAATATCGAATAGACAAATATATAAAGCTTAACTCCCGTTTTCTTACGGCATAGCTGGAATACTTTTACCCACATGACCCATATAAAAATTTGCACAAGGACTTATGTAAAAAATTTAGATTCCGACTTCAAATGTGATAGAACAAAGGTATTTCTCTATTTAAAATTTACTTGAGTCCTCGCAATACTAAAAGGAAATGTGATTTATATTTTAATGTCTCCGACGGAGAAACACCCTGCATTCAAATATAATTTCTCTAACTTGTATTGCTTTTAAGATTAACACTTAAAAGGAAACACAGATAGACCATAAGTGGAGTAGACAAATGCGTTTAAGAATATCAATTTTGATTTTAGTTTTTGTTTTTTATTCGATTCACTTTAAGCTTATTTTAAACATATATTTATATTAAAAGTTATACGTAGACTTCAAAGTAGTAGATTGAAACATTCCACTGGCATGCAATGTGTGGATAATAGATATGCATGCTCGCTCAAAGTTGGGGAAACGGATTGCGAAATAAGTATATTATAATATATATCCACAACTTCTGCTATGATGGTATATTTTAGGAATACATTAAATATGTTCTTAATGCTGCCACTTCATGGAGAGTCTGCGGAAAAGTAGACAGAAGTTTATATACATGTATTTTACTTCAGTTTGAAAATTTGGTTTATTTAACAGGTAACGTACACATTTATATTTATACATTTAAATTTGTTTATTGTTAAATCTTACTTTGCAATTTGTATAGGGAAGTTATTGTTTCACAATCTATTATTACAGATCTGTTTCAGATTTATTCTGGTATAAGTGTATCGATTTCTATTCTAACACCAGCTGGTATTTATAGAGGTAGGATAACAATTGTCAGATGCCATTAAAATAAATTAAAATTAAAATAAAAAAGTCTATTGTAGTTAGCAAGTTACAATTATTTTATATAAATTTACATAAAAATGTTTGTTATTTTAATTTAATTTAAGAAGTTTCAAACTAAAATATATTCTATGGGTTTAACTATATTAAGAGATACACAAACTCTAGTACAATATTTGTAATAATTTGTAACAAAAATATAGACAGATGGCGTTGACCCTATACAAAAAGGTGAGCTCACTTATTAGGCAATGCGTGTGAGAATAAAGAAAAACACTTTTTGCTCGTAAATTAATTATTTGTTTGTATTGAAGAGAAAGGTTTCAATCATGCCTAATACTTGCAGTATATTATGCATCGCCAGCAAAAGTCAAGTTAGTAATATGTTATTTCAAAAAATATACACACATGTTGATACATTACCAAACATTTGAATATCACTTGGTATGTATGGGTTGTCAGCTTTTGAAATTCAATTCTCTTGCATGAAAGTTGTATTACATTGCATTTTGAAAACGCCATTAAGTAACCTAGTTGAATAAATCGAAATTTACTTAATGTTAACATTATGATTTTTACAAAGTTTTTCAAGTATTTCGCTCATTTATTAAAAGAATGAATGTATGTGAACTCAATGATAACTTTTAGAATAAATTCGATTACGTTTTTCTTTTAATGTACTTTAAGGGCGATATTGTTTATTGTATTAGAATAGTATATATATATACTATTATATTTTATATTGGTATTTTATATATAAATATAAGATGTAGATACATAATAAATATAGGAAATAATTTAGTCAGCATATTTCTTATATTTTATAAAAATAATGTTTTTATATGCGTTTGTAGTTATGCTTTTTGGGCATGGAATAAAACGTCATTATACCTAGCTATAGGTGTTTAATAATTCATTCCGAATGTTTGGCGCTATTAATGTGTATATTTGGCACTCATAATTTTTCCTTTAATATAGTCTTCTATCAATACAAAAATTATAAACATTTCTACCTATTTAGTAAAATATATATAATTATATACCGTAAGCAATGAAATTTTTGTATAATTTACATACAAATACATACACTAGTGGTTACTGTACCACTTGTCTGCCAACTTTTGTTTGTCAGCATTGTTTATTGTACAATAAAAATCGCTGCAGACTACTTTTAATTCTCAATATATTAGTTGCTTAGAGATTAAGGACATTTGAAAACGACCTCAGTTGTTGTTTTTCCATCTCGAAAGCAATAACCGCCAGCGATTTTTACGTCTTCTGCTTCAAATTTGCCATATTAATAAATGATTGGTGCTGTCTTCGCGGCCAGCAATTTCACTTAGTGAGTTGGCACCAGAATTTCGAAAGTCTTCATAGCCATCACCACCAGATATAATAAGTATATTTTTTGTTTCCAGTTTTTTCTTAGGGTTCTTCATTGAACTGTCAGTCAAGATACAATTTATAAAAACGGGTAAATATAAATAAGAAATGTAACATCTAATCATGGCTCACCCTTGTTTAGTGTACTCGTCGCTTGTGCCGCTTCCTGCTTCACGTGATGCCGCAGGTGTTATTATTTGCGAGCAACCTTCTAGCCCATGAGACGGAGTCTCTACAAAGGTTAGGAATCGCACATGCCCTGTATGACCGTGCGGTATGCCTGTGGGTACTATATTGTGTGCACCTTTTTCATAACCCTGCGCTGGTATTGTTAACAAAACTCCTGCACTGGTTCCTATCCAAATGAGATCTTTGCAGCAGAGCAGCGAAGTCACGCGAAGGCAAGCGGCTTTATGTTGCCTAATTATTTCGTCACAATTTGACAACATTTTATTCACAGCAGGAGCAAGATTTACCTCTGTAATAAGTTGGTGCCTATTGAATTAAATAAACAGTGAGTATATCATTTAGATGTCAAGATAGATCATAATACCACTTACGTATTGGAATGAAAACATTTGATATGAGCTGAATTTTGTATTGATATCCACACAAAAGAATTTGCTACTGTCATGTTTGTAATTGGTTTTGAGTCCGAAGAAATTTGTATTTGATTAACGACCTGCAATATTAAATCATTAACAAGTCGTCTAGGTTGTTTTTCAATTTAATATTTTAAGGTTGCATACCGAAAAGGATTCAGTATCTAAAACTTTTATAATTCCCTGTATGGAGCACCAAAGCTTGCCATTAACGTTAAGCAGTTTAGTCACTGGGCTCGAAACTGTACCAATTGAGAGACAATGTGATGAGCATGTATTCCAAGAAGAGGCTGAAAGGTAAATCAGTTTTGCCATCTTATTTAAATCTTATAAATTTATGTCTTACCACCATCTCTGAGATATACACAAATATCGCCATTTGCTAAGGATACAAAAACACGGTTTTCCAAGTATCTGTAATGCAGATAATTTATTTAGGGACCAACTGTAGTTCATTGTATCACTAACCATTCAACATATGTTGCATGGTTAGAGATTGTATGTGTGTGTACTTACAATATGGAAAAAACAGCTGAATGATGTTCGATTTTAATACGATTTTTCTTAATACGTATATTATCAGTACTGTTGTAAACATGAATGCAGCCGTCTTCAGTCCCAATCCACATAGTTGATTGATTACATTCGTTTTCATCGGGATTAGAGTCCTTAAAATAGATCATTTAAAACTGCACAAAATACTGTAAAGTTTAAATACTTACTTGTTGCACGTGATATGTAGCATGTAATGAAGGCGCAGGACTAGGAATACGTTGTTCTAGTGGCACACCTGAAACAACATCCGCCTCATCTTCGCTGGAGCTTAGATTTAAATCTAGCTGAGTATCACTGTTGCTGGTGCCATCAGCACCGTTTCCAATAATGGACGTGGGGATTTTCTTTTTCTCTAACACTGTTGATCCCAAAGCAGGCTGTGCAATAGGCGAGATGCTTTTACGATAATCACGTAATTGTTGTGTGTAACTGTGGGATAGTGTACTAGTGCAGCGCATTATCTGTTGCTTGTCCTCCTGTCCACTAAGTTGTTCTTCAGGGCTGTTGCTATACGCTGGTACTGACGCTACGCAAAGTATCCGTGCATTGCAAACACCATTACAGCTGGTTACATTTGGTTCCGGATGTAAGGACATAATGCACACTTGGCCCACATAGCCATCACTATTACAAACCCAAACATCTCGTTTATCGCTCAGCGTAGCTGCTGCGCAAGTAAACTGTAGACCCGCACGTGTTTTGCGTATAGGTATAGATGTAAGGAATTCGGGAATGGGATGTCGCTCTAGTGTAGCGGCTAAAGATAATAGCATATATATAAAAAATTGTAAATATAAAACATATTTAAAACATTCATTTAACCACTAAAAATATATCTTGTAGTTGATTAACATACCTAGTTTTAGTTTAGCTTCATTAAATACCTCCTCCCAATTAGAACGCCTTTCTGTTTTGCTAAATACTACCGTCAGCTTTTGACTTCCATTACTAAAACAACAGTACTATTTATTAATTATATTAAAATATGTGTATTTTTCTTCTTACGGTGAGCTAACTGTCAATTCCAACATATTTAGCGGTGTGTCATTTGTTTGACGCTCGGATAGCTGTCGCTGAATTTCGCGATGCAGTTCACGTATAACGTCTTCTAAATACTGATGAGGATACTTAATGGATGCCGTGATTTCACTTATTTGTTGTAGCTTATTGCTGTCTTCGCTAAGGTTTTCTATTTCGCTAACGATGCGTTTTATATTCTCGTCTTTAGCTGTATATAATTGTAGATTAGGCTATTTCGTTGTCATCATAATTGAATATATAAGAACTTACTCTTGACAATCTCTAAGCAATCTAATGAAATTTTTGTGAGGAACTTATATTTGTTAGTGTCCAAAGTAGTAGCCACTGAGCCGGGGCAAATTGAGCTATTCGGTTTCCTAATTGTCCCACTGCGCTTTTTAATACTTGTCAAAACCAATAGATCATTAAACAAAAAAAAACCGCGATCCTTGCGAGCACCCTGACCCGATGGCATTGATACTAAATCAAACAACAAAAATTGACGCTCTGGTGCTATTAAATCAGTTATTCCTTCTATGACGCCTTCCAATTCCCGTAGAGTTGCCTCACGCTGTCCATTTTCCATAATCTCACGTTCCTTGCAATTAATGTGAACCAAAATGTCATGCACCAATTTAAGCACATCCTGTAAATGTTTCTGATCTGGATGATCGTGATCTGTATGCTTGATGAGGCGTTGAAAGAGCAATTCGTAGCTACACAAAATTAAAATTGAATCACATAAACATAGTAGGAAGATTCAAATTGTGATTTATACATACTTTGGAAATTTTTGTACTGGCTTAATAAGCAAGTTGTCCAGAGTTAGTTTTCCTTTGTGCTCACGAGCTGTGGATTCTAAAAATTTGGCAAATGAGGGTCGCTGATGTTTCATCAAACGAATGGCATTTTTTGCTCGATTGCAGTTGTTTACAAATGATGTGTAGACCTCAAGTACCTCTAGTTTTGAAAACTGTACAGTTTTTTAAATTTATATTTATGTTAATATTTCTACACATATTAAAATCTAGTATACATACCGTTTCAATGAACGTATCTCCTACTTTTTGCTGTATATCCCAGTCGTCGAGACGTTGTTTTAACTCAGCCAAAAATTTCTCATGTATTTCCAGTATGTCAGGTACCATAAAGAATATTTCATCCACGGTACGTGTATCAATCATGCCAGCATGTTCTGGTGATTTCAACACTTTCAAATATTTAAGCACAACTGTTTGCAGAGATTCCACATATGATTGCTCATTCCGATAAATCTCTTGCACAACGTAGGTGCGAGTGTCCTATAAATGAGAGAATATAAAGCTTTAGAATCAAATCATTTACAGTTTTAAAAAGTGTTATTAAATAATAACTGCCACACCACACTTACACCATCATAACCGCCCAGATTCCATTTGCTGCCCATTTCAAACTGTGCTCGCCTTTCCGAGTCATCCTCCGAATCGGAGCAAGTGATGGAAGTCATTTTCTTTAACCTATCACATTTGTCATTTTGATGACCCGCTGTACCAAAACCTGCCTTACCCAGCCGAGCAACCGTGGTTGTAGCCTGAGAGACAGCTTGTGATACACTGCTGCTGCTAGCCGGCAGTGTCGACGCTGTAGCAATCGGCTGTGTCACATGACCTTCTGTTTGTGGCAACAGAGAAGCAGCAATGGTATTCGAAGGTGCAGTTAAGGTAGCTTGTAAATCCAGCAAACTTAATCGTAGATTTTCGCGGTTGTGCGACATTGTTAATTTAAATTGTGATTTATTAAATCGTTATTTTTTTATTTTGTTTTAATTAAACACTGATTATT
Organism: Drosophila kanekoi; assembly: GCA_037075305.1. NCBI lineage: Eukaryota > Metazoa > Arthropoda > Insecta > Diptera > Drosophilidae > Drosophila > Drosophila kanekoi. The sequence continues at coordinate 13,213 of JBAMCE010000011.1, read as the reverse complement.
TAATATTTGCTGTCGATAACACCATTAAATATTCTGAATGTCTATCAGGGTATAATTTATTGTCTCAACTTTTGAAATTAAATGTTCTAGATTCGGTAGAACAAACTAGGGCCGCGTGTTCGTCCATTAATTAAAGCCAGGTAACTAAAATCGCAGAACATGTTATGGGTCCAAAGTGCTCCAGAACAAGAAACGCATTGGCATCTTAATACTGGAGGAGCAGGAAAAGGAGATGTGCTGAGGCTCATGGATAAGTCTGCGTAGACGGCTAGTGGGAGAACAGCTACAACCCACGAGCATATATGTATATATATAGTTCGTGGAGTTCTTTTTTAGGTTGTAACAGCAACGTATAAATTATTCTCTTTGTATCTTTTCTAGCCAAAACAAGTTGTTTGTATGTTTTGTCAATCAGAGATACCATAAAAAAAAAAACAAGTATTTTAAATGGATAATATAAGGAAAACTGTGCATAAGAACTATATATAGTTATAGAAGTATAGTACATACATACTATATATATACAGACATATATATACCTATATATAAATATATATAATTTCTATTAAATCCATGTATATATATATGTATATGTATATGTATACGGTATACATACATATATGTATTATATGTAATTCATAAAATTGTTCAAGAAACAAAAAAAAGTTCTACATAAAAAATCTAAAAAAATTCATTTAATGGCGCTTTCCCTTTCAAATCAAAGCTTTAAGCGTAATTTCCAAGTGCACACGCGATACAAGACAACACAATTACAATTTTTCGAGTTGCGCGGCGCAACAAGAGGTTGGTTTTGGTAGTCTAGATGGTTTTGTGTATACATATGTACATATGTATGTAGTTAGATACAGACATTTGTATACATATCTATTTTGTTGTCTATTTGGTTTTCTTTTTCAGTTCCTGCCCTATTCTTTTGGCATAGTGCATAAACGAGGATTGCATTGACATAAGTTGCATTTATCCTTACATGTTTACATGCATTTACATACATTTACCCATAAATTTTATATAAGCTCGAGTATGTAAAATAAGGATATTTTTAAAAAAATCATTGTATTCTTTATTTTAAAACTATTGATATTTATAACTTTGCCAACTTTAACGTATTTTAATTAATTATTATTTTTGTTATCGAATTTTTCGAGTGACTGTTTAGATTAATCTATTTTCCACAGCACCACAAAATAAAACAAACGAAACACGAAAAATTTCGCTATACAACTGAGGTACAAAAAGCAAACGTGGAATTTAAACGCGCGCAGCAGCGTTGGCGGAGAAGATTCTGTTGCTGCGCGGGAGAGCATCGATAATAAATGTGTGTGTAGTGTGTGGATATGCGAGTGTGCGATGCGGTTTAATACTCATTTTGTTGATGGCGCATACAACTAGCTGCACAGGAGTGTAATACTCAACACGTTGAAAAGCATTCCATTGTGCCAAATACACACTTAAATTCCATTTTTCATATTCCAAGTGAAAACAGCCACCCCAGCAAGGCTGACGCTTACGGTTAAATTGGAATACGAAACTTACAATCTGCACGCGACAAGTGTCCGAGAAAGAGTATATGGGCATAGAACATGCTTTTTCATTAGTCTAAACATTTTCATTTATCAAGGAATAGTCTGCCCAATCGCATAATTTTAATACTTACGAATAACTTATTTAAGACAAATTGTACTTTGATCATATTTTGCAGACAACTAGGTATAAATAAACACTCATCCCGTTAATACCCAAAATTTTAATCAGAAATGACCGCGCTGTGGAATATTCCCATCAAGAACATACTAAATGTAAGAAAGAAGCGTACGCGTTTTTAAATTTGTTACTAACTGATGTTTTTAGACGCAATTTACAATTAGACATGACTAAACAATAATTCTTTTAAAGTTATAATAAATATTCGAGTTTTTATTCTCTAGACAACCAATCACTATGGAGAGTCTCTTAACAAAATAAAACGAAAAAGCTTTAGCTTTAACCACGGTGCATTCGACCAACAAAGAGATGAAATAAGCTTCATAGGCTCTCTTCTAACACAGTGACACATTTCCAATGCGCATTGATTGTTGGAGCATGCGCAGACTCGCATTTTCATTTTCCAATTATTTCCACAAATGCTCTGCAAGCAAAACAAAACCTGGCGCTCATGCCCTAATATTTATAAAACCTGGCGCTTATGCATATACAAATATATATATATGTATAAGGCTATATATATATATATATATATGTATAGCCTCATACATGTATGCATATATATATATATATATATATATATATATATGTAAATATATATACATGTATATAGCAATAATATACATATACGGTATTTCTTATGACTAACACATTTTGGGATTATTTAAAACAAGAACTTCAGAGATGAAGATCAATGAACGATGAGCGGTATTCCAAAACACAAATTTAGTTCGTGTTATCTCAACACTATTGCAATTTTCGTCGCCCTAATTTTAGTAAGATGTACAGAATAGATACAAGGATGACGTTACTTACCGCAAGCATTTTCTGACGCTGCTCGGAGAGCATGTTTTCGCTTGAGCCCTTCAGCAGTTCCGCCAGCAAAGCTGCTGTTGGTGGTACGTCAGCAGCATAAGGAATCTTTGGTTTGTTGCAGCTACTGTTGTTGTCTTCGACATTGCGCTTGGTAGAGTGATGGTGATGATTATGGTGATGTTGATTTTTGTTTTCATTATTATTACGCTTGGTATGATGCATTTTTGGTGTAGGTGTCTCGGACATGGCACGTTTTATCAGATTTTGCGGCTGCTTATCAGCTTCTAATATGGTCTCGTTAAGATCCTTTGCAGACAAGGAAATTGGCTTATTTACATGCTCAATTTGCGAAGGAGTCGAAGCTGCACGTGCGTGCGTTGGTACTGGCAAATATGCACTTGACTTACGTACACGCATGGAATTAGAATATTGTGGCATGTTGCTACGTATGGAGCCAACTAAAGGCTTTCTCTCAACGATGCTATGCTCACAGCGCGGGTGCAATCTAAGGCAAAATTAGTTTAATTTTACGAAAAATGACACATGCTGCAACTTACCTGTCAGAGTCGCGTATTTCTTCCAGAATCTCATCAAAATGCATTCGATTTTGTTTTTTAAGCTCGGCTTCTAACATTTGCCCATATGGGCCTCGTACTGTGAGAGGGCGCTTTGAGTAGCGCTTATTTTCATAATCTCCGCTTGGAGTTGGACTCCAACTAACACGTTCTTCAGTGTCTGACAACGAATCATTTTGCAGGATGCTATTGCTTTTGCTGATATTATTGTTGGTTGCATCTTCCTTCTCTTCGCTACTTTGACAGCTAAAGCTGCTTAGCAGTTGGGACTTTTCATTTGATCTTCTCCATGTAGGTGGTGCCTTCTCCAATTCTGGTGTATTCATTTCAAACATAATTGGGCTATTGGTATACATCTGTGTTTCATCTGTGGAATCTGGCTTATTGGCTTGAAAATTGGCAACAGAAATATCTAATGCAACTGGCTGATGCCAGTCAGAATTATCTATGTACATGCCCTTCCGTTTTGTTGATTTGTCCAAGTAACGCTTTTGACGCTCACCAGTGCTGTGGCGAGGTGTAGCTATTGTGTCTGAACTCTGCAGCTCCAAAACAAGGTCTTCTTGGCAACACTGTTGAAGCTGGCTTTCCACTGAATCGCAAGTATTAGGTCGATCGGACATTAAGTCTGCGTGGTCTAACATTATATCTTTTCCACATTCATCACCCTCTTCTGAGCTCCGACTCACAGATATTGTTGGCAATAAATTGCTGGGTAAAGTTGTTAATGTTTCTGTTTGCATAATTTTGCATGCTGCATGCGAAATAGGTGGCTGTATTATTTCGGGCACAATATCAAACTCTGGTGCTAACTCAACCCATTCTTGAGCGGGTGTTTCAAGCCACTCTTGCGCTGCACATTCATAAACCGGGACAGGTATAAGGCAAGTGGTTGCTGTTTGTAAAATATTATCAGATGGCGGCTCGATCAGAGACTGTTCTTCAAGAAGTTTTCCTATGTTGGGTGAACTAACTTCCGAGTAAACTTTGGGATCCTCTATATTAGGCGTATAATTCCTATTTACTATCACCGTCGCACAATCCTTGTTCATATTATATTCTCCTTCCGAGGGTATTGTATCCGAAAGGGACTCCATTTTCGCGTGAGCCGCAATAACACTGCTAGCATTTGCTGGTAATGCACCAGCGATACTGCAATTGTCTGTATTAAAAATATCTTCTTCGCCTATGATATCAGGCACATCTTCTAGAACATGTTCAAGAGATTTCTCCTGTCCATAGTTTAAGTTAATTGGCAAACCCGTGTTTTTGAGTGGTATATGCACCCAACCTGTTTCCGGAGTACGCGATCGATCGAACAGAAATTCCGCGGATTCGATGTTTTTTGTGTTGTTTTCATTTGGAGTGGGTGCTTCAATTGCCTTATCCCGCCGTAGTCGATCACGCAAAGCACTCAAAGTTGATTTACAGTCAATTTGTGAAAAAGAAACAGAACGGAATGGCAATATCCCTTTCTGAGTGCTAGCGCTGCTTCCAATGCGAGATTCTGGTCCGGACAGCTGTGAAGCCCACTCGCTACTGGTTGGCTCGACCTGATCACCTAATGCAATGGGTGGCGGTGATTTCGACTTCTCGCGAGTGCACATCATGAAAGCTTCCAAGTTGGAGAGACTCGTATTTGGTCTAATTGAGTGTAAGATACGGGCGGCTGTAGCGGGTACGCTAATACTCCCGCTGCCACTCTTGTTGCTATTTGTGCTGATCTGTTTTATTAGTTCAGTAGTCATCCCTGGATCCGAATCTTCTAGGCCACATGTTGATAACTGACATTCATGAGTTTCGATACTGCTAGTCGTCGAGTTATTATGGGGAATTCTAGGCTTGCGGGGCGGTGGTACTGGTGGGGGTGTTGGCGTAGAAGAGGCACGTGATATGTTGCCACCACGCAAAAGCTCCGTCAGTTCTTTAAGACGCTCTGATCTTTCGGAAATATTACACTGTTTATCTGAACCAGATTGTTTATCTGGACCGACTGACCTACAACCTTCATTAGAGACAGCTCCAGAGGAAACTGAAGCTTTGGATTTACGTCCAAAAGCTAGGCGTTGAAATCGGTCCAAGGTGTTACGTCGTTTATCCATAGTGTGCTGAAAACAAATAATTCAACAATATAAATTTATTCAATGAGTGTACAACTTAATTTTTAATACAGTTTTCAGTGTAGCGGAACATCATCAAGATAACTTCAAGCCCGAGAACCTGGTTTCAAAGTATCGCATCATATAATAAGTACATAACAAAATTGGCAAGCAAAATATATAAAAACTCGTTTAATGTCTAATAAAATTTGACAAATACTTAAGTTATAACAGAAGTCTATAACGGCAAAGAATAGTAGTAGTTGGTGTTCGAAAAAAATGGGCTCTATTAAGATCTATATTTTGAGTACAGAACAGGGTGCATAACGCGCATTGTAAGGCAAAGCAAAATGCTATGAATTTAAATATACATATGTACATATAAAAATATGTGTACAATGAAAAAAAAACTCACTACATACGCACACAGTGATATTTTTAGTATAAACAAGAATTTATATTGAATACAGAAGAGAGCGAGCGTAAAGAGCAGCTAAAATTGTAAATATGTTTATACGTATGTACCCATGAACATATTAAAAGAATCTTACACAAATCACAGCATAGAGCACCATAGAGAACAAGAATATCTCAAACAAATTATAGAGCAAATATATACGTACGTTTGTATGCATAATAATGTCTGTAAGTAAATAAAAGTACGTAGTCAAATTTACAATCTTGCATCCCCCATGTGCTGTGTTTCCGTTCTGTTCACATACATATGTATGTATGTGTGGACGTCAGCTGAATTCAGTAAAACTCAATCATATTGTGAATGATTCTCTGCTCATGAAAAATATCACAGACCTTATTTAAAAACATGTTTTGTCTAGGCAGTTGAAATGACAATTACTAAAGACATATGCAGTTATGCCCCGTACCAATCAAAAAGGTCCGAAGGACTTATCAATGGTAAGCTAATCAAGTTGAATGATACAATAAATAAGATAAATTCACTCGAATAATTAAAGTTTATTAACAAATTCTAAAATAAAAAGCCGGAACTTAAAGCCCGTATTTTTCGTACATATTTTAATGTATAAATATTGGTAATATTTTGAAGATAAGCTAATTTGATTGAACAGTGTCAATACTTACATCTTTGTCGCAGTTTAGCCCAATTGTAAAAAACGCATAAGCACTGTCCAAAGTATGAGTACCTGGAAGGGGCTTGATTTGCAATGGGGTTTGTGTATGCTGAGCTATTTGATTTTTCACGTTGCAACAGTTTGTAAATCTTAAATTATCCACCGATACGCTAGCGAAGGTTGAATGCAACGAAATATTAGGGGAAATGTTCGATTGGGAACAGCTCTTGTCAAAATTATGAAAAAACAATGACTTTTCGCTATGATCTGATATTGGTTTACCTGGTGAATTTAACTCTACAGCACTCTCGTCAGATATTTTTAATTTAGCTTTGGTTCTATAGGATTTCGGTAAATCAAACTCATTCGACTTTACCTTTTTATAGGAATCAATATAGTTACTTTCTTCATTTTTACTCAGCCGTGCTATATTGAGATATTCACTTGTTTCGTCCCTAATTATTGTAGCAGCCAAATAATTTTTTGATAATTCTTCTGCTTCCCCGGCTGTTTTCAGCCTCTGTTTTTGTTCTGAGTTGCTCTTTTGATTAAAGTCTTTTTTAAGATGTTCGTAACGATCATGGCGTAGTATGCAAGTTGATTTCCATTGCAATTTCTTACGCGACGTTGAGTCAGAGCTATTTTCAGCTGTCACTTGCGTGCAGCTGTTAGCGTTAGAGTAAATGTATTTTGAATCTGAGCAGCTTCTGGGTCCACGTCTTAGAAATTGAGTATTTCTCAACACCAATGATTTTTTAGGCGGCACACAACTCAGTGGGAGGACATGTCGATGCTTTTGACACCTCTCCAATCGGCGTATTTTTAGTGTAGGCTCGACGATATGGACGCTATTGCAAGCGGTCACTTCAAAGCAAATCCGAGGGCGATATTTGGGTTTGGGCTGCACTGGATTCCGACGACCACAACGTAAATAAGAACTTAAATTACAGTCCCTGCTGAAGCGGCACGAGTCGTTAGGACAATGCCCAATTGTGGCATGATTTTTTTTACAGTATGTAGAGACTTTCAATAACTGTTGCTCCTGTGTCTGCCGCTGAACAACTTTGTTATTAGCACAAGCACGAATTATTGGTAACACGCTACGAATATCATGCGGTAGAGAAAATGCTGACGCGTGGGGCACCTCAACTTTTGAGGCCTTATTCGTTGCCGATGTTTTTGTGTATTGTGCTATAGTTGATGTTTTTGACTTCTGTTGTTCTATTTCTACACACGGGAGCGACAGCGAGCCAACACTAACGTCATCATTAGCATGAACAACATTATCATTGGCTTCCTCTTCATCGGAGACAAAACGATACGACGACAAATCAGATACTGAATCCATGCACGAGCGATGAAAAGCTACGATGCCAGGCTGCTGCTGCTCTTGCCGTAGCTGTCGTCTCTCTCCGCAGCACCGCTCGCAAAACGGCCATGCCGGCGAGCTTTCTGTAGCATTTTCACTTGAACGTTGAAGCTTTTCACGCAGTCGATGCATCTGATTTGGTTTTTGGGTTGGCGGATCTAAATTTTCATTGTTATTGAATATCGTGGGTAGTAGTATTTTTCGGGAAGTTGGTTGGGCTTCGGACAGTGATATATATTTGGGAAGTTGTATTTTTCGGGAACTTGGTTGGACTTTCGGACAGTGATATATTTTTAATGATTTTTGATTCCGTCTGCCAGATATATGTATGATGTCATAATTAGTCGACCATTAGTTGATATAATTCCAAATCTCCAGTTACTAAATGTTGATTTCTTGCTACATATTAAAATCCCAGTTAGGCAATTGTAAATCCATTGGTGGATATTCTCTTACTACTCTTTTACAATTTGGATCATTTTTATATCTGAATTGAGAAAACTCTTAATGACTTAATGCTTTTGTTGTTATTTTTGTATACTCACAGTTGCAACTGTGTAAATATTGCCCGTAATAATTGTTGGAATGTTTGAAGCTAGTACAATATGAGAAGCTCTTATCTTCTCTGTATCATAGACGCCATCCAAGATAACTCTAAGCAAACAAATTAAACCCTTTGTTAGATTAATTTTATCAAAAGTACAATTTAAAACTTTCAAGCTTAAACCTGTTTTAAAACAGTGAAAACTTAAACATGTTTAAATTATGAAATCCAAGGGCGAAATATTTATAAACAGACATATATGAATAATATAACTATTAAAGTATGTTTTCTAAAAATGGTAAGTGTATAAGAGATTGTGCTTTAACATAATCTTTGTAGCTGTGTAAAGCTAAATTTTATCTACAGTTTTTATCTAAGCATTTGGTAAGCAAATAAAAATTATTTAAAAAAACAGAGCTAAGCAGATGGAGATGCTTTCTTCCAATATTCAACGGGTTCAGGGTATTAATATGTATACTTATGCATACCTGTCTATATCTATATGGAACCAATTATTAAATTTAAAATTTTTAAATGCACACAGCTCGAATATTTGCCAACTTAAATGTGCTTAAATATAGGAAAGGAAAATATAATTATATAAGATTCTCAAACTCCAAAATAAAAAACAAACAAAGAAAGAACAGATCGTTGAAAAAGGTTCAGAATACATATAACGCTATTTATTATTTAATAAAAAGTATATAATAAAAAAGTGATGAATACGAGGGAACAATTGAAACTGTTCAACAATTGAAACTGTTCAATATCTTTACACCCTATATCTATTAAAAAGAGTGTATTTTAGTATGCGTGAAGGTATAATTTCGTTTATGTCTATAAGAAGGCAATACGAACGTTTATTACGACAGTCCAATGTGTAGTTTATCTCGATTTGGCATTAAAATATTATATGAAATTATACGGGTTGCGCGCCTGAAAAAATAAATGTATAATAATAATAATTTAAATAAGAAAACTCATCCATATTAATGCAAAATCCAAAAAGTTTACTTCATTGTAGCCTAAACTAATTTACAGTACTTACAAACTAACAGTGCAAAAGCTTTTGAATTCTGCAGCATGTGTAAGATATGGCTTCTCAATAAATATGTATTGTTGAACAAAAAAAAAGTAATAATAATGACTTGAAAGACAGCAAAGAAATAGAAAAAATGAATTAGTATTTAAAATATTGATTATAAAGTTTCATTTGTTTTGTGTTCTAGATATCCCTCATATGTATATATTAAGAGCGAAAGTATGCCTTAGCAAAACAGACAACACGCAGTTAACTTTAGCAAAAATCATCTTCAAAATACAGTCGTGCTGCTTTTTGTGGCATATCTCTTACTTCTTTTTCTGAAGCTAAGTGAGCATTTGTATTGATGCAAAGCGAGTTTTTATGTTGTTGTTTTCTTTCGCCGTTTTTTCCTAAATGAAATTAATGCGAAATATGGGTCGCGGTTGCTCTGACTGGATTACCAAACTGAGTCCCTTGATCTTTTTGCCACCAAAAGAGCAAAAACTTTAAAGCACACTTTAAACACATAGCCAAACAAAAGAATATTTGCTAAGGGCCATTTGTTGAACTTTAGCAAATAAAGTAGGATTTTAAACTTATTTAATCACCAGATAAGTGAACAAAATAAATGAAATTTGTATGGGCATGCTGTGACCTATATGACAACTAAAAGAGTCTTGTAAATGTTAACGCATTTCACTCAGACCTAATTTTAGGCACTACATATTATTTATATCGATCCATACCCGATAATACTTAAGCAAGTACTTTTTAAATATATATATCGGCCAAATATAGGCACCCTCTCATTTTATTTATTACTATCCGCGTACTTTGCACTATCAAATTTATGCAAAGCAATATTCGTAAATGACGAGTGTTAAACAAAAAATTAATATGAAATCATGTTTATTCTGTAACACTCTCCGAGTATGACCGTTGTTAGTCGCGTTCGATTGTACTCCATCCATTCTTTCTACGACTCAGCCTATCGATAGTTTAATAAACAACTAACTAGAGCTATTCACCTTGTCCTTAAAGCAATTAATGTTTTTATTTCTTATTTTCTCAAAATACATTTAATGGTATAAATAAAATCGGATTTGCTTCTAAATTGAAGATCAGCATCTGCTCGTTTAACATATCGATGAATCGATACCGGCTTGTGCATCTTTTATTTTTGCTTCTTACAGTCACACTGCAAGGTTTTTTTCTCAATAGTTATTTTTATAAAAATAATAATATTATCGTTGGGTAAATTACAATATACAGTTACAATTTCAGATAATTTCTATTATGAAATTTATATTAGATAAGTTTACGTAACTTTCAATTAAATTTAATATCTCTCTAACTATTTTAGGTAGGACTTGTCAATTTTTTATATCAGCGCAGAGACAGCAATGCTACATTTAACATATGAAAGTCCGGCAGAGCAAAGGCGCAAAGACATCAAAAAAATGCATCAGGTAATAATTCCGTATTCATATAATGCTTGTTATTTCCTTATAATACATTTCTATCTTTGTATGCGTTTGTGTTTGAGTATCACAATATAATACCCTGGCCGAAAACATTAATAGTGGTACCTCAATAAACTACTGGCAAACAAAGAATTGTTGCTTACCGGTGCCTAGAAAGCGTGACGCAGAAGTTTTTCATATAAATTTGGCAAGCAAGGTAAGTTTATTAAGTCTGACATTACAAAAGTACATTTTCCAAGCGTAATACATAAAATATGAAGAGCCGGATAGCGACGACAGCATTAATATTACATGCAATAAACCATCAGGTTGGATAAATGCTGGTAAATGGAGAGGTAAACTGTGTAATATGGCAAGAGTGCGGAATAGTGACCGGTAAAACCTTATTAATCGGACAAATGGCAGAATTCAAAACACATTTATCTACTCCACTAATACAAGCTATGCCAAGGATTAACTGTCAACTGTATGAAGCCAATCAACAAGTGGAGACACTGGCAGCCAGCTGGTTTTTATTGTCTAGCATAGACCGTATTCATGGGTATAAGCTGGCTAGTGTAAATGTGCAAGCAGATTTGCCTCGTCTTATGCAGCATCTGGCATTGGTCTCCTCTCTTGCTAAGGCATATAGGAAATAGCCACCTTATAGGGCGCTTTTGTTAAGTTGCTGGAAGACAGCTTGTCGGGACCCGATAGACGGCAGCCGGTATACAATTTTGTGTTGCTTGCATTTACATATATGATTAACAATTACTTGACGTAGCGTCGTGGACGGGGCATGTTTTGCCACCGACTGCAGACACGTGAGCTGCTTCAGACCTGCGCAGGCATTGAATGCACACCATCAAGACTAATTGCACACCGTATGGCTAGACAGTAGAAGCCCTTTAGACGTTTCTTTTGAAACAGCACTTGAAAACAATATTTCTTGGTTTCTTTGGTTAGTGCAACTATCAATTTGGCAATAAATAGTATCGACTAAACACTTTGGTTTAGAAAATCTTGTTAGAATAAATAGCAAGACAGGTCTAGATGTAAAAAAACGTGTGTCCTAACGAAATTATTACCATAGAAGGTTTATTTTTCGATAGCTTCCCCACCGAGATCATTCGATTAGATTGTTTTTTCTTATCGATAGTTCGACTAACATTTAACCAGAAAAATGTATGCAATTAGCATCTCTAATATTAGTGCTTTCCAGCCGCGCTGCTGAGTTCGGAGTTAGCTAATTTGAATAGTAATGTGTAACGACTTGTGAGAGTAATTCCTAGAGTTTTCGATTGAAGAATCGGTATTTCTTAGTACGCAGATATAAATGGCGTCCCATCTTGGCCATTATGAAATTAAAATAAGGTAAGATTACGAGTTTGAAAACATAATTTATAAATAAAGCGGTTACAACTGTTCCCCTATGCTCAGGCCGCCAAAGGGCAACTGGACACGACATTCTTCTGTGACGACGACTGCAAATACAAATTCCTCTGCTGTTGTCACAGCTCTCGCCAGAGCTGCAAGTCGCTGCTGCCGCAGGAAAGGCTATTGCTATTCCACATGCCTTTGCAGGAGACCTCGATGCCATAACATTGCTAGCCAATGCTACTGTTGCACTTTCGGAGACGTCTATGTTGCTTTTCATGCGTGAGTAGCCTTATTGAAATCTGATTTACTTAAAGTAATAAACATCCGATTTTGGGTTATACAGATATGGTTGAAACGTGCTACCGCTGCTGACACACTCAGCCTATACCATATGCTGGATGTCCGGAAGCATCTGCTGCTGTTGCTCAGGCTGAATATGAAGTTGGAGTGGTCTCTGGGACCGCATTTGAATACGCACATGTGTGTTTGCTTTTGTTTGGATGACGATAATGGTTTAGTCTGTTTGGATGCCGATAATGGAGTCTGGCTTCCACTGCTACTCCTGCAAAAGCCTCTCTTAGAAGGCCGAGGCTGGTATAGCTGGATCGTGCTGTAGCTGCTAACCCAATCCAGCCAACAGCTCTTGTGAGATTGCCGGAAGTGCTTGAGGCTCCCAATCCGTCTGGCTGATGCTGCGATGCCACAAACCATAGCCAAGGCCACTGCAGTAGAGAGCGGTACTGCGATATCTTAACCTATGTAAATTGATGTTCAAGCATAAATTAGTAAAGCTAATTTCATCAAACTTGATAGGCATGTTCTCGTATGACATTAAAACAGTAATTATTTACTTTTTGAAAGTAGAGCACATATTTTCTGTACACACGTTTTTTTTTGCATCGAAGCCTTGAAAATAGTTTTATAAAAAGTAAAATGTTTTAGGGCATATCTGTAAATAATCAAAAATCGGTTGGTTCAAAAAAGTTGTAGACCAAAATCCGAATGGTTTGTAAAGTACACCTTCTTTGATGATTTTTTGCAATATCTCGGCCAAAAATTGTCCGATTTTGGAATTTTATACCATTTTGGACTCGTAAGGATCAGTACTATCGATTGGCATCAAAAGTGTG